>JARWLC010000004.1:107695842-108388342 GCA_033318265.1 Phyllotis vaccarum
ATGGAGAATGAGCATTGTAGCTTAAGAATCTAATTAAAGGTAGAGCCCGGGTCACAAAGTATGTACCAAAATCATTCATTTATGAGGAGAATATATTTTAAAGGGAAAAAGTAACGATGTGGGAGCAATACAGGCACAGATGCAGGCACACAGGTCTGGGTTGTTACCTTCACCATTCTCTAAGCTAACAGGGAGACAGAAGACATGGTTTGAGTGCGTTAGGAAAAGGGCATAAACTGGGGCAGATTGGGAACTTTCTAACCAGGTAGCTTTGTGATGAAAATTAGGCAATGGCTTTGACCAGAAACCCTTACAGCCATGAGACCCCAAACTGTTAAGCTGTAAGCAGTGATGTGGTTAGCTTCCTCCAAGCCTTCTAGCCAGAAGGCTCTGGGAGTCTCAGTGGAAGGGTTCAGACCCTTCTTGGACACCGCAAGCCCTCAGCTCCTGGCCTTGGTAGTACATAGCTGTCACACTGAACGAGTGATTTAGTGATAGCAAATAGCCCAGTGATTAATCAAGAGAACAAGTGAGCATTTGACACCAGAGAAGGAAAAAAACCCAAAAAAACCAAAAACCAAAACAACCAAGGGTAAAACATGTCCCCAGGCTTGGAGTCTCATGCCAGCCACGCTGTTTGACGTATGACTCATTTCAAGAGAAAGACCAATACACGTTACAGGAAAACAACCCCCCCCCCAACAACAAATAACCCAACAACAGTGATGAACGTGTTCAGGAAAAGTCAGTTTTTGAGTTACCAGGGAAGTGAAAGGCAGTCACAAACAGGCTCTTTTCACCGAAAGCGTCAGCAGGCTCTGGAAGTCACAGAAGCTGTTCCCACAGCCCCCTGCCTCAATATTATCAAGCCCCCCCTCCCAACAACCCAACTCTCTCTCATTATCTGCCTCAACCTTTCTCCTTCTGCCTCTAGAACATTCCCTTCTAATAGGAAGGAATTTCCACTGTAGGTACCACATAAAATAAAACAAAAGATTTGTATGGAAGCCCTGGGAGGCCTGGCCTACTCTGGTGTATCACCTCTAAGCTGTCCCTAGAAGAGGCTCTGGTACAATGTAAAGCTCTTGGCCCAAGCTCTACCGAGTAGAGCGAGGCAGGGTTATGAGATCGTACTGGGGGTGTGGATCTTCCTCTTCCCACAACTTTAAACTTCACAGGGGTGAGGCCTGGGAGACTGGTGTTTTCAGGGAGCTCAGCTGCTGATTTGGGGGGAACAGCTGAAAGACCTAGCAGGGTTCTTTTTGGATGCTTGTACGTGGCCTGCTCCAAGGGACCTCTGAGGTGTGGCGTTTGATGGGTGGATAATGCCCAATTCTGCTTGATTAGGGAGAGATACTGTGTACACACCGGGATGTAGCTGGAAGGTATAGATGAAAGGGATCCCAGGAAAGGCTTCCTGTCAGGTGGGGCTTGAGGAGAGATACAAGGCTGGAAATTCAACTTAGTTCATTTCGGCTTTGTAAATAAACATCCTACATCGTTTGCTCAGCAAACGCGAGCTGTTTCCATCCTGATGACCACACAGGCACAGCAGTTTCCCTGCTGTGTTATCCTCAAGTCCTCTGGCATCCCAGCATGCCACTGGCCATTTCTTTATTGTCATTCCTCTACTGTTTATTAAGTTCCCTATCCATCATGTTCCCAGTCTGCTCCAGGGGATGGCTGGTGCACCATACATACTCAGTATTTCCTGAATGTGGCGCTAGCTGAGGTCTGGTATGGAGAGTGAAGAGACAGAAACCGAGACGGGAATGCAGGTCTAGGGATCTTGTTCTGAAATCCGGAGGCCATGCTGGAGTGGTCTGTCTTTCTTCAGGAGACAGTGAGGAACCACTGGGTCAATGAGCTATGAAGAGATAAGACCAAGATTAGCTTAGGGAAGATTGAGGTGGCAGCAGCACTTAGCAGGGTTACAGGGGACAGAAGCCCGGTGGCCTTTCAGAGATTCTTCAGTTGTCCAGAGGAAGGCTGTTGACATGGACTTGCAACAAAGGCATAAGGAAGAGGACTTGAGAAAGAGGGTTGTGCTTGGAGGAGTGAAGGGGAGGAAAGAACCTGAAACCACTCACCTATGCATCCGTCATCCATCTGCCATCATGTACCATCCATGCATCCATGCATGCATCCATCCATCCATCCATCTATCCATCATTCACCCACCCATCCCTCCCTCCATCCATCCCTCCATCCATTCGCATGTGATCCATCCATCCACCCATCCCTCTCTCCCTTTCTCCCTCCCTCCCTCCATCCACTCATCCATTCATCCATCCATCCATCATCTGTCTGTCACCCATCCATTATCCATCCATAGAGATGGCTGCAGGTAGAACAACAGGGGAAGCTGCAAAGGAGTTGGTCATGGATGCAAAGAGGAGAGGCTTCCACGAAAGAGCTTCAGAGATGCCACTCTTAGGAGCTGGAGAGATGGAGGACAATCAAGAAGCAGTAAGACAGACAGGCAGTGAAACTGGACACTGGAAAATGTTGACAAGGCTGAAGAAGATGTGGTAGTCACCCAGGTCAGCGAGGGTAACCCCTGCTTCAGAGACTTCACGGCACAGTTGGTGCTATGGAGGGACAGAGAGCAGCTGAGGTAGCATTAGGGAAGATGAAGATGTGAGGGTCATTAACATCTTTCAGGGTCTGAGGCTGGGTAGGTGGAATGTAGAGAAAAACAGAGACACCTGGGGAAAAAAAACCTGTCACAATCAGGGGACATGAGGGAAAGGAGAAGCCATCACATTAAAACATAGACAAGGTGTGAAATTGATGTCTCCAAAAAGTCCCCAAAAGAGAGCTTCCAAATAAGAAGCTAACCAGGTGTCCTGGCTACCTCTGAGCGGCAGCCACAATGGCTAGAAAACACGTTGACTAACTCCACAGAAGCATGCCAAGAGTATATACTGTTAAGGCACCAGGGATTCTGAATGAACAAAACAGAACTCAAGAATAAATAAAATTGACGATGAAAATGCTACTTAGAGGAGGCACACTGCATAGGAGTAATCAGGAGTACTGAGTACTGAGGTGTCTGTAAAAGTAAGGGACCTCAATTGACTTCTTGGCTGAGCCCCCACCTTTGCAGCCTGGGTAGCTAGGGTGTGAGGATGCAGTTCTCTAATACTGCCACTAGGGGGAGCGCGGCCCCCTCTTAGTGCCTTCGCAACCCTCCTGCACAGCCTTGCAAGCAAAAGTTTTTCTTAAACTAACAATGCCAGTGTAAGGAGGTGCTCGCGCCTGATTGGATGAGGGAATTTTGCAGGTTTGATTCCTTGATTGGACAGGAGGTGTTAGGGGTGGAGAGAAAGCTGATGGTGGGGGATCCCGCTCCCTCCCCCCGTCAGTCTGGCCCGCTCTGTCCTCCCGTAGGCTCCGCTGTAGCTCGCTATGTGACACCAGGACGCACACGCTCTCGCGCGCTCTCCCAGGCTCGCTCTCCCTCACCCTCTTTCACACACGCACGCACACACCCACCTCTCCCATAAACACACACACACACATGCACACCCACATCCACGCGCGCCCGTACCGCCCCACGCGCGCACACTCCCGCCCACGCCCACGCCGCGCTCCGGGGAGTCCGGTCCCGGCCAGAGCGAGAAAGGACACGGAGAAGCCACCCGCCGGGAGCGCAGCGGCGTCCCCGGACGCGGCGCGTCTCGGCTCGGGCTCGGCCTGGGGGCCGCTGGCCGGCGATGGCCCTGGATTGCCTGCTGCTGTTCCTTTTGGCATCCGCAGTGGCCGCGATGGAAGGTAACGTACCCTTCGTGGCGCAACTTGGTGGCTGCCAGCTGCTAGTTCCCGGGTGCCGCACGCTTCTCGGGGCTCCTTTGGCTGCTTCGAGTAGCTAGGCATCCTGGTGCCTGAGGGCACGAATGTCCTGGAGCCTGGGAGGAGACGGGGCACCGGGCTGGGGCGGTACCACAGGTATGCCCCAGGCTGACTCTGGGCACCCGCTGCTGCTTCACAGTGTCTCCACGCTCCGTGCCCTGGTGCTCCCAGATATGAGGATCCCCGGACATCTCCGGCTTGGAGAGCCCGGATCCCGCTGCATTGCGGTGCAAGCTCCTTAGCTCTGGGAGACGTTGGTCTGGGAACGGATAACTCGGACCACGGGGCTCCTAGCATCGGCACTGAGCCTGAATGCGCTGGACTGGTTGAGGGGTGGCGCGCCGCCTGCCTTTGCCAGCTTGCTCGCAGTCTGAGGCTTCGGGACTCTGGGCTAGGCAGGCAAGAGCTGCAAGCGCTGGGCATCAGAGAAGCTCGGGCTGGTACCCCGCCGCAAGTAGCTGACAAGCAAGGGGGAGGGGCAATTCTATTGACCCCACCCTGGGGGGGGGATCAGTTTGAGAACCTGCGGGCTACAATCTTCCAGGGACAGCAAGAGCAAGGTGGATACCTTTCTCACCTTCTGAGCTTTGGAACAGGGGTGGGCTGGGTGCTGGTCCTGCCTAAACTCATCTGGGGGAGAAAAGACTGCGTGGTTGTGAGCCCACCAGCTACATCACCCCTCCTGGCTCAGCGTGGTTGTACCTCCCGCTGGTGGCTAACCAAACCCGCTCATCCAACCCCTTGTAGGGCGCACCCGGGAGCCCAGGCACTCAAGGCTCCCGCGAAATCCCGTGGGAAATCCCTGCTCGCCTTCCAGCCTCCCGCCCCCTTCCCCGCCCCCAATCTTCCCAGTCCAGCCGCGGTGCCCGCCACCTCAGCGGGGGAGCAGAGTTAGAGTTGGCTCGAAGGGAGCAACTCTGGGGTGAGGTTCTGCCACCTCTGTTTGAAGCCCCACTCCCCGGTGTGGATGTCGCTTGCCAAGCGGACTTCACCGGGACACTGGGGGTGGAAGGGTCGCACACAGTTCCGGTTTGGTTTTCCCTGCTGCGTTCTCATCTGAGAGCTGACTCCGGGTTCCAGAACTGGCTCGCTCAGTTGAAACTCCATACGAGTCTTGGCCCAGTGTTCCTGACCGTTCCAGAAAGCAATGCCCCTTTCTAAAAAAAAAAAAAAAAAAAAAAGCGGGCATACTCTACACCTCACCCGGTCTCAGCGAAGATGTCTTAGCCATTCATGGCAAAGGCTACTGCTGCTGCCGGTACCTGTGGTTGTGGTGATGAGGGGTGCAGGGACGAATGTGTAGACAGCTCTCTCTTGCTTTCTCAAAGGTATCTTTTTGTTTGCTCTCGTCAGGCTGCTGGTCTTCATGGTAGTGTGTGTGTGTGTGTGTGTGTGTGTGTGTGTGTGTGTGTGTGTGTGTGTGTGTGTATGACTTTAGACTGGCGTGGAATGTGGTCAGCAGCCCAGCTTGGAGACACGTGCAGAAGCGATTGAAATAGAAAGAGATAGATGGTAGAAACCACAACAAAGCCGGGTAAGAACAGTTGCAAAGCAGGGTGGCCTACAGGACCGTGTGGGCTGGGGTGGCGACACATCTGTCTGAGGCTGGTCAGGTCTACCACTCTTAGTGCCTCTGCAGGGTTGAGGATTCGGTCTCAAAGAGCAGATAGATGTCCACTTTAGAAAGTCTGCCTTTGGCTTTGAGTCTCAATAGATGAAGGAGGGGCTGTATATTTGCAATGCAATGTGTGGGAACAAATCAGGCACCTGGAAGCATTCCTTTCTAAACATTTTTCCCCCTGACTAGCCCCCTTGCCTTCTCGATGGAGCTATTCATGGGTGCCATTGTGTACGATCTGCCTGGTGTACAGGGCAGTGTCACCCAGGCCTGTTGGCAGGGTCCACTTTAGAGCTGTGGCTCTCCTCTCAGTGTTGGGGGTAGGGGGACTTTACCAGTTGCTTGGCAGGAAAGGCTTATTCTGTGGTTTGAAAACCTCTGTAAGGGTTAAAAGAAATACCACATTCAGCAGAATATTAAAACGGAGCCTTGTCCCCGCTCAGGGGTAGAGCACACTATTCGCTCCCCTCCTTTTCCCAAATGACAACAGGCAGGTTCATTTTCTCCTCTCCACACACAGAGCCGCCTTCCCGCCTGCCTGCCTGGGTTGGGGCCAGCCTCATTTGGTTTGTGATGAGTACAGAATAATTCTCAGAGGAGTGGATCAGTGAGCTGCCTACACAGACAGCAGGGCCCTCCCCAAAGTCTGCTCTGGGGGAGGCAGTGTTCTCCTTGGTGTCAGCCACTTGTGTGTCTGTCTTCTTCCTGGGAGCTCTGTGGTGGATTTCAGGCAGGTTCTCCGTTAAAGCTGGAGCAGGCACAAAAGAGCTGTGTCTGGCATGCGTGGTCCATATGGGAAGATCTGGGCCAAGGAAGGCAAGTCCTTACGTGACCTATGCCTGGGAAGGAAGGAAGGAAGGAGGGGAAGATGTGGTGTTCCAGGCTCTTCTCTACCTTGTCTAAGGGAGGGGGGTATCGGGGCTGTATGATTCACATGCCACCAGGCAGGAAGCTGGTTGACCCTCAGGTGGGAAAACCAGACTGAGATAGAGCAATTCTTCCCTCCTCTTCCTGCCTGTCTCCCTTTGTAGCCAGTGTGCTCTGTGAGGCAGGAGGATACCAGCAGCGCAGGGCAGAGGCTTGCTAGGCTTCCTGGGTTGGTTTTCAGAAGGGAGTGAGGTGAGGGAAGCCGCTGACACCCTCTGGTCTTCTGAACCCCGACAAGCCTCTGCTTCTCAAAGCCTTTGCCTTTTTTTTTTATCCCAGTCAGAACATGGCCTCTGGCTTTTTGTTACTAACTCTGTCACTTGGAGATTATCACCCAGATCACCTGGCTTCAATGCCTCGCACTATCCAGTGGATTTAGGGTCTTCCCATTGCAACCTTAGATGCTGAGACCAGTGGTACCCATTCTGATTACATTCTCTGTACTCTGTCTGTTAAGCAGAGATGCTGCTGAGATTAAAAAGACAATTGTATATTAACTTGAAGAAAACATCTATCGCTAGTCTGGAAGAGTTCTCTGTAGCATGAAGAAAATCACGTTATTCTAGCATGGGAAAGAGGGAGAGACAGTTTTGAAACTCTAAAGAGGGGCAGCCATCGCAGGCAGGGGTTCTAAGATGTCTGGAAGCTCGTATTCCCAGGAAACTTGCTGAAGGCTCTTGGCTCCATGTTCAGCACATCTGGATGAGTTCTGGACATTTGTACATTATGTCGGTTTCCTGGAAGATCCTGGTGCAGGTTTCTCCTGGAAATGTAGGCCTACATCAGAGTGTACTCTACAATCTGAGCAGGTTTCACTTCAGTCTATACTAGCTGAGATGAAATGGCTTGGGTATCTGCAGAGCAAAATTCTCAAAGAATGAGAGACAGGCAGCCCGATGCCAGTAGATTTCGTAACTGCTGGTGAGAAGTAATCTGATACTGGCCCCCCCAAGCCCCTTGCCCATTTTTTACAACACCATACCAAATAGGTCTTTTAAAAATTACTATTATTAAGCCCTATTCCATTTTATAGGTGAGGAACCTGAGACCCAGTTTGATAAAGATACCTGCCTGGTAGTGGTTAAGTCAGGTAGCCAGGCTGTATGTAGTCTGTCTGTACTCTTACCACATTGCCTCATTTCATCTTGAAGCATAGGATATGCACACAGGAGGTTCAGCCTGCATTCATGGGTGGGACAAGCTTGGGTGCCAGCTCAGTCAGTGGCTGTTGGGTTCTTTATTGACCAGTGGGGATTCTAGATTGAGATAAAAAGGAGTTGTCACAAAGCTCCCTTATGCCTCTCTTCTGGACACACAGAGGCCACTGTCTTAAAGGTGATGGCCTAGGCTCTTACCTGTCAGCACTTGACCATCTGGAGCACACCTCTCACCTGGATTCTAGGAGTCTATGTCCTTGGAGATACACTCTTTATTTCTCCCTCCTCTGCCCTGGCCTTTAAGGAACCTGGATATTTCTATTAAATGTTCCTGTCTCCAAAGATGGTGGAGAAACAGAGCGTTGGATGTCTGCCCTTCTGAGGAAATTACTATAATAATAAAGTAACACCTTGGGAGAGATTTCATATTTAAAAGAAAAATTTTGCATGCGAAATGCCTCCCTCTGCCTGCAGATTCCATTTCAATTGCAGTCATAGGTAGGGCCTTTGGGTTGGTGTTCAGCTGCCTGCGTGACTGGCTCAGGGAATCTGCACCATCAAACACCTCTGGTATTTTAGGATCATCTTGCTAGTTGGTTGGCCACATCTCTGAAGGTTAAATCACAAAGGACACATTTTCCAGGGAGGTCTAAAGGACAGTGAATGGATCCTTTTTGTATGGAAATCTACTTGCCACTGAAGCCAAGGCTCAGGAACCAGTCAGATGCATGATCACATTTTCCAGGTCTTAGTTTTCTTCAATGTCAAGTCAGACTGGGAGGGAAGGACCATGTAGAGCGAATAGCAGAAATACGGAGTTTGCATACGGTAGGGTTAAAGCATCAGCTGGGAGCAGTGGTAGGCAAATGAACGTTGATAGTGCAAACACAGTGGCAAGGTGACTCCCAGGGAACTGAGGCTGGTGCATAGACCCTCACAGGCCTCTGAGGATTCTGTTGTGGTCATCTCTGGCATCCTAGACTAATAAAGAAAAGGAACTTGGTCAGCCCTCCTATGGGGGAGACTAGGAACCTCCCTGGCCAGCAGCAAGTTAAGACAGTGCAGGTATTATGGTATCATGGTCCCCACTGGCACCATGAAGAACTATCTGTCAGGTTCCTCTGAGTTACATTAGATGTGTTTGTCTCTGGTTTCTTTAATGAGTTTTCATTTCCATCCCAGCCCGGCCAATGGGTCCTGTGTTACTTTCTGTGATGCTGTGCCAGAAACAGCTGACACAGACAACTTAGGACAGGGGACACTTCTTTTTCTCAAGGTTTGGGGGGACCCAGTCACCTTTAGGGGAAGGCTTGGGGAACAGTCCACATTCCTGTGAAGGAATAGGGATGCTTCTGGACAGAGGGAGAATTCTGGCACTGGGCTAGCCTTGTTACCCTCCTCCATTTCTTTGTCGATGCCCTCAGCCTAGAATGCCACCCATGCTCAGGGTGGATGTTCCCCCATCAGTTAACACTCTCTGGAGAAACAACAGACTCCACTGTCTTCTCAGTCCCTCGGCAAGTCTAGTCAAGTTTGCCGTGCGTTCACCCTCACAGGCGCATCCCATTCTGCTGTAGTATTTACTTCTGGAGCATCTTCTAAATCTACTCACTTCCTTTCTAGCCAGTGTGGCTGGGAGTGTGAGGGAAATATGCCCTCAGCTGACGACCAGGGCACCTTCA
Source organism: Phyllotis vaccarum (assembly GCA_033318265.1). NCBI lineage: Eukaryota > Metazoa > Chordata > Mammalia > Rodentia > Cricetidae > Phyllotis > Phyllotis vaccarum. The sequence continues at coordinate 107,705,082 of JARWLC010000004.1, forward strand.
TTATACTCTAATGACCCTGCTAGTGGCTAGAGCAACAGGGTGGCATACTCGCGAAGGGGGGCAAAAGGGACGGAGGAGCAGACCCTACTTCTCTGTCACCGGCACAGATGTTTCTCTAGGTCGGGTGAAATCTCTGCAGCTTCAGACAACACCATTAACAACTGCTTAAGGAGGCTGCTCGCTCATGGACAACCCTCCCCCCCCTTCTTGAGGATAGAATGTGAAAACATCTCAGAGGTTTCCTGAGAGTCACCAGAACTCATTTCTGTCCACAGATTGCACCTGAGGCCTTGGGTCTCTCGTCTCTCCCCTCCTGCTTTCTGGCAGCAAGTGATAAAATGACTGATTTGAATATAACCTCTTCACTCTGCTTCTCTGTCCCCTAGTGGAGGTGATAATGAGCAGAGAAATGGGCAGAGGTGGGTGGTCAGGAGGAGAGTGGGCAAGGGGCCTTAACAGCAGCTTCCAAAGGTCTCTGTGTTGAAAAGATGAACACGCTCCCTCATCTACTGAAGGGGCTGCTAAGCTTGAGGGAACAGGGCGCAGGTGTGTCTCCTCTGCAGTCTCAGCACAATGGAAGCAGGACAAGAGAGAACAGGAGACAGCATTCAGGCATGGGACAGACTGTCCCGGAACCAGCCACCTGGTAGTGCTAGAGCCAGAATTGGACTGTGCTCCCACCCACTCTCAGAACATTTGCCCCGTTCATGGATGCATATTCCCTCAGCATCTGGGCATCTGTTCTGGGATGCAGGTGGGGAAGCTGAGGCCTGCACAGGTTAACTGCCTTCAGCTAAGAGCCAAACTGGTTTGACAGATCCTCACCTCAGCACCTTTTCCATTTACCATTGCTTTTGTGTGGATTAAAATCAGGAGCCTTTACTTCTAAACCATGAACCTTTTACCCCCTGTCCTGCCTGATGCCATTTAAGGACCCAGATGGCCACATTCTGTGTTGTCTGATAGTAGGCCTCTTCTCACTGTGGAGAGTAGCCCCAGTTGATCTATAAGCTGGAGGGTAACCTCAGGGTTTGGGTCTCCCCTTTGCATACTCCTTCTAAGAACCTACCTTATCTCTGGGGTCATGGATTCTTTTGCCTCATGTCCTCTGGATTTTATCTTTGATGAGCTCAGGAGCAAAATTACAGAGCAGAGCCTGTGCCTGTCCAGAGGCGGTAGTCAGGGGTGGGGTGGTGTGTGTGTGTGTGTGTGTGTGTGTGTGTGTGTGTGTGTGTGTGTGTGTGTGTGTGTAGAGTGAACCTCAGCTCTGGATATGGGAAATCCTTCAGCATCTCACTCTCTGGACAGCAGCTTGCCCTCTAAGGGTCTTGGCCATGGATAGGACCAGCAGAAAGATGGGCAGTGACAGCAGAGAGCTTGCCTTAGCTGAGAGCCACACACAGCTGGGCACTGCTGTCCCTTGTGTGGTTTTTCCAGCACATCAGCCTAAGGCCTCTCAGCCCTTGTCTTTCTCACTGATGCTGAGGGAGGCTGGAGCCGGGAAGTGAGCTGGGAAAGAGAGAAGGAGCCATGTACTCTTGTACCTGTTTCTGCTCCTGAACTATGCTGCTGTTCCCGGCTGTCTGCTATTCTCTTCACGGGACTGGAAGCCCCTCAGGGTCTTCCCCATCTCTGAGGATGAGTACATTACAGAAATAGGGGGAAGCTGTAAGCTTGGAGGAAAAGAATGGGACATCAGGATCACCAGAAAATTCATCATTTGTAGGAAGTACCAAGAGGTCACTGCTGAGAACATAATTTGGGTGTCAGACCCTGACTTGGTAATTGGTGTCATCAGATTCATACCACATGTGTGAGACCCATGCTGGTTCCCTGGTACTTTCAGGACCCAAGAAAGTCCCTTCTTCTCCTTACCACTCACTGTACCCTGGTACTGCCCTCTCCAGCCCATACATGCATGCATGCATGGATACACATGTAGCTCAGGCTTTGAACGTCTGCTGTTCCTGTCCCCCGAGAGATCATCTGACGCCCGCTGTAGTGTGCCTCTTGGGCTTCAAAGACATTTGTTGAGTTCTCCCTGACCCTTTCCAGGCGAAACCTAAGTTATTATTCAGGAGTCACCCCCATGAACCCCTCTCCTTGAAAGTGTCCTTGCCCCAGGTCCTGGTGCAGCCTCCTCTGCCCGTCCCACGTGACTTGTAATTGTGTATTTACTGCTGTGTCTCACAGCTCTGTGAAGCCTTGATGATGGAGGCACTTTCTCTCTGCTCTCTTGATAGCTGCAGCATAGGCCACAAAGGTGGGTAAATAATGATTTCATGACGAGAAAGAAGGGAAAGACCAACAGAATGTTTAAAATTGAATCTTGAATGTTGTGTCCATCTGCAGTGGTTATAAAAGACCATAAAGAGCTCTCTCTCTGACACACACACACACACACACACACACACACACACACACACACACACACACACACACTTATCTCATCTGCCATGTTGTAAGACAACTTAGGTGGCATAAAGAAGTCACATAGATGACCTAGGCACACCCCAGCTCAGGCTCCTGCCCATGACCAGTTTCAGATGCTGGATACAAGTGAGTCTTCAGATGGCTGACATTCCGTCTCCTGAGCCAGCACTGCTTTCCCTTAGTGCAGCAGACCTTCTTCATGAGCTTTGTGTGAATTTCGGGTCCAGGATGAAATGAATGCCACCATTTGGCAATCCACCAGAGTTTGGATTGACTTGTGTGACAATTGGTAGCTTGAATTTCTTCGAAGCCCTAGAAGAAAAATGGTAGAGAAAATTTGAGAGAGATGCAGGAGAAGTCTGGGATAGTAGAGGAGACACTGTGTTTCATTCATGCAATATTTAACAAAAATTCGCTAACCTCCTGTGGTGTGCCTGGCCTTGTGCAGAATGAGGGGCTCCATCTCAGGCTACTGGGACACAGTAAGCCACCAGGGAGATGAATAACACACAGCATGATTTCAGGACAGATATAAAGGGGACAGACAGGATGTGGCTATGAGTGCTGAGAACAGGCTTGGGCCACTTAAGGTTGGAGGCAGGAGGCCCTCTTTCTTGCTTTTTCGAGGGAAGGCATGCATGGGAGATAAACTTTGATTTGACTGGAATTCTGTCTGGTCCAGTTGAACCAGTGTGGAAGAGGCTGCTTTACATGGCAGGTGAAGCAGCCTGTCCCCCGAGTGTCTCATAAGGGTTGAGACACTCCCAGATTGTAGAGTCCAGATACTGTAAGGGGCAGCTTGGGGGTGAGATGCAGGGCAAGCATCTGTCCAGCACTCACCTGTCTCGTCAGTGCTTGTCCAGAGCACATCTGTTGAGCCTCTGTGTGAGAGATTCTGTACTGAGAATCAAAACCACTGAAATCAAGAACACAGCCTTTCCTCCCAGGAGCTCACTGAAGAGCGGACTGCTGGGGGAGACAGAGGCTCGAAAACTACCGGCTGCTTCTGAGAGGACACTGGAGGGCTACAGGGACAGGTGTGGATAGGTCCACATTGTGTACCTGTGAGAGAGAAGTGGGGGAAGCCTGTATATGTGTGAGATAGAGACATGTGCTGTGCGTTTGGGGAATGAGTTTTCTTGGAGAAGGGTCCTTGTGTTGCCAGAGGTGAGGGTGGGTAGAATGAGAGTCCAGGCTGTTCCAGTCTTCTTTCTCATGAAGATGGACATCCAGAGTTCCTCATCAAAGGCATTAGGCTCTCCCTACCATCTATAGGTTTTGTTTATAGTGACAGATGCTCAGCTCAGGCTGCAGATGAACAGAACAGGGACACTTGGTATTGTTAGATCATTTTAGATGGGAGTCATGAGTATCTTGAGGGACAGCATGCTGTCTCTGGACCAGGCTGCCTTCATTCCTTAGTTCTTTTCTGTATGAGCTAGAATCCTGACACAAAATCCTGACATAGTGAAGGGTCAGCTTGGGAAACTCTTTTCAGAGATCTGCAGAAAGCTAAGGGACCCAGTGAGGATGGGGTGGAGCCAGATCACAGCAGTGCCAGGTCATTATGTACCCATGGCTATCGGGATCTGACCAGAATGTTCCATGGAAGGACCTCCTGAGAACAGCCAGACACAGATAGGAATGTAGTTGTTGCCCAGACTGCTCAGGAGAGGGTTGAGGGCTGTCCTTCTTCACATTCTTCATCTACCCTGCCCTATCTGTACCAGCACCTCATTCTGATTAACTGACAAGAAGGCAGGAGCAGTGTGGTCAGATGCCTCCACTTTAGTGCTCACTGTGTAAGCGCAAGGACCTGAGTTCAGATACGCAGCACTGTGTAAAGGACAGGAGAGGTGGCACACATCTGTACCCCAGAGCTGGAGATAGATGGGTCCATGGCCCTTCCTGGCCAGTTCAGTGAGAGACCTTGTCTCAGAGATTAAAGAGGGGAGTAGTTTAGTAAGACACATAATGTTCACACACACACACATACTACACACACACACACACACACACACACACACACACACACACACACACACACACACATACACATTCACACTCACATACATGCACACGCATGCACACACACACACACACACACACACACACTAAGGCAGAGATATTGGAATATTGGCATCTGGTTCATTTAGCCTGTGGAAGTTGATCTAAGGCACAGGAAAGTGTAGGTGGATAGGATGGAGCTAAGGGAAAAAGACTGTAGTGAATTTGGTCAACTCTATCCTCTGACTGCTGCCTGGTGGTCATGTGACTGTTGGCACTCTCCAACTCATGGCCTCATGAACTATCAACAGAAGTATAAATTCTTAACCTCCTTCCTCCAGAAGACCTGCCAAGAGCCCCCTGATTTTTGTCCCACTGGTCTCCGTGGGGGACTGAGCCTCTCGGGGAACAAGGCTTTGCCACAGGTGGATGAAGTACTATCACTGGCTAGGCTTGGGTTACATGACCTAGAGGTAGTCAGGGTGGGGCACAATTAGCTCTCGATTCACTTCAGCTGCTTGGCTTGAGGCATGAAAGAGCAGGCTCCTCACAAATATGTCACGCGTGTAAGACTGACAGCCACCTACCACACTCATTCTGTGTTCCTGAGTAACTGGATAATCGAGGAAGAGCCAGCACATGCACAGTAAGGGTCAGGTTATGTACTATGGAGTCTGGAAGGTGGGGCTAGGCTGAGATAGCCAGATTGGATATGTTTCGAAAGCTATGGAAGTAGAAAGTGATGGAAACATAAACACCCAGGGATGGAAAGCTGGAGGCAGCTGGGCAGGCAGCGTCTATCTTGGTGAGGATGCTTCTTCTACTCTTGGACATGCATCAGACTCAGCAGTGAGTAGGTGGAGCACATTGGCAGTGGCCTAGAAGCAAAGCAGTTTCAAGAGTCTGATGACGCCCCTTGACTCTGAAGGGAGGAAAGCTCTTAGAGCGGAGCTATTTGTAAAAGCAGTGGTGAGGAGCCATGATCTCCATCCTATTGCAGCCCTCTGGGTTCCGCCACAGACACAGGTGCACCAAAACTCAGCCTCTCTCGGAAGCTGAGTACCTAATGCAAAGCAAGATGAAGGAAAACACACATTTACATCACTGAGATGGTCATTTTTCCTCTTTCTGGCCATTGCTAATCATAGCTTAGCTACACCCGGGCTTTCTGGTCCCAACAAGCAGAGTACGGAATCACAGTGTTCAGCATACTCTTTAACTCTTCTCCCTCTAGGTTTTGAAACTTGTACAATTTAGCAAACCTTTACTGTCCTTTGTAGAAACTCCCCCCTCCTCCGTGTGTATGTGTGTGTGTGTGTGTGTACACATGCCCGCATGAATGTGGTGGTGATGGCTGTGTGCACTTCTGTAGCACAAAGGCCAGTTAGGAATTTTGGGTGTTATCTTATTCTTTTATGGTCCATTGCGACAGGATCCCCCACTGAACCTGTATCAAGTTGGTGACTGGCAAGTTTCAATGATCGTCCTGTCTTTATGCACATATCCACGCCCTTTAAGAGACATGGTGCTGGAGATTTGAGCTTGGGTCCTCATACTTGCAGAGAAAAGTACTCTTACACACAGTCTAGACCACGTCTTTCATACCTAGATGGCACTTCCTGAATGGAAAAAAAAATATTTAAAATCTTCCTAGAGCTTATGAGGGGGAGAACCTGTATTTTTTTCACACTCCTTGCTCCAGGCTCTAACTTTCTTCTCCTCTCAGCCAAGTGGAAAAGGACTTGTTTTTGAAAACACAGTAACACAGTGCTACTTCTCCACGTGAAAACCAGTGGCTTTCTTTTCCAAATCCAAAGGAGAAAGTACTTTTCCTCTACTTCCCCTCCTCTCCCTGTTCTGGGATCCTGCTGCAGTATTTACCGATTTATTTGCATCTCAGTGGTTCCTTAGCAGCTATGATGCCCCCTGGATCAGGTACAAAGCTGCTCTCCAAAGCCTGCCAAGGCTCTCTGTTGCTCTCTTTTGTGGTACCTAAACAGAGCCCTGCCCAGACTCCACGTGAATTTCCCAAAAGCATCTCAGGCTTCACCCCCATCCTTATCTGATCATGCAGAATCCTATATAACTTGTGCATCCAGATACACCCAGATAATTCCCTGTAGGGGGATTATGTTACATTGTAAATAAATGTCCCACTTACTAGTTTAATTAAAACGCTGATTGGCCAGAGGCAGACAGGAAGTATGGGTGGGGGTACAGACTAATAAAACTCTGGGACCAGGAAGAACAGAGCAGAAATGCCACAGAGATGCCAGACAAGCCAGAAGATGCAGAGGACAACTATGCTGCTCTGAAAAAAGGTACCAAGCTGCATGGCTGAACAGGATAAGAATCATGGATTAGTTTAAGGGTAAAGAGCTAGCAAGTTATATGCCTGGGCCCCAGGTCAATCAATGTACAATTAATACAGGCGTCTGTGTGTTTCAGTGGGACTATGGGACTATAGGTCTGAAAGTACAGGCCACCAGGCTAGACTGGAAAGTCCAGGCCATGAGACAAGACTGGAAGTTCCCAGCCAGAAACCTAATACAACAATCCCCTGGTTCCCAAAATCTGTACTCTTAAGATATGTCTGTAGTAAGAGAATCCTGTCAATGGGTAGACAGGAATTGAGTCCATTATACAGATCTGTCAGCTGAGGTTCAAGAGGTGTGTGAACATGCCTGAGGGACTCTCCTTGAGCTTTGGATGTTGCTACCAAGTTCTCACTTATAGATGGTGAACCTCCATTGCCAACTATGAAGTACTTTCAGAATAAATTTAAAATAAAGTGTGTGTGTGTGGTATTGTATGTGACATATGTACCTGTGTTTGTGCAGGCACATAAACCTGGGCATGCATGGAGGAGGTCAGAGGATGATGTTGGGTGTCCTCTATCATTTTCTACCATACGTAGTCCCTTGAGACAGGGGTCTCTTGCTGACCCTTCAGCTAGGCTGGTGGCTAGCCTGACCCAATAATTCCTCTGTTTCCATTCCTAGACCCCAAGCATTGAGATTAAAATTGTACAAACAGCCATGCTAGGATTTTTACATGGGTGCTTGGGGATTTGAACTCAGGTCCTTATACTTGCACAACAAGCACTTTTATCTGGTAGTTCATCACTCCATCCCCCAGAGCCAGGTTTTAGCCTAGGATTGAGATGCTCTTCCCTGGAAAGTCCTATGATTTCTGTATCGGCTACCAAACAAGAGTGTTGTCCCAGGAATAAGACAGGTGTGTCTGTTACCTGGTTTCTATGGACTTGACAGTTGCTATTGTTTCTATTCTTGGGTTTGGAGTGGGTTGTTTAGGAGGAAGGGGAGGAGGAGGAGGAGGAAGAGAGAGAGAGAGAGAGAGAGAGAGAGAGAGAGAGAGAGAGAGAGAGAGAGAGAGAGAGAGAGAGAGAGAGAGAATGTGTGTTATGTGTGTAGATACATGTGCCCGTGTGTCCACCTGTGTGTTTGTACATTCCTGTGCAGGTGCTCACATACTTGTACATGTCTGTATTTATTCAGTTGATGTGGCTAGACAGCAGTACAAGACCGTTCAGCAAATTAGCATATTCTGCCCTGAGTAGGTGGTGCTGCTTTCTTTTAACACCACCAGGCCTGGCTGCTGCGGCTCATGGGCATGGAGGAGCCTGGCAAATGGAAGCCACTATTCAGAAAGGGACAATAAGAACAGAGCTCGTTCTACAGCGAGACTGACCTTTGCGACTCCCGCTTCATGTTGTTATGAAATATCGGGGAAGGACTGAAAGAACAATTATGGCTTTGTCATAATGTATCAGGCACAAAGCAAGCGTTCCGAGGAGGCGCTGGCACGGCTGAGCTTGACAAAGTGGGGACTCAGCTCCAGAGCTTAATTTCTTCTCATTTGGAAGTTGTCTTTATTACTTAACACCTGCTGGAAACAAGGAACGGATATGCTGTGTGTGCCTCTGCCACCACAGGCTCCAGACAAGGACAGAGAGAGACAGAATGCTGTGGAGGGGAGGTGACAGCCTGGGCTTCCTTTAGCCCCTCTGTGGACACCAGTTTGCGGGTCAGATTGAAGCCTTCTTCATTCATGTATAATTCTCACTTAGTGAATGTGCTGATGCTCCAGCGTCCTAGCTACATTTTTGTTACTGTGATAAAAATACTCACGTTCCAAAAGTAATCTAAGGTAGGAATGATTTATTTTAGCTCAGAGTTCAAGATATAGTCCATCGTGATGTGGAAGTCAACACAGCAGAAGCCTGAAACACTTGGCCATGTTATGTCCTCAGAAGTGGAGAGCAGTGCATGTATACAGCTACTCAGCTCACTTTGTTATTCATATGGTCTAGCATCCCAACCAGGAAGGGTCCCACCCACTGTGGATGGGTCTTCCCATCCCAATGAGTGTAATCAAGATAGTTCCCCCTTGAGCATGACAAGAGGTCCATCCATTAGGATTCTGGATCTGTCAAGTTGAGGACACTAACCAAGAGACCAGGTAAGCTCATGTTGCCTGCTTAACTAAGGAAGAGAGGGGGCTGGCTTTCTCTGGAGGGGTACCCTGTGAGGGAGTGTCTTGGGAGTCTATGTAATTCTTTCACATCACACAGTCTTCTGTTCCCCGTCTTACCATGTGGACAGTGGTGACCCATTGTCTAAGTGGATGCCCCATGTGGGAATGCCTTCCATATGGGCTGGGATTCTGCATCACTTTTTAAATTATGTGATTCTTGTACATAAACTGGTGTTTCTCAGGCTTGTTCTGATTGATTTCCCCCCTCCCTTCTGATCCCTCAAAGCTCTGTCTTTCTTATGTTCCATGCTGTGAAATGCTAATGGCACAGATAGCCAGGACACCAGTTTCCACACTGAGGCTTTTGGCAAGTCAAGAACCATTTTAAAATTCAAGCTGTTTTTACTCTTCCTTCCCAGTGGAGAAATCGCACTCCTTCTTTGTGGAGAATGTACTGTCTAATGAAGTAGGCCTGGGGGTAGTTGAGCCTGTCTTCAAGTGAGTTAGAGTGAGCTATACACCATTTCCTTTCCTATCACTTGGTGTGTAGCCAAGTCTAACTGTCTGACAAGGTTTCTGTTGACCAGATATTAGACATTTAGCACTAAGAGAGGTAGGTACCAGGGCCCAGGGAAGAGCTGGGACATGGGACTAATTCAGGCTCAGGTAGTGGGAACTGATGAGCAGGTGCAAGTGGCCCTGTGTTTTAAGACACTTGGTCATGCCGGTGTGTGCATACTGAAGGTCAGTCCTGACATTAAGAATATCAGGATCATTTCTTGAGTCCAGGTCTAGTCTTTGGAAATAGAAGCTTTCTTGAGGTGTGATTCACAGACAAGGAGGTTTTCACTGTGGCACTGACACATCACTGCCACATACACACTATGTAGGGTGTGCCCATAACCACCCATTTGCGTGCTATCATTTCCCCTTGTTCATCATTGCCCTCTGGTTTCTCACTCTGTTGTTTTGATTTTCCAGAAACTCATATAACATGGTACTCTTTTGGCTTTGTTAGGCTTTTTTTCACTTAGCAAATTTCTCTGATGTTCCTTTATGTGGCCACATCAATCCTTTATCAATCCTTTTTATTGCTGAGTACTATTCCATTGCAAGCCTATATCTAAACTGCCTCATCTACTTGTCAGTGGAGAGAGATTTGTTTCTAGTTTCTGGTTTTTAGCTGTTTATCAGTAAAGCTACAGTGAATAGGTACATGCCCATGAGATACACAATGAAAGCCATATGCTCATTTCCAAACTCTTTTCCTGGATAAATACTGAAAAGTGGAAATGTTGAATACTATGGCAAATGTATGTTTAGCTTTGTAAGGGACTGTCAATCTGTGCCCCACAGTGACTGTGCCATTGTGCATACCCCAGCAGTGTGAGACTCCAGTTGCTCCTCACCTCCCTCCCCCAAACAATTGGTATTGTCAGTCTTTTGAAATGTAGTCATGCTGGTGGGTGTGTGATGGTGTGACATGGTCGCTTTCCAGTCTCATTTACCTAGTGAATGGTGATGGGGTTTCTGTGTGCTTATCACTATTCATAGACATGACTTGGTGAAATAGATATTCAGATCTTTTGTTCACGCTTATTTCAGATGCCCACCATGGGTACCTTCTCCACACAGAGGACTGACTCCCTCCACCCCCTGCCTGAGAAGTAGTATTGATTGCCCCATGGACTCTGGAGACTCTAAGTTGTTTCTCTATAAGATTATATGCTATTCATTCCTAGGACTGAGTTTGGGGTGGGTTGTCAGCTGTTGAGGAAGATGTGCATACCCACGTTGAGGAGGACAGTCAGGAAGTAGGCTTCTGTCAGGGGAGTGTGTGACTCTCAGCAAGAGTCCATAGTGCCGAGTCCTTGGGATTGTATTTATCTGTCTGTGCCCCTGTGTCACCCCCAGTTCCAAACCTTTCTCTACTGTGTGCCTATGTATGTGAGACAGGCACATTGTAGGAGTTCCACCTGCATGGTGGGGGTGGGAGGGAGGGCAGATGGGGAGGGGGAGGCTGGAGAGCTCCACAGATGTCTTCACCAGGGTCTTCTTAATTCAGATGTTTGATTTGGAGCTTCTCTCTCTCCCTCGCTCCCTCCCTCCTTTCTTTGTGTGGTGTATGTGTGTGTGCCGGTGGTGTCATACAGTTATGTGAAGGTATCTGTGGAAGCTGGAGGTTGACATCGGGAATTTCTCACTATCACTCTTCATCTTCAATTTTTGAGACAGGATCTCTCACTGAACCCAGAGTTTACCAAATGCCTAGACCAGTTGGCCAGTGATCCCCATGAATTTCACTGTCTCCTCATCCACACCCCCAGTGCAGGAGTTACAGATGCATGTGACCACCCCAGGATCTTTACATCGATGCCAAGGATCTATACTCAGCTGTTTATGCTTATGCTGCAGACACTTTATTGACTGAATCATGTTCCTTGTTCCTCAAGGTTTCCCTTTAATGGAGAAAGGTGCAGTTCTTCTTCACAGAATGTCCTGTGAAGGGAGGTCAGATGCTGTATTGGAAGCACCTCTAGGCACACTTCCAGACCCTATCATCACTGGGGCTATTTGACAAAGCACTGAATGCTCCAGAACACTCAACATCTTTTTCTTGGCTTCTTGTACTTCTGGGCACTTTGAGCTGTTCTGGCTTGTCATGCATTAGAATCATAGTTTTAACTCTGGTTCGCTCCTGAGCTTCATAAGGTGCACTCAAGGTTCTACACTCACCAGCAATGGAGGGGCTTCATCCATGTCTGCTGTGACATGCATGATGTTTTGTGATCATGGCAGTTGTAGAGGAGGGGACACATAATAAGGATGCGAAGGGATGTGTTCTCAAAGACCCTTTGTCACCACTTACTACTATGTAGCTGTGTTACTCTTGACACTGAGCATGACAGAAGCTTCTTCTGTCTGACATTGATGTATTATTTTTGATTTCTTATTTCCACATGTGTGTCATACAGTTGTGTGTGTGGGGGAGAGAGCAGAGGCCTGAGGCAGAAGGCTAGAATCTTGGTTCATTGACAGTAGTGTCTCCCGGTTGAACTCAGACCTTTCTAGTAGCTCTTAGCCTCACTAGCCAGTATTTCCCAGGAATCCATTCTCCTTCCTCCAAGACTGGAGCCTACGGGCTAGCTGCCATGCCCACCTGGCATTTACACTGATTCTGGGAATCTGAACCCTGGTCCCTCTTGTTTACCTGGCAAGACTTTCTGCTGAGCCATATGCCTAGTCTCCAGTGTCTGATATTTTTTGAGTGTCCCCAAATCAGGCCTGGGACTTGGCATAGACAGGTGTCTAGTAAAACATGGATGGGAGACTTGAGTGCCTGTCACACACTGCCCAGGATCACACAGGGAAAGGCTGATGCTGGTGTTTCCATGGTGACAGAACAGGGTATTCAGCAATCAGAAACAGGGGCAACAAGGGACCTTGAAGAACTAGTTATGGAGATTATACTGACAGTCATCTGACTGAGTGTATGGGATCACATCAGGGACTCGCCTTTGAAGAGAACTTTTGTGAGGGGAAGCCTATGGTAAGTCGAGTGAGGAAGAGCAGGAACAGGGAAGGGGCAGCTGCCTGGAATAGCAATCATTCAAGTGAGTTCCTAGTAGTAAGGCCTTGTGTTTGGCCTGATGTATGAGGGCAGAGACATTGGAGTGGGCAAGGATGACCAGACAGCTTTTTGGAGGAGACACTGTGTTTGTGTTAATAGAAGAGGCAGGACATAGGAACGTCCTTCTGTAAGGACATCGATGTCTGAGGCAGACATCATCTGGGAAGGCGAGAAGTGTCGGAAAAGCCCATTTCAGTGACAGCTCTCCCCTGGTCTTGGACATGTGGCTGTGGAGAGTCTGAGGGGTGTTCCTGTGAGGTACAGCTCAGCATGCTTGATGCATTCTGACTTCCAGATGTCATGGTCTACAGGCTTCATCCAAAGGGAAGCAAGAGGCTTCTTACAAGAGTCTAGGTCAGCTCTGTACAAAGTCCTTCCTTGGTATGTTAGAAATGCAGACTCAGGTCCTCCCACCTAGTAACTACGGAAATTCCAGGTTCCTGGCTCAGGTGCTCCAGGGCAAAGATCAGAGAACTGCTTTTTAATAATTTGTCAAACTCAGGCGAAACTTTAAAAATGTTATTATCTTTTTTTTCCCTAGTTTTTGTTTTTTTAGAAATGGCTCCAGATTAAAGGAGACCAAAGAGATATCATATCACAAGTGACTGTAGTACATTATAAATATGGGATCTTGAGCCAGGAAAATTTTATCCTAGTGCACACTTTGACAATTGACAGATTTGAAACCCAAGCTTCTAAAATTAAAATAGAGTATCTAACGAGAGGAAATAATTATGGCAAAATTACTCAGTTCCCCAAATTTGATAATAATCTTGTGGTCAAAAAGGAGAATAATCTTTTTCTTAAGAAAACAATATTCAAGATTTAGCTAGCAAAAGGCCATGATGTACTCAACCAGCTCTTAGAGGAGCTGTCAAGGAAGGTGAAGAGTGTGTAACAGACTATGCAAATGCAAAAACGTGTGTTATGATATTTTTTTTGTTGTTAAAGTATGTGGAGGCAAGAAGACTGGACAAATGGATGTCAAAAATAATGTTGGAAATTGGAGGAATCAGGGTAGGAGGTTTTGGGGAGAGTGAGTCTTGTAACTTTCCTGTGTGATCAATATCAGAAAGTTTAAGGAAAAACTTGGCTTGTTTAAAAGTCTGATGGATGTTGCCAGCTACCGTCCAAAAAGGCTAAACCAATTTATATTCCCCGGACACCATGAGAAGGTTGGCACAGCTGTTTGATGTAGCTATTTTTATTCTGCTGTTTGGATGCCAGGGACTTTTTTTTTCTTTACTTTTTTGATGGGGTCATATATCAGCTTTGACCTCAGGACATTTTGCTGTTTCCCATTTATTATGAATATTTCCCAAAGCAAAAAGAAAAAAAAAGTCAGCAGTGTAGTACAATGAACGGCGCAGCCTGGCTCTTTGACCCTCTCTCTGGCTTTCCTGTCACATCCATTCACCAGCCAGCGCACTGGGTGGAAATTGAATCACAGGAAGGTTATGTGAGTGCCTAAGGTTAGTGATAGAGTCATAGCCCATGTTCCTGGCCTCTTGCTTCTTTAGTGAGTAGAAAAGGATGTCTCTGTCTCATCTCACTTTGGCAGAGTGTGGGGTCAGTGAGACTGGAGTTCGGGCCCCCTGTGGGCCATATGTCATAAAAAATAGTCTGGAATATCAGAGGACAGAGCCAGTTATAGATCCAAGCCATGAAGTTCAGGGAATGGTGACCCATACCGTTAATCCCATCTGAACGTCTGTGAGTTCAAGGCCTAACAGCGGGGCATTGGTAGCACATGCTTGTTAGTCTCAGCATTTGGGAGGCAGAGGCAAGAGGCTCTCAAGGCCAGGTTGGTCTACAAAGCAAGTTCCAGGACAGCCAGGACTGTTAGAGAGAAAACCCTGTCTCAAAAAGACAAAAGCAGAACAAACAAAAGACTGGAGAGACGGCATGTCCTCTGATATTCCAGACCATTTTTATTAAATATACAATATGGCACCATAGTGGACCTCATGCAGATTGCTTGGCATTCACTTTATATGCCAGATGACCATGACTGTCGATCCTTCTATATGTTGCTTTTCATGTTGGACAGGATGCCAACTGCCTCTTCTAGGAAGCTTGATTGCAGATCTTTCCTCTGTCTGTGGATAGAAGACCTTTGGTGGTCTGCACCCTGAAGTTTGGGTAGAATTTCTTTCGTGAGGTTGATTAGTATTTCTCTGTTATTAATTTAGTGCATACATATGTGAAGCACCTGTACCCACCCCTCCCTCCCTCTCTCCCCCTCCCCCCTCCCCCCTCCCTCCCTCCCTCCCTCCCCCCCCCTCCCTCCAAACCAGTCACCCCACAGCACAGAAGTCAGGAGAAGATCCGCTTCCTCATTCTCTCCAGGTGACAATGCCCAGAGCCGACCTTCCAGTCCGTCCTCCCTCCCTCCCTCCCTCCCTCCCTCCCTCCCTCCCTCCCTCCCTCCCTCCTTTCCTCTTTTCCCCTCCTTTTCTTCCTTACTTTCCAACATTTAAAGACTGTTCCTTTGGACCAGAAGCTGGCTGCTTTTAGGCAAAGAACAGGATAGGATATGCTTAGAGGTTACAATTCAGGGCTGGAAACTGAGCCCTTAATTGCAGGCAAAATATATCCAAATTATTCCATGCAAAGTCAAGCAGCCAGAAAAGCCAGCACCCAAGTGACTCTTTAACAGCGAGTTCTTGACTGCTGTGGTTTACTTACTTATGTTTGTCAGAGATGCCTGCAGTATGTCCCCATCAGCCTCAGCTGCTTCCTCTTTTCCTGGAAAGTTCTGCGCTTCCTTCTGACTCAGAGGATTTATACTTCCATTCCCACTTCTGCATAATAACAGGAATCAGATGAGCCTTATGAAAGAGAGAAGATTTGTTCTAGGCAGGCCGCTCCAGAGAGACTGTGAGGTTATTCATTTGTTAGAAGGTTGACTGTGATGGGCAAACTCATGGGATGACTCTAGCAAGAGAAGGCTCAAGGTCCTCAGATCGACGGTAGAAATAGAAACTCAGGAGGGCTGAAGGTGCAGTCCAGGCTGCTTCCTAAGGCCTGGGAGCCAGGACTGGAAGGTCAGCTCTGGGCATTGTCACCTGGAGAGAATGAGGAAGCGGATCTTCTCCTGACTTCTGTGCTGTGGGGTGACTGGTTTTGATATCGGAAGATTACAGTATCTTATTCTCTGTGGATTCCTGGATGGGAAGAATTCCTGAGCTAATGTGCCTGAGAGCAGTAGTAACTACAAGCCTGGCGAATCTGTTTGCCAAAACCTGGACCCAGTCTTTCTCAACTATCCTTCTTCTAAGCAGAGTCTGATAAGTTGTGGGCAAAAGCAAGTAGGCCACTTGGAGCTTGGGCCTACACACCAAGTGGGTCAGCGACAGAGCGCTGTTCCTAGACTGCTGTGTCCATGATGTAGGCTAAATATGGAAAGTAGATGTCAGTGTTGAAATAGGGGATGGTGGGAGTGAGGTAGAAGCACCCCCTTAAATTCTCTCTGCCTTCCTCCCAGAGTTGAGGATTTGTCAGGAAGCAAACATCCCTGTATGGCCTGTGACTCCTGGTCCTCATTTACATGTTACCACACTGTAGGCTCCAGGTTGCCTCTGTGTTGCTATGAATGAGTGCTACACTGTAGGCTCCAGACTACTCTGTTTCTATGCATGAAGAATAATGCAACACAGTAGGTACAATCAAACATAAGACAGACTCCATACACCCAGAACACTCGGTCACCTGGTCTCTTTCAGTTTCCATGGTTGACTATTGTTGGTGTGGTGAGCTGAGCTAAGTTGATGGGGTGCATAGAGCAGTGGTGGGCACTAAGCAATATATACATACTATTCTTTCATTTCCTTTGCAAAAGAGTTTACTCCTTAAGGCCAGGAAGTTGCCTGTGCACGATCCAGGAATGCCTGTGATTTTATTCAATGTGACATTTAAAGTGGCAGAGTATAATCTTAGGCCATTTGTGAGCAAGACCACTCCAGCCTCTCCTTGGAGAGGAGAGGTTTGCTCTCACCAAAGTGCTTTCTGTTTCCATCTTGCCTCGTTCAGCAGAGACACAGATCTAAGGTACAATGAAGACCTTTCAATTTTAAAATAGCCTGCTTTTACTCTTAAGAAATTTATGCCCAGTTACCTCATAGGAGGTTTGTGTCCTTCTCGGAAGTGCTGGGGTGGTTCACGAGAGTTTGGGTAGCAGATGATTGCTGTAGAAACAAGAAACAAGAGTCCTGTAGAGGTTATACTCTTGATGGCTTCCCATCAATACCAGTAGCCTGGTCTCAGCTCTAGGCTCCAGGGGAGCAGCCAAGCCAGCTGAATTAGGGCCACTCACCTTGCTTATTCCCTCCTCAGGCACCGAGGTTACACTCCCTCTTCCCTACTTTTCCATGCACCTGTAGTTCCCCAGACAATTGCTTTGAATAAAAGTTGTTCTGAAGAATGTTTGTATTGGAGCAAAGATGTACTTGCCTCTTCGTGAGAAGGAGTTAGTTCAGAGAGAAGCCCTCCTTAGGCAGAACTGCCTTGCAGATCCTGGGAGTGGAGGATGACAACAGAGAAAGATGGAGATGGGGGGGGGGGGACGCGACATCAATGTGTGGCAGAGCTGATGCTATCCAAGTCCTCCCTATAGCTCAGAATTTCCAGCTCTCATTCCCATCCCTAAAGGCCTCTGGAGTTTCCTGTTTACTTGAGTGGGCCACGCATGGGTCCTGTCTCTAACCACAAAGGAAATACTTGTGTGCCCCCCACCCCTGAGCCTTAAAAGCTAAACATTATCATCTCCAGTTTTCAAATGGGGAAACAAAGGCCCAGCTTAGCCAAGATCATGTCAGAACTCTTCTGGGTCTCAGTCAGGATTCTTTCTATTATTCCTATGAGACAGTTTATGATCGGGAACTCAATAAATAGATATTCAGGAAATTAGTGTGGCTTTCACTTCATACCCATGAGGATCCATGCTGATGTCCTTTCATGAATCTGTTAGCACAAAGACTTTTTACTTTCTAAAGCAGGTATCTGTGGTGGCATCCATGTCCAAGGCAAAAGGCTTTGGCATTATAAAGAGATGGCCGATGTGACAGAATGGCCAGAAAGAGAGACACGAGGAACCAGGTGGGAGGCTTTGAAATGTGATCATCTGTTAGATGCTGAAGGTCTCCAGTTAGCGTCTCCCTGCCTGCCTTCTGCAGGCCTCAGAGGAAAGCTCACTGCCATCTGTGAACAACTGCTTGCTGCAGACTTGAAAGATAATAAAAACAAATATGACTTCCCCGTGAGTTTTCTTTGAATATTTACAGAAGGGTTCACACTTCTAGCCTGGCTTTTACAAGTCACTAAGTGTTGGTGGCTTCCTGCGTGTCCAGTAAGATGAGGTTGCTAATTCCTCTTGACATGAATGTCAGTGTGGAGTTGAGAAGGAGGCCAGGCCAGATGAGAGTCATATACTGAGAAATGTGGGAGTGAGTTCCTAGAAAGAGAGTGTAGGGCAGAAGGGAGATGGGAAATGGCAGCGGCATTTGGTGTACAATTGTTTCAAAGAGGTCTAGAGTTCCTGGGAGAGGACCCTCTGATGATGGTGCTCTTACTTATCAATTTGGAATTGTGGTCATCATTGTTTCACATTGTTAAATATATGTCTGTTGGGCCCCTTGAAGATAGCTAAAGCAATATGCCTATTTCCCACCCATCCAGTGTGGAATCTAATTTTCTCCCTTTGCAACTGGACTGTCTCAATGGATAATATGTGGCAAAGACATGGATGTTCTGGGAATTCTAAAGTTAGAGCATGTTCACTATGTGGTTTGTACTTTCATCTTGGGAGATGAGCTTTGAGCATGATCTGGAAACCTGGCTCCCCCGGTAGGCTGTCTAGGCCACGTGGAGTGGCTGCTGTAGACGGTTCAGTTGACAGTCCCAGGTGAGATTCTAGTGGGCAGTCCAGGCATTGCCAGCCATTGAGTGAGCCATGTTGGCATTAAGCTTAGTATAGGCTTCAAATAACCACAGGCCCTGCCAACATCTGACTGCCACCTCCTGAGTTGCCCAAGTGAAAGCTGCCCAGCTGAGTCCATCCAACCTGCAGAATTTTCAGAGATAATAAAACGTTATTGCCCCAAACCACTAAATTTTGAGAGCAATTTGTTACAATCAATAAACAGAGGTTATACAAACAATCAATTGGATTTGTCATATAAGACAAGATTAGACAGGTATGACATTGGTGACCACAGTTCTGGCATGTGACTGAGGGTCACCATAACCAGGAAGGGTTGGCCAGGACAGGTCTTCCTGTTGGAAATCTGTCTCAGATGAAGGCAGGATGGTGTATCCATCATGCACAGATGCTTGGCTGCTGGTGTGCAGTCTGGCAGTATCATTGCCAGTCAACAGATCTACTGTAGCTCTTATGGGATGGCTTTGAACCTAAGCATGCAAAACTGTTCATTTCAGCTGGTTGGTTTTGGCCAAACATCTTCGTAGTTGAGATTGAATAAGCATTGCTTTCATGGTTTTATTTAAGCCTTGATAAAGATGCCAAAGAAGGCAGAGCCTGTGCTATCCCACAGGAGATGCTGCGTCTGGTGGCCCCTCTTTGGGTACCTCAGTTCTGCCAGCTATGAATCCATCAATTTGTACTTGTCCTGGCCCGCAGATCTCCATCTGGTCTGTCATCCCATCAAGTGCTTCACTGCGCTCCAGATGCAACATGATCTAGAGACCTAGGTGTGTTTTTTGTTGTTGTTTTTGTTTGTTTGTTTTTGGGTTTTTTTTTTATTTTGTTTGTTTTGGACCAGAGGGACTGGGTTTGGTGAGCTTCCTCCTACACTCTGTGACAGCCTAGCTGCAATGTCATCTATCCTACTATTTAAATGTTTTCTCAACGTATACTAATTATACTAATTATATATAACACTAAGCTTCATTATCTGCTCACACACACACATTACACACACACACATACATATACATACACCATACATACATATATATATATATATACACACACATACACACACCACACAATACACACACACATACACACACCACACAATATACACACACATACACACACACCACACAATACACACACACATACATACACTACACAATAACACACCACACAATATATACACACACATATACACAGACACCACACAATACACATACACACACCACACAACACAACACAATACACACCACACAATATATACACACACACATATACACACACCACACAATACACACACACATACACACACATACACACACACCATACAATACACACACACACCACATAATACATACACACACATACACACACACCATACATTACACACACACATACACACACACCACATAATACACACATGCATATACACACACCACACAATACACACACACCACACAATACACACACACATATACACATACCACACAATACACACAAACATACACACACACCATACATTACACACACACACACACTACACACATACCACATGATGCACACACACACACACACACACACAGAGTGTATTTTGATCACATTCACCCCATTGCTCCCCCATTCTTACTTTTCTTTCCTTTTCTCAACTAATTCTATTTCTAATTTTATGTTTTTTTTTTAAAAAAGGAAACAGTGAGTTTAATTAGGTTCACTTAATAGGAGCACAGAGAACTGAACGTTGGCTACACCACTGAAGAAAGCATCTCCTTCCCAGCCTCCTGTCCCATCCTTCCTCCCCTGGTTGTCTGGAGGAAGGATGGCCCTCTGCAGGGCTGCTCTGCATATAATGGATGGCTCTTGTTGTGTCCTTCAACTGCCTTCTCTGGTTGTAGATAAATAACTCCAGTTTCTTACACGTCTCTTCACCATGCCTGGTTTTTAAAGTCCTCATCAGTTTTATTTTATTCACTATAAATGATGTTAAAGCCCCTTGGAAACATAAAGGTTGTCTAAATAATAAATCATCATTTTGGCAAATGATACTGAGGCATTTAGAGAGATAAAATTAATCACTGCCTTATAGCTATGTATAGCAGCTTTCTCTTTGGGTACAAAGTAGCTCACAGAACCCAGAGTTGATCCTCCTCTCATTCCTGGAGGGAGAAGGTGGGGTCATTCATGTGCCCAGCAGCCACAGAAGGCCATGAGGTGTAAGTGATGTCCTCTTCACTCCCCTCTCTGTAAGCACAGCAGTCTCTGGTGTAAAAGCGTTCAGCCTTCTGGTGCTGGGCTCATACATGTACCACCTCACCTCTTTTCCACCTGGAGAGCACACTGCAGGGGATCCCCTGGGCAGGGCCTGGGCTAGAGAGTCTGGACCATGTTTTCTTTGGTGTGCATTCTCTACTTGGGATGCTTCAGTCTCCTACTCTGTCCAGTACCATACAGCAGATCCTGCCAAGATTGAAAGAGCCTGGGCGTCCATAAACTTCAGCTCACGAATTCTTATGTGCATTTCATAGTTGAGGAAATGGAGGCTTGTGGAAGACATGGCTCCATCAAGCTCCCATAACTGTTCTGTGGGTGAGCCAGAAGCGAAGACCATCTCATCGGATGCTTTTTCTTCTCTATCTTGAATTGCCTGTTATTTTGAATTTGAATGATGATAAGCAAATCTGACACACATATATGGCCCGTGTAGGTGGAGTATAGTGTGATGATGGTTCCATACATGGCTGACCTTAGGATGCTGTTAGGATTCAGTTCCTTGGACTTTCACACTACCTCCTTGCCTCTATTGCTTCAACAGGCCCTTCAATCTGACTAAAGCAGAAGCAAGATCATTACGTACTGGTAGTCCTGATGGTCATTCTGATTGGTCCCTCGCCTACTCATCACCATGCTCAGAGGTTGGGTTCACTGATTGGCCTAGATTTCCTCTCTCTGGGACGCTCTGATTGGGTATCTCAAAAGACAGACTGAGAATGGGTACATGTGAATGAAATATGAAAGACAGACCACAGGGACAGACAGAGCAGTTAAGACTGAATGGATTCTGGCTGGGAAAAAGCAGCCATGTTCGCAGCCCTTCATGGGCACCCTGCCCTCATCCTCCTCACACTGACTGCCCCTCTGTTCTGGCATCTCTCTGACTGTGCTTCTTTCCCTTCATGTTTGCTGTTCATACTTTGCATCTGAATCCTTCTCATACCCTCCTCCAGTCTCCACCTAAACTGAGGGGATCAGGAAGAAAGCCTCTCTTCTTCAAGATCCCATGGAATGGATTCCTGCTTTTAATTCTGTGGTTCCCCACTTGAAAAAAGGCATCTTTTTGGCACACAGGATAACTTCCAAGAAAAGAACTTATGTTCAAGTTGAAATAAATGTGAAAATCACATGTTGGAGACATGTAGGGATTTGAGTGAAGGGTCAGTAAAAACCATCGCAGCAAAGGAGATAAAACCAACTGCAGACTGAGAGGGAGCGGAGAAGATCCCAGGGTCTTAGTAGACCCGTGATGAGTCAACTCTGAATACAGAGCCACAGTGAGATGGCAATGGGTCCTCAGAGTTGTCCAAATGGGATTAAAACAAGTGAAGACTTTCAGGCCGGAAGGTCCTTTGGTTCGCTAGAACTTTTGTGGATCCTCCTAGTTTCTGGTTTGGGCTGCTGTACTTAAAAATCATGTTAACTTCCAGTGTCTGACTCAATTAGTCACTTCACAAATCTGGAGTGAGAGAGCCTAAGAGGCTCTGCCAGAAGATTGCTTCTCCTAGGGATTCCTGTGGGTTAGGGGTGTGAGAAGCAGCAGACAGGACCTGGCATCCTGTCGTCCACTGCTGCTTCCCTTTTCTGTGATTGTCCAGGAGGTTCAGGCCAGATGGAGCATTACTCCATGAAAGATGTTGGGGGTAAAGTTTGTCTCTAGTCCAGAGGAGGCTGAAGTCTATGAAAGAGGTCTGGCGGTGTTTAGCACAGTTCAGGACCACATGGGTACTGAGTCAGGACCTGACACCTGGATTGGCTTGCTGATATGCCCCAAATGTAGAATATTTCCAGTTAGGAAGATAGCATCCACATTCTTGTGTTTTCAGAGTCCTACCCTGGTGGTTTCAGAGAAGTCAGAGCTGCGTGGAGCCAGGGCAGGTGGGACCTTCTGTTTGCTCTCTTTGGGGGGCGTCTGCTAACCCCAGGGTCCTTCTTTCTTTAAGTGGAAGAGCTGCTGCTGAAACACACAATTTCTCAAACATGATTTGAATAAAAGGAAAACTCTCATATGGAGTGCGCTATTTTTAAGAGATACTAGTTAAGAAATAAAATTCTGTGAAACACACAATTATTTAACGGTCTTTGTTTAGCAACATTCTTCTAATTAACTACCGCAGCATCTATTGAGATGCTGGGCAAGTATAGTCTGCTACACGCTTGTCTGAGAAAGGAAAATATTCATATTCTCAACAAGGCTATGAGCTTCTTCCTTCTGAGGGAAGACCCTCTGGAGGAGTTGTGGCATTGGGCTGGGGGCTCTGTTTTACTGGGGACATGAGCTCTTGGGGAAAGTCACCTCTCTCAGACATCTACCAAAAGGATCTCTAGAATGCTTCTCAACAATACCTTTTCTTCCTGGTACATTCTTCCCTCTGTCCTTCTTGGATCTTCCTATTATCTTAAAAGTATAAACATAATTTTAGGCTTCAGGACTTATAGTAAATTACAAAGAAACACCATTAGATCATAGTAGAGGCTGTGTTGTGGCCCCTAAGCAAACAGCCTAAAGTCCTTACTTTGGGAACCTCAGCACATGACCCTATTTAGAAAGAGTCCCTGTGGCTATAATTGATGAAGGTGAGATGAGATTATTTCAGAACAGGGTGGGCCCTCAATCTAAGATCACTAGTGTCTTTATGAAAAGGACATAGGCACTTACTCTAGAATAGCATGTGGACATGAAGGCAGGCATCTGGATCATGTGTTTCTCTGCCAAGATACATCAGGGATTGCCAGAAAACCACCAGAAACAAGGAGCTTGAGACTGGCAGCAGACTGTCACCAGCCTCAGAAGAAACCTGTTATGCCTCCTAAACATGGATATGGTAGTATTATAGTTTTGTGGCCACATTTTGGTAATTTCCCTACTATTCCCTTATTTTAAAAGAGCATTCCCCCCCCCCCCAAATCTATTTTCTCTTTTAAAAGTATTTTCTAAGGGCTATTTATTTATTTATTTATTTATTTATTGATCGATGGATCTATCTATCTATTTATTTATTTTTGAGGCAGGGTTTTTTGGCCTTGAGTTGAATATGTAGTAAAGGATGATCTTGAGCTTCTGTTCCCCTGGTTCTGTCTCCTAAGTGCTGGGCATACTCTGCTTATGCAGTGCTGGGTATTGAACCCAGGGCTATTGTACATGCTAGGCTACCTCTCTATCAACTTTGGTACGTCCCTAGCTCCCACCTAAAAATTTTATCTACATAAGTGCACATTGTCCTGAGGAAGGAGTAGTTTTATGGAAGGCTTTGAGAGAATGTGACATGTCCAGAGTGGGATGGAAGTCAGGGGCCAGCAAAGTGGTGAGTGGCCAAGGAGAAGCCTGGCTGAAGCCACTAGAGTAGGCAATGCGCCTTGCTGACTAGGTGTGTTTATGGTCCTTCCTCAAGAAGGAAATGCATACGAAAGAGATCGGAGAGTACTTGGCAGAGATGAGCATCCTTGGGTCCTCTTTCTCACCTGACTTTGGGCCCCTGACTCATGCCTTCCCTCTGATCAGGTATCTGGTGGGGCCCTGGACTCTTAAGGGTCTCTGTCACTAAGCCACTGAGATCTTCCTTGGGTTTCCCTCTCCCCCATAAGGAAAGGGTATCTTGGTTGGGACACATGCACAAGTGCTATAGACCAGTGAAGTCAGAGTGGACGCTCTGAAGGAATAGGTGTGCCTGGGGGAAGCAGTAAGTTCTTCAGAGTATTGGGTTCATGTCTCACTTTCATGGCCTCATCATTGCTCTTGAAGTAGACAATGGTTTCCTATACTCTTGTGAACTTGAGATCAGTTCAGTGGTATAGCTAGAATCCATTATCCTTCTGAGGGTCATGGCTCCCCAGGACTCTAAGATAATTGGTAAGGGTCTTTTAAATTTTCCTAAGAGCTGACGAGAGTGACTGGAGGCTAGCCAGACCCAGATCCCACTGGTAGAGGCCAGCTCCTTGGTCTGGTAGCTGGGTGCATTTTGAGTTTATGCCTCCTACACTTTCTCATCCCCACTTTCTCTAGCTTCCTTTCCCCAAGACTACAAACTTGCTCAAGTTCTTTGTCCCCCGTTTGATGAAATAAAATGAGCATCAGAAACGTGTTTTCACCTGGGATATGCCTCGGATGCCTCTGCCTTCCCATGAGCCTTCCCAGTGTTGGTTCCCACTCTCTGCCTGTACTTCCTTAAAGACTTTTTCAACCATTGCATTGACTCTTAAGCCTCTTCTTTTCCCAAATGTCACTTCTGCATAAATGGAAACCGTCAACTTCTTCTGCCATGAAGACATTGTGTGACCTGGAGCCTTTCCTGGTCTCATGGCATTCAACTGTTGTTCTTTCCTGATGGCAGAGAGATGCTTCTGAGATTGTTCTGATTTCCCAAAGAAGAGATTCTGTATTCTTTCTTGGTCCAGCCTATGGAGGGATAATTGACATGCTTGAGTGATACTATGATATTCCCAGGAGAATATGGAGCTATAAATTTGAAAACATATCAACTGAAATTTTTAGAAATTATCTGAACATTCTAATATCTTATGAGAACAACATTGGGCAGAGCCATGACAAGATAGAGTTGCCAGATAAAAGATAGCCTACCCTATTAAACCCGAATTCCAGAGAAGAAACAGTTCTGAGGTATGTCCAAAATGTTGCACGTGCATGTACCAACAAACTGAATGTGATGTTTAGCACAGACTTTTACCAGAAGTATTATGTATTGTTTATCAGGAATTCAAATGTAACTGTGTATCATGTTTATTGCTTCACTGAACCTTATGATCCAACAGTAATGTGCTAGATCAGGTTGGCTCTGTTGAGACATTTTTCAGAGTTGAGCTAGGGCAATAGTGAGACCACCTAAATGTTGAAGAGGCCATAGTTAGCTCAGGGCAAAGCTAAAAAGAAAGCTGGGATAGATCTTGAAACAATGCAGCCCCCAAGACTTCATCTCACATCATAACACTCCACTGAGACTCGCTCAAAAGCAACTGTCTTCTGTGTTGCAACTCCAGCCACCTGAGTATCACCGCTGTGATTTGCTGCTTGCTGCTAAGCCACACAGCAACTATGGTATTCCATACAGTGCAGGCCTAGACTACTCTCCAGCCCTGAGGCTTGAACCCCAGTCTTATGGTTCATCCTTAGTTAAATAGCATGAGTCATCTTGTGGTCTTATGGGACTCTCATTCCCCACACACTCCATACATGAGCATAGAAGCAAATCCATCTGGACTTCCCTTTCTTGAACTGCCACTGACCTGTGACCTTGAAGGTCCTCCATTTCAGTGAAAAAGCCTGTCTATAAGAGAACATGTTAGGTGAACTGACATTCGTGACATTGTGACAATGACTCAGGTGAGCTGTGTTTCTAATAGGCTAAGAAGAACTTGGAACACATTTTCCCCTGTGGAAATGGTGCACTAAAGGATGGTTAGATTTTTACAGCATGATTGGTTCAGGGCAGTAAACTTTCATTGAACACCTAATATGTCCAAAGATTGTGCCGAGACTAAGAAATGTGCAAAGTACTATTACTATTTCAGGCTAAACCAAGTTCATTCTCATGGGGGAGGCAGACAGAGAGGGGATGATTGGACAGTGATCGCTTTATGTAAAAGGACAGAAAAAGGCCGAATTCTGTGGAGTCCAGCTAAGGGGCCCAGTATCTCTTGAGCCGTTGTCTAGGAAGCTGAGTGTTGAGTTATGAGGAAAGACATTTAACAAGAGAAAGGAAGGATGTAGGATAAAAGTCCTCAACCTTCTTAATGCTTTGACCCTTTAGTGCAGTTGCTCTTGTGCTGACCCCCAACCATAAGATTATTTCTGTTGTTACTGCATAACTGTAATTGTGTTACTGTTTGTTTGGACTGTTATGAAGAGAACTGGCTCTCTGGTTCCCTCCCCTTCAAGATGGTCACACTGTGTTTTCTGTGCGGTCTTAGACAACCCCTATGAAAGAGTCCTTTCCTTTGACCCACAAAGGGGTTGTGACCCATAGATTGAGAACCATTGGTCTAGAAACTAAATGCATGACTGATAAAGGCGTGGGGGGTTGATGGGCTCTTGATGCATGTGCTGAAATTCTATTGAGTTCTCTTTTTCTGGGGCACCCTGTGCTCTAAAGGGAGTGGGGCTGGTGGGCCAGGGGAGGGGAAGGAACTATAGAAGTGTGTGTGGGCTCTCAACTCTTAGCTAGTGTCCCCTGGAAGGTTTGGGTCTAATTTACCTTTAAGAAACTTGTTGTGAGGCTAGGGAGATGGCTCAGTGACTAAAGTTCCTGCGACACAAGCATGAGGACTTGGCTTTGGAGTCTAAGAACCTGTATAAAGTCTGGGTATGGAAGAGTGGCACTGTAATCCCAGTGCAGGGAAGTCCGCTGGCCAGTCAGCCTTCCTGAATCGGTGAGTGTCAGGCCAAGTGAGAATCCCTGCTTCAAAATATAAAGATGGAGAGTGGCTGAGAAAAGACACTTAACATTGACATCTGTTCTTCACACACATGTGAACACACATGCATGTGTACCTGAATGCACGCATATACACTGTACATGCACATCTAAAAGATAGCACCACCACCGTTAATAACAAAAAGAAAGCTTCATTGTGGCCAGAAGACTACTTTTTTTTTTTTTTTGCTACTTTATAAAAATAACTGAGGTTGGGAAATGTACAAAGAGGTTTCTGTAGCTCACAATTTTGGAGGTCTCAGAGCGTGATATTGGTACCAGTTTTGCTTATGATTGAGGATCTCACTGTAGAAGCACAGTGTGACCATCATCAGAGAGCCAGTTCTCTGTATAACAGTCCAATATTGTGATAAGTTCTTACCTCCCAGTAGTGTTCCATTGGAAATGACATTTCAGCATGAGTTTCGATAGAGACAAACCACATCCACATCTTAAGTCACCAAGATGGGGAAGAAGAAATATTAAGGATGCTGGGTTATTCCAGAAGCAGAGGGTGAGAAGGCATAGACTAGAGGCCTTACTAAACTCCATGGAATATAAGTCCAATGGCAATAGTGTTCTTCATCTGCTTTGTTTAGATACATCTCAGATGCCTTAGATAGACCTTGGGAAAGAGATGTTTTGGATAAACCTTAGGAAGGAGATGCCTTGATAGATCTTGGGAAGGAGCACAAAGTTTTTGCTTCATAAGAGGGCAGATGGGGGGACAGAGTCAAGTCTTGTAGAGATGGAATGCATATTTGGTTTTAAAGCCTGTCCCCTCTAGTAAATCTCCAGAGCAAAGAACCACGCCCCCCCACCCCTTGTCATATAAAACAAACTCTTGACTCCCAGTGGCCTTTTCGAATGTGACTGTCAGTTGTTAGAACCTGGAGTGTCATCCCTGAGGCTTATTCTCAGGTGTTTTCTGGTACCTCATGCTGGCCAGCTCAACTTCTTGCTTGGCCCTATACAAAGACAGGATGGTGCTTTGCCTTTGCTGGTGTTCAGAACATGTCACCTCATAAACACTTCTCAGGAGTGAACCAGTCCTTGTCACCACAGAAGTACCAGGTAGTCATTTCAGGCCTTAATTGGAGATTACCTTGCGATGTGTGAGTTGAGGACACCCAGACACAGGTCTCTTGGCCATCAGAGCATCACTGGATGTCTATAGTAGAGGAGCATGTGCAACTGTCCTATCAAAATGTGTGATTAATAGACATAATCTCCACCAGAGCATTAATTTCAAGCATAATCAAAGTATGCTGAATTATTTCAGTGTCAGACCTTGACAGAGAAGTCAGCCTGGGATTAGCATTTTGATTTAAAGTTCAACGGGTGGTATTTATCTTTATTTCTGTCACATACGAGTGATTGACTATCTGTCCTGGAAAATAAAAACAAATGCTACTTCCCCAGTGAGGCAAACAGGGAGCAATTTAGAGGCTTCCACTGGGTGCCTAGGATTTAGGTTCCCAATGCTGTCGGCAATTCCTGACGGAAGTGCCTAAGCTGGGTGGTAGCCTGGTGTGAGAGTGGCTGCCTTGAAGAGTTGGAGATGCTGGACACCTTAGGGAAATGAGGTGCATCCTAGTGTGATTGGGGTCAAAACTTGAGAAAGACTTCTGTCCCTTCCTTAGTGGGATGCATTTAGTGGTGGGGCATTCTGGATTCTAGCCTGTGTACTAAGTACTTTTTTTTGCTTTGGTAAAGGGTTTGGAACTGAGTAATACACTAATGCCCCAGTGAGGATGGTCTTTATTGGTACTCATATTTCAATCAGTTACTGTGTTAGTATCTTTACCTGCACAGTCTACAGTCATGACTACAAGCCCACTCGCCAGTTTACAGATTAAGACCCTGAAGCTGAGGTGCTAGATGAAATACCTAAGATCAGTGGAAATTGTAAAACCAAGGTTGTACCCACATCAACCAGGAACCAAGCCTATAATCTTTATGTTCTAGTACCTGACTCGTTAAGCCAGGTGAGACAGATATGGGTTGGTGTAAGGTAACCAAATTCTGTTCTGTTTTTTGGGGGTACCCCTGTAAAGGGGAGGGCCTGACTATGTAAGGAAGGAGGAAAGAGAGGGGAATCAGGAAATGAGAATCAAGTTTTCCTGGGTTCTCCAGAGCCCCATAGCATCACCCCTATGTTGGAACTCAGAGGCACCCATTTTTCTCCCATCTGGATTTGCTGGCCACAAGTTGGAAGTTCAAGGTGTGAGTGCTGATTTGATTCAAATATAGGTGTGATATTAGCTCTACCAAGAGGCAGCAAAGCTCTTCATAATACATTCTTTGTAAAAGAATGTTTCAGCCTGCAGTTTGAACCTTCCATGAACACTTGATTTGAAGATAGATGTCAACAAAAAACATCTAGACATAAAAGGGCTTGGGACTTCATTTTGGAGAGCTATCCTTGGGTACCTGTTGGGTACTGCCTTCCAGTTCTTCATGCTCTAGAGCAGACACTGAGCAGATATCTAAGACACAGAGTCCTTTACTCTCAGATTTATTTGACACAATAGTCAGTGAAAGGTATGATTTAAACATCCATTATGATCAGCTTTCTCAATTAAAAAGTAAATTTTAATAATGGTTTTTATCACCTTGTTTTTCAAAAATCAGACATGCAATGGGTTTTATAAAGTGCATTTAGAAGAATTACCTCATTTATCTTGTTTTAATTTTACATCTAAAAAATAAAAACCCTTTAAGAACTTCAGTTATTAATGCAAATTGAAGTGGGTACTTGCAAATTGAGAGGTAAACCTTCTCCTGCCTAACAGATACATGATAGATAATTTGGCAGAAGTTTAAAAGCTATTCTATTAGGCAAATAAAGTATAATAGAAACAGACATTAAGACTGTTTCCAGAGAAACCACATATTTATGTATCATGAGTCTTTATATTCAAGAGATGGACATTTAAGCAAGAGATTGTGTATGCTCCCTTACTACTTCAGTTATAAACATGACGCACATCTTTAAAAACCAACCAAAATAAATCAGTATGACTATAATCAAGACAAGAAATGTAAGGTCTTTCATGGTGGAAACTCATATTTATCACCGTCTTTGGTTAGTTAATTAATTGGCCAGAAACAATAAGACCTCTCCAGTTCTTCCCGATCTTGGGTGATTAATCTGGAATGACTTCGTCTAGAGAAAGAAGACATTGTTTCTCCACCCACAGAAAAGGCCACTATCATTAGCAACCTGGTCGATCATTCTACCATACTGATAAGTTTGAATAAGTGACTTTAATTGGCTTGGATGCTGTATTGAAAATTCCATGTCAGTAAATACCTGTCTTTAATGTGTTCGCCCCAAGCTTTGACAAACAAAATTGATATTGAAAAAGGATGGTGGCTCCGTATTGGTGTAGCTGGTTCTGAAATGTCTGTCTTCTGTAGTTAAAGACAGGTCCCTGTACCAGCTCTGAAGCATAATGGAATCAGATTCACTCAAACACCCCGTGGCCAAAAGGAATAGTCTGTGTTCTAGGATCTTCTGTTTGACCTTTAGTTCATATTTGGTTTAAAAAAATCAAAGAGATATTTTTAAAATGGAGTTAAGTAAAAACTACATTACTTTCTGTTTATATCTATTGATGTATTTGTTCATTTATGTGTCTGTGGGCCTTCTGCCATGGTGCCTGTGTGGAGGTCAGCAGATAACTTGGAGGTATCAGTTTTCTCTTTCTACCATGTGGGTCCTGGGGATCAAACTCAAGTTTTGAGGCTTGGAGGAAAGTGCCCGCTGCCATTTCACTGGCCCTAAGAACTCAATGTTTTCTGAGATTAAATATAATTACATCATTTTTTCTTTCTTTTCCTTTTTCCAAACCCTCTTATATATCCCTCCTTGCTCTCTTTAAAATTCATGACTTCTTTTTCATGAATTGCCATTGTGTGCATATATGTGTATATATACAATGCATATATTCCATATAATAGCAAGTCATGGGTACACACATGCATGTGTGTAGGTGAGTGGACTTTAAGCCTAGATGTAGGCTGGGGTATGGAAATCAGGGACAAGGGAATTCCCAGGATGGATTTGGCTTCGAGATGTCTTGGGAGGCTTTAGGAGCTCTTTGGTCCTCCCCTCAAACACATTTTTGCCCATAGGGTTTTTTGTTGTTGGTTTGTTGGTTTGTTTGTTTAGAGCAGGGATGGCATAGGTCTTCTGAGATGCTGGCATGGGCTCCCCACAGAAGACAGGAAGACAGGATCAAGGAAATGCAGCAGGGAAAGTGTCAAAGATTGATGGTGGCCACATTTCTGCAGAGTAGCTATAAGGGGGTGTTTCAGTCCCTCCCCTCCTTTAGAGACGATGTATCAAGGTCCTGAAAAGTATGCTGATCTGGCTGGAGTCTCCTGTGGTTTCAGAAGGAACATCAAGAGGCAATCCTGGCTTCCTTGCTGCTTGTCCTTCCCAAGCCTGCTGACTCTTGAGGACATCTTCCAGATGTCTTCTCTATAGCTTCTTAACAGTTTATACTAAAGTTTTGCCATCCTGTTGGCGAATCAGTCCTTCCTAGTATCTGTCAGCTGTGATGCACAAATTTAAACCCTCAGACCCTTGCACCGTGTTCAGAAGTCACGGAGAGTAATTTGCTCAGCACCCTCCTCCCGAAGATACTTCACTTAATAGAACTATAAAATCAATCACACGGGGCCTTTCTTACTCTCTGAAAATTAATATCTAGAAAATTCATGGTTGTGGCTGGATCTAAGACAAATCATGCCTCCCAGTTTGATGAGGAACCCAGAGCAGCCACGGCTATGTGGAGGCAGCTTAATGACAGATGTGAGGAAATAGCAAGGCAGCTCTTCCATATAATACTTCAAAGCTAGAAACAAAGGTGTGCTTTCTATTCCTAGGAAAATTTGAATAGATTCACTAGGAACAAACCATATAAGGGGTGGTCTAGGACATGCCTAAGTATTGAGAGAGGCTTGAATTACAGTTCGCTTTTCCTGGTTATAATAAAGTAAATTAGGTATAAGATTTTCAATTCACTAAAATAGGATAGATTATGAAACATTTTCTTTAAGCTCGTCAGACACAAATACATTCATAACATTGTGAATGTAATCTTTACTTGACAATTTACACCTAAGTAAGTAATTTATTTTCTACTATAGGTTGATACATACATATTTATCAATTAATAACAGTTAGATGGAAGAATACTGTTATTTCTATAGTGCCTGCCATGTGTTAAGCATGTGAATTAAATATTTTGTATGTGTTATTTTATTTGACTTTTAGTGTGCAATTGTATCACTCCTATTTACAGATGCAGGTAGGCTGAGAGGCCAACCTGAAGCTAGGATGGGAAAATAACTTGACTCTCTTGTCACACTCCCTCTTGTTTCTGGTGATGGTCCAGGGCTCTGCAAATACCTCCCTGGCTTTACCATGCTTGTCATTGGATGGTGCCTAGATCTGTGACACTCACAACGTGTAATCTAAGCACCTAGCTCCCTTTAACTTTGGCTATGTTACTGGTGGGAAGAGAGTGAATCTAGCTCCCTTTAACTTTGGCTATGTTACTGGTGGAAAGAGAGTGAATCTGGGGTAAAGGCACAGGCCA
Source organism: Phyllotis vaccarum (assembly GCA_033318265.1). NCBI lineage: Eukaryota > Metazoa > Chordata > Mammalia > Rodentia > Cricetidae > Phyllotis > Phyllotis vaccarum. Next base: position 107,737,890 of record JARWLC010000004.1, read on the forward strand.
TTTGTCTGGGTTAGGAGGACTGTGTGTAACTACCTGTGTTCTTGGGCATCCAGAAGAAGTCGCTATGTTGGGATTCATTCCAAGTCCCAGAGCATCCAACCTGGTCCCCATCTTCCACCAGGCTGCTCCTGAGAAGGAAGAGAGAGGGGCTGGCACAGGGCAGGGCTGCTGAGCAGTGGGGAACAGAATTCAGAGCCAGACTTGTTGACTGTGTTTCAAGTCCCATCTCCCAGAATTCCCCTCGAAAGGAGTCCCAACTCCACAGATGGTGTGACCTGGGTTCTGTGTATTTGTGTGCGTGTTTACCACTTTATGTGGCTCTGCTATAAGTCTTGGGAATGTAACAAGTTACTGGTTCAATATGCAAATGAAGGACATAGACTGGACCCCCAGGGACATCCCACTATCAGATTCAGAGGTAGGAGCAGAGAGGTGACATTTTGTTGTCAGACTACATACTTTCCCTACCTCTTTTTCTCCACATTCTACTACTGGCACCCTCTTTAGTGTCTAAATTGCAGCCTTTAATTTTCCCAGGAAGCGTGTGGCTCTGGGGTGCAGGCATCTGACCTCACCTACCTTCTCAAGGGGCCCAGAGTGCTGTCTGGAGCAGTCTGTGTCTACATTTATAACAGTTGCCACAGACTTGTTTAGCTACATGGGCACTAAATCCAATGTTGTGGAACTTCCCTGCTAAAATCCCCAATTTGAAAATATTGACAAAACTGGCATCTTAAATAGCTTGCATACGCCACAATTTTCAAGAAGTTTATCAGAGGGGCTGATGAGATGGCTCCATAAGTAAAGTGTTTTCAGAGGATCTGAGTTTGATGTCCAGCACCCATGTAAGAAATCTTGGTGTGCTGATGCACCTATAATCCCAGTGCCAAGGAGACAGACAGGTGAGGACTCACTGGCCAGCCAGCCTGACTTTCTTGGAGAGCTGCAGGCCAGAGAGAACCTGAGGGAAAAGTTGATGGTGTCTTAAGAAGGATATATGAGGTCCTATGTGCTTCCATGCACAGCCACATACACATGTGTACGTACCTACATGTATGCATGTGCATGTGAGCACATAAATATAGGCACACACCCACACATGCACATGCATACATGTATGCCTTTGTACACACATATACACATGTACTCAGACACATGCGTGCACACACACATGTATACACAAATACTTACACATAAATATGTACATGCCACGTGAATGGTGTCTCCATGCTCACCCTTAGTTAAATAGACCTTAACAAAAGCAATAAGCGCCTGGCTTTCCAAGGAGTGGGTGAATATGAGCACCCACTTCATAGGAAGGAACATTTTATGAAGTTGTTTGAGTCAGAACCATAACAGTACCAATAAAAAGTATTTTATGAAGTTGGTGAGGACGCTGCAATCTGGGTGTCGTTTTACAGTGTGCTGCAGTGGTGCATGCCATAAATGCAAGGTCCCCAACTGCCATTCGGTCTGTCCCTAAGTGACAGATGTGCCAGCCCTTCCCTTTAAGGGTTCCCTGTGCAGCTTGTAGCATAGGGTAAGATTTAGTGACCCCGGCTAAATTGCCAACTGCTTACTTCCAGAATGGCTTGCTATTCTTGTGGCAATCAGTTACCCGTTGTTTCTCAGTCTCTCAATAGAAATGTTCATTTGTTTCTTTTGAGACAGGTCTCATTTATGTCGTTCAGGCTGGCCTTGAACATGCCATCTCATGTGCAGGGATTATAGTCAGACCTGAGGCCCTCACTGCCATAAATGCACATGGTCTTAAGAAAGATTGCTTGTCACTGAGAGGTATTATTCCATCTTGGGGCTCCTTCAGAACCATGGCTCCTTCCAGAACTCTCCTTCCTCTCAGGGCTACCTTTTCTGGCTTCATCTCCCTGCACGCCTACCTTTAGGAAGCCTGGAGTTGACAGTGTAGCTATGTGGCCGGCAGCTTGTGTCTGTTGCCTATAAGGGCTTTTTATAGTTCCTAAGATGGCTCTGATGTGAGTGACAGGCAATGGTCAAGACATTTGCATACCAGATGCTTTGCTTGTTCAGCTCTAGAGGAGCAGGCTTTGGGTACCAGAAGACTGTCCCACCTGCCCCAAAATTTGTTCCCTGCAGCACCTCGCAACAGCAGCATAGGAGGTGTTGAGATTGGTCACCACCGAGGAGTACTGAGCCCAGGAACTTTTCTTTTTGGATACCTTCCTGGGTTTGGGACCATGGAATGGCAGTCCTGGTCCTCTGCTTATTTTCTTGATTTGATGTTACCTACTGCTCTAAATGGGACAGCTTCATACCCCAAATTGTTATCTGCAGTGGTGTCAGGAGTAGGGATGTAGAATCCACCCGTGAGCTTTGGAATCTTGCTTTACATTCTTTGTACTCAGCTTACGCTAGGGGGTTGGCTTGCAGGCACATCAGAGTAGCCGGCATTGTGTGGGTCGGTTTAAGTCACTACGTTTCTCTATCTCTGAATACTCTGCCAGAATCTTCCTCATTACTTTATATGTGTCTGGGTTCATCTGTGGGGTCTTTGAGATCTGCACGGAAAGTAAGACACTTTATGGACATCACTGCAGAACTTTACAGTTGTGCTATGATCTGACAGTTAGTGGTTCACCGGAAGTTAATAAATTGGTATCTTAACTCCCCTCCCCTTGTAAAAGAAACTCCAGTGAGCTCTGTTGCTGTGTTCATCATGTTAGGATGTAGTGAGAAGGTCCCATCTAAGAACCAGAAGGCAGGTGCTCACCAGACTCTGAATCTTTTGAGACCTTGATCTTAAACTTCCAGATGCCAGACCAATGAGGGAAAAATACATCATTTGTAAGTCTGTTCTGTTGCCTGCACACCCTGTTATTTTCTCTTTGACTGGGCAGAAAGTGGTCCTGTCTGCTCAGGTCGGTTTTCCATGAGCTGCTTCAGTTGCTTTTGGCTGACTTCTCCAACCCTAAGTTCAGGTCTTCACCTCTCACACCTGCTTTTCCGCAAGCATCCCTTTCCTGTGTCTACACCTTTCAGCTGGTTCTTTATCAGTGCCTTTCTCACTATGTCTTATCCTTCATGACCTGGTTCAAGTGGCTTCTGTTCTGTGAGGTGCCTGGACCCTCCTCTGTGCTCTGTGTCATAAACTCACCAACACAGTGTTGTTATTTTTAAGCCTTCTAATGCAGTTAAGAAAAAAAATAATCCTCGCGTATAACCCTGTATTTACCCATTTCTGATTCTTTAATTTATTTCTTGTGCTTCCTAGTTACCTTCTGGTGCCATTCATTTTTATATTAAATGTCTCCTTTTTTTTTAAAAAAAAAAAGAATTTTTATATTGTAAGCAGGCTTGTTAGCAACAGTCTCTTGGTCTTGTTATCCAGGAATGTCTATTTTGTCTTCAGTTTTGTAGTACACCTTTCTGTGTGTAGAGATTTTCTTTTACACTTTGAGTGTTATTCTGTTGCCTTTGGGTCTCCCTTGCTTCAGAAACTGGTTGTTACAGTGAGGTTTCTTGGTTCTGGGCGGCCAGAGGTCCAGACCCACAGACCTGCAGCCTCAGACCCCTTAGCTGCCCGCCGCTGCTCAGACCCCCAGAAATGATTCAGTCACTTACATTAACTTCATGCTGTTTGGCCTATGGCTCAGGCACATTGCTAGCTTGCTCTTTCATCTCAACTCAACCCATTTCCATTAATATGTCTGCCATGTGGCCCGTGGCTCACCTGTGTTCCTTACATGCTTCTTCTTGGGCAACTGGCTCAGTCTGTCTGACTCCACCCTGTTTCTCCTACCTATGTTGTGATTTCCCCTCCTACTTTTTCTATGGTGCCTGTCATGGGCCAAAACAGCTCCTTTATTTAAAGATTGATATTCACAGCGTACAGAAAGACATTCCCACATCAGCTGGTGTTTGCCACATGCATGTTTCTCTGTGTTTATTGCTTTTCTTGCCTCATTCGAATGTGGTAGGCACAGGTGTGACCCTTAATGTTTCTCTCACAGTGTTTTGAGCTTCTAAGTGTATATGGATTGTTGTTTCCCATCACGTTTGAGCCTCAATTTCTAAAAGATATTTCTTTGTTCCTTCTCGATGATTTTTGCCATATTTATATGAATCTGTTTGACGTCAGCCAGTGGGCTTCTGTGTTTCTCTTGTTCTTTAACTCTGTTCTAAGACATGATAGTTCCTGTTGCTCTGTCTTCAAGTGAACTGGCTCTCCCTCCTCTTCCCGAGTTCCTCTAGTGAGTTTTCACTTCAGGTAGCTGTACTTTTCAACTCTAGAGCTTCAGTTTTGAATGAAGAATAACTCCCCATTCTGCGACAAAGATTTGTTTGTTGTTTTTGTGTTTTTCTTGATTATTTTCACATGGTTTTCTGTAAATTTTCAATATATTCACAGTGAAGAATGCTGAATCCAGAGACTCAGGCAGTTTCTGCTGACCCATTTCTTTCGTGAGCATGGGCCGTACTTTTCTGTTTCCTTTGGCTCTAAGATATTTTGTTGTTCTTGAAAGTGGTCTGCCTTGGATCATATACTGTATTGCGCCTGGAGTCTCCTTGTGTATATGTTGGGGTGTGTGTGTGTGTGTGTGTGTGTGTGTGTGTGTGTGTGTGTGTACACAAGTGTGCTAGTGGAAGCCAAAGGCTGCTTCTGTATGTCTTTTCAGTCACTCCCACCTTAGTTTTTAAGACAGTGTCTCTAACTGAACCTGATTCTCACCAACTTGGTATGGTTGTCATCCAGCAAGCCCCAGGACCATTCTCTTTATTGAACCTGGAGCCCATTGGTTGGCTCACCTAGATGGCTAGATCCACTAGTCTCTTCCATGCCAGTGCTGAGACTACTGATGTGTACTGCTGCCACAGGTAGCTTTTATATGGTCTCTGGGGATGAGGACTCAGGTCCCCATGCTTGTGTAGTAAATACTCACCTACTGAATCACATCCCCAGTTGCAAGAGATTTTTATTTTCCTCTCCCCAGAGGATGTTGCTACTCTTTTGTATAGTAACTTGTATATACTAATAAGTGGTACACATCTGCTGGCAGTTTACCACATCTGCTGGCAGTTTGTGGATACTGATGTTTTCATCTTTGTTTCTACATTCAACTCTTGGTGCTATTGTATTTGTTAGAATGTCACCATGTTAGCTTAACTTATAAAGAAAAATGGGGTTATTATTCTTTTTTGGCTCACAGTTTTGGAGGTTTCAGCCCATGATTGGTTGGCTCTATTGCTTTATAGGCCTGAAGTGTGGGGTTAGCATATTACGGCAGGAGTGCATGGCATAGCAAAAATGCTCACCTCATGGCTCCAGAGGACTAACAGAGAGGGAGAGGAAGGAGGTGGCTTCCAGATGTCCCCTTCAAAGTTGTCTCCAGTGACTGGAAGATCTTCCACTAGGCTCTCTCTTAATGGTTCATTGTCTCCTGATAGTACCATGCTGTCATTAACACATGGACCAATGGGGGGGGCATTCTTTGTGTACACTATGGCATAGAGACTTGTGTGTGAAGGCTGGAATCAATTTCCTGTTTTTAGACAAAGACTATGCTCTTGTTTCTCAAGCCACTTTGCCTTTTCTCTGTCCCAGTGAAGCTTTTTTATAGGTTGGTAGGTGGATGCACATTAAGATCAGGCCTCTTCAGGATCTGCTCTGGCTTTGAATTTTCAGCAGGACCTTGAAGATCTCTTATGAGGAAGCATAGGCTGAAAGCTGTGAGGATTAGGTGGGCGCTTTGCTTCTCTCTGGCCTTCATCTGTTAGGTGTCTACCCACAGATGAGAAGATGCTTGCCAGCAACCATGATACAGTTTCCCCTGATGAGATTGCCATGTCTGCTGGTCATTCCACATCCAGTGAGTCACCTTTGGTGTCACACCTCTCATGGTCTCACATTCTTTGTTCTCTCATGTTAGCAAAGCTTAGGCTAGAGTGGTGGTTTAGGCCTAGGAAAGAATGCCACAGATACCCATAGTTTTCATGCAAAGTTCAGTCTTTGAAGCACACATGCTTCCTAGACCATTGATTGCCTTTCGTCTGTCCCCAGGATGCTGAGATGTGATGCTATTACTTTTGTACAGCTCTATGGTTGTTGTTGTTTTAAAAAGAGAATTATCCATTTGTCTCCTTTCTCCAGGCTGGCCATAATTTCTTCCAGCTTGCCTATGTTTTGATGTGATCATCTTTTTCTGTATGTGGTCACCGGAGAACATGTGTTCCTCTCCTAATTATACAGTGAGGAAGTATGCCATCTGATTCTGCTGTAGGTTTGCCTTTAAATCTTTAATGTGTGGCATCACACCTGGCACCCTGCAGGTACCCAACAAACATTTGTTGTACTCATTACCTGAACATGGACAGTATAAGCCACTTGAATATTGGATGTTGAATCCTCCATTGTAGTAAGAGGTTTCTGGCCCAGACTTTCGGGCCTAGCCTCAAGTTTTAGGCCCGTACACTCTATAGACCTGATCTCAGGATGCAAGCATAGGGCTTTCCCTTTGTTAAATGCCTAAATAAGACTTATTTAAATAGCTATGTGAGTGCTAGAGATCTGACATCCATGGTTCTCTGCTGTAGCCTTGGGACTCTTCGGTCAGGGGTAGGTTGACAAAAGCCATAGAGCTTCATCTCCTGCAGGATGAGCTTCTTGTGTGAGAGATTGTACAGTTGACTTCAGATGATGGTGTTGACACACAAGCTCACACTGTCTTTCTAGGAGGCACAGTTTGTTCCTGTCAAGACCCTAATCACTTTTTATTCACTGTTTGCCTAGAAGCGTTCATATGTCACAGTTTTTCAGTGCAGTCTGGGGTTTTCTTGCAAGGTCCTGTTGTGTTTTTCACAGAGGAAGCACTCTGTCCTCTGTCCTCTGATGCGTAACTAGAGCTACCCCTCCACGCCCCACCCCCACCATGCTGGTCCTAGAGGAATTTGTGTCTAGGCCAAAGAGAAGTTCTTTTGTGGTTATTTTTGCTCTGCAGAGGGTGTCCAAATGTATGCCACACCCTTTAGAAAATGGGGCATCATCTTGTCTTTTGGAGTTGTCAACCCATCAGAATAGAGTGTCATTTTTTGGCCATTACTCATCCCAGAGACCAAGAGGCAGAAGAGCAAGGGGCAGCCCATAGATTTTCCTGGTCTAGTTTGCCATGCACCATGCACCAGCCAGAAGCAATTTTTCTTTGCAAATACAGACCCATTTCAGAAGTTGAGTGCTCTGTGTTGTGGCTGAGCAGAAGCCCATTATGAAGTGGTTCATTGCTTCACATCACCATCTGCCAGGGCAGGGCTCCGAGGCCCCATTTGGGAGAACGTTAGTGCAACCCAGTGGAACCCAGGTTGCCCATAATGCTGCCTTCACCATACCTCCCAAGCCCTGCATTGCTCCCTCCATGCATATCAACTGCAGCATTAGCCCTGGTGCTCCTCTGCCAGCCCTGAGAACTTTATAGCCCATATTTACTATTCATTATTGTTTCCAGAGTACATCTTGTGGGATGTCTCGTCAGTGGTAAAATGGCTCCTCCTACCAAAAAACCTTATCTGGGGGTGAAAAGGAGTTCTTTTTATGGAAGTCTGTGAAGAGAAGGCGAGAGAGCAGGGGAGCCCACGTACCTTTGCAGGAGGTGTTTCAGGAAGGAAAGCTGAAGGAAAAGAACAGGGCGGTGGTGGGTGCTGATGAACCCCACCCCACCCCCAGTCAATTTCTCAGGTTGAAACTGAAACCTCTGGGTATTTATCCAGCAAAGTCACCTGAATGAGGAAGGAGGGTCATGTGATGGGAGCCAAGGGAAAAACAAAAGAAGCCATTTATTATCCTGGCAGGAAATTTGTTCTTTGGATTCTGTAGCTGCAGACATAATGATTTCATTTCCTTTGGTGGCATGAGATGAATGTCCCTCACCCCTGGGCCTGTGTGCTGAACTGCTTCCTCCATTTCCCCAAGTGTAGTCAGCTTCAATGTTAGTTCCTTCTGGTGAGGTCAGAGGGTGGGCATCGGTTCACACTAACAGAATGTGATCTTCTCCTGTAGAGGTGCCAGGATACCTGGATATGCTCCAGGTTAAAGCACCCATCATAGAAAAATACATCCCACATAGACAGGCTGACATGACAAGTGTCTGGGGCTTGCAACAGCAGCAAAGAGGTCAGCTGGCTTCCTGTTTTAGAAGGAGGACCTTACCTTTGGTCTGAGCCTCTGGAAGTGTAGAAGGCAGTTGGTATTAGGACTGCCACCAGCCTGTTAGCCTTGCGAATTACTCAGGGATGTTAGTTTCCCAGTCTGTAAATGCTGAGACTCTGCACTAAAGAACTTTAAGTCAAGCTTTCTGTAGGAGTAGTAACAATTTCATGGCCCCTCTAGACTCCTGGTAGTTATAGGAAGGACAATTTCTGGAGCCCAGTCAGCCTTGTTTTCATGTGTCATGCATACACCTATGTGTGATCATGTGTATATTCTTTAATGTATATGATGTGTGTGTGTGTGTGTGTGTGTGTGTGTGTGTGTGTGTGTGTGCGCGCGCGCTTGGGTGTACATGCACATGTATAAATATTCATGTGGAGGCCAGAGGCAACCTTGAGTGTTGTCTAATGTCTATCATTTTTGAGGTAAGATCTCTCACTAGTTTGAAACTCAACAAGAGACTAGGTTCGTGACTGTCTCCACCTCCGTAGTACAGGCATGATTGTGGAGCTGAGTTCAGGTCCTCATGCTGATAAGGCAAGCCCTTTACTAACAGAGCTCACTCAGTCTTTTTTTAAGAGTACAACCAGGTGACAGCGGAGTACTGATCTCTCCTGAGATGATGAGTTATAAAAGGAAGACAGAAACAGAAACCACAAGATCTTAGGATGCTTCCCTGGGACCCGTCATGGCCCTTTCCACCTGGGTCCAGGCTTCCATACTTCATGGACAGACAGTCCATAAAGGGAGTAAGATTCCATGTTTGAATAAGGGTCATTGTTCAGACTCAGACAATTATCTCACTGTGGCTCAAAACGTGCATCTGGTGTCTCACCTCGACTCAGCTTGTGGGGGTGTGGTGGTACGGTGTCTACCCAGGCTTGGCATAGACTAGGCTCATTACAACCGTGTATTCATGAACTATTTTTCCTATTCCAGAGAGTTGTGAATGTGTCTTATGTGGAGGCCTTTTTGTGTTCTCCCATACCTCAGTTTCCCAGTTGTGTCTTTTCTACCTCAGCCACTCATTAATAATGGGGAAAATGAAACTTTTGTGCTCAAAGATATTTCCGGTCGAATGAAATGCAATTAAGCAGGATTAAGTTGACATAGGAGCATGTGACCAGGGCCAGTCTGCTTCCAGGGACTTTGGGGCTGGAATGAAGCACCCAGCAGGAAAAGGATGAGTCATGTGAGAACGAGGAAGTCTTTCTGGATGCCTGGGTGTGTCTTAATAAAGCATCCCACATCTCTGAAAAAGAAGTTAAATACCGGTAACAGAGTAATTTTAATAAACATTTTACTTTTAATATGTTTATAGTGTTGTTAATTATCTCTCTAAGTGGAGAAAATAGAAATTGTAGCACATTGAACAAAGATTGCTGATTAGGATAATAAAATGGAAATTTTAATCAGGACGGTAACTTTAAGTCAGAGGGAATTTTCTCCAAGTCTTCATCTTTATTCAATACCCTGTTTATCATTACTACTCCATTCATTACAGGCATTAAATTAATATTGACAATTTAAACTAGAAATAACTTCTTGCTCTTGTGATGCTGGTATAATAATGGTGCTACAGAGCTGGAGGAAGTCTTTGAGTCAGCAAGCTCGTGCCCGGCTGTAGTGGGGCCAGTCCTCCAGATACCCACTCAGAGGGGACTCTGCTAGGAGACTTCTCTGTGACACCTCATTCAATAAAACAGTTTTCTGTGTTCTTTGTGTGCATGTGTATATCTGTACCATCCAGATGGATGTGTATGTGTTCACATGTGTATAATATGCACATATGTGTGCATATATGCATAGAGTGACCAGAGGTTGATATCAGATATCATTCTAGATTTTCCCCCCATGTTGTTTTTTGAGAAACAGTCTCTCACTGAACTTGAAGCTCAGTGGTTTGCTCAGACTGGCTAGCCAGGAAGCCCCAGTGATCCATCCATCTGTCTTTACCTCCCCAGTATTGGAATTATAAGAAAACACTGACACATTCAGCTTTTTGTGTATGTGCTGGAGATCCTAAGACAGTTACTCATGGCTGAACAGTGAACACTTACTAAATAATCTTTCCAGCCCTCATGCAAAAGGCCTTTGATGGCTTGAAGCTGTTTCAATAGTGGAAGAAGAGTATTCAGATTCTATGGGCCTCTATTTCAAGAGTATAGACTGAATATCTGTGAGGTATTATGCGGCTGCTGACAAGGGTGAGATCTACGTGTGCTGTGGAAACCATACTTGTGTACAGGGTGTGGTGAGCAAATTTTAACAGTAGGGACCGCAGCATGCCAGAAGTTTGGGGCATGGCCCTCAGAGCATATGCATGGGTGGCTGAGAGTCTCTACTCTTAACAAATGATGCTCAGACATCAACCTCGGAAACACCAACCTCTGCTGGCCTGGACTGACTGCTGGTCTGTAGCTCCCGGTGGAGCCGAAAGGGCTGCATTTTGAGCAAATTCCCAGCTTGCTGCTGAGACTCTACAGTGAATGCAGCCAAGGGACACAGCAAGGAGCAAGGCACGATTTCTAGAGAAGAAGCTTTCTGGTCTTTCCAGAAGAGGAATTTCACCTGTGCAGAACATGGGACCTGGAAGTGGGTGGGGCCATCTTGAGAAATGGCAGTGTGCCTGGCCATGGGTAGAGAGGTGTTTGGCTTAAGAGTAGTTGGCCAGCATCCCGAGCCAGGAGTTGGACATGTGGCTCTTCACACTGTCTCCGGGGAGAGTTACTGGCTCAGGAAGGGCTGCTGCTGATACAGTGAGACTCTTGAATCAGAAACATAGCTATGGGGTCTTAAGTTCTTCATGCCAGAGGGTGCTTAGCTCATGTGGGTTGCCTTCTGAGATTCAGCTCAGCCTGGACACTGTAATGACCCAGTTTGGGACCTGATTCTCCATCCTTACAGTGAGGATAAGGATATGGGGATTCAATAAAAGCTTCAGAAGTTTCGGAGATATTAGAGAGAATAAACACCAGTCAGATCTTACCCCTGTCTTCCAGCTTCCTCAGCCTGGCTTCCTTTGGCTTCCTCTCCTCTGCTTTCTATCCCTGCCTTAAATACTCTCTTGGTAAATTAAGGCATGGCCCCACCACTGCCTGTTTGGGAGCCTGGAATCTAAAATTACCTTGACTCAGTTGGGATTAAGGGCATCACTCACATGATACTCCTGTGCTGTGAATCACCACTCTCTGATTCTCCTAGACTGACTGTGGTTAGATCTCTGGAACTTCTGGAGCTTTTATTAACTCCCCACATAGACTGTGGGTAGATTCCCTCTGATATCTCCAAAACTTCTGAAGCTTTTATTGAATCCCCACATAAGGATGTATTGATGTCTTTGCTGGGTAAGGGAGGGGCAGGAAGATAAGCCATGGCAGGGCCCCTCTGGGTCTGGTTCAAGAAGCCTCTTTAATGGGAGGAAGGACCATCCCTTGTTAGTTCTTCTGGGACCAGTTTTGGGGTCACTTCAGCAGAGCTCCAGTGTCTGGTGGCTGTGCTGGAAAGCCGCTGCTTCTGTGGACCGTGCTTTGAGACTCCGGGAGAGGCAGGAGGAGGGTTGCCTCCCCTTTGTTACAGCTTCTGCTGCTCTTTCTTGCTCCTCTTTGGAACCTCTTCCCCAATTCTCTGGGGCTCCATAAATGTGTGACATGGTTTCTTTAAAAAGGCCTCTTTCTTTTCTTTGATCATTAAATTGCCAAGGAATAATGGCTGTCATTTAAAACAGCAGGTCTCTTTCCTACCACTGCCTGCCATTGTTATCTGAGTTCAGCATCAAAACAGCTGGGAGCTCCCGAGAGCACCCCCTTCCCCGCCCCCATTCCTCCATTGGGAGCTCACCGAGGGCACAGCTACATGCCAGTACGTTGGGCAACTGAAGGTGACCACCAGCTTTGCTCTTGGGAAGATGGGCTCCACCTTAGCTAGAGGCTGGGAGGGCTCGGGGATGGGGCTTGTCTCTACAACTCTGTCCACTGAACTACTAGTGGGCTAGTGAAGAATGGACAGAAAGAGGCAGGTTTCCCAGGAATGAGAGGGGGCTGTAGATGGCTCAGGAAACGATTAGAAACCCTGGTGCAGGTGGCAGTGCCAGCCTTCCTGAACTTTTCCTCCTAAAGCCCTAGAGTCTTTGGGGTTCCGTGCTGGAGGAACAGTGTGACAGTTCTGCCCTCACAGTGGCTGTGGTAGTTGACTCCTGGTCATCATCACCTTCTCCATCATCATTCCCTGGGAACCCAGTGGCTGGCTATTCAATGGTCATGAGGGAGTGTAGGCAGGGTCTCCAAATAGCAGAGTCAGCTGCTGCAGATCCTCTGCCTATTGGGGCAGAGCCAGGAGAGTGTTTGTCTGCTTGCCCCTGGGGCCAGCACCACAGAGGCAGCTGGAAGGGAAACAGCCTCACAATGGGAGGATGGGCCTTGGCCATCAGCCTGGACCAGAAGCAGCCTGCCCTTTTCCCTGCTAGACCATTGCTTTGTTTGCTTCAGCCCTGAGATCTGGTTGTATGAGCAAGAGCAGCAATACAGATTCCGAGACCCTCAAGTGCCTGAGTCCAACAAGTAGAGAAAGGAGGCGTAGGATCCCCAAGGCCTATAGGCCATGTTTGGCTTCAGGGAGAAGCAAAGCCGGGTGTCTGTGTTTGCTTCTTGTGATATTCCTTGGGGACAAGTGTCCCCGGTGGTTAGGTCTCATTCTGTGGGTTTCCTCTGGGGTTCCCTCCACTGCCAAGTCCTCCTGTGCTTTTCCTCCCCTGGTCCCAGGCCCTTTATTCTGCCCTCCCGGGCTCATTCTTCTATAATTTCCTCTCTGTGGCTTCTGTCACCTGCCCTTTAGCTTCTTCCCTTCCTGTCCCCTCCTCTCTCCCTGGCTTCCCCAGCCTGTCCCCTCCTGTAACCCTCTTTTATATGCAGCGTCCCAATGCACTTGGATTTGCTTGCATGGGAGGCACAGGGGTCTGTCTTGGCTTCTACAGGCTCGGTCTATCTTGGGCTTCTGCTACTTTACCACGGGCACAGCCTTGCACACTCCAGCTTGTCCCCGCCTAATGAAGAAGAGACATTTCTTTCTTTCTTTTTTTTTTTCTTCCATGTGTCAAGTCTTTAAAAGAAGGAATCAATATTAATTTCCCTAGAGTTACGCTGACCAAAAATAATAAAAGAAATTGCAAAATTTTGATGGTCTGGAAAACATATTGTAATATGTTTACCTTACTGTAGTGGAGAGCAGGTGCCATCTGTTAGCATTTCTAGTCTGTTGTAGCTGCCTGGTAAATGCACTCTTCCAAAGTGGTGTTGCCAGAGCAAGCTGAGTGCGGGCTATGCCCTTTTCATCTATATACATGACCAGGAGTGGCCATGTAAACCCCTGCGTGCTACCTGAGCACACTCTTTTCATCCATATGCATGACTAGGCATGGCCATGTAAACCCTGTAAACCACTTGTGCCCTTAAAGCCAAAGACCCTATATGACTCTCTCTCTTTCCTCCTGCCTTTATAGTGTTCCTGCTTCCTAAATAAACTCTACTATGGATTACTGGTATTGTGGTTCATTTCCTGTGTGCCTTAACATCATTTGGTGCTGAAAGTCAGGCTCTCTCCTGGGCCAAAGCAAGCATAGGTGCCAGGAGACCCTGTGCCGGGGGGCCCTTACCAGCCTGCCTTCCATCTGCCTAGACATGACCCCTTGGAGGCTATAGAATTAGGGGTGTGGTTGAAGGGCAGCTTAAGATTGGAGCCTTCCAGGAATTGTACAACTGTTTAATCTCTTGTATCAGTGAGTCTCGCTTCAGAATCCCCTAAATAAAATATATCCTTCTTTATCAGGTGCAGATGATTTGCAATTATATCTTACGTAGCTCTACCCACGCTCGCACTTCACTGTAGTCCTTTGCTAGTTTTTAGAGCCTTGGCGGGTTTCCTTGGACCTTCAGATGAGGCCTGGATCTTAAACAGTCTTTTGCTCCCGGTCTGTCTTGAATCTCCGCCCAACAGTGGATTAGCAGCAGGACCCTAGAGCTACAGAGTCTGTCCAAGTTTAGATTACGTGTCCTGCCTCCCTCTTGATAGTCACGGTGTACTTGACCTATCTCGGGAGTGTATTCCTACATGTTTTAAGTGGTCACCACAGGAAAGATGGCGCCACTGTGGTGCTATTCGCTGTCTGCTCCTCATGCCTCTGCCCACCTCAGTGGGACCCTCTTTTCTACTCTCCTGCCTCTGGCACTCTGCCTTGACCCTCAATCTGTAGACACAGTGTACTCCCACCACTCCCGCCCTGGCAAGCTGTGTTTTCACAGATGGTTCTGTTAAATCTGGATGGGCTCCGAAGACGTTATTGGATTTCTGCAGCCCTCTTATGCCAAGACCATATGGGGCTGCAGGAGAGGAGGGCAGAGGGTCAGCCATTCCCTCCTGCCCGCCCTTGTTTCCTTTGGGATCTTCTGCATGGTATTTTGGTGTGTCCATTGTAGTGAGGTGATGGAGCCATGAAGAGGAATTTTGTAGATGCGTTCAATTGGGCAGGAACATTATCGGTCTCATCAGGACCCCACAAGAGAGAGTAAAGAGAGAGACTGAAGCCCAGTGGCCAAGTGATCTCAAAACTTTCTCTTTCCTCTTCCAGACCCACATGCTTCCAGGCCCCATTTTCCTCTGTGAGGGTAAGGATTTTCCCTGGAAGGACTGGGAAGCCTCTTCTTGAGAAGCCCTGCTTGCTCTGAGGTGCCTAGGGCAGGTGCCAGTGTGTGTGATAATTTGTGTGTATGTGGAAGGGGGAAGAAGGAGGGAAAAGTATAAAGAAAAAGGAAGAGGCAAAGACAGAGAGCAAAGGGAAAGAGTGATAGAAACAAGGAGTTAGGAAGTGTAGAAAGAGACAGAGATATATAGATAGAGGTAGAAAGAGACAGGGAGAGAGGATACATAGACACACACACACACACACACACACACACACAGAGAGAGAGAGAGAGAGAGAGAGAGAGAGAGAGAGAGAGAGAGAGAGAGACTTTTATTTAGGCAGATCCATATCAGCCACTCAGCTTATTTATTGAATTTGCACAGAGAATGACTATCCCTGTCTTTCGCTAACAGAGGGCCACTGTCATAAGGGTCATGGGACAAAATGAAAAAAAAAAAAAAGTAGAGAAACAGAGAATTGTGAATGGACGAGGATGTTTGACTAGAGCATGGGACGAGGCCTGGTCCTGCCATCAGCTGTACTGAGTTGCTTTAGGTCTGAGTGTTGCCTGTCACCCCCTCTGCATAGGCAGAGTTCAGGTGAGGGGGCTCTGTCAACACTGAATGTCTTTGTCATATCTGAGCAAGAAGAAAGTGGAGCTGGGAAAAGGGAGGAGAGTGAGGAAGACAATAAGGGAGGGAGAAGGGAGAGAGACAGAGACACACAGACCACAGGAACAAGGCAAAAGACCAGAGAGAAGTTGTTGGCTGGTTTTATGCCAAGTTGATACAAACTAGAGTGACCTGGAAAACCTCAATTGAGCAAAACTTCTCCCAATCAGATTGACATGTAGGCAAGTCTGTATTGCTTTTTCTTGACTAATGATTGATATGGAAGGGTCCAGCTTTCTATGGGTGGCGTCACCCCTAGGAAAGTGGTCCAGGCTTGTATAAGAAAGAAAACTGAGAAAGCCACGTGGAGCAAACTAGTAAGAAGCATTCCTCTGGTCTCGGCCCCAGTTCCTGCCTTCAGGTTCCTGTCTTGGGTTCCTGCCCTGGCTTTCCTCAGTGATGGAGTAGAAAGTGTAAGCTGACACACACCCTTTCCGGCCCTAGGTTACCCTTGATCATGGTATAGGAGAAAGGGGATGCCAGAGCTCCCCTGGGGAATGCCATGTCAGTGGAATGGAAGGAGGGAACATGCAGGAGCATGCTCCTGGAAGTGGAGCTCTGTGTGATCTCTGACATCCAGCCCACCTTGTAATAGCCAGATAAATTGAGAGAAGGTCACAGTGCCTATGAAACTGTCCAGAGCATGGCAAGGTAGGTCTCTCATTATGGTCCTGAGAATGGAGGAAAATGGCAGACATGTTTTCATGATGCAGTGAACAGACCTTGGTATGAACTGAGCACAGCAGATTTGGAGATATCAAGGGTGGCCTCCAGGTTTCTAGCATTTGTGGGTGATGTTTATGCCCCTTCTTGTTGAGATGGGGGCAGTCTGGAAGATCATTTTGTGTGATGGCTGACATTGATTGTCAACTCTATTGGATCTAGAATTCCCTAAGAAACAAGCCTCCAGAATTTCTGTGAGGAATCATCTGGCTTAATAAGTACATTGAGGTGGGAAGACCCACCTTAACTCTGGGCGCTGCCACTCCGTGGACTGGGGTCCTAGACTGAGTAAAAAGGATGAAGCCATCTGAGCACCAGCCTCTGTCACTGCTTCCTGATGGTGGATGCGAAGCCTTCAGCTCTCCCTAGCTGTGATTCTTCCTCCACTATTGGCTAAATGCTAGAACTCTAAGCCAGAGAAACTCCTTTCCTTTACATTGGTTTTGCCAGATATTTTGTCATAGAAACAAAAAAAAAACTTGCTAGGGTACCATGTTTGGGACTCAACCATGCTGACTCGGATGCCCATGAGACTTCCAAATGGTTGTTGGTAGGAGACTTGAAATGTGTGTGTGTGGTCTGAAGTCATATGGAAAGTCGGCACAGTACCCAAAGAATCCTGTCCCAGTTTCCATATAGGGAGGGCATCACATGCAGAGCCAGTGTTTCCTCATCAGCTAAAGGCCAGAGACCATCCATCATAGGGTCCTTACTATGTGCCCATTCTCAGCCTCAGCATCCTTCACTCCAGAAGGATTCTGCTAACTGTATGCTTTGGTTGTGTGACAAGGCTCACACACTCCTCTCCTACCCTGGGAATTAGCCAGATCTGCCATGCAAAGAAAATGGTTTTGACTATTTTGAGCCTTGGGATAATGGTGGTGGGATGGTACCAGTTGGAGCTATTCGGGGCTTCTAGATGTATGGTGTCATTGTATAAAAGAGGTATGTTGTGTCTGGTGTGTGTTGTGTGGGGGTGTAGATTTGTGTGAGATAAACAAGTGAGTAGATGAAGCGGTGTTTGCAGCCTCTTAGAGGTTTAGGAGCCTTCTTGATAACTTAGGAGAGCAATGCTCAGAGTGGTGTGGGAGAAGGAAGTTCTATAGAGGGAAATCTCTCTGTCCTTGTCTTGATGGTCTAGTCTCTTTGAGGACTAGGCTGGACTCATGGTAAACCTAGCCGTCTGGTTTTCCAATTCATGATAAATTGCTTTTCACTGCCCTGCTGCTGGGTGAGATACCCTCACCCTATGCTGAAGGGTTTCAGGAATCTGCCCCACAGTACTTCTGCTGCTGTTGACTGTGAGGATGTAGCTGGCAGTATTCACTGCATGACACTGTGAGTTCTCAGTGGGGACCCAGGAGAGGCGTTGCTTTGGTCTTTGATTCTAGGAACAGCCAGGCTTTTGTGAGCAATCATTTTGTTTATGTCCTGTGCACCCCGTGACCCGTGTAACTGATCAGATTTTCTTTATCTATTGACTGCTAGAAAATCGAGCTCCAAATGTGTGGTTTGGCCATTGAAAATGAGGTGTGTTAGCTTCACCATGGGCTTAAAATTTATGTCTTTACTCTTGGTTGAGCTTTTTCTGTCTCAACTATTTTTCTGTAGAGATATTTTCATTGCTTTTTTCTTATTATAAAACATATATAGATGCTCTATAAAAAGTTAAGAAAATATAGAAAAATGTAAAGAAAAAAACCGAAGTCAATTATAATTCCCCACCTGTTCCTTTTGACAACCTGTTAAATTTTGTACAGCTTGTCTCTCTTATGATACATGAATGTTCAACATACACCCATGGGCACACATGTATACATGTGAAAATACATGTATTCAGAAAAATTGAACACTGTATATAGTGGTCAATGACTTTGTTTTCAAGTTTAGCAAATATACAATATTTACCTGTTTATGTAATATAGCTCATAGTATTTTTCACAAATCTTATAAGCTACCTTAAATCTTCTAGAAAAGAACGGATTATAAATAAAATGTAAGATTTATGACAGAGGCTTCCAGGCAGCACTGGGAATGCAGATTGAGGCAATTCTTGTGACAACATTTAATATTCCAGAGCCAAAGCTCTGGAATGAGGTGATGGAACATTCCTTAAGATGGTTTCCTCCAGATCTGTGAAGAGATTTCAAAGACACTGGAAGGTCAAAGATGCCCATTGGTTTTCTCAGGTAGACTCTAGCCTGTAGAAGAATGAATGAGGGACTGTTAGGTGACAAGTTTGCAGGACTGTGCACCTTGTAACTTACTTCTATTCATCTGCTCAGAGATATCAGAAGTCACTTTGATGTAGATAGTTACTGGGTAGCAGATGTAGCTACAGCTTGAGTGAGCACACTAAGTCTAATGGGAGATATCTTAGAGACTCTCTCCACCCCGTATTTCCTTCTTTCTGGGTGCTGGTTTCTTTCCCTGTGACCTTCTCACCATTGGCATCACAGAAGGGGCAACAACATCTCCTAAAGAGAAGGAGCAATGAAACTAAGACACTAGAGGTGTGTTTGCTTCTCCAAAAGAACTGCTATTCAAAACTAGTACCAAGTGTCCCCAAAGTAATCCTATGGGATGGTAATGTTAGTATGCCCATTTCCCAGATGATGGAAGTGAGTTATTCAGGTCGTATACCTACTAATGGCTGGAAATAAGGCTCCTGGGACACTGTCTTGCATGAAGACAGCTCCACAATCTCAGGAAGCTGCAGGACCCCCATGAGAACATGGATATGGAAGCTCTTCTGGTTCCTAGAGGATGACCAGAGGCAGGGAGGGAGGAACCATGGCTGACTCATGATGACAGCTTCAGAAGAGTGATGTATGAATCAAGGTCCAAGATGCTCACCCTTTTCCTGTGCTCCACTTCCCTGTCTTGAGTCACTGAGGCTTTGCACGTTCAAGTGGTGGGTTCCCCTCCTCTCAGAGTGTCACTTCTCTTGGCTTGTTCGGGATCTGTCGCATGTTCTCCTTGCAACTGGTACAACAACAAGGTACCTGGTAGTTTCTTCATACCATGAAGGAATGATTCCCACTCTTGATACAGACATTCTGGCTGTGACTCGCTCACTTAGACAAGGAAGGTGCGATGCGCTTTGAAGTTACAGATGTGGGCACATGAGAAGCACAGTCTGAAGTAGACTGTATCACAGATAGATGTGGTGTAGCAGGCAGGCATTAGGACCCGCCATGGCCTCTCAGCCTGGACCAGAAGACCCTCCTTGGGTGGGCCCTGCACCATGTGGCTTAGGATAAGGACAGATAGCACTACCCCACTAGCAGATGGCTCAGCTTTTTGGCACCTTGGCATCACCTCGAGGTTGGTGACAGCGGCAAATGAGTAGATCTGCAAAAAGCTTTTTGTAAACTGGAAGAAATAAAATTGGCTTTAACTTGCCAGGGTGTTTTGGTCTGTTGTCAATAGATTCGGAAGCTGATGAGAAAGAGATCTGATTTGAGGCCTGCTTTATTGAGTAGTGCGGTCTCCTGCCACGCTTGGTCACACGGTGAGAGTTCTCAGAAGTACTGGTCATGTAAAATTCACTGCACCCCTGGTTTAATAGTGAAAAAGAACAAAATGTCCCATCAACTTGCTATGGATCATATGTTTAAGCTGTGATATTTTAGACACCCTGCGATAAAGAAAATGAATCATTTAAACCATTTTCACTTTTTAAAAAACTGTGATTGCCAGGTAGAGTGGTACACACTTTTAGTCTCAGAACTCTGGAGACAGAGGCAAGTGAAGATCTGTGGGTTTGAGGCTTGGGCTACAGAGTGAGATTCTGTTTCAAAACACAAGCAAACGGAAATGAAACAAAATCCAAACCTGTAATAATGGAGTGGCTAAAGAATTTAATCACCCATGCGGCCTGCCTGATGCCTTTTGTGGGACAACACTGTTTTTTGATGAGCAAGAGGGTTTATGAAAGCCAAGAAGGAGGGCTGTGGGGTTTTATATATAGGGTTTTATAGTGAGTATATATATATATATATACACTCATTAAACTATGAGAATTTCTATAAAACACACACATAGAGAAAACATTTCCTCTGGAGGGGTCATTCAAGAAGCTTCTTATCATCTTGGGGACTGAGATGGGGACTGAGACCCTCTCACATAACTGAAGAGCTGTAGTAAGGATAGCAGGTAGCCAGAGCAATCAGGCAGACGGAGGTCATCTCGGCTAGGGTGGGTTTGAATGCAGGGCAGACCCTGCAGTCCGTGTCACTGAAGACCTTCCACACACACATTCACCTGCATGTCTGCTTCTCTAGGTATCTCTCTCCCGACTATCTTTTGTCTCAGTCAGTACTATTCTCCTCCCTCAGAGTCCCGGTTCTTCACAGTGTCCCAGTTCTGCCCAGAGTCTTCCTTGATGCCCAGGCTCCTGTTAGCAGCCACACACTTCCAGGAAGTGTTTCACACTCCTGCTGCAGGCATTTTTGTTGGTGTGATTCACCTTCTCATCCCAGGTCGCACATGGACCACTGACAGGTTAAGGATGTCGGCCCAGGGTGAGTGACTATTTCTGTCTGCTCATTGGCTATCTTGTGAAGCTTCCCATTTGGTGTGTGCCTCTGTACGGAGGCCAATCAGGAATGGGGTTGGCTGGCCATGAGGCAGAAGTAAAGGCTTGCAGTGTCCACTCCAGCAGTACCACACAGGGAACTGCTGTTCACACACCTATCTGAAACTGAACGCTGTTACATCCCCAGCGCAGAGGTGACACCAGAGCACTGGAATTCCACTGTTGCCTTGTATCTATTAGATAATGGGAGTCTGTGCAGCTGGTCTGTTAGGATGAGGAGCGTACCCACAATCTAGCATATTATAAGCATTATTGGCAACCTGTTTTATATTACTCTTTCTGGGGGCTGTTATGTGCGTCAAATTGTGAGTCTGACCTTGCCTAAAGTGTTTTCATAAAGGATACTACCACAGCACTTTCCTAAAAGTTCGTCAAGCCCTGTGACCTTATCAGTATTATCAGGTAGGTGACTGTCACCTTCAGGATGACCCTGTTCCAGAAACTCATGCTTGTTTGGGGAGAGCGGACTATGGTCCTTTGTGTGTTGTTCATTTGAGAGCTGGACATGGCATGTGGGAGGGTGTATGAGGCTGCCATCACTGAGTAATTAAACTTGGAGAAAGTGTCTGATGTCCAGGTAATTACTGCCAAACATCTGCTAAGTATGGCCTTCCATTGATGGCGGGTGTTGTTAGGCACGGGAGTGATGGTGTGTTTGCACTTTACATAGCAAGGGGTGATTTAAAATCTGTTCCTATCAGCAGCCCACAGCAAGGCCCTAAGCAGGTGAAGGTGCCTGAAACAGATGTAATAGGAACCAAAAGCCACTTCCAGAAAGAGACACAGGAAAGCCTGTCTGCCCTGGGATAACAACATGGAGTGAGAGTCTACAAGAGACAGGAGCCCCAAAGAGCCAGTGTGATCCACTCACTCACTGCTAAGGAAACCGAGGCATGACCACAGGAGAGTCAGTGACCACAGGATGGAGCCAGGTTCAGTTCTAACATCCAGGACAGCCCTGCAGCTGGTTCTTAAAACTCTGATTCCATTTTCAGAGCCCTCTTGGAGACCCCTTCCGCTTGGTTGATATGCATCCCTGTGGTAATATTCATTCCGCTCCTTAACTGGGTACGAGAGACCTGCTCAGACAGTGGTCTCACTCCCCACAGGGTGACTGGTGTAAGCTAAAAGAGAGAGGTGAATGACAAGAGGAATTAGTGACATGTCTTCTCTGATCTGGAAGGTCCTTTGCTTGTCCTACAACCTTGGGAGGGGAGAGAAACCCCAGCCTTTCCCCATGAGCCTCATGCTCATCTTCTCATCAACAGTTGCTAATAGCTCACTGCATTAGACTTTGACCTGGGTCCTGTGGTACAATGCCTTCTCTCCTTCCTCTTTTTCTGCTCCCTTTTAGGTCTCCATATGTGACAGTCACCAACCAGCCAGAAGAGTTCTTCTCTAACATAGCCTCAGGGTGGTGCTAACTACAAGGTTTCAGGGACCTTACCCTGGGAGGGGGTGGCATTTTTTTTCTAGTCTGGTCAAGATGGTGTGGCACATCTGGACCCTGCCCTGAGTCCAGCAGATCTAGACTCGGGCTCCCTAGAGGGTCTGCCCCACAGTCCTTCTTTATGGAGCCTGGCATCCCTGGTTCTGGCTGAGACTCGTTGAGCTCTGTGGGAGCCTGCCATGGCCAGTACTGGGATGACATAAATAGCATCTTCCCTTGGAGCCTGGCGACCTTGCCTTCTGTCCCATGAGCCTGCCAGCTGCACCGTTTGGGCTTAAAATTCCTCCTGCCTTAAGAGCAATCATTCAGCCAATTAGCAAGCATTTATTTTCAAATTCTTTTCTTTTTTAAAATAATGATTCTGGTTATGTAATCACTATATTCACTTTTTGTTGGTTATCCTCCACAAATTGTATAAAGTCCCCCGAGCCTATAGCTTTTCAGATCTGCATTCATAATTTGGTGTTTTGCTTTTTTCCCTTCATACTGTTAATATTTGTGTGCTTTACATAATCTCTATAATTTTCATTTTTGATTGCTCTGTAATAGTCCACCAAGTAGCTATATAAATTTAACTATACTCCCATTTTGTGGAACTGAAAATAAGAATATCATCTAGTTAGCTTTTTCAAAAAGAAACTTCATTTGTTTTCTTTGGTAAGTTCTGAAGAAATGGATTTTTTTAAAAGAAGACCTTTTATGGCTGTTGAAAATAATATTTAAGTGAACAGAATTATTTTTACCAACACACACACACATACACACTCACCCACACATACACAAGAGGGGGGGCAGTAACCCCTCGGCTAACCCTTTTCACCTCTCCCTTGTTCTGGGAGCCTTTCACCACACTCGGCGTGATCCACACTGGTGTTAAAGATGTATGGTTTTGTATTCTCTGGCACCTCAGTGTTCACCAACTGCTTCACTGGTCCCCAGCCAAAGAAAAAGGCCATCTGTTCCTGGCTGGTCAGACACATGGGAAGATGACATGTTGGTCTTCAGCATGGTCCTTCCTTGGGATTTCAAGGGACATTTTGACTATGTGAATCTTCAGACTTTTGTCAGAAGACACAATCCCTCTTCACACTTTTCAAAAAAAGGTTGCTTGGCACATCGTTCTTGCCTGCCATCATCCCTCCTGGGCACAACCCCATATTTCTTAGGTGGAAGGTGGTGTCTCAATACTCACTGTTTAATTTGAATGCACTTGATGTATAGCTTATGCGGCCATTTGTGTTTCCCTGTGAAGCCTTTGACAATGACTGGATCCCAGAAGCCCTGCAAGAACAGGAGTGCCCAGAGAGGAAGGACAGATGGGTGAGATCAGGTGCACCAGAAGCCAGAGGGAGGACAGGACTGGGTCTCCAGATGCCAGAATCTTAGGGGGAAACGAAACAGTTGACCAGAAAGGTGCTAAACTCACTCCAGACTTGTTCCCCAATTGGAATAAAATAGAAGAAAGCAACTGAATGCAGAGTACCAAGGAAAGGCCAGCGACTCAGACAGAACCTGCTCCCCTTGCCTGCTCATTTGGTGGGGTAGAATTCCTATTTAGACCAGGGAGCAGGTAGAGAGACCCAGAGCCTCCAGGTCAGAACCGTTTGGCCAAGGCATATTGTAACTCCAGGTATTGCCAGAAGAGGCGAATGGATACCAGGATGAGAGCATCTGAGCCTCTAGAAAAGGAGGCTGACTTAGGGGCTTTTAAAGAAAAGAGAAAGGATGGGGTGCTAAAAGGGCTGTGCATAACTAGTAAAATAGGGGTACCAAGACAGCCTGAGTGTTACACCTTCCTTGAACTTGTTTTGAGTTTAACCTGGACATTTATTTTGGAGGGAGGAAACATGTGAACTTAGCAGGCTCCAGACAGCTCTGGGTCTTGCTTCTACTTTGCAAGAACATCTATCTTAATGTCACAATGTCCCTCAGTTACTTTTTAGGTCCTCCCTCTTCCCGGGGCCAAGTGAGGAACAGAGGGAGTATGTGTAAATCACAGAACCATAGAACTTGGACTTGGCCTTCTCTCCTGGGGAGCATATGGCCCAGCTCTGAGGCTGGAGTGAGGTTCATGGGTGAAACCTGGGTCTCCAGTGCTGTGAGGGCGCGGAGAAGTCTACCCTGGTTTTCTGAAAACAGAAGCAATGTTGCAGCATTGGAGCCTCTGAAAGGTCCACTTGACTTGTGCTTGAGGAGGTCAGGGGTTGTCTAGGGCTATTCTTTGCCTTCAGGAGACCCTGGATTAGACTGCAATTTGTTTCAACCATGGTTTTTCTCTCTGCCCCCTGGGGAATTCTGGTTCGTTTGGTCATAGATTTCTTTTTGGACAAGCTATTATTCTTCTGTTTCTTCAAACCTTGAAAGGAAAAAAAAAACCCACTCAATTAGAATAAAACTTTAATTAAATCGAAACACCAATTAAAATATATCATCAATTAAAATAAAGCACTAATTAAAGTGCTCCCAACAAGCTGCAGCCAATATGGCCCAGGGGCTAGAGGCACCAGCCTTGGTCATAGGTGGCCAGTGAGATATGCTGTTGTGGATATGAGGGTTTGATGATTCAGGCTGGATGCTGGCTTTCAGCCCCGGGAATAAGACCCCCTTCTTGCTGTGTTCTTTAGCCTCATGGCACAGTTGAAGCTCACAATTCTGGAAAAAGCAGCCCACAGCATCAGGTGACTGACAGGACCTGTTCTGGCAGAACAGGTTGGGAGCACTATAATAGACCCCACATGTTTTTAACAGGGTCCTCTTAACCCAAAGCCACATGAGTGTTTGTGGGTGCTGTTTGTCTTCCCGTTGGCCAGATAGAACTTGAGGCTGTTTACTGGTGATGTTGCTTATTTGAGGACCATTCCAGGCTGGCTTTGCTCCAGGGGCCCCTGGGCTGGACCCTTAGATCCTCTGGCCTGTCATTCAAAACCTCGTGCCACCTGAGCTACATGCCTTCTCTCATCTCCCAGCCTTCCTCTATGTATACCACCCCTGTTCTGTACATCTGTCTCCCAGCTAACTTAAAATGCCAGAAGTAGAAAGATGTTGCTTTCAAGCTGACTCTTGCCATTTCTCTCTCCCAGGCCCCCTTAGGCCAGTTTCCTGTCTCTCTCCAGTCTGTCTGCTGCCTTCAGGTGCTTCAAAGCTGAATGCATCTACTCACACACCTCCTTGGCTGCCTGAGTTTCTGTGGCCTGAGGAGGATTTCATTTAATAAGCAGAACTGATTTCAGCTGTTTCTTTTTTGTAAACATCCTGTTTTTCGAGACTAGCAATTGACCTTTATTTCTTACACCTACCTCAGAACGTGTTCAAAACTAACCATCAGCTCATCAACTTTAAAATGATATACTTCACTCCTCCAGGGATGAGTTCTGGCTTGACTGGGGAAAGGCCCAGTACGTGGAAGAGCCTATGTGGTGACCCATTAGCACTTCCCCACCCAGGGAGGCTGGGACCAGGGCTCCAGTTTACCTGGTTTGAGCTTACTGTATGTATAAACTGAGTTCTTAGGAGAAAATCACTGGCTTTGTGTGCGCCTTTGTCTTTTAAACTCTGTTCCTAAATGGCTACCAAGAACCACCAAGAATAGACAGACAAATGAGGCAATGGGCTTTTAGGGGTTTTAGAGTTTGCCA
The DNA here is from genome assembly GCA_033318265.1 of Phyllotis vaccarum. Lineage (NCBI taxonomy): Eukaryota > Metazoa > Chordata > Mammalia > Rodentia > Cricetidae > Phyllotis > Phyllotis vaccarum. The sequence continues at coordinate 107,763,821 of JARWLC010000004.1, forward strand.
CAGCAGGTTATGGGCAGTGGGTTCCTTGGTTGCTGGAGCAGACTTCTGGAAAGGCTGTTCCTTTCTCCACCCCACTCTCCCTTGTTCCTCCCTCCTCACCTCCCCACTTTTCTGTCTCTTCTGTCATTCTCTGGTCTTCCTGTCTCTCTTCACTCACTTCCTTCTGTTTCCCCCACACACTCCCTCACACTTTCTCCTCAATTTCATTTCTCTGCTAAGTCAGAGACTTAAAGGCAAAAGAGATCAATGAGCTGGAAGGAGGGGATTCTTTTCTCTCGGTAAAACCTTTTCCTGTTAGCAGTAGAAGAGCAGCCTCTGCAGAGGGGCCAGCCTCCCAGGGCTGCAGAAAGTGGAGGGTGATATGTCAGGAGCGAACGTGACCTGCTTCTTTGTCTGGTACCGCTGATGTCTTCTGCACATCCACTCTCTGCCAGTTTCCTGGGCCAGAGGGCTGGAAATGAGCCCATCGATCTATTCCCCAGTGGCTTACACCACGGTTCAGCATTCACCCCAAACCAGGTGCATCATGGGTCTCTGGGAGGTCAGAAAACTGAGATGTGAGTGAACTTTCCAGGCGTCCATGGCTTTCCTTTGATTTTCAAAGGGGCTTAATAGCTAAGACTGTTGTTCAAAATTCTCTGATTATGACTTTGGAATGCATCTTGCTTTGCAAGCATAAGCACCTGAGTTCAGTCCTTGGAAACCCATATAAAATGCTGGGCATGGTATAGGCTTATCATCCCAGGCTTGTCAGCTAACCAGCTTAGACTAGTATTTGAAAGTTCTAGTGAGAGGCTCTCTCTCAAAAATCAAGGTGGATAGTTCTGAAAAATGACACCTTATGTTGCCCTCTGGCCTCTACATGAATATCACACAAATCATGACAGTGACTCTATATTAAACACTAAATGATTCTTCACTTACACCGGGGTGTGTCCTAGAAAGCCTCTGATTAACTTGAAAATACTGATAAAAGTACATTTAACCCTGGGTATGGGCACACCGTGGGCATGAGCATGTCATCTCAGTAGGCAGGAGGCTGAAGCAAGAGGCTAAGGAATTCTTAACCTAGATTCCATAATTAGTTTGAAAACCCCATCAAACAAACAAGCAAAAACAATCCAACAAACATACCAGACAGGAAAACACCTGCCTTTAATATACCTGACCCACTAAGCATCATTGTTTAGTTCAGTCACCTTAGGTGATCTTAAAACACTTAATTAGCTACAGTTGGCCAAATTATCTCACTCAAAGGCCATTTTTATAATAAATGAATATTTCATGCATTGTAATGAATACTACTTGTGTGTGTAGGTGTATGAGAGAGATATTTCTGAATATAAAACTTACAAAACAAAGGATCTCCAAATAATAATATTTTTATATGCAGATCAATGTGATCTTTTCATTTTTTCTACTTTCATTTTTGTTTATATTTTCCTATTTTATTAAAAATACTAATTGCAACTCATAACTGATTGCATAGCCAGGTGTGAGTCACGACGTTGGAAAGTGTGGATCTGGAAGATCGTGTACAAACCAACATCCTGGGAGTTTTCATCTGTCACCAGCAGGGGATGTAAATTAGCCTAGTTTTTAATGAGAACTTTTTGGCAAAAATTCCTGACCAAATTTACAAAAACATCTGCCCGTTGACCCCTGATGTTCCATTTGTAGAATTTATCTTACAAATATCCTAACACCTATGCAAAATGATGTCGGAAGCAGTTCTTCCCAGTATTGTTTGTGATGGCAAAAGATTGGCAAGAACCCAAATGTCTAACCATTAAAAACTGTTTCAGTAGCCAGGGGAACATCCAAACAATGGAATAATACTTCAGGGCTATTCGAAAAAAATAAAGGAGGTCTTGGTGACCTGATTTGGAAAGATTGCCAAGATGTAGTAAGTCAAACTAATAAGATGCAAAATGGAATCTTAACTATGTTCCCTTTTGGATACTAAAGGGGAGTAATTAGACTCAGGGCTTGTATTTTCTTGTTTTGGGTTCAGCCAAAGAAAGCTGCTCTTTTTAGAGGTCACAGTGGTTGACTATTGGCAGTCTCACTGATGAGTGTATAAAGGAAGGTTTCTTAGCTGCTTTCCTCATTGTTGTGATAGAATGATTGACACAAAGTAAAAACAGGTGGGTTAATTTGGCTCACAGTTTCAGAGACGTCAGTCTATCATGGTGTGGACTGGGTGGTGATGCAGAGCATCTCACATCATGGTGGCCATGAATCTTAAAAAGGAGGCTACTGCCATGGACCCAGGAAAGAAATAGTCCCCTGGAGACATGTTTAACACAAGGCCCCATTTTTTTTTTCTTTTTTAATGCTTTTACCTCTTTCCCATAATGTCACCGGATTAGGAATCCATTCAGGAATTAATCCATCCATCAGGACAGAGCCCTTAAAACCTAATCCTCTTTGAAAACTCCATCACAAACACAGCCAGAGGTGTGCTTTAATCATTTCCTGGACACCTTTCAATTAAATCAAGGTAATGAGATTAGTCAGGCTATCTGAAAAAGGTAAGAAGTAACTTGTTACAGGTAGCATATGGGAGAGAAGTGGGGTTCATGTCCAAGTTAAGGAGGACCCAGGATAGCCTCAAGTAGCATGTGGGGTGAGCAGAGGATGTGGGCTCCTATCCTCATACCCAAGTCCCAGAGGCCACCAGCCCCACACAGTGGCCAAGAGACTGGACTAGATGAAACTGCTGCTAGACTCTGCTTGGTCTTTTTTGCTTATCTCTTTTGCTAGATGTGGTAAGTTAACCTGACTGTGAGAACCCATTTAACGATTTTCAGAACTTTTGGGGTTTACCTGAAGTTGCTTATGGCAAACAAACTAAGCATTACTGGAGGGGCATTGGCTGCTGCAGCTGCTCTAGGTGGTATTATGTATGTCTCAGGTTTCTCAAGGCTCAGGAATGCTGCCTACATCCAAGGTCCACTTCTTTCTTGTCCAATACCTATTGTCTGCTGCCCATGTCTGATGGTCAAAATATGTGCAGTTCCAAGGGATCTAGATCTTCTGAGAAAGTCAAGGAGTCACAAAGGTGAGGCTTAGGAATAAATTTGGCATAAAGGTGAGGTCTGGTCACTCCACACTAATGCATTTGTTATTATTTTTTTTTTTTTTTTAAAAAAAAAGCTTCCTATTGACAGAGTATCTCCTAAATAGCTTGCAGGGAGCTAGCTCTTTAAGTCCTCACAGGATTGCATTTTCTGGAAGTTTTTACCAGTGTTAGTAGCCCAGCCTAGGAGACTTTTGTATGTCCTGTGTAGAGGATAGAACTTCCTGTTACATAATATTTGTTTAACTATGCAAAGATGTGCTACATTTGTTTATGTTGCAGAATATTTGTTTAACTACATAAAGGTGTGTTGCTGTTTCACCTTGCCTGCCTAAGGCACCTGATTGGTCTCATAAAAAGCTGAATGGCCAATAGTGAGGGAGGAGGCCTAGGTGGAATTTCCGGGCAAGGAGAGTATGTCGGAGGAGGAATTTAGGCTTGAGAGAGGAAGAAAAGTAGATACCAGGTAGACACCAGGGTCTAGCCAACTAGACATTAAGGAAGCAGGAAAGTAGGACCATACAGAATGAAAGAAAGGTAAAAAATATCCCTGAGGCAAAACATAGATGAACAGAAAAAGGTTAAATTAAGTTAAAAGAGCTAGTGGAACAAGCCTAAGCTAAGACCGAGCATTCGGAATTAATAATGTCTTCATGTCTTTATTCCGGAGCTGGTTAGAAACTCAAAGAAAGTTAAAACTACACCTCCCTGTCCTTGTAGACAGACAACATTGAGAGACACAATCATATTTCTTCCTTCATTAGGAGCAGAATGGACCAAAGCAGCAGAGGCCCAAGTCCTCTGGCAGCAGCTTCTCTCTGCTTCAGTCAACCCCATTAGGGAGGAGGGGTGGAAATGCCGACATCAAAAGGCATCAGAGCTTTGTGTGAACACGCATGAACCCAGCCCTACTCCTAACACAGTCCCAAGTTCTACTCCTAAGTGGCCAGCCTGTGACAGTAGCCCTCAGATCCACTGTATCACTGGACTGACCCTTCCCATGGAGAATGGTGGATGCATTGTGGAGAGGAACGTAACCACAGACCTCTGAGAGCTATTTTTTCTTAGTGTTTAGATATAGACCAGGTCTTCTGTGAAGCACATTCTATTAGCCTTCTAAACAAATAACCTAAATTAGTGACCACAGATCTTAATTCCTTTCCCCAAATACACCTTGTTGATTAATTGCATCTTGTTATCTGAGCAGGAACATTTGATTCTCTAGTGGTAGGAAGTATGAGGGAAGGAACCGTGGGGAACCTGCCCGATGAGGTCAAGATCACTCATTCATGTTTGACTCATGGATTACTATGTGATTCTCTTATGTCCCCATCAGACCCCGTTGCTCCCTTCCCCCAGCAGTTAAACTCAAGTTTAGCTCTGACTTCAAGACTTTGAAATTCAAGCTTTAAATTTCACATATGAAAAACAGCGATTCACCGGCACGAAGGAATAGGTGGGGCCATTGTATAGAGAGCTGAGGACTCTGGTGACTAACTCTGGCTCTTCTGGGAGTGTCCACTGGGGATTGACTGCCTTGCCATGTCTGTCCTGTACTGAAGTGTCATGGAGGAGAGGAGGGGACAGGTTTGTCTCCATGCCTTCTGAAGGTTGGAACCCTCTTCTCTTGGCTTCTGCCTCCAAAAGTGACTTCAGTCTGCTCTAGAAAGGGAAACGGGCAAGAATCAGAGCCAGCAGAGAATCTATCCCGCAGACCCCACGTACAGCCCTGCCTCTGAGGAAGAGTTCAGGGGAATTTAAAGGCAGATTGGGCTGCAGTCAGGGGAGGAGCCTGGGATTAGATGAGTCATTGATGGATGGGTTAAGGTTTAATGAAAAGATACCCAATTGTCCTTAAGTTCTTATCTTTCTTGGCCTCTTGTTCTTAAATTATGTATCAGAGTTTTGAATGGAGACATGATTAATTCCACTTACGATCTCAGTCTTGGCTGTTTTAACGAAGAGTTATATTTTAACTTAAGAAGCATAACTGAGGGGGACTAACCATCTTTCATCAGTTAATTGCTAGCTCGTAGGACTCAGCTGTTTGGATCCTCAGGCTGCAGCAGACAAGTCCATCAAATGGACATTGCCTTGGTTACCAGTGGTTACCAGTTGGTGTGGAAGCTATAATATACAAGGAAGGCTGCTGAGGAGAAGCTGGAGGTGAGATGGGAGGAAGAAGTACAGGGATTATGTTGGAATGGCAGGTGCCTCATTCTCCAGACACCTCGGGGAGAGTCTGTGAGAAACTGGGAGAGTTCTGGGAGGCATGAGGAGTGAAATCCTGAGCATGGGTCTGACTTGCTTTATTCAGCACTATAGCTATTTATTGAGCATGTACTGTGTGTCAGCTTCCGGGATTACAAATGGCAGTAAAACACATTTCTAGTTTTGTGTTCTTTTCTAAATAGCTCCAAACCTAGGCTGGTAAATGCTTGGATGTGATACACTAGTGGCTTATGTAATAGTCGATGTTTCTACAAGGCACAAAAGGGACTTCCTGGTGGGAAAATAATGATTCCGTGGAGTGTGCCTCTTTCTGTCACGCGGTGCCCACAGGTGTCTTGTGCTACTGAGAAGCCTCTCTATATACTTGGACTGTGAGTCTGCATGGTGTGATAAATGCTCACCCCAGGGATAAGATACTGGGTTCAAATCCTGCCTCTGCCTCTAATAAATGGAGCAGCCTTAAACAAGTCCTTTAATACTTTTCTACTTTGGTTCCCAGTTCCTGGCTTGTTTCTGTGGAATCTGCCTCCCAGGGTCACTGACATGGATTAGATAGTATAGCATCATTGATTGTCACTGATGACAATGCTGCTGTTGCTGCTGGTGATGATAAAGAGGATAGAAAAGTAGTAGAGAAACGAAGAGAAGGAGGTGATCATCTGGAAAGCAGGACTAGCGGGGGACATTCTTAGAGGTGAAGAAACCATGTGGGCGTGGCAAACCAGATCCAGCCAATTTAGACAGAGTTATCGATGATAGACCAGAAGACCCAACACAGCCCTGGATTCTCTGTCTTCCTCTGTTGGCCACTCTTTCTGAGCTAATGCTATTCCTCAGAGTCATCCTACACGACCCCATCAAGATGGCAGCTGGTGACTCCTGGGACCACAACTTTCCAGTAAAATTCTGTAGAAAACATTAGCAAGTTTTTGTTTCTACATGCCCAGGGACAGCCCTTGAATGGTTCCAGGGAGAGTGAAGCGTAGGCCCAAACCTGAACCACTGCCCGAGGTCAAATGGATGTGTCACCTTGGTTTTCTGAGAGCTTGTAGAGATGCTACTCTTGGCATCTAAAACACCTACTCCCACTACATATAATAGAGGGAGACCTTGAAGACTCTAAAGCTGTTTGAACAAAAAATAAGCTACATTTTAATGACATTTGATTCCCGCCTTATTAGCTGTGCCTTACCCTACCCAACAAGGGACACCGATTTTGTTTTTTAGCAACTTTCAAATATTGTATCTTTTCAAAGCATTCAGCTCATTGTAACCAAAACAATAGCTTCTGCTTTTCTCGTGCATACTTCTACAGCTTGTTAATATTTAACTAAGCATGTCTAATAAACACAGCTGGCAAACAGGTGTGAGCAGGAACACAGCACACTCTGGGTGAGCATTCTTCCTAAACGATGGGGCATGAGTGCAAAGGATCCTGGGGCCATGGCGCAGGGTCTGAACATTTTATAGAGCATTAGAGAAATCAAGCATATCCTTCAGCTAAGTTCATATAAGAGAGTTTCTGCTGCTTCAGTTTGCTTTTACTAGGTGGGACATGGCAGTAGATGTCAGGCATGAACTGGGTCTGTATGGGAGAGAAAAGAATGAACTCTGGCCTCTCCTGGGAGAAACCTGAGTGCAGAGAGGCATTAAGGACTTTATTCTATATACAGACAAGATGAGCAGAGTCTGTGGGCAACTGGTGTGGGAAGGGAAGATTCTCAGAACTGAGTTCACGGGGTCAGGGTAGAGATATGGGAAAGCACAGCTCCTTGCCTGTCTACTCAGAGTGAATTCCATTAGGATTCAGGTATGAGAGGATGTCACTGCCTGGTCCCAGGTGGTAGGCAAAGTACCTGTGGTTAGCCAAGGAGTATTCTGAAAGGCCTATCCATCAAAAAGCCCAAAAGGGCACTGACCCTTTTCTCGGGGATCCAGAAAGACACAACCTTCTAATTCCTTCTGGATCTTGGACTGAGTCTAGCATCACCAAAGGCTGTGCCATCTGTGGCAATGCACTAGGAGAGTGTAGCCTCAGAAAGCCCCAGACACAGGCTGATTAGGACTCAAAAGAATAAGTCAAAAGGACAGAGCTATCCAGCACACGTGAAGTTGTAAGGAATAAGTCAAGGATGAAACACGGAGCTCCAGAGGAAGGATCCAGTGTCGGCACCCCTCATCCATGCCTTCCTAATGTTTAGTGGTGAAAGTGGAGACTTCCCGTGATTATCATCAAGAGTACCAGAGCAGAGATCTCATACTTCCTCTTCTCTTCCTGACTCCAGGTGGAGTCATCACACCAGACAGGCTTGCTGGCTCCTCTAATAGCTTGGGAACCCTGGGTGGGCAGCCTGTGAACTCTTCACCATGGGTTGCCACATGGTGAGAAAGGCCCCTATTTAATAATGTAGCAGAGATTAGGAAAGTGCAGGCCAGAGGGAGGCCACAGAAATACCTAGTTGCTAAAACAATATCAGATAATGACCTTTTAAACCAGCTGCAGCTCAGGGAAGCTGTGTGGAACTGGGTAATGATTACAGCTCAGAGCCTAATGAGGATGGTATCACTTATTTATAACATTACTGCTGTCTTTCCTATATTGCACGTGTGCCATTGTTTCTAGGCAGGTGAGTACCTTCCATAATCTGAGCAGTAAATGAGTAAATTGAGCTGATTCTATGGGCTGGAGAAGTGTCTGGGATTAGGGAGTGAGGACCTGAGAAGTTGTGGTCCCAGAATCTGGCAATAAAGCTAGGGAACAGGCAGTAAGCTCCAAGAACCCTTTGTCAGAGTGGATCCAGATCTGAAGCAGATGCTGGCTGCTAACCTGCCTTGTGCCATTATAATGATGTCATATGTAGTGATGACCATGCTTGTTACTGTTTGTGATGACTACTAGGGCCTTTTAAAAATGTGTGCATGTATGTCTGTTTATGTGTCTGGGTGCACATGTGTATAGGTGCATGTCCATATACATGAATACGTTGAGGTCAGAGGCTGCTTTGGTATTGTTCTTAGTTACTATTCACCTCAGTAAGGTAGTGCCTCTTACTGAACTCAGAGTTTGCCAGTTAATATAGCTCGCCAGCTTTCCCCGGAGGCCCCATCCTTCTGAAGACTAGGATTACAAGCAGGCTGCCATTTCAGTCTGGATTTTGCGTGGCTACTGGCACATCTCATTAGAATCCTCTTTGGCCAAAGCACATGTAAGATGGATCGGATTTTTCTTCAGCCTTTCCATTTCTCCACCTGGGAGTGCGACCTATCCCATTGTCCCAGCCCTAAAACACTGGTCGCCTTTAGCTCCTCCCCTTCTCACAGGCCCTTGTCTAGGGTAGCTACAGACAGGAGTGATCCCAGGTGCCTCGCACCTGTCCGCTCCCTTCTGCATCCACCTGGTCCCAGACCCCAGCATCTTTTGCCAAGAGGCAAAATTAATAGATACGCTACCTCCAGGCTCCTTCTCACCCAGAGTGGACTGAAATGGGTCCTCTCTTCACTTCTGACTTTTGTAGAGCCTTCCAAGCATGCTAAAAACAAAGTTCAAGCTTCTCGATACCCGAAGAAGGTCCCTGTGTGCTCTGAGCCTTCCTACCTCTGCAACCGCATCCACCCCACCGTCTGCTCTCAGGGTTCTCCAGGCCATGGTGGCTGCTTTACTGCCTCCTTGCTATACTACACTGTAGCAATCATTAGCCCTAGGCTTAGAGTTGCTTTTGGTTGGTGGTGGGAATTCCTGGGAAAGGGTCCTCATCAGTCAGGCTCTGCTAATATCAGCTGAATAGAGGTGTCTCCTGTTATCTTGTAGGTGGGGTGAGACCCCTCTGATGCTCCCCATCCTTGTCTTGCTATGTTTTCATAGATCACATTGTGATAAATACCGTTCATTGCCTGTCTTTTTATTCTACTCCACGGTCTCTGTACACTCAGGGCTAGCTTCATTGGCATCTGCTCTAATTAAGGCCAAGAGCTACACCTGGGATATAGTATGCACCCATCAAATACTTATTGAGTGAGTTCATGGTCACATCTCCCCCCTCCCCCACTGCATTTTGATAATTGTTGAACAAGTAGGAACCATTTGCCTTTTTATTCAGGGCTGAAGTTTAAAGATCTCAGGATCTTTCCTAAGGTTATCCAAGCTTGTGTTCAGCAGAGTTTTGTCTTATTCTAAAAAATGTCCTCAACAATGCTGGTTTTTCAAGTGGACCCACTGGATGCTGCCCCTAAAAACTGAGTGAGAGGGTCCTTTGGGACCATTGCTTTATTGGCTCAGGGTCACTCTTCCCGGAAGTCAGTATGTGTGGACCCTGGGTTGTGCAGTAAACATAACCATCACCATCTCAACTGTTGGGTGATAGGGGCAAGTGTTTGCATGTGGTTGGGGTGGTGAGTGAGCATGTGGGTAGCCAGATAAGGCTGTCTGGCTTCTCTTCACAGAAACCATGCCTCATAGGTGTGATTGTGATGGTAAGCAGCTGGCCCACTTAGAGGAGTTAATCTACCAATATTTAACACATCCAAGTGCAATGTTTGGGAACAGAAAAGTCTAGGAGCATTGAATGATATGTCCATGTGGTAACACAAGAGTGGTCAAATTACCTTTCTTGTACTCTTATTACCTGCATCTGTTCTGATGAAGGGAGACTCTTTTTCATATTATCTGTGATTTTCTGGTCTTATCCTACTTCGCTGTTTTTGCTTTGGTCCACTCTGTTCTGAGCCTCCCTTGATGCCTGTGATTGAGGGTTGATCTGTCATAACAAATCAACAGGGTCAGGGGTAGGTTCAGTATAATAGATTTGCCTATCTATGAGTGAATTAATGATCCCACACTCACGAGTCCCCAGCTAGCTCCATAGTAACTTAGAATAGTTAACCCAGAAACTTTTCTAAGAACCCCTGAAAGTAAATTACCATGTGAAGGAGAAGCCTTTGACTAACAGTGTCTTAGTCCTTTCTCCCTGGCTGCTTCTCTTTCTTATAATTTGGACCTAGTACAATTAATCAGATAGCACAAGAGTCTGGGAACATTAAGCAGAATTTGCCATTTTCATGCAAAGCTGAAAGACATGGCCATTTCACATGGAGCCATTAGACATTTTTATGACCGACCCATCACATTACACACCATAGATTCCCAATAAATAAATCAAAGCTAGACTGGGTGCTGCCAGCTGAGTGACAATCCAAGTAACAACATCATGGCCAGAACAGTGCTTCCTTGATATCCAATTTTCTCAGTTATATGAGTAATCATGTCACTATCTGCTTAGGCTCCTTCAACACCTTCTCATAAATTAAAATAAAAAGCGAGTGCTTGATAACCCTCCCACCATTATACCCTATCATGAGGTACAGTTAGAGAATATTATTTGTGTACTAGACCGGGCATCCTGTGAGGCAGGGACCACATCCATTTATCCTTTGTTTAGCACAAAGTCTGGCACCCCAAAAGTGTGCAGCAGAAACAGAATGAATGACTGCATGATTAATTGAAGATACCCTGGTAAGAAAGGATGAACTGGAGAGAGCTCATGAGTCTAATATAGATCATGTTTTAGTCACAATTCACCAGTGGATATTTCTAGAAATTTACATACTACCTGGATCAAACTCTGCATACACTCTTAAAATGGAGCCAGTCACTAAATTACGGTTATGCTAGTTTAATTGTCTACCGTGTAACACTGTTCCTGGGCAGATGTGGACAAAGGTCTATTCACTCCAGAGAGGTAACTGACAACAGTTTAAAGTGAGGATATCACCTGTCTTAGTTAGGGTTTTATTGCTGTGAAGAAACATGACCGTGGGAACTCTTATAAGGAAAATGTTTAATTGGAGCTGACTTATGATTTCACAGGTTTAGTCCATTATTGTCATGGTGGGAAGCATCGCAGCATTCAGGCAGACATGGTGCATGAAGCCGAGAGTTCGACCAGATCTGCAGGCAGCAGGGAGAGAGAGTGACTCTGGGCTTGGCTTGAGCTTCTTAAACCCCAAAGTCTACATTTCTTTCCAACAAGGCCACACTTCCAAATAGTGCCGGTCCCTGGGGGCTTACGGGGGTCATTTTCATTCAGACCACCACACCGCCACAGTCCAACTTGGTGAACTGGAGCTTGATAGGGTCACTTATAGGAATATGGGTGAGCGGTTACTTACAGGCTCAGAGACAGCTGCCTCTCCAGAATCCCCCATTCCAGCATGGATGATAGCTCCTAAGAATGGGAACCTGATGCTCGCTGCATAACCTGCAGACAGTTCAATAGGTTGGAGAGTGTCTCTTCCAGGCAGTCCAGTGGCTCCGAGCCTCTTTTAGATATCTGGGCTGCTTTCTGTTTCTTTCAGGTGACTTTGCTGGTTGGCTTGGCTGATCTGCTTCTCCTAGAAATTTAAAGTGGTTCCAAAATGTCTTTCAGCAGTACTTACTGCTAATGTAAGCTTGGGGAAAGGGGCAGTGTAGTGCATCTGGTCGGTTTTGGGAACTTCCTGAAGTTGTTATGTTGTTTACTTCTTAGTTTTAACAAACTTCTCTGTCGGGATGTTTTACCTTCTCTTAGAACATCCTGAATCTAAAGGAGCTTCCATCCAAGATGGAAGAGGAAATTGCTACACAATACTGTCTGTGCTGTCCTAGAGATTGAGAAGATAGTGCACAAAGAATAAGGAGGGGAGGGGAGGCGGAGAAGAAAAGGGAAAGGAGAGGAGGGAGAAGAAAAAGCATGTTCTAAAGTATAGTGGTCGCCAAATTCTTTTATTGATTCCCCGGTGTCCTCCACAACCCCAAACCCTTTGTTTTCTGAATACAATTTAGGATGTATAGTTTAGACAGGCTTTGAAGCAATTTACATCCTTGCCTCAAGTAAGAGAAGATTCTTCTAGAGGATAATGGACACATTTGAGGTACCCAGAAGGTTTGGAGATTCATCCTGAATTGATTTGATTTCTAATACCCAGCAACAATCTTTTTAGGGAGTCTACCTCTCAGCAATAATAGCGCAGGTTATTTATTGAGGAAATATGGCTGTGGGGACTTGATACATGCTGCTGTCCGCTTATGAACTGTTGCTCTGAGCTGTTTTGTTCCTCAGAGATGGTCTTCTCTTTAATTTGATTTATCCCCAAACCTCACTTGCTGTCCTTCTGGAGTAGCTAGACTCACACAGTGGTGTAATTAACTGGATGGCCCTAGCTTTGTGTTCTGAGTCAGTAGGTGTGTGTCTCTTATCAGTGTGGATTGAAGAGCTAAACTCAATATGAACAAGGAGATGATCTCCAGTAATTGGTAGATTAAGTCTCAGGAGGAGGTTTTGCCAGCCAGACTAGTCAGAGGAGGCAGAGAGGAGTGTGAGGAAGTCCTCTGGGCAACAGAACTTTGAGAGGAGAGGTTTTCTTGGGTTAGCCCTTGTATAGAACACAGGTAATAGCTCAATCGCTCAGGCTTCTTTGACCAGGGATTGTGGGCATGCCTGTGTCTCAGTGACTTTAGGAGCAAATGTGGCCAGGTCATGCTCACTCTTTAATATGATCTGGAAATCCTGGCTTTCCTATGAAAGTCTGAATAAACAATAAATATTTAAATAAATACATTTAGCAATATATTTTTTATTTAAAAAAGATTTTTTTTTTCCACATATACCACTGGTCGCCCTCCCTTCCCTCCTCCCATTCCCTCCCAGTCTACCCTCAGACTCCCCCATCCCATCCCTCTATCCATTTCCCAAAGAGGGCAAGGAGTCCAGAGGTGGGTCAGCTCCATCTGGCATATCCAGGTAAGGTAGGCTGAGTCCCTCATCCCAGTATTAAGGCTGGGTTAGGTTTTCCTCTGTAGGGAATGGGATCTGAGATGTCAGTTCATATACCAGGAACATAGTCTGATCCCACTGCAAGAGGCTTCACAAACTGCCCACACCATTTGACAGTTGTCTACCTTTGGGGGATTTGGATCTTTTCTTTGCAGGTTCCTCAGTGGTTGTTTCTGATTCACTGAGCTCCCAATAGCTCCAGTCAGCCATCTCTGTGGGTCTCCTCTTCATGATCCTGGTCCCTTTGTTCATATAAACTCTGCTGTCTATCTCTCCAGCTGAACCGGGAGCTCAATAGGATGCTTAGCTATGGATCTCTGCTTCTGCCTCTACCCATGGCTGGATGAAGATTCTTTAAGCATTACAGACTGCTCACTCCCAAGACTGTGGGCAGCATTAGAATAATGGGTCATGTGGGTCAGGAGGCAGCGGGCTGGTGTGGATAACCTAAGAATAGACTTCTCTATGGACTGCCTCATGGATGCACTGTGATTGTCCACTCTTCATCCAAAGGTGTGGAAGCCATGGTTACTCTTCAGATAGGTTCATCTTTTTTTTTTTTTTTTTAATGTGAGAATTTTCAGAAGGATCAATTTTAGGTAGGGACTAGGTTTGTGTCAGTAACTGCCTGATGGCTTATGTATAGTATGGGTCTCACTGTTAAGAGTCTCCCCTTGTCCGTAAGGCAGGCCCTTGCATTGATGCCTGAAGCCTCCTTTCCTTGTACTATCTGAAACAGACTGTTCATCTCCTTCCTCCTGGTTGTTGAGGTAGATAGTCAATAGGCAAACCTTTTCACATTTCTGGGGCACTTCCCAGAGCTGCGTTCCTGGCACCCTTAGGAAGTCATCTCCAGTGGATGCAACGTTATTCTTACCTCTTCGCATTTGAACCAGCCAAGAACAGCTGACCTGTCCGCCTGCCTCTCACCAAGGCTTTGTGTTGGCAAGCGGTGGGAGCAGAAGACCTGCTGGGAGAGACAGTTGGGGCAGAGAGAGCCACTGTCGGCAATGGAGACAGGTGCTCGTGGGCAGTGTGGAGAAACTGAAGTCAAGGTCTCCTGCTGAAGGCAAGAACACCTACAGAACTGCAAAGAAAGGAGAGGCTGATAGCTTTGGAGACTCTCAGGGAGCGGTGACAGCGAAGGCACTCAGTGCCTCTAACTGTAGTTTTCACATTTACGAATGTGGTTAATAACTAACTGCCTCTTAAGGCAGTAATGAGCTAAGCAGGCTAGAAACACTGTAGACCTCCACCCAAGTGAGGTGATTATGTTTATCCATTCTTACTCTGCCTCTTAAGCATCTATTTTTATTCCATTTTTTAAAGTCACTTTTTAAAAGATAGACCAAATGGAACAGGAAGTAGTCACTGGGCCTCCTTTGAGCCTCTCATATCTTGTACAGACCCCTACCCCTAAGGCAGTCCCAGCCTCACTCCTCCATAGTCTGGCTCCCCAACCATTTCTCCACAGAGCTTCCAGAGGGGGTTTCTAAACTTCACACCTTCCTCATAATCTTGCTCTACCAGCTTGACCCTGACTCAGCTTTTGCTGAGGAGGCAGATGCCTAGAGAAGGCTGAGAAAGTGGTGGGGTCTAGTCCTGTTCTCAGGCGTGTGGCTTTGGACTCCTCAGCTCTCACAGGAACGGAATCCCTCATCTTCTGGCCTGTCCCTGTCTGGTCTTTCTTTATCCTCTCTCCCTTTATTGTTTCCAGATGATCAATGGCCTCCCCCACTCCCTGCATCCCCCTATATCCTTTATTTAATTTCCAGGCATTATGATTCAGCCTTTGTGAACTTGTGAGTGATTAAAAGGCAACTCAAACTGTCTCATAGGAAAGAGGAATTGGGCAGATGATATGGCTCAGCAGGGAAGACACTTGCCACCTAGTTTGGCTACCTGAGCTTGATCCCTGGTACCCACATGGTAGAAAGTGAGAACCAACCAGCTTCTGACTTCTTCATGCATACACACACACAGACACACACGCACATGCGTGTGCATGCTATTTTTCTTTAAAAGGGGGATTTGTTGATTCATGAAACTGAAAAGAGACGTGCTTTCTGATACTGCTTGACCCAGGTGCTCAGGCTGCACAGGGCCCTGGGAACTCTTATTTTTCGCCTCTTACCTTTCTCAATAAGCTTCCTTCTGTATGATGATGGCAAAGACACCCACTGAGAAGTTCAGGCTTGACATGCAGACCATTCACATAGCCAGGACTGGACAAGGCTGTGCTTGGAGGTTGTAGCTGAGGATAATAGAGTAGAATGGAGACAAGTGTTTGGAGCAGGGTGGGAAGAATATGAGCCCTAATGGCACTGCTCAATGTGGGGTGGTACCTTTTAAACACTGAGTCAAGATGTTCTTACTGGTGAGAGGAGCCAACAATGCCCAGTTGGAAGGCAGACATATTCCATACTACTTTCCCAACCTTCCTACCATCCCAAGGATATTACATGACTTGCCATTTGTAGTACAATGGGATGAATTTTTGTTCATGCACTGTGTCTGAATCGCCGCATCCTGGCCTGTGTCTCATGGAGTTCAGACCCGTGAACCCAGCAAACATAAGCCTAGTCTTAGCTTTATAGGCAGATGTAGCCACAGTGAGTATAGGCTGGAATCATGTGGCAGACCTAAGGGTTGTGGTCCCTGTGACCGGCATGTACCATGACTCAATTTACAAGTGCAGATCTCTGATGTATCCTGGGGTCTTAGAAGACCCACTATCTTGGACTACTATTCATGAACTAAGAATCCCATGCCATAGATAGTATGTCTGAATGACTAGAGTGTTGATTGGGTATAGCCCAGCAAGCAAAGCAATGACTTGTTCAACACTGTAGGGGCTGGTCTTTGCATTATGGAAGAAAAATCAACTCAGCGGTCAGAACATGCTCTTTGTGGCACGGTCATCCCCCAAAGCTGTGTTCTTCACATGTTCAACATCTCTCCCTGTCTTCCTGTGACCCTCAGGCTCCACACTGAGTTAGCACCACACCGCACTTACTGATCTGTTTAACACACCAATGACACCAATTGTCACAAAATCAGACTGTAGAAACATGGTTACCCCTCGTTGGCGACTGATTCCAAAATGATTACTATTGCTAGCACAGAACACAAGTTGTGAGTAGCTTATGGTTTGGACAAATGATAAAGCTTCAAAGTTACTCTGTGAAACAATGTCTCCTTCAGTCACATGAGCTTTCCTCAATGAGAAAGAGGAAGATGGCTTCAGGTAGTGAGGTGAGGGCAGTATTGTTACATGTAGCTTTTCATGTCCATGGCTCAGCCCATTGCTGGAAAGGCTGTGCCAGGCCTCTCTGCATGGTTCACCCAAGTAGGGTAAGGCAGGGCATATTGTTCTTGACCTTCAGCCATAGGAATCATCTGAGCCTTCAATACCAATAGTACTGTCTAACTAGCTTCCAGGTAAAGTTGAAGTGAGTCTTCTGAAGACCCATGAGAGGAGCTATAAAGTGGGGGTTGCTCCTGCTCTGCCCATATGCCTGGGCTCCCTCTTTGAGACTGCCCTTTTCCAGACTTACTGTCAGGGGCAGATGTTCCATGTACAAGTTCATCCTGTATGGATTCGACGTCAGCTTTGGGTGGCCAGTCTGGAACTTCTTGGAGAATTCTCTGGAACCAATCTTCACTGAGCTTTCAGTAGGTTATATGTTTATATTAAATCAAGAATTTTTCTGATTATTTAAAAAATAAATTTCTTAATAATGGCTCAGATAAAATGAACTAATTTGACTAATTCTAGTGCTTTTTTTCTTTCAACGTATTTCCTCCCCTTCCTTAATAGAGGAACCAATCATCTGTGGGGCTGGGGTAGATGGCAGAATATATTAAAACTTTTAAAGAGCAAGGTGAA
This sequence comes from Phyllotis vaccarum, assembly GCA_033318265.1. Classification (NCBI taxonomy): domain Eukaryota; kingdom Metazoa; phylum Chordata; class Mammalia; order Rodentia; family Cricetidae; genus Phyllotis; species Phyllotis vaccarum. Next base: position 107,780,832 of record JARWLC010000004.1, read on the forward strand.
TAAGTAACCCCCAAGAGTGAATAATGCTTCTTTCTTACTATGTGGCTGGAGAGAATTGGGCACAGAAGCTGACTGACTGGATGGCTGTTCCAAGGCAAACTGTATACTCAGCTCTAGATAAGTTTGTCTGCTTCCTCCTGAGAGGAAGTTCCTCTTACTGTGACTTCCCATGGCTTCTGTGGAGCTGGTGGGTAGGGAGAGTTGGTATGTTCATTTCTGCTCATTGAAGCTCAGATTATAGGAACAGGTGGGACTCCAGATGCTTAGACACAGAGGGACCTCGGGTCACAGAACCCAGTGTTTTCTGAATCTCCATGGTTCCCATAGTAACCACTTGAATGAAGTTTTGCCATGTGTGCTTATTATCTGTACTATTGTTTATTTATTTCAGTACTTTAAAATGTATTCCATTGTAAAATAAAGTTGGTCACAGTAGTGTACAGAAAACCAGATGCATAGGATAGAGGGCAGCTGTTGAGCCGAGTCATTAATGAAAATGATAAGTTTCAGCAAAACCTAAAATTAGCCAAGTTTTTAAATTATGTGTTTGAGATGTTCAAGAAACTCCCTGCCAATTCAAGACTCTCTAGCTTGAGGGGCATTCATTTTCCCCCAACACCCAGTAGAACATAGCATGGCATGCAGCTTGCCTATTGGCGCTCTCGCATCTTGGCCTCACATCTGGGAAACCTCATGCCTACCAACCTCTATTTCTATTTTGTAGAAAATAGGACTGAGTGAGGTTCATACATAGAAGAGCATGTGAAATTTGCTCAGTGGTAGAGTTGAGGTCAGGTCTTAGACATGCCTAAGGGACTGATATCAAGGAAAACCAACATTCATTTTAAATCACAGCTAGAATTAGTTGCCAGAGATTCTTCCAAGAAATCAAAGAACAGAGATCTAGGGGCCAGTGGGAGTCGTTCAGCTCTGTAAGCTTTAGACGACAATTTAGTTCAGCAAAGTTCAGAGAGGAGGTGAGTCTGCAAAGTTGCTGTAGAAGGCCCTATATCTAAATCTAACCTGATGTCATCAAAATAGGAACATTAGAATGGGTTGGACCAGTCTTGAAGAAATTTTAGGAGAGCCAGAGAAGTAATATAAATGGAACCAGAAAAATAAGCACAGTGCACTCCAGAGGGTGCCCCAGAAGAGAGAAACTGATGATTTGGTGCTCTGGGGCTTCTGGGGTCTCATTCCCTCAGATCTGTACTGAGTTCTGCACTTCCAGGACCTCCTCAATCCCATGTTTCCTGCTTCTTCTTTTCCTTAGGAAATGCCTTTTGCTCAGAGGAATGTGGTAGGGATAGGACACATCTGCACTAGTCTGTCCTGGCTCGAATATTGCTGACATATGGCAATATGGGACCAAAGGGTGACAGGAAGGATTCTTCATTTGCATTTGCATTAATTAAATAAAATTAACCTTGGGTCAGGAGTCTGCCTTAGTGACTAGTTGACAGAAAGTCATCATAGAGCATGGGAGGGCATCCGGGAGAGATAGAGACACCAGAAGTAGTAGGGTGGGGTTTAGAGTAGCACTGCTTTGGGTAGTTTGGTGGAGCAGAAGCATGGGTCTTTTGTGGACATCACCAAGGATAGAGGATTAGCTAGTTGTTTTTCAACTTCTCTGAGCTCACAGGTTTTCACCCCAGCCTTTGACTCTCCAGTCTAATGTATAATCAGAATGATAGAGACTTAGTTAAAGCTACCTTTAGTGGCAATGACAGGGCTAGTGCCTGTGGGAGCAGAATTCTCTCTAGGCTTTGGTCTAAGTGGCCATGCAGCTGCTAGAGAAGCAGGCTGGTAACTACAGAGTTGCAATTGCTGGCTGAGATAGCAGTAGATTAAGGCACATCCACTGTGCCAAAGCTAAAACAATATTGGGGTTACTGTGTGCCAAGGCTTTTGTGGCATGCTGTTTCTCCAGTCTTGATACTTCTAAAGCACCTTGGAACTGTGGCAAAATACCATTAGGATGGGAGTGGCCACCCTACAGCGGGTACAGGCCAGATGCTGTCCTTGGGAGGGACTTTCTTCCTTTATTTAAACTCCTTGTCACTGGCCTGAGACAGTCTTTAGTGAAAGCTTGATGGTGATAGCTTGTGTTCTTCCCATAAAGAATATCTTTCTTGTCATGCTGTAATCCTCCATAAAGCTCAGAGATATCCCCATTTGGTTATAAGGCCTGGCACCAAAGCTAGAGACATGGAGACAGACATGTTCCAATTACCACAGGGCCAAGATTCATTCTCAAGGCTCTTCTTAGAGCGTCTAGCCAATGTTCAGGCTCAGAAGGCTTCCATGTTTAAGCACGTTGGTCACAGAGCAGAACTATGCTGAGGGTCTACAAGCTGACTAGGTTTGGCTAGGGGAACACTGAGGGGAATCCCTGCAGTGCATCTACACAAAGCTAAGGTAGCCTGGAGTTGGGCTCCTGGATCCTCCTTCTGAGAAAGCAGAGAAAGAAGAGGCTGATTGCTCTCTGAGAGAAAGGTACGGTGTGAGAATTACATGACCAACCATTCTGGGTCCTGATACAGTTAAGATAAACAATAATTCTTCTCACGGGGAAACAGTACTGTTTCCACACTCATCCTGGCAGATCAAGGATAATGGAGAGGTCTTGTTCAAGGTTACTCAAGGATAATGGAGGAATGGAGGGGTCTTGTTCAGAGTTACTGAGCCTCTGTTCCACTTAGGATTCTGAGTAGCCAAGCCTTCCTATCTGTACTAAAAATCATCTATAAATAATGACCCTCAGCCTTGGTCTTAATGTTGCAAAATCAGGAAGGATCATCTCCCATCGTGGCAGTGTATTCAAGAACTCAATAGGAGAGAAAGGTATGTGTAGAAACACTGAGTGTGCAGGATATATGGAGTAGAGTACTGTAGAAGATAGCATGCTTGGTGGGATGGTGTGAAACACGTACATGTAAACAGAGACAGTGGACTAGACTAACAGAAATGAGAATTTACTCAGAAGCTGGAGTCATCTCTAAAGTCACTTGACATAATGATCCTATGGTGCTTATCTTCACTGTCGTGAGGCTGGATTTGGAGTCCTTGAGGAGTCATATATTGGGAGATATTTTTAAGGGTGTTTACAGAGTTTAATTGAGTGTGGTAGAACAATTCAGTAGGTTAAAAAGGTGGGAAAGAGGCTAGACACAGAGCTCAGATGGTAATGTGCTAACTGTACAAGCATGAGGACCTGAGTTAGCTCTCCAACACACACACACCAACACACACACACATACCATATACCATAACACACACCACATACACCCACACACCACACACATAAACATACCACATACATACATACACCACATATACCACATACCATATACATACACACACACACACACACACACACACACACACACACACACAGAGAGAGAGAGAGAGAGAGAGAGAGAGAGAGAGAGAGAGAGCTCATTGTGGTTGTATATACTTATAATTTATAATCCCTCTGTTGGGGAGGCAGACATAGGACAATTCCTGGAGCTCACTGGCCAGTCATCTTTGTAGCCAAATTGACGAGCTCCAGGTCTTAGTGAAAGACCCATTCCCAAAAGTCAAAGTGGATTGCTCCTGATCTCTGGCCCTTTATAGAAACATGCACCCATGTACCTGTGTGCACACACACTTGGACATATCCACCCACGCATCTGCTCCTGCCCATACACATATACCCAAGGGGGAGGGAGGAGGGAACTAGTTCCGTGCCGGCATCCCGCTTCCTTTGCTTCCTGGTCAGTCCAATTATGAATAAACACCTGCCACCCCTGCCTCAAGCAACTCCTGTTACTATGTCTTCCCCACCCTGCTGATTATACCTTCAAACTATGAGCACCCCCCCCCCATCCTTTTCCATTAAACTTCTGAACTGTCCCATGAGGAATTTTGTCACAGCCCTGAGAAAAGTAGTCAGTAGAGGGATGTAGGCTGTTGCCCGGAAAGCTGAACCTCTCACTGCAGGAGCCTTACTGGTGCCCCACCTGTCTCAGGCTGAGCCACAGGACCAATGATGATGCTTCGTTGTGTGTGGAGCTGGGTCAGGAAGGGCTCTGTTTCGAAGGGTCCTTTCTTTATACAAAGGTGAGACCTGTGAGAAAAAGAATCCTGACCGAAGAGCTCCTGATTGGCTGTGTCCTTGGGCGCAGCTGCCCAGCCTGCTCTGACTGACATCCTCACCAGCACGGCAAACTAATATCTTTTTGAAAGTAGGAAGTAACTGCAAAGGCAAGTCAGTGTCTCAGCGCAACCTGGATCTAACTTTCAGTTCGTCGCATTTCTGACTTTGTAAAGGGAGTTCAGCTTGGAGGGCCGCAGAAGAAAATGTGTGAGTGACTGCTGCTACATCTGACCACGGCTTGGCATGGTGTCCAATCAGAGATGGCTGAGCAAATGAAAATAAGGGTTCATGGAGGGTTAATAAAGCTTTATTGCAGAAACCAAACAAAGAATTCATGGAATGAAATGATAACCGGGAGCCGTCCAACAACGTTTTTTGGGATGTATCCAAGACTGTAATCAGTGGCAAGCTAATTCAGTCCTAATTCCAGGGAAAAAGATGGAGAAAAATGGATAATTAGAAAAGAAAATGGAAACACTAGAGGAATCATACAAACATAAATTAGATCCCAAAATTCTGACACAGTTAATCACAGCCAGGGATGAATCATACCTCATCCAACCAAGAGTTGCGTATTTCTAGAAATACACAAAAGAGGGAGGGACCCAGAAGCAATAACCAGCCATAACTAACAAACCAAAAACATTTGTCAGAAATTAGCATCCAAAATGTAAGATAGAAATAACATTTTCATTAACCAGTGGGGATGAAAAATAGACTTAGAAAATGTAACACGGTGCACACATGGTTCTCAAAGCCCGATCACCTCCTGTTGAAATTACACTCATAACTTTCAAAAGATATTTTTTTATTTTCCTCTCACAGGACCATAATGATTCATTGTATATTAAAAAAAAAGAGAGAGAGAGAGAGAGAGAGAGAACATAGGAAATAATTAAAGCTATAAAAAATTCTCAATTATGTAACTCCAGAGTTCAGATGGCTATACTGCAGATTTGCCAGGGAGAATCAACTTGGAATTGGGGGTCTTCTCTGAGAGGATTGAGACAGAGACTTCTGCTGTATGGACCCCATCTTTTCTCTCACAACTGGGGTTCTTAAGATGGAAAGAGGCCTTACAAGGTTCCCTACGTGACGTGTCCCAGTGTAGTGTCACTCCAATTCCACAAGATGAACCACAGTCTGCTCAGAGGGGAAACTGTAATCATATCCCAGGAAAACAGCTGAAGAAATGAAGGTAGGCTGTAGACCTGAGATGGTAAGGCACTGTTTCTCAACCTTTCTAATGCTGTGACCCTTTAATATAGTTCCTCATGTTGTGGGGAACCCCCCCTCCCAACCACGAAATTATTCATATTGCTACTTTATATTAACTGTTATTTTGCTATTGTTACAAATCATAATGTAAATATCCGACATGCAGAATATCTAATATGCAACCCCTGTGAAAAGGTCGTTTGACTCTCAAAGAGTTGTGATTCATAAGCTGAGAACCACTGCCTTAGAGACAGGCACGATCCTCATAAGAAAGAGGGCTCCCAAGGGCAGAGTTTGTACTGAGTCTCACTTTTGGATTCAGGCTGTCTGGAAATGTGACATTCTACCATAGTGTGTAATGAACGCTCCATCCACAAAGAGGTCATGTGGGCTCCTAGAAAAAAAAATGTTGAAGATGATTAAAGCATTTGAATCATCTTGTTTAATCCTTATATTTTGATAATTCTGAGATTGCAAGCCTGATCAAATTTAATCCTTTCCAGAAAGAATGAAGCAACATATTTAAACATTTTTTGGAAGAGGAGCTAGCTTTAAAAAAAAAAAAAAAAAAAGTTCTTCATGGTTTTTACTTTAGCAATCAGACAATCAGAGAGAGAAACTGGAGAGTGTGTGGGGTGCTAGCCAAAGGCTCATTGCCTCTTTTGAGTTTGGGCTTTCCTATGTAGCCTGTGGTTATTGTGAAGCCCATGGAGCAGCTCTTGACAATGAGAGAGTTGGGAAGCGAGGTCACCTGCCTCAGAAGGGAGAGATGGAGGAATGGTCAAGGGGACCAGGACCAGGAGTATTGGTGCTGGGCTCAGTACTGAGTGCATTTCATGTGTCACTTTTGACAACTGTTTGAATCATGAGCCATCTCATTTGGAAAAGTGAAGAAATGTAGCCACCGTGCTGGACAAGTAAGTGGCAGGGAGAATGCATATAAATGCAGGTCCATCCATTCTAGAGCTGGTGACACTGGCCTAAGCTGCCCCTCGGCTCACCCTCCGTCCTTCAGGCAGACCACCAGATGGGGATGCTAAAACTCCAGGGCCCAGATCCAGTGTGGGCTGTGGCACTTACCACTTTGGAGTATATTCAGAGAGCAGTCATGTTGTGGAGGGAGGTGTGATTGCCAGGTTTCCTGTTGGGTAACAAACAGCTGGAAGAATTCTGAGTCCATGAAAGATCACAATTCCATTACTTCATTAAGCCTCCAAGAAGCCTTTTTATGTCCATATGCTTGTTATACATAAATGAGCTCAAGTTTTCTTTTAACTCTTTGAAAATCTCTGCTTGAAGCCAAAGCCACCTGACTGCTATTCTCTGGATTGAGGAGTTCATTTGACCAGAAGGTGGTGTGTTCTTGTTGGAGAGAATGCTAGGTCCTAATTAGTCGGAGTTCAAAGACTCAGGAGCATCAGTCCTGATTCTGTTAGTTCAGCAAAATATCAAAAATCAGCAGAAACAAGCGTCAGTGTGTGATGTAATAATACCATTTCTTTTCAAAAGACCTTAATGGTCCAGATCATATTTCCTTGGGCTAATCTGAATGCTTACATTTTAAAAGACTAGGATTCAGGACATTGTGGAAGACCTTTTGGAAAACTGCCCCCTTTTGGCTTCATTGCACGGGTTGATTCTCTCTACTCACACCTGGCTCATGTGGGCACCAGGGAGGCACTCCACTAATGACCCAAAATTGAACAATTTACCTGGTTAGACCCGATCTGAACACCTATGGTTAGCCAAATAAATAAACAGTCGTGGAAGCCTTATGTGAACATAGGTACGATGAAGCCAACATCATCCACCCCCCGCTGCCACCCCAGGAAATAGTGGGGTGCACAGTGACTTCTATGCTTTACTGTGGGTCTCAGAGGGTGACATTGCTTGGAGTTCTCAAGTAAATCGAATAGAAAGTTTTGGATTCTGATGGTGTCAAGAGTGACTTCTGTTGTTCTAGAGGGTGAGATATGAGCATGTGGAGGAGACACAGCAGAACCACAAACGGTAACTAAACAATGTCTAGAAATGGACAGGAGAAACGCCTACCTAGTTGGAATGAACAGGGCATCAATGCAAAGCTGATGGAGCTTGAAGACACAACAACCAACCCCCCCCCCCCAAAATACTAACCCAGAAGTGTATATAAGGCTGCGGAATAACGGGCAGAGCATCAGCAAATTGTTGGCACGGAAAACAACATCCAAACTGTCTGAGTATCATATCAGGAAATTCAAACAGCAGGCGACATGTTGACATTAAAAAATAACAGCAAAGCAGTGGAGAATAATATCAAGGATCTTAGATGAGCTCAGTACACCCAAGGTGCCTTTCCAGGGCTGTCATACCCCCTCCCAACCTCGTTTTGGCTGGTACCACTTTCTGTGCTTCTTTTAGAAAGCTACTAGCCCCTGCTGTGCAAGGTAGCCCCTTACCCCCCCTACCCCCGCTCAGGCACAGTGCCTCAGCTGCAGAGGACACACAGATCATTTTCTATAGTTCTCTCTCTCTCTCTCTCTCTCTCTCTCTCTCTCTCTCTCTCTCTCTCTCTCTCTCTCTCATTTACAGTGTTCTGCCTGCAGGCCATAAGAGGGCATCGGATTTCATTACAGATGGTTGTGAGCCACCTTGTGGTTCCTAGGAATTGAACTCAGGACCTCTGGTGCTCTTAACCTCTGAGCCATCTTTCCAATCTAGATTAGGACTCCATACCTGAGTTTCCTTCTCCAGGAGCCTAACTGATACTATGAGAAAGAAGGATTCCATGGCTCATAAAGTCTGGGGATTCTTGGTGACAGGGAAACCAGGTGGGCTTTGTCATTGATGCCATGTCAGACCTGATTCTGGTGACTCCCCTTCAGCAGGTGATCCTTTGGGAGATGTTAGCTAAAGTTCACTGGTCAGGGTGCTAGAGAGAAGCCAGGTCTGCTGAGGTTTGGGCATGGGGGGGGGCGCTGAGGGAGACCCCCACTTGGGTAATGCTGGGAGACTAAGTCTGCATAGGCATGGAAGCTTCTGGGACTTCCAACATGGTTAAAGACTTAGTTAATTAAAGCTAAAGGATCTGTGGGGGAGGAGGTGACTCAGCAGCGGTTAGGTAGAGAAAAATAAAACATGAATCATGAAGAAGTAGGATCTACTCCTGGGATTCAAGAGAAACAGGAAGGTTCAGAGGCCCAATAAGTGCAGGCTATTGAGTCAAGAGAGCTCCGTGCTTTATTTCCTGTATGGTCCTGTTCACATTCCAAGCAGCAGCATCTAGCCCGGGGGTTAGACTCTGTTACTAATATTTATTGAACAGTCGTTTCATTCTGCATGCTTGAAAGGAATTAACTAATTTACTTCTCAAAACAATCCTAGAAAGTAAGTATACATTTTGTCCTCACATTTCACAGTTGACAAAAGGGAGGCACTGAGAGACGAAGTCATTTACCTCAGGCCACACAGCCTGTAAACGACAGATATAAGGGTGAAAAGCTGTTTTATGTCATGCCCAATTGCCATATTGAAAAGAGTAAAAAAAAGATAACATTTTTACAAAGAGGATCCATGGTAAAGACAAGGGGCCAATTAAAATATTTTCCTTCCTATAATAAATAATAAGATATTTCTTGACTAAATACAGTCTTAATAGCAACTCATATTTCTTGATCATGAGATATATAATACTTTTGCACTTGGTTATATGTATGCAGGTGTGTGTGTGTGTGTATGCTTGCAAGCCTCTTTATGTGGACGAACCTGCAAGAATATGTGTTCATATGTGTGGGGGCCAGAAGTCACTCTCAAATTCTACTTCTCAGATGCCAAACTCTCCCACTGAGACAGAGTCTATCATTGGCCTGGCATTCACCAATTACGCTAGGTTGACTGGCCAGGGGATCTCAGGGCTCCTCCTGCCTCCTCCGCTCTGCGTGTGTAAGTGCAGGCCACCACATGCACTCTTTATGTGGTGCTGGGGATTGAACTCAGGTCCTCATGCTTGCAAGGCCAGCACTCCACTGGCAGAGTCATTTTCCTGGCTCCACTTCTACACATTTTATTGCAACTTTCTTGGGGGGGTCACTGTGACGATCTATGTTTTCAGGTGAGTTGCGTCCTCAAAGTCACACAGTTAATGGTTGGAGGAACTGGGAAAAACTTACTGTATTAGTTATTTTTCTCACAGTTGTGACAAAATATGCTACAAATGGAGCTTAAGGAAGGAAGGTTTTATTCCTTCCAAACTGGTTGCCTGGCCGGGAGGGGATTGGAAACAACATGAACACTACAGGTGAAGGAACACGTGAGGAACAGTTGCTGTTCACTGCTGCACAGCAAACCTTCCTCCAGTTCGGTAGCTCAGAGCCAGGCCTGATGGCTCTCACCTTTAATCCCAGCACTCAGGAGGCAAAGGCAGGTGGATCTTCGTGAGTTTGAGCCCAGCCTGGTCTACAGAGTGAGTTCCAGGACAGTTAAGCTACATAGTGAGACCCTGCCTCAAACCCCACAAAAACAAACACTACGCACTCGTTCGTTCGCTGTCTTTTGTAAGCGTGGATGGGCCCAGGAGCTCCTCGTCTGATTCTGCCTGGACCATATCCGGGATGCACTTAGCTGGAAGGTTGGAGGCTCTGTACCCACCTGATCCCTATTTGACAGCCATCCTGGCTGTTGGCTCAGGATATTGGCTCTCCTCCACTTGGTCTCTCGTCTCCTAGTGGAGGCTTGACTGGGCTTCTTGTCGAAAACTCCCTGAAAATCAGAATGCCATTTTTCCAGATGGAGACTATGACCTGTCTTCTTTGAAAGGCACTTGAGTTTCTGTTCATTGATGACTCTAATATTGACAGCATTCTCTCCTCTGGAGGAGCTTTAAATACTTCATGGATTTGGGCTCATTAAGGTTTTTTATGAACTTACAAAATGCATCACCCTGCAGAGTTAAAAACACAAGAGCTGGGGTTTCCTTAGTATCAAACAATGTCTTCCCATTATGCAAATTTGCAACAAGTTGCTTTTCTTTACGTACACTCATCCTCTCCTGTACAAATGGCATTTTCTTTCTGGCTGTCCTTCATCCCAAACATAGTAGCAGATAGTTTTCAGAATCGCTTAGGAATGAGATACTGCCACTGTTCCCCTCTAGGCGTTGTTTGTTTTGGGTTTTGATGTCGTGTTTTTGTTAACTTTCTTACATTGACACTCATGTACAGGTCATGCATTCAGCCTGCATTTCTGGTCTCTACCTCCCTCACTACTGGGGTTACAGGCAGGCCTCCACATTTGCCCAGTTTTTCTGGAGATCTGTATGCCAGTCCTTATGTTTACCCAGCAAGTGCTTTACCCACTGAGAAATCCCCAGCCCATAATATGTGTGTGGTAAGACAGGATGTTTCTTTTTGTTTATGTTTTGTGGGTTATTTTTGCTTATTTGAATTTTTGCTAAAATGATTTAACTATATGTTAGACCTCTAAAAATATAAATAACAGCATTTGGAAAAGGATGAGAATGAGTTAGAAACATTGATCTATCAGCCCCCCCATACCCCCTGTGTCCTCTACCAATGCTGGGGAGCCCCCCCCAATTCTTCCTTAGCCTGTTCTCCGACAGGATTGGTCATGGGATTTTGTGTTTTGTATTTCCACAGATTTTATTCCCATCTAAGGCTTGTGTGTGGACCGAACGAAGCCAAATGTCTCTAAATATTTCTGAAAGTGGTGTTGTATTTTGTGTGTTCTTCTGATTTGTGTTTACCCATCTCAGCCTTCCTCCCCCCAACCCCACTCTTCAGTATTATGCTTGAGAGACTCATCCCAGTTGAGATATGCTCCTCTGGTCCATTATTGCCACAGCTGTGTGGCATTTGTTGAGTAAAAAACATTGCAATTTGCTAATTCTCCAGTTGGTAAGCTTGTACTGTTTTCTATCATTAAGAACACTTTCACCAATGTGCCTGTATATGCCTACTTTGAGCAGAGCTGTCTAGGGATTTCTCTGGCTCTCTTGAGCTTGTTCCTAGAAACAGAATTGCTAGTCCATAGCATATATGCTGATACAGGCCCCTGGCTAGAGCCCAACGATGCTGCAGAGTGGGTGCACCCACTAGCTTTTCTGTTTAAACTTCAATCTCCTGTTTTTAGTGAGCTCAATTTGTAGCCTCACTAAGAAAGAAAGATTATGTTTGTGATGGTCAAGATTCTTTGCAGAGATTCTGGACCACATCATTTTCTTTCAAGGCATACCTTCAAGTGTTCTGTCTTTTGTGGCTGTTATAAATGGCATTTTTTTTCCTCTTTCTTGTCTTCTAATTGTTTCTCTCTTTTGTAATTATAGAAAGCATTGCTTTCTATGTGTCCCTTTAATAACCTGTCCTTTTACTGTTTAGAGCAGATTGTCAGTTGATTATCTGGGGTTTGCCAGGTGTATGATTATATTAGCTACTAATGTTGACTGTGTTTGTTTTCCTTCTTTCCAAGCCATACGCCTAATTCCCGAGGCTAATTGCCTTGCCTGCTGCCCCTCTGCAGTGTTCAGTAACGGAGGTAAATGTGTCAGTTCTGCCTTGTCCTAATTTTATGGGATATTTTTGTGTCCTTTCACCATATGGTTTAGATAGGAAAAGATATATTTCACCAAGGCAGAATGTATGCAACTCTTTATATCTTATTGTAAATTCTTTTTAAGAAATGGGATTTTTAACATTATTAGTAGCCATTTCTTTCTTTTTTAAATGTGTGTGTGTGTGTGTGTGTGTGTGTGTGTGTGTGTGTGTGTGTGGCTGTCTGTCTGCCTATGCAGCTGCATACGTGACCAAGTCAGAGGACAGCTTAGTGGAGCTGGTTCTCTCCTTCCACTTTTATGTGGTTCCAACTCTAGATGGTCATAGTAAGTGTTACCTGCTGAGCCATCTCACTAGCCCATTGCCTTCCGGTATCTATCCAGGCATAATAGTTTGCATTTGTTAGGGTAGGTGGTTATCAAATATTGAACCATTCTTGCCTTAAAACAAACGCTATTTTGTATTTCATGGTGTTGCTGGATTTTTTATTTTTATTTTTTTATTTTTTGCCAATATTTATTTAGGACTTTTGGATTCATGCTTTAAAAGCATAAGGTGGCATCCAAGTCCACTTGGAGTCCTTATAGCTTCATCATTAACACCGAGCCACATTTCTTCCCAGCCCTGTTATCAAGTAATAAGCCATCTGGGATAGCCTGTTCAGAATTCTTGGAAATGAGTGTGGACGCAGCCTCTGACGCAGCTCATACCATCCTCTCTTTAGCTGGGCTTTCGTGGATGTAGTGAGTGTGACTGGAAGAGCCGTGGAGTGACTGTCCCTGTCTAAGCAGGCTTGCTGCTTTCCTCTTTCCAAGCAGGTTCCTTTTCAAGGTTGATTTTGTAAAGGAGATATTTGGATCTCTGAACGTGCTTTTCCAGACAAAGGGGGACTTCAGTGGTAGCTGAACTATTCCTCACCATGTCCTTGAAAGCGAAGAGTGGCTTAGTGTCCTTGTCAGGGCTGTGGATGTGTCAGTTTTCATCTCAGGCACCCACCAGCTGTCATAGCTCTTGAGTTCTTTCCCAGAAACCCATCTTCGCTGACCTTGGCTCCGCAAAAGGGCAGCTGTTCCTGGGATCCTGAAGCCGGCTACATATTTGTACAAGGGGTGCCAATAACAGGTTAACTCTGTGTTAAGAAGAGGTCCCCAAGTGTATTTGCATGAAAAAGGAGAAGCATGGACATTTGTACTGGAGAAAGTAACTGCCCATCAATCACTCCCTGTGTGACCTCTCCAGAGAACAAAGGGAAGTTGGGTTGTTTTTTTTTTTTTAAGTCCAGGGTTTGTGAGGTCCTGGTTTCCAGTACAGGAGATCACTCTTGGTAGGAGGCTTACATTTTCTTTCTTTTTTTTTTTTTTTTAACTGATGGACAAATTAGGCTTCTGTTCTTTTCTTCCTCCCCTTTCTGGCTCTTGGCATCTCTATAAGTCTCTATTCTCTGCCTCTTCTGTCTCCTTCCTTTTTCTCCCCCCCCCCCCCCCCCCCCCGTGCTATCTCTTGGTGTGTAATTTGTTTGCAGCCGGGTTGTCTTTTTGATTTACTGGACCTCTTCTCTGCAGAATTATAATAAATGGATTGCTTTGCTGAGCCCTCGATAGTTCAACACCATTTGCTCAGACTGGGTCAGACCCCTTGCAAACAGAAGATGTGGGTAGCCTGCACAACACCACTTGCTCACGCACACACTATCAGCCTCCTGCATCTTCCAGCCAAATATAATGAAAAATTTCATGTCATCCATCTGAGAACCAATTAAGTTATGAGAACAACACAGTAAGAGCTGGCCCCAGGACGGGCCACCTCCCTGTAGTGCAGGCCTGGGGGGGCTGACGGTCTCAGGGGCATAGAGATTGCCTTGATTACAGACTTAATTAGTTGTATATGATTATCGTGTGTCAGCCACTAAAACCTTGTTTTGTATTTGCATTCAGGATATGCAGGAAGAGTCTTAACCTAGCTGTGCTGACTGCATGAACAAGTCTGTTTTCAACCCATTCTGCCAGAGACACATCTTTGCCCTGAGAAGAAATAGAAAAACCGGCCAGTATGCTATCAGCCCAAATAAAGAACCACCTAATGTGGCCTAAAAGGCCCTGCATGCTTGGTCTCCTCAGTGCAAGCAAAGGCTCTCCCTCCCCTCATCCCTTTCAAGGACCTACCTACCCTTAGAGCATCACTCTTGGTGGGATGCGTCAAGTCCCCTAGGCCATCTGGATTTGCAGAATCATGCTTTGCTTCTTGTCTTCCCAACACCAGCTCAAGGCTGATTTTATTAAATGTAAAATACATCACCACAAGCTCCCTCTGCTACATCAGCTCGTTTCTGCTTCTCTCTGGTCTAGACCATTCCTTTCCCTTATCTAGTGACAACTCTCACTACCTGCTTCATTCAAGTGCTCAGGGACTTTTTTGTGAAAGTGGATGGATCTGGCCCCTCTCCTAGCAGGATGTCTGTCTGTTCCTCCAGACTGTGAGATATGAGTGAGGTGGGAACTCCTACCTACTAAATTCTTTTTTTGTGTGTCAGCCGTCCCGACACAGAACCTCACAGAATGGCACACACTGTGGACTGTGAGTGAGTCGTCCCTGCATGCTCTTCTTTTCCACTCTGATGCTGGCTGAGCAGGCGTGGGGCTTCTTCCCACCTGAGCAGGAGTTGTGGGAAGAGGTATTCTGCTTTCAGATTCGGATTCCCTTAGCGCAGTGCACATGGGTTTACTGGCCATTCAATGCACTGAGTGGGTGGCTTCATCCTGAAGTGCCTGGGCATTCAGAGACCTCTGCCTGGGGTTCCTGTGTCTGCCCTACAGTGTTCTACAAGACACCTTTGGGAAGAGGAGTTGGAGCAGCCCTGAACCTTTAGTATCTTGATTTTTGCTACTTCTCTTTTGGGCCTCCTTCTCCTCATCTGAAGCCCCTTCTGGTGATAGGCTTTGAAGCTGCTGAAACTTAAGAACAAAACCTGAAACTTCCTAACTTAGAGATCGTTCAAGAGGTCATCTCCACCACCCCAGACTCCAGGAGAAGCAGCACCACTGTGTGCATGTGTCTGATGCTCACGGCCTTTGCTTTCCTGTTTGGCTATTTATAACGCCTGGATATGGGGTCAGTTCTTTCCCTGGGATCTGGAAAATGTTCTGGGAGAAGAACTGGGAGTTCTGTTTGGAGCATGGGCTGTTCCCAAATGCTCCTTAGTAGGCTTTTCAACCCTGGCTCCTTAGTTCAGTGTGTTGTGACTACAACAGTGGCAGAGAATGGGGTTTCCTCTGCATCTTACTGTGGTCCCCTCTGATATGCAGAGGAGCAGTAAAGAGCTAGCTGGCTGCTTTTGTTCCTAGACAATGTCTCCTTTTGATGGTTTTCTTCCCTCAGCTGGCATCTCTCTCTCTCTCTCTAGTTTCTCATTTTCTTCTCTGGTAAGAGAGGATGGTAGTTCTTATCCTTGGATTTCATCTCTTGTCTGAGTTCACTAAATCTTTAGCATCTGAAGATGGATGACAGTCTCCAGCTTCCATCATCTTCAAGGAAAGGGCTCTTGTATCTCTCTGCTCAGCCACATCTTTGCCTTTGATAAGCATCCCCAATCTCTTTAGGAGGCTTATAGTCTAAAGGCTGTTGGGAAGGGGGAGCATTTTCTCAGCGGTATAACCAGCATTCCTGTAAACAGCCCTAATATTGCTCAGTGGGTCATAACAAAGAAGAATAGAAGAAGAACTCATTGGGAGGAGGAAGGGAGCAGCAGAAGCAGGAGGAAAGAGGGAAACAGGAAGTGAATATGATTAAATTCATTATGTGCTTATATGAACATGTCACAGTGAGGCAGGAGGATGGCTCAGCAAGTCAAAAGAACACTTTCTGTAAAAGCATAAGGTTCTGAGTTCAAATCCCCAGAATCCATATACAAACCTGGCCATGGTTGTGTATGCCTGTAACCACAACACTGGAGACAAGAGGACTTCTGGGTGCTCATACACCACTCACACAAATCACACACACACACACACACACACACACACACACACACACACACACACAATTAAATAAACAAAAATGCCACAATGAAACCTTTTATCTATAATAGATGCATAAAATGTGCCATTTAAATAAAATTCATGCAAAACTCGGTGTAATGCTGATAGCCTTAATCCCAGAGACAGAGGCAGGCAAATCTCTGAGAGTCCAAGGCCCAACTGGTCTACATAGTGAGTTCCAGGTCAGCCAGGGCTACACTACGAGACCCTGTTTCTCTCACCTACACACAAAAGCAATTTAAGGGGACAGCACCAGAGATGCCCCCCCCACTTGCACCCAGGACCCCACTTGTTCTCTCCTTGTTGCACTGGAGGTTGATGGCTACAGGCTTTTCTCAATCCACTTTGTTGTATGTTCCTCCGCATTTCCTGGCTGGCTGGGTGCTCAGTGTAGAATATCCCTCTGGATCACGGGAGAGAGCCTACCTTGGAAGAGATTAAGGTCCAACTATTACCAGTGCATCTTATTTTTCCTTGAAGAAAATGAGAATGCTCAGGCTTTGAAGTGGAAATTTTCCAGGCTTGGATGGAGCTGAAAGGTAAAATGTGGAGCTGGGACCTTTTGTGTGTAGATACAAGACCTGGAAACATGCACTTTTTCCATTAAACATGCTCAAAGATCTCTCCAGTACTCGTGTAAGCAAGAGTGAATCCTCTATTCACAATTCTCCAAGAGGAAAAGCCAAGAATGTTAAGCAGGGCAGCCCAAGTTTCTATTCAAGTTTAAATTGCCAAAGAAGGTGGGCTGATAATGGAGAAGCATGCAAAGTGTCGGCACTTACAAAGGATGGGGAATTTGGTCCAATTCAAATCCTGATTGAAAGAACATGAATCCCATCATAAGACTGCCCTGCCTCCTGTAGTCACAAAATCCTATCCTCAGGACTGGAGAGAGAGCTCAGTCCTCTACTTTTGCAAAGGACCTGAGTTCTGTTCCTAGCACCCATGCCCTGGAACGCCAGCTTCAGGGGATCCAACACTTTCTCTGACTTTTGGAGGCACATGTGCTCATGTGCGCTCATGTGTGCTCATGTACCCATACACACATCTGTACATACAGATATACACATAATTCTGAAAGGGGAAATAAATCTTAAGAATACACACATACACACACATACATTGCTCCTGCTGATCATCTTTGCAGATGACTAGAAAGCTGGAGCCTGAGGTTTGGGAGACAATCTAGGAGCAGGGATATTTTCTGACTTCACCAACATTTTTCTGTGTCTCATAGCAGAGTCACAGCAGGGATCGTGGAGGAGATGATGAGAAAACACAGACCTGTCAAAGTAGCAGGCCAGGTTCTTCTGGATGCCCAGGACCAGGGAACATGCTAAGAGATGCTATCAACATGGTATTCCCTGCTTGAGCATCTCTACCCGGGACTAAAGCACCTAGTTGTTCCTTCAACTAACTTGAGCTTTGGACAGTCTAAGACCAAGGAGAATCTTGTAGGGACTCCAGGACCTGGGCCTGAAGACTACTGAGCATACAGCTGGACATTTGGACTGCTGCCTCTGTTAACACCAAGCTGGCAGTAGTTAGCAAGTCTGCCCAGGAGGTCTTGCTCTCTTACCTCAAAAACTGGAGAACAAAGTCTTTGGGGGAATAGGAAATGGGAGGAGGAGGGAGCTCCTGCCCATGAACACCCAAAGTGAAGAGCTAAATCTCAGTGGGCTGTCAGAAACCCATTACATCATTCTGAAAGAAGTCAGGTGATCAGTGACACTCTAGTGGAGGCAGAGATAGTGATGGTCATAAGCATATATGCCCCATTATGAGATTTACTATTACTGATGGTACTATCTGGAGTCAGTGTGTTGGGACCCTCAGTTACCCCACAGGGCAGGCTTTGTGATCATTCCCCATGCTTATCTATTCTACCAACAATGGGGACCAGTGAGAGCCAAGGATAGAAAGCAAACTCAGGCAAACTCAGCAGCCAGAGGTGTAGCCCAATTCCAAGTTCCTGAGCTGACCTTTGCAGGGTACACAGTGCAACTAATGGCCTTCAGCAGCATGGAGATCAGGCAGTGTGTGGCATCTGTATAGCCACCAGTAGGGCTATGCCATAAGGAGTCTGAGGCTACCCAGGGAGACAGAGGAAAGGCACGGGTCCTTCGGTGATGCAGCCTCGCCTTGGAGAGTCATCTTGTGTGCTTGAAGTGGGGTCACACAGGTCGTTTGAGGTGAGCTGGATTTCCAGAGTTGGAAGGCTTTCTCTGAAGCTCATGCAGAGGTTGAAGGGGCATTTCCTGTGGGTAGCCACCCCTGACCACCCCCTCATTTTCTTGCAGTGTTGATTGGTGCCATGAATTAATGATAGATGAATGGTCAATTCCCCTTTGGGGCCTTTGCTCACTATCACAGACCCTTTATCTTGGCTTGGCTACAAAGGGAAGACGGAGGTCGATTTGGGACACCAGTTCAAATCACTGTTTGCAGTCCCTCTGTGGGAAGAACACTTTCCTGCTTGGGTAGCTGGAGCTGTCTGTGCCATGATCAATGAAGGGTCTTCAAGTCCCCTTCCAGTGGGGGAAATTTCTCTTCTCATTATCGGCCAAGACAGCATGGACTAGACAGACAGACAAAGCCGGACACTGTGTTTCCCACCTATCACTCACCAAATCCCTTGAGTGTTCAGGGCTTCGGTTCTCGGGTGAATCCTGTAAAGGCAAATGACTGTTTCTCTTCTGGCAGCTGGAATGGACTAGGGGAAGACTGTCACAACTGGACGGCTGACTGGGCCTAAGAGGGGGAGGAGTGCCTAGATGTGGATGGAAGGGTCTGTGATCCAGCTAGACAACCTCTGCCCAGTCATCTCATTCTTAGTATCTCACCACTGCAGTCATTATCCTGGAAGTGGCCTTTGTGAACAAGCACATTTTCAGATGCGGAGAAGCATTTGATCACAAAAGTACCATGTGTTGAAAGCAGCACTGGGCTGGGCTGTGTATATTTCCAGCTGATCCCTGCAGGTCCTTTTATCACTCACCATGTCATCTAAAATCTGAGCTCTACGTAATGATAGGATTCAGAAACTCACTGTGCTTGGTGGTTGCCCAGCCCCGAATACCCTCCCTCCCTGGCAAGCAACTATAGAGTCTGCCCATGAGCAGGTGATGTGGGCCTCGGCCCGATCTGTAGTCTGGAAGCAAGCTTGTGTTTTCTAGGCACCCATCTGTGAAGGAGAGCAATGTCTGTGCAGGCTCCATTTGCTTATGGAGGAAAACACGGCTGCTCGTGTGGAGAGGCCTGCCCTCTTAGGTTCGCTGTTTGTTTTCAAGAGGAAACATTTCAGGGCTTATGAGGACATGAAGCTAGCCTTCAGGGACCCAGAAACACCTTGGTGTCTTTTGTTGGGAAGAAGCTATGGGTACTAGTTGTACCATGTGTGACATGAGACTAATGGGCACAATCCTGAATGCTTCTGGCACCAGCAGCATGTGGGTAGGGAATAGGTGGGAGACTCTTTATGGACAACATGATCTAGACAAGGCTGAGTTCCAACTCTGGAATGTCTAACAGTGGAGGAAGACACTGTCTGTTGCCATCACAGCTTTCCTGACTTCTCCGTGAGCTAGTCTGTAGTTCAGAGGAACTGAGGGGGGCTCAGAACCTCTCCACACCATCATAGAGGCTCATTGGGCAGTTCTCAGGGTTAGAGGGAGGAATACATTGTCTTAAATTTGTGATCCCTGAAGTTTATCCTTATCATCCTCGGCCACTGGGGCCTAGGGATGTTGTTATGGTGTATTCTAGGCAGTGTGGTGCTAATTCAACTGTGACTAGCTTGCAATGCTCCTTCATCCCTGTCTGTTTTTCCAAGTCCTTCGCTGGGCAGTTTGTTTACCAACTCCCAGTGTCTTGGATTATTTGCTGTTATTCTTCCTCTACCTGAAATGCCCTTCCTTGTTTGACTGGCACAGGTATTAAGCCCTAGTTAAGCTACCCCATCTCTTTTCTCCTTTCCACAAGGTAGAATAAATATCTTTTGAAGGAGGCATTTGTTACACTATAACAGGAATTTTATCCCCCTTTAAAAAATTAAAGTACATATATACATAAATTTATTTATTATATCATTTGTGGATGTATGCATGGATGTATGTGGGCTCATATACTTGATAAACATGTGTAGGTCAGAGGACAACTTGTATGAATCGGTTCTTACTCTTTCTTGTGGGTCCTGAGGATCAAACTCAGGCTTTCAGGGTTGGCAGCAAGTCACCTTGCTAGCTAAGTCATCTTGCTGGCCCCTTCCCTGCTTTTAAGATCACATTCTTAGATGTAGAACTTTTTGAGGAACTTGAGTCTCCAGGTGGGAGGCAGCGAAGCCTATTTTGGAGTTGTGTCTATGCTTGCTGAGTTTTTGAGGTGATGGGAAGTTGAGGGAGGCTGCTGGGAGCAGAAATTTTCCTTGCACATCTTCAAATCTCCCACAGTCTAGCCCAGTGCAGGTACTTACTACCTGCTCATTTCTAAAATGAGTTGAATAGAGATGATACCCTGTGATGGACTTGGGGCCAGGAAGAGGCAGGATGAAAATGGGGTTGAGGGAGAAGTCCTTGGTAGTGAGTGGCATGTGGTCAGGGTAGCATTAAAGGTAGATGTCCTGCCCATTGTGAGTTAGACTCTGAGGCCTGAACAGGTTTGGCTCACCCCTCCCCCCGGGCTCTTACCTGCTGGGTTGGCAGCCATCAATGGCCTGGATGGTGATTACTGTGTATTGGCACCTAAACTAGAGCCACTCAGGAGGAAGAAAGGGGGAAGAGAAAGGAGGAGGGCTAAGGTGGTACCCAGGTAGAGGAGCCCTGCTACAATCAGAGTACTACAATGAGCTAAGGCTGCTTGGGAAGCGGAGGAAGAGGCACAGAAGCGCAGCAGGAACTTGGGCAGGGCTCAGATTCTGTCTGTAAAATGACACACCCGTTACTTCCTCTTAAAGAAATCTGGGAGATAGAGAGAGTGGGTGTGACACATTTAGCAGTAGCATCTGTCCAATACTGGTGGAGCAGTCGATGTCCCTGGTAACACTACTATCAGTGAAAATGCAGAGGGGGAGAGGAAGGGAGTGCCCCCCCCCCACCGACCTATGGGAAGCTTTCAAAAGCCTTTGTGTGAGAGGCAGATTTGATCCAATTTTCATCTCAGGAAGCCTGGCATATTTGTAAGATGGAGTGTGGCTCTGAAAGGTCCAGGAATGGGAGGGAGGCAACAATTAGAGGCTGGAGAAGGACTGGGTCAGGAGAGAGCCAGGGACAGCAGTGATGTCATGAGCACTGGGACAGCAGTGACGCCATGAGCACATATTAAAAGATGGACTAGGGCTAGGGGGATCCAGAGAAGAATCAGAGATGACAGAGCTCAATAGAGGGGAGCCTCGAGTCCAGGAGAGTAAGGAGTTTTTGGGGGGATAGATGAGGATGGGACTATTCATGGAGTCAGAAACAAGTCTTCTCCACCTCCAGGACCCCAGACCAAGCATGAGCTCTGATACTTACCTCCATACATATTTAGTGAATATATGCACGTAAATGTTATAATATATCCTGTGCATTTCCATATGTGCAGTAAAACAAAATTAAAAATCAGATAAAGATGAAATAAACAATATTTTAAAATATCTTGCTGTGATTAAAATGGCTTCTTAATTTCATTAGCTGGCATGGCAAGGCAAAAATACATGCTTAGGTAGCGGCTCCTCATTAACAACAGTGGATGTATACCCATATTTCACATAGTCTTTCTTGATTATTTGATATATATATTTTTGCCAATTTCCTGTCAGATGTGATTAGGTTCTCCTGGCTTTGGCTCTTTATGTGACTGATGAAGAGCTATTACCCGGGGCAGGGCAAGTGTCAGCAGACTTGGTCTTGTGGCTTTTACTTGTGGTATTTATGTCATTCAGATTCTGCCTTCCTCTTCTGTGGGCGTATCTGAAGGTTGTTTATCCCATTAAAAGTCGTGTGTGTGTGTGTGTGTGTGTGTGTGTGTGTGTGTGTGTGTGTGTGTGTGTGTGTGTTGCGGGGGAGGGGGGATGTTGCTGAGGCTTGAATCTAGGGACTGGACATACCAGCCAGAAGCTCTGCTGAGCTTCATCCCAAATCTCCTTTGTCCCTGTTCTAAGGGCTTCCACATGCTCTTTACTAGGGATCTGTAGGCTTCAGTATGTGACTCTGACAATGAACCTCTCTGGGTCACCTTGTCACCGTTCATCAGATGGTCCCCACAGGTTTCTCTCAGGGGACCTTGTTCACAATCCAAGCTGAGAGCACAGTCTGTCTGTACATCCAGTACTTTCAGTACCACTAAAGCTTAATTTTTTATCCTTTTGTATTTTTGATAAAATAAGAAGAGATAGGAGAGGTGATGAGATACGTCAGCTTTTTCTGGTGTTCAGTTCCCATCATCTACATAGGGTGGCTCACAAACCTCAGTAACTCCAGCTTCAGAGGATCTGACACTCCTTTCTGGCCTCTGTGGACACCTGTATGTGTGCACACACCCATGTACACATAAAAAATTTTAAAATATCATATTTTATAAAAGAAGTACCAACAGGAATGTAGGCATTCCACAGAGAGCTTTGGCCAGAAGCAAGCCAGAGTTAACAAAATGCATTGCATATGTATGTGTGGGTGGGGGTGCCAAGATGGGCTTTGAGAAGCTACTAAGCTCCTGAATTTCTCTGTACTTCAGGAACGGTGTGTGTGTGTGTGTGTGTGTGTGTGTGTGTGTGTGTGTGTGTGTGTGTGTGTGTGTAAGGACAAGGAACAGGGAAAAGTTGATACTTTACATTCATCCTAGAGAACTCTCTGGCACCTTCAGGTAGAAGAAGACCCAGCTTGCCCCAATACTTGGGTTGTGATGATGTGCACAGCACAAATGGGTACATTTAGCTGCTTCCTAAGTTAGCAATGGGGTGATAAGGGGATGGTTTAGTTGGTAAAGCACCCAGTTTGATCCCCAGCTCTTATATAAAAACTAGATGTGATTGCAATGTTTGTGATCTTTCTTAGGCCTGGAGGGGGTTGTTAGAAGCCCTGAGGTTTGTCGACCAGCTAAGTCTAGCTGAATTGGTGAGTCCAAGTTCAGTAAGAGACTCTGTCTTAAATGTGCATGTGTGTATAAAATTGAATTATGCAGTGTGGAATGGTAATAGCGCCCCCCCCCCCCCCGCACACACACACACCAAGCCAGAAACTCTCTAACAAGTACCCTAGTCACAGCTATGGGAAACCTGCCTTTGAATTGTTGGTGAGGGCTTTCAGTAGACTACCAAAATGATAGAGGTTATTGGCATTGCATCGGTCGCCCACCCCCAGACTCAAAGATAAGAACCTATTGCAGAAGATACCACACATATTAGGCACAAGACTTGGAGGGATGAACTGAAACAGACCTGGAAGACATCTTCCTGAGGATGAATTTTTATAATGTTTGAAGGTGCTATGCAAGCTGGCAAGTGAGAAAAGCAATCAGTAGTCCTTCCTACCCAACCGTTAAGCCTGTGAACCACAGTGACTCATTTGCAAGATATTCCCAAGAGTGCAATAGTGGTACTTCTATCTCAGCTGTAACCAACAACTTTCTGATTTGCCTTCAGGTGCAGGGGCTATGAGGGACCTATGCCAGGTATTGTGAACCTGGCTAACTACTCATGGCATGAGTGGTCTTAGATTTTAGAGGAAGGTTACTACTACTGTTTTCCTAAGTCAGTCTAGCCATTTTCCTACTGCCTATTCTTATACCCACAGATGTGTAGCTCTCACCCTTCATTAGAGAAACTCCTTTTTGTAGCGCATAAAAGCTGTTATAGAGATCCACAATTTGTCAAAATGCAGAGGATACATGACAGTCAGGTGTCCAGCCCTAACTAATATATTTATAAGACAACTCCTAAACCCAAAGCCCTGGAAACATCATGGAACAGGGGGTGGAAAGATTTTAAGAGCCAGAGGATTAGAATGCTTGTTACATGATAGTGTCTTCAAGACATAATGGGGGTGATGGTTGCGTTAAATCTCAACACTATAGCTGGCCAAACAACATCTGCATAATGACCACATCAGTTTACATCCCAGTGTAGATGGAGGAAATTTCACAAGACCCCATCCCTAGATGAAGAGCTACCAGCAGCTAATGGCTGCTGAAGGGAGGAAAATCACTTTTCCCCAGGGACAGTCACCCTGACTGATTATTCAATTGCAGATGGTCAGTCCTAAACACATGTCCACACAAGCAACACTAAATGGATTCAGGAATATGTAACAATGGAAACAGAGGTCATGAATCTGGGAAGGAGTTGAGGGGAAGAAGAGATGGAAATGATGCAAATATAGTATACTTACATATGAAATTCTCAAAAAATAAAAATAAATAAATAAAAAATAAGGTAAGGGAACTAGAGGAAAATACCAGACATTGATCTGTGGTTTCCACAAGCACATATGTCCATTTGCACACATGAGCACATGTACACACACACAAATTATCATGGAAGTATTTATGCCCTTTACAACAAACAACTTTTCAATAGGTCCTGGGCCTAGAGACCTCTCCCATGGAGCTGCATTTGTGCTTTGCAGTGCGAGGTGCCTAAGCTCTCTGCAAAGATGGGAATCAAATAATAAGCAGGTAGACTTGGAAAGGAAAGAGGCTTGTGGAATTTTTGAAAGTTGCTCAGTGCTTTAACTGATTATTATTCTGTTGCTGCTAAGTCCAGGCCCCAATGAACTCCTAGGAAACCAATGGACACTCTTCTGACTTATGGCCACTGTAGCAGACTATGCATGGGAAAGGAAAGGCCTTGGAGGCTTGTGGGCCTAATTGGCTGTTGCTCTAATGGTTTTGACTGAACATGTGGAGGCGATGAGGGCAGCTGTTCCTAAACACAGCAGCAGTTTTCACAAGAGGCAAGGACCCTGGCCCTCTG
This sequence comes from Phyllotis vaccarum, assembly GCA_033318265.1. Taxonomy (NCBI): domain Eukaryota; kingdom Metazoa; phylum Chordata; class Mammalia; order Rodentia; family Cricetidae; genus Phyllotis; species Phyllotis vaccarum. Next base: position 107,805,714 of record JARWLC010000004.1, read on the forward strand.
CACCATTTAGCCCTATAAGGATTCTGGCTTTGGGTGGGCCAAAAGGCTGTGCTCTTGACACATAGGGAGCCTGTTCCAAGGAGCACTTTTCCTCCTCTGGGGGGGGATCATTTTCTTTTGGGAACTGGATTCTGCCCTCTGATTATCGCAACTCACGGTCTGTTTGGTTTTTCTCCATTTAACTCCCACACTCATTTTGTGCATGAATGAGTACAATGAAACCAGTTTAATTTGCTGTTAATTCCCTGTTTAAAATATTCTCTTCTGTTTAAGGGACATAGCCCCTTTCATCTCACTGGGACAACTTGTGAAAGAGAGCAGCTGCCAGCACAGTTCAGGCAGTGGAGGCCGCTGTAGGCGGGGTGGGGGTGGGGCCAGCCTGGGCCGGTGCTGTTGTGGCAGGTGAAGTCCGGGGAGGCAGAGGAAGATCTGTAGTTATCCGGCCTTTGTATCTGCTGAGCTAGGGCTGGGTGGCTCTGAATGGGGGACAGTTTATGGGTGAGAGCTATCCTAAGAGGACACTGGTGCAGAGAGACTTTGCACACAAACTGAGGGCAGTGTCTTAGGGTTTCAAGGAAATGTAAATGAGGAAGTGGATTCTGTAGCTGACCCCAGAGTTGAGGAAAAAAAATCTGTGTGATTTTGGAAAAATTAACTTTTAAGGTTGTTTCAAAAACATCTAAATATAGTGTTTATGTAATTTGTTCAAGGTCCTCTAGTGGAAAAGGTCTGGTTTGAATAGGTATGTGCTCGTTTGGGTCAGTCATGCCTAGTTCTTTATCATCTCTATTTTAACCAACAGCCTTTTGGGGATGTAACCCTTTTCCTAGGTGGTAGGTGCCTGGTCCCAGGAAAGGATACATTTTGACAGACAAATGGTCTCTTTGGAAAGAGAATATGAAAATTAGAAACAGTGGGCATGTCTCCACCGCAGCATAGTTTACCACAGCCTCCTAGACTGCAAGGAGATGGCAGCTAGATGGGAGGTACTGAGCCTTTACAAGGGCCTGCCTCCTGGCGATAGATGCATCAGAGCCTCCTCCCTCAGTGTAGGGCCTTTATTTCTTATAAGTTGAAGGTGGAGGAAGGTTGGCATCCACCAGGGGCATCCCTGTTTGTTAACTTTCCTGCTTGAGCTGTAAGGAGTACTGGATGAAGGAGCCCCAGGAGACATCTCAAAGCTGACACCTCATGCCTGTGAGTGCACAGGCCCCCAGCTTCCCGACTGGTCATGGATTCTGCCCAGTGCAACCACTGCTTGCCTCGTTTCCACACTCAGCCCTGGCCATATTACTAGATGACAAGATTCATCCATCAATCAGGCCATCTGTAGAGAATGCCTGCTGGATAAAGGTGTGTCACACACATGGAGGTTCGGAAGGCCAGTGAAATGGGAGGGTGACAGGCAGCAGGTGCTGGAGGGGCTTCAGGGATGATTGAGTGGTGGGAGTGCACACTAATGCTTCTTTCTTAGCCATCTTCCAAGCAATATTGAAACAAGTCAGAATGGTCCAAGGCTGGCTTCTGGGTCCTACCAGCCCACAGCAGCCTGGCCCTGCTGAGAGCACACTCACCACTGTCTGCAACCTGACCCTTTTCTTGGCAGCCTGGACATTTGCCTGGTGGAAGCTCCTGGAGAACTTGTTCTTGTTCCCCAAAACCCCACATCTCAGCTCCCCTGTCCTGCCGCTCTCTAAAGAATTGTTCATGAAGACACTGGTTTGCCTGTGTTAATTAGCTCTTAACTAACGGGACCACACACACGGGATTCCTGTAAACACATTCTTTTTCCATTTCTACATATTGCTCTTGGGAAGACATGTCTTCAAACCTCCTGTCCCTCCTTCCCTCCACCCCCAAGTCCTTCATATAATTTAGGGGATGCTAGAACGTTCTTGCAAGACGTTTTCTGTGCCCACCCCAGGCTTTCCTGTCCTGCTCTTTTTTTGCAGGGTCCTGGTGGGCTGTACTAGTTAGCTCCAACAGGTTCGGTGAAGTCAAAGGTGATGAGAGACTTTTCTCCCTGAGGTTATAATTTTACCAGAAAATTGACACTGAAGCCAGCTGGACTTGCTCCTCACTGAATTTCCTCATTCCACCGCCTTGGTGCTTCTGAAATCAGGACCCAACATGCCAAACCAGCAAACACCATAGTCTTCAGAGCAAGGTTTAGGTGTCTGCCTGACTGCCCCTGAGTGCCTTGTCATACTCAGAAACCACCTCAGTTGCCTCAGCCAGCTGTGACTTTCTAGGCACCAAACAAGTAGTGAATAGTCATAGTTTGCTCAGGGTTGACCTGTGACCATAGTGAGGCTCTCTTGCTGTTCCCACTGGAAGACCTCTCAAGAGATGCCATTAAAAATTACCACAAACCTGGGAGCTTAAAACAATGCGATTTTGTTGTTTTGCTATTCTGGAGGCCAAAAGTACAAAATGAAGGCATGGCCAGAACAGGCTCTTTTTGGAGGTTCCGAGGAGATTCTATCCCAGACTTCCTTCCTGAACTTTTCTTGGCAGCTGGCGGTTGGCATTTCTTGGATTGCAGATGCGTAACTCTAATTCCTGGTGTATTAACAAATGATGTTAATTGTTGTTGTTGTTGCTGTTACAAAACATCCAATAAAAGCAATTTTTTTTAAAAGGAAGGGTTGGGGGCGAGATGACTCAGTGATTAAGAGCATTAGCTTTTTGTCCAGAAGCTGGGTTCAAATCTCAGCATCCACGTGGCAGCTCATAACTGTCTGTCTGTAAGAGGATCTTACGCCCCCTTATGGTCTTCATGAGTATTACACTCATAAGGGCACAGACATGTGCAGGCAAAACACACATACATGTTAAAAAAACAAAAACAAAACAAAACAAAAAACCAGATAAGGTCTAAAAGGTGTTTTCTTAAAAAGCAAAACAAAGAGGAGTTGTTTTGGGTCCTGTTTGAGAGGACATAGCCCATCATGGCCAAGAAGCCACAGTGGTAGTCAGACGGAAGAATGATCTCTGGTGGCGATGAGTTTGCTGAAGTCATTTCTCCTCAGAGACCCTCAGCGCTGCACCAGCCAGCCAGAGCCTTGTCACTTCCCTGTGACTCCCAGGCAGTCCTCGACCTGTTTTGACTAAACATCTTGTCATCTGCTTTCTGTCTGAAGCCTGCTTTGCGCATTTTCTGCTATACTCCTCCTCCGCCACCTGATTTTGCTATGTTGTATTTTCTCTCTGCAGATCTTCTTCATCATGTCTCTGATTGGTGGTTCCCATCCCATCAGAGCCCAGGGCTCCCAGCCCTTCTGAGCTCTCCCATGGTGATGCATTTCCATTGATGTGTCAAGTCTGCAGACTCCCAGCTGATACCCATGCTAATTACACACATTCCTCTGCAAGTTCATTAGTGGCAAATGAGGCTTGTACTTGGCATGTTTCTCTTGTTGTCCTTCATACCCGTTAGGAAGGACTCAAACTCCTTTTGAACCTAGCTGAAATCAGTTAGCCCAAGAGGACAACATTATAGGCCAAAATTAGGCCAGTCATCTTCTGTGGGCACCCTTTGCTTAGATAGCTTGTGAATATGAAATTCATTTAATTCTGTTTTTGTTCATTGAGTATCCCTAGGGTCCTGGTTGGGGACTTTCTGGAGGTCATAGAGACTTCTATGGAAGTTTATGGGTATGATGATAGCTGTAAGGGTATTGAATTATTGTACAACAAAATAATGAAATAGTTAATCAAAAATTACAAGAAAAAGTGAAATATCATCCATCATATTTTTTTCAGCACATTTATCCAAACCATAGCCATGGGCTGACATTTGTCCTGTCTGTGAGTTCATTTAGTTACAGAGGAGATGCTGTGATTCACAAAGCCTGAGATGCAGTTTGTCAGCCCCAGTGTAGACACGATATGCATGCCTCATAGCACCCAGTGGGTCAATGATAAAGTGAGACCACTTGTATGTGTGTGTCCCAGAGGTGGGGGGTGTTCCTGGCCTCATGGAATCCTCTATGACACTATCACCCTAGCAGTCTAGACAAGTCCCCATTCAATAGATAACCTCCTGTCCAGTTCATATGGTGGGATCTGCAGCAGTAAGGTCACTAGTGCTCTCCTAACAGTCATCTGAAGATGCGTTGATGCTTGTACATACATTGTGAACTCTAAGCTAGACAGGGGCCTTTAAAAAAAAGCGTATGTCTTAATTTTTATCCAAGCATGTAAACATAATAGAGAGCACTGGAAAACAGAACAGAGATGGAGCAAAGTAGAAATACTTCCCCAAAGTGTCTCATGCCTTCCTCACAGAAGCTGGGGGGGGGCATGTATGTTGTATCCATGTTACAGACAGGAAGCCTGGGGTTCAGGGAGGTTGCATGGGAAGTCCTGGATCATAGAGTTGACCTGAGAGCTTATGTTTATTGCATCCAGCCCAAGAGCTATGTCTCGGTTGTACCATAGCTGGCTAAGCAGAGGTGCTTCTAAAAGAGGCAAGTTGTGTGTTTCTCTCTGCTGGTACATAAAGCTTTTTATCATTTTTTTTTTTCTAAAGGAAGGCCAGGCAGGCAGAAGGTGGTTGGTGAAGCATAGAGAAAACATAACTCAGTTATTGCTGGCAATTCTGAGATGTAACACCAAGCTTTGTGTGTTGTAGAGTAGAAGGTGCATGCCATTTTGCTGAGGTGTGAATTTAACTCACAAGCACCTGCCACAGGGTGGGATGGTATGTGTGTGTGTGTGGGGGGGGGACAACATACAGTCACTTTGCTGTTTTCTGCTGTGTAGTGATTGCATGACAATGTTTATGATAGAACAGCTCTCTGGGAGTATGGAGAAGGCTAGCCCTTCCCTCCCAGGATTGCCTTTTGATACTGCTGATAGAAATTAAGAAAGGGGGGGGGAGGGAGAGAGGGAGAGAGAGACAGAGAGAGACAGAGAGAGACAGAGACAGAGAGACCAGACATCTTACAAGAAAGGGGAGGGCTTGTTTGTCTTACTCAATTTAAAACATTCATGAGAATTCCGGGACATGTCCTCCCTCAGTGGACATCACCAGCTGACTGGAGTGAGGTCTAATTGAACAAGCCCTTTCCTCATCTGCAGGGTACCCTCCATATGTGGCCTGTGTTCTCTAAACTTCTGACATGTCACTGTCCTTAAACCCAAGGTCTCTTGTACAGAGCTAGCACCAGCAGCTTTCCAAGTATATAGTGGGATGCTGGTGGTTGAGACGCTGTGGTCAGGTGGGGTCCCCTTCTTTGCTCTCTTAACTCATTCATGTCTGACTCAGTCACCCACTCACAGACTGGACTTAGAAAGCTTGTGCAGCGGTGAGCTGCATGTCTTAGTCTGTCTGTCAGCAAACCTGTCCTCTCAGACCCTGAGTGTGGGACCTTATGTGGAGTATAGTGTGAGTGCACAGGGTGGGCATTTCCAAGCTTCTGCTCCTACACTTTCTCTCCCCCAGAACTCTGGCTGACAGAGGGGTTGCCCTTTCTGTTGGCTGTCTTGGGCTTGGTGCCCAGGGTTCCAGCCTAGCTGCCTAGAGGCCCCATGGCTCTGTAGGATCCCACGCAGGCAGCCTGACAGGAAGGGGATTTGTTCCCTATGCCTGTCACTCTGAGCTCTCAGAGGGCAATGGGGCTTTTGTGAGCTCTGAAGTAAACCCGCTGGCCCATTGTCTGCCCCAGCTTTCCACAGACCGCCCCCCAGTACGGTGAGGATAGGGGTGGGGCTGGGAAAGGCCGGATGTATTCCTGGCCAGGCCTGAAAACACCATTCATCCCAGAAGCACCCTGTTAAGCAGCAACAGCAGAATAAAGAGAGAGGGAAGAGAGGAAGGAGTGGGAAACCAGGAGGGAGGGGGGAGTAAGAAGGGGAGAGAAGAGGTTCAGGGTAAGATAATGGATAGACAGAATGGAGAGTGCAGATTTGTAGACTTCCAGGTCCTGAGGACAGGTTCTGATAATGCATGTTTCACCTAGTGAGAGAGTGAGAGTCACAAGGAATCACAGAGAAAGATAAAGTGCACTCAAGCCATGGGAATCCCTTGGTAGTTACTGTGGCCCTGGGATCCATCAGCAAAAGTGACAGCAGCCCTCCGCCAGCCTCTGGAACCAGGAATGCCATGCTAAATGCCCACGGCATCCTATATGTGATAGAGGATTTGTTCAGCTCCTAAATTGTAAGTCTCCACAAGAGCGTTAAGTCACTGCCCAGCAGGCTCTGGGCTGGGACTTCACATGACCCTCCCATCCCTCACCTGGGGATACACCTGGTGTTCCCAGCTAGGCTAAAACAAGGGGGTGAGAAGATTCTGTGACCTGCCTGTGCCCAACTATGGAAATTTGTAGGACTCCTTAAAGCCAGGGAGAGTGTTTGCCTGGACCTTTAAATTTGTCTGGGGATATTTTTTTGTGCAAAGGTGAGCACTGTGAGAGATTTGTGAGGCTCATGGGGAGGACATTTATGGCACTGTGACCATTTGGGAGCTCAGGAAATGCTGGATGCCAGAAGCAAGTCAATGTCATCAATCAGGAAACAAACACAAGTCTTTTCAGGTTGCTCTCCCCTCACCCCCCCCCCCCGCTGAGATCTTAGTGATAATAGAGAGGCTTTGGGATTGACAGGAAGGACCAGACAGGCTTTCCATGACAAGAAGGGGTGGATTGGCCAAAAGTCCCTTCCTGAGGATGGGAGCATTGAAATTCAGAAAGGACAGATGTAGGAATCCCCAGAAACTGTTTTCATGAGCCCCTAAAATTGCATAGCAAGCCAGAACTGTAATCTCATAGCCCAAAGTGAGCCATCCTCAATTGCTTTCTCTTATGGACCTGCTGATAGTAGCCCATCAATCCCATCACCACCTCCCTTCAAGCTCCTGTACTGATGACTGGTCTTGTGGTTTTAAAAGGGCTGGAACTTACACAGATAAGTCATTCATAGCTAGGAGCCGTGAGAAACAGCAGAGTGATGAGCACCTTCACTGTACAGCAAGACCATAGAGAGCTGGGATGGGATGTGCCTCAGTGACTAGAGACACAGAGACATCCTTGAAGAATGATGGTCTCCTTAGGACTTTTGAGCCTTTGGGTGCAGTTCCTGCATCAGAGACTTATTGCTGGCTGTTATTGGATGGTACAGGGCTGTGAGGGTGTAGAGAGCCAGTGGGGAACCTACAGACCCTAACATCGTTGTCTCCGAGTCTTTCTGCATCTCAAGCCAGAGATCCCACAGGGGGTGACACGGAGCACAGCCTAGATAGAGCCTGAGTGGTGTGGTTTACATCTCCAGGGTAGAGAAGGCCAAGGCTGCATGTTCAGGCAGGCTTCCTAGAGGAAGAGAGGGGCAATAGCTTGGCCTTAGAGGGATGTGTTGAGCCAGCCTGGGAGTCTGAAGGTGGGGGGTGGGCTGAGACTTTGAAGTGGAGGGAGACAGTGAAGCCGGGCACAAACACTGTCATCAAGGAGTACTGTATTGTGGGGTAAAGGTGGTGATGTGACAGTGCTAGTAATGGTAAACACTAAGGGTCTATCAAGGGCCAGTGACAGCCACCTGGCAGGAGCAGTTCCAAGTAGCTACCTCGATTGCGATGGTTCCTGGAATCTCCACAGTGGCGAATGGGATGTGTTCAACCTGCGTTTTTTCTGTCTGGATGCCATTCAGGTACCACATCCACAATAGCTCAGCTCAAGGCTCCCTCTGCTGTTACTGCTGCTGCTAGTGTGCACAGCAGCTCTAGAGTGAAGCCCTGAGCCAGTACCATCTAAGAACCACTAAACCACAGATCACTCAGGATTGAGGACCCTGGAGGGCCCGGCAGGGAGAGGCAGACAGCAGCAGTATGCTGCTGCTGATTAACAAGGCCAGCCCACCATCCATCGCTGGCCTTCATTAGGGCCTCCGAGAGTCATTTTGCATGGGCATGTGGACTCTCCTCACTGTTCTTCTGTGAGGTGATGGATGCCCACTGGGTGACTGCATCCTGTGCGGAGTGGGAGTCCTCCTTCCCTTTCTGCGCACAGGAGAGGCAAGCACAGGAAGCCGATTATGCATGATCCTTCAGCATAAACTCATGGTTCTGTCAGGGTGGCCAGGGTAAACAGATTTCATCTCTCTTAGAGCTCATGGGGCCGGAAGACTGGAAAATACCAGCTCCTCCATTTTAATGCATCTTTGACGTTCCTCACAAAATTGTCAGTAGGTAAGCAAACAGCAGTGGGCTTTTGGCCAGGTCTTGCACAATCGTCTTGCTGGACATTCATCTGAATGATGTCTCAGAGCCTCGAATCCCTGGGGTTCTTCTGTTTCCTCTTCCTACCCATGGTGACTGCATTGGGAAGAGGAGTATGACCTGAGGTACCTTGAGTAAGGGTACTCTGAGAAGAAGCTTGGCTATAGATCTGATCCAATGTACCTGAAGTCTGGGACTGTGTGTAGATGATACCCAGGCTTCGGAGGCCTGCCATACCTATGCCCTATTGACATATTATGGCCAGTTTGGCTTCTTGAGGCAGATATTTGTTACTCTAAAGGCCTTCAGACCCATCACAGGATTCTCCGGCTGTGTCATGGCTTTAGATAGTAGAAAGATGCACCTGAACTTGAGAGGGTGTCTGCTTATCTCAGGGAAGAGAATACAGAGAGCAAATTGAAAAGGGAGCTGAAATAGAGACCTAGGACCACGATCCTTTGGGATATTTGTGCTCCCAACAATTGCTTTCCATGTTCTTTTGTCGCGTTTGCTCTAGTGTTGGTTGCAGGAGAGAAGTTATCAATTCTTAGATTCACAGGATTGTCTCTCCTCCATCAACAAATCTCACGGCGGTGGGACATTATGCTATGGCTGGGCAGGCCACAGCAGGGAGAACCAAGCACCTTCAGTGAAGGGGAGTGGCAGAATGAACACAGGCTCTGTAGGCAGGGGAGACTGCATAGAGTCCCAGGTTTCAGGCTTTCAAGAGAGCAGTCTTCTACCCTGGAATTTCACCTAATGTCAGATGAGAATACGCCTGGATTGATTTCCTTATGAGAAAGGCATTGACTACCTCCAGCTGCAGGAAGAAAGATTGGCAGCTTGTATCAAGAAAGGCACTTCTGGGTGCCAGGTTGCCTTTGTTCTGAAACACTGTCCTGATTTTGACCTCTTGGAAAATCCTGGGGAACTATTTTTTCTGCTTTCTTTTCCCTTCCCAAGTGCTGTAGATGCAAAGAGAGTCTTGATTTCTGTAGTTCTTTGGAACACCAGGGGCACATGAGACAGTAGGCAAGAGAGGAATCTGCTTCCCAGACCCTCTTGTTCCCAAGCTACTGATTATTCAACCCTCTTTTTCCAGCACTAAGCAAAGACCCAAGAAAAACATGCTTTTCCTAGTCATGACTGCTGGCCCTGGTGCTTAGTGGACAGGACAAGCTGTGGGTCCTGTGTAGTGTGGCGATCCATTACCTTCTGCACATGAAACCCACAGGCCACTTTACACAGTCTATGGCTCTTGCATGGATGTTTACTTCCAGCTAGTTCCTCCAGCCCTGGAAAAGGACTGTGGTCTCTTAGATCTGGCTGTGGGAGAGGACAGACAACTACTGTTCCCAGAGACCACTTCAGGGAGGAGGAAGAGGCAAGATGCAGAGCAGGGCAGTGCCGAGGCTGCTGCTATGGTAGTATGGCCATTCTTCTAGATCACAGCCAGTGTCTGAAGCCCAGAAGACCCAGTGCTGTTCTTAAGTCTCATTCCATGTCATGGATTGGAGTATAAACTCTATGGTCCCTCCCCACTGCTATTGACCCAGGTGAGGCCACACAGGGTCCATCTTGTTTTTGAGAGTAACCATCAGGAGGAGTTATTGTGGTAGCAACCTCATTCAAGATCTCTGCCATGTACAATGCATGGGTGTGGTGAAGGCTATGATACCCATGTCGGAGCTAAAGAGTGCTGAGGAGACCAAAGTGTGACTGAATGGCTGCATGTGGTTTAGAGGCTGGACCGGGTAGAGGCAGTCCTCACCCTTCAACATCTGGAAGCTGGCCAGGTCTCCCTTGATAAAGCTAAAGAACTTGGGCCACGAAGAGACTCTGCACCTCAATACCGGTCATGCACCCTAACACAACTGCTCTTTGCAGACTGTATAGAACTTTCCAGAAGCTACAGTAAGTGCTTAGTGAGTATTTCACTGACTCTCCTCAATTATCTTGCAAAGCAGATGTTGTTATTTTCATTGAGTAGGTGACTGAACATTAATTTTAAGCAACTGAGAAACTTTCTTGAAGTCATGCAAGTACAGTGTTAGAGCTAAGGCTCTTACTCAGGTCTGTCTGCTTTGAGTCAAATATGGTCAACATGTTGTCGCAGAAGCTGTCCTCTTGTATAGAGAGCTGCAGGACTAGATGGAGAAGGGACCCAAGATGGGGTGCTGCCTTACAGGGGCTACCTGTTTAAACCCCAAGTGTCATCAAAGACTTAAAAGAAATAAATGGCAGAGACTGAAGAGATGGCTGAGGGCAGATAGAGATGATGCCGTATGGGTATTTCTTCCTAGCTGAGGTGGTGGTACAGTGGTGGCCATGCAGCTTACCTGACTCCGATGGACAAGGCTACTTACTCCCCAGGGTTATAGAAACAGAAACAGCTGGTAGAGAGAGAAGACTCCACCCACGTGATCTGCCTACACACTGTGCAGGGAGCTCCGTGAAAACAAATGAATTGTCACCCAAGTTGGGCTCTGCTTTTCAATGATGTGGCTGAAAGTAACCCCAGCAAACTCACTAGTTCAACCAACTAGTGAGTAGTTGAGGGGGGAGGGGGGGGGGAGAGAGAGAGAGAGAGAGAGAGAGAGAGAGAGAGAGAGAGAGAGAGAGAGAGAGAGAGAGAGAGAGAATCATTGCTTTGGTTTATGATCTGTCTGGGATAAATAGATTTTTGTTCATTCCCCATGGAAAGTTGCACAACAATTTTTTCCAAGGGTTTGCTCAGAGTTGAGACAACAAAGATGGTGTGGCCCTGGGAAGTTAGCAACAGTCCTGGGCCTTCATCATCTGTAGGTTAGAAAGGAGCCATATCACTAGACCACAGCTGTTGGAGAAGGTCACCACCCTCTATAGTGAAGAAAAAGAAGCTGGGGGTATACGTGCCCTGCCAATCCCCACATCTGTTTATTTAGAAGCCTGGCTCAGAAGGGCCCTTGGCAGGAGGGCCATCAGAACCACACCTAACTTCCTGCTCATTCCTAAGGTAAGTCCCATGTGTGATCCAGTAGTGCTAGACCTGGAGTCTATCCCAAACCCTTGAGGCACTGTGCTGTGACCCATGTAAGCTGTGGCTTCTTTTATTTACCATAATTAATTATACCTTGGAACATAAAAGAAGCAGGAGGAGAAAGGCGTGGCGGGGAGGGTTGTGCAGATCTGTATGTCCTTTAAAAGAGCAAATTTCACAGTTTGTATTTCGAATTTGAATGCCTGTTCAGACTCATTCAGTCAGTCAGTTATTCAACAGATGGGTTGGATTGGCTCATTCAGTTTACTCAAGCTTGTTTCTCTTCCTTGCTAGCCATTACCACCCATCAATCAATAGAGACATGCATAATAATAGCCTCCATTTACCCAAGATTTACACTTGGCAAAGCTAGTAAATAGGTGTTAGTCAACTGAGTGTACTTGATATAGAGCATTCAGGGCCGGTCCCATTGGCTGAGGGATGGGCAGGAGGGGAGGTTCCGAGGTCTTTGACACCTAGCTGGGCTATGATTTACTCACTAATGGGAATTGAACGTGTGTCTTTAGGGTTTATTGACTGTTATGGTGGAGGAAGCAGGCATGTAATGAAACTCAGAACCAAAGCCACAGCTCTGCCCTCTCTTGGTACTCAAACACAATAACCCACAGCAACTGAGGCAGTGAGAGTTCCTCGGAGCAAGGTGGACCTCCATGATTAGAGTTAGGTCAGGCTTTATGACCTACTACTTCAGCAGAGGGAGAGATGAAGAGGCCATTCCAGGAAAGAGGAACAGCAGGAGGGACAGAGAGTGGGACAGGGGTTTGCCTTGATGGACCCGTTTGGAGGAGGTATCTCTGGATCAGAGGGTCTTGGAAGGGCACACATTAGTAACAATCTTCCAGTCAGTTGAGAGTCTGAAAATCACAAAGTAGACAGGAGGTGTGGTGAAGGAGCTATTTCTAGAAGATATTGTTAAATTTGTGTCTCTGGATTTTGGTATTGTGAGACAACATAACGACTCAGGAATCTTAACTGAAAAGGGGTGTGCCTATCCCAGCAGTCTGCCTCCTGCTACTCTGTCCCTGGATAAATTTGTCTCCCAATTGAAGCATCACTTGGATGGCATCTTTGGGGTACACCCAACTGTTTTCTGATGGATGTTTGGGGGCTCCCATTTTTCCACAACACTGCTGCTGCTGTCTGTGAGGACAGGCTACTGTCAGAACCTCAACTGTAGACAGCGCTGGGATGACATCGTTATGAAACAGGCCTTTCTCTGGCAATTGTTTCTTCTGGACAGTCACTTAAGAGTGACATTATTCTGATGATGGATAAGGTTTCTTTGGTGTGGTTATGCGGCCTCCTCCAAAGCTGAATGATGGGCACTAGCAGCAGAAGATGTGGATACAGTAGCGTAGAGAGCAGTTCGGATGGACTTCTGGTGAGACACACTTGGGAGGTGGGTCCCAGTGTGCAGGGATGGAGCCTGGACTTGGGGCACAGGGAATGGGAAGGAAGTACACAGAAGATATGGGTGCCTTGGAGGAAGAAGCAATGGAAGTTGGCAAATGTTTTGATAGGAAACTAAGGAAAAGAAAGAAATCTGAACCACATGCCGGTGTCTGCAGAAATTGCTCAGTAGGTAAAGTGCTTGTTGTACAAGCAGAAGGACCTGAGTTAAGATCTCCAACACCACATAAAAATCCAAGCATTGTAGCGGGATGCATTTGTGATTATTACGAGGGAAACAGAGACAAGTGGATCTCTGAAGCCTGATGACCAGACAGCCTAGCCAAGTTATTGAGCTCCTGGCTCAATGAGAGACCCTGTCTCAAAGAATACAATGCCAATCTCGGACCTCTCTGTGCACCTGGATACACATGTGCATGTATACCCCCATACACAAGCATGCACAAAATTATTACACACATACAAATACCTCTGAAATTTCAACAGCTCAGGTGCTAGAGTGACAGAAAAGTTTGGAGGGAAATTAGTATGGGGAAAGGGGATGGGAAAGATGAGGAGAGTGGAAACAGAGTTAGATGGGGTGAGCCCGTGGGCGGAAGTGGGGTGTGGAAGACTATGTGGAGTGCATTCTCACTCCAGCCTTCTGCAGCTGTACTGGGCCAATGCTCCAGAATGTGGGCCCCTACTAAGTGCCTGGCTGATGTGCCTAGCAGTTGACAGTCAACCGACCCTATCTCTAAACTCAGACCTGGCAAAGCCTCTTTCTAGGTTCATTTTGAGCCAATTCAGAGAAACAGAACCAAATCGTAGGTGGCCAGTCTGGACATGGTGTGAGAGACTTAGACATGCTAGGAAATTGGGCTTGCTCCACTGCTCTGAAGTCCAAGCTTATCCTCTCCTGCATAGCTATTGGCAGTTTGGCTCTTTATTAAACCAATCAGAAGGTGTTTTAGGCAGGCAAGGAAGGAGAGACACATCTTCACACAGTGTGATCAAATATCCTGCCTGCCACACCTTGCTCTTTTAAAATTCATTGTTCATTAGTGTCCCTGCATATCACCTTCCTGTCACTCAGCGAGGATAGAAATGTAGATTTACTTGCATGAGTATTGTGTCTTCTTTTCTGATTGGCTGCAAGCTCCCAAAGGGTAGCCTTGTCTGTCTCCTTGAATTTTATTTCTGGAGTCTGCACTGTGCCCCACCCCCACCTATTCCTTAAAAACTCTTGTACAAGGATACTCAAATACCTTTTTTGCTACCACTTCACAGTCCCCTCCCATGATTCCTTGCAAAGGAAGGAAATGGGATTGTTTAAGCCGTGTATGCTATGAGGCAAGACTCTCAGCTTCTTGTGTCCAGGTGATAGGACCTGGTTTGTGAAGCACACATGCTGTGGTTCCCAGGCTTAGGAGTCTTGTAGGCTGTTGAGAAAGGACTGCATGGTGGCACTAGTCCGTGTTTAGTAGGCTTGTCTTGCCAAGCACACATCAGGCATTGCCTCAGAAACAAGCCGAAGCCCCATTCCCTCATTCTTCTGTGCCTGTGTATATTGTTACCAGCATGGAAGGACATTGTAAATCAACTGAATGTCTAATCTATGTCTCTCCAAAAAAGAATGGCTGAGCTGAACAAAGAGAGCGTATTTATCTCTCTTTTATCAGGACAGGTATCTAATTTCCCCTCAAATATCAATACATCCACAGATGCCAGTGGAGACAGAAAGAGAAACTGCTGTCAGAGCCAGCAGCTGCCTGTTTTCCCTTAGAGGAAGCCTAGACCAGGACTTACCTCCTGGACACCCAGGCATGGCCCAGCAGTTGCTGCGACTGAGTCTCATGATCCACCCAGCAACTGGTGGGGCCATGCCTGGGTGTCTAGGAGGTCAGTCCCCTGGGATAAAGAGTTGATTCTTCCAGGCTCCTTATCACATCTTCCTTTGGCCAGAGACCCCTTCTGTCTCCCCCTTTGGACTCCCACTCATTTCTCTTCAACCTGCCTTTGCCCCCCACTCAGTGCTGACCTGAAAGCCACCCTCCAATCCCTGTCCAAAGGGTGGGTGGTATAGTATAAGTTTACTTTTATTTTTCCTTCCCAAAGCTGCTTCCACCTAGCCAAGGAGATCAGCAGGCCCCACTGAGGCAGATACACTGATACCTCTATTTAGAAACCCTTGCACATTGCCTTGAATTCTCTAGCCACCCTCTCATGGGCACAGCCAGAACAGGAGACCAGGTGTGACTTTATTTCCTGTCTGTGAGCTCATCCAGGGCACACGTCCATTCTCACCCACAATTGTATCCTGAGTGTATTTCACTGACTCCTCTTTCAACCTAGCAAGGAAAAGGAGGGGGCATGGGTTGGAAATGTGTCATTCTCTTTCTAGAGATACCTGATGGGCATGCTGTGGATACCAATGCATCGGATTCTCCCCATAGACTGGGAACATAAGATGGGAATTATCAAGTTACTATAGCAGTGATAAGACATCTTTGTCTCCCCTTCCCCATTATCTTATCTATGAGACCACATTCTTTAGATGCAGAGGGAAGAGATTGGGGTGGTAAGAGCTGGGTCCTGGACCTGTCTTCCCAAACCCAGTGTTCTTTCCACACTATGCATGAGCTCCCAGAGGGGTAGAGCCTAGGAGGTGATGGGCATGAGTCCCGGAGCCCTGTCCCCTGCAGGCATCTTTGGATCTGACAGCAACACATGCCCCTCCAGCTGGTCTGATCCCTGTGCCACTGTTTTGAGAGCAGAAGTGACGGTAAATATTTAATCATGCTTCCACCATAACTTTCTGCCAGAACTCTCAATATGCTTTATAAATGCAAATGAGTGGTCGCTTCCTCTCCAGAGAGATCTAAACCTTCCCAAATCACTTTCATTCAGCCCCCCACCAGAGGGGAATGCTGTAATCAGGACCTTCCCAGGCCAGAAGAGCAACTAACCTTAATCACATGGAGTGGTTCAGGTGTCTGTGGTCCTCTGTCTCCATACTAGACGGGGATGTAAGAAGATGGATACCTCTTGCTGCAGCTTCTGGCCAATAAACTGCATGGAAAATACTATTCATAAGCAGATTCAATTACATTCTAAAGCAGGGTCCTATGACTGTTATGGAGACTGAGGTTGTATTTATGGAATTACCAGAACAAAGGAGTCCCTGGAAGGTTTGGAAATGAAATCCCATTCTGGGTTTTGATTCTGGACTCCATTTCCTTTGCCACCGTCTTCTCTAGCCAAGTGACTGCCCCTTCCGAGGGATTCTCAGGTTGGTGCTGACTTGCATTCTGGGAGCTTTTGTGGAAAGTTCCCCCATTCCTTCCTCAATCCCAGAGCTGCAGGAAGCTTCCAGATCTGCCTGAGGTGGGATTTGAGGCTTTCTGTGCCAGGATGGGAGGCTGTGTGATTTTCAGAAAGCAGTGTCCCCCTCTGAGCCCTGGTTTTTTTTTTGTGTCACCGAGTCTGCTTCAGACCCACCTGGCAGAGATATTTTAATGATCACTGAGCCAGCTCCTGGAGTCCTGAGAAGTGCGTTATGTAAATGTGGTATCTCATTATGATTGTTATTAGCGCTGTGAAGTGGAGATGAGGAGAGAAGGGAAGCTTGCTAGAACCCCAGCTGTTGGCAGCTGGAGGGGAAAACAAACTCTCATACCTGCTCTGGTGTTTTTCAGGTGACAGCATTAGGCTCAACCCTAACCCAAACCTCAGGAGGGCAAGTAAATGCAGCTTTTCCGTGTGTCCCAGGTAGCTTCCAAATGCTATGTAACCACTGGGGCAAACATGCTACAGGCCATGGTGTACACAGCCATGTGGCAGGGGAAGGCTTTCAGTAGTCATGTTGGTTCTGACGCAACAGACATCCCTGTGGTGTGCATTCCACACAGGCTTCTGGTGACTACCTGGCCCTGGCCTGTTTGTGGTCCATACAGATCCTTCTTTGTGGTCCTTCATTAGACTTGCTCAGGCCCAGAGGCTCCTTGCAGCCCCTCTAAGGGCCATTAGCTGTTGAGGCCACAGGCTCTGTTTTCACCTGCTGGGATGGTGGATGTCCAGGGCCCTGTGTCTGGAACTGACTTCCATCTTGGCCTCTGTGGTAGGCAACTTTCTGGAGTAGCACTGACCAATGAATACATCAAGTACTTCTTTTCTTTGTTGAGTGTGTGTACCTGTGTATGTGTGTGGTGTGTATGGTATATGTTGCTTGTGTGTGTGTCTGTGTGTGTGTTGTGTGTGTGTGTGTATACATCTGGTCTGCGTGTGTGATGTATGTGATGTATGGTGTGTATGTAGTTTGTGTGTGGTGTAAGTGGTGGTTTGTGTGTATGTGTGTGTGTGTGTAGATGAGTATGCACACAATGTGTGAAGGCCAGAAGTCCATGTTGGGTATCTTCTATTGCTTTACACTTTGTTGAGACAGGGTCTCTTACTGAACGAGGAGCTAACTATTTTGGTTAGACAGGCTAGCCAACAAGTAACCAGGATCCTCCAGTAAAGCACAAATTCTAGTTGGTATTTAGTGAAAACTCAGTGACAGATATTTGGGAAAAGCTGGAATATCAGAGAGAGGAAACAGACCACAGGCAATTCTCACCCAGCCAACTTCTCAGGGTAAAAGCTATCTTCAAGAGTCCTCTGCCTGGCTGGTTGCTGTTACAGAATACCTCAAAGTTTCCCTACACTTGCCTTAAATATCTTCTTCACCCAGTTGTTTCACTTCTGGGTTCAACTCTGCATCATAATCCTAGAGTTAGGATTAAAGGTATGAACTACTACGGTTTGATAGTTAGGCCTTGAACTCACAGAAAGATCTCTATCTCTAGAGTTATGGGATTTAAGGCACGAGTTGCCACTCCCTGACCCTCAGGGCTCGACTGTGGGTGACTCTGTTCTCTGATATTCCAGGCTGACTTTATTAAATATATCACCACACTCCAGTTGATGCCTGCCCAGTACTGAGATTACAGACAAGTGCCCTGATTTTACATGACTACCAAGAATGTACACTCAGTTCACCATGGGAACTTGCATAGCGAGCCCTTTACCCATAGAAGCATCCCAGTGATGACACCAACTTTCATCGTCCTTCTTTATTCCATTCTTATGTTTCACCTCCAGTTTCTCTTTAAACCATTCATTTCTGCCTTGAGGCTTGTTCCCTTCAAATCTGAAGATTTGAACTCTGCTTTCTGCATTTATGTCTCTTTCCTAAAGCAGCCAGCAAGGAATGGCTGTGTACATGGTGTAGAGGAGGTAGTGGGAGGCTAGAGAGGAAAAAGGATGACCTGTATCTACTCACCCCTGTGTTTCTGCATCTCTGCAGCTGGGATGTGCTGCATTGCTGTGTTGATAAGTATGTACCCTGGGGAGTCTGAATAAGTAAGATACCTCCACAGTGTGTGTGAATTGTCAAGGATATCACTCTCCTGGGGTGCTGGTGGACCACACACCTGTCGTCTCAGCTACTCAGGAAGCTGGATTGTGAGGATCAATTGAGCTCAAGAGTTCTGGGTCAGCCTGAGCAACAAAGCAAGGCCTCATGTCATAGAGAAAAATTGCACCTCTAGAACAATTTGATGACCATCTAAAAAGGCATATCGACTTATACCTTCTATGATATGTCAGAAAATAGAGTCAAAATGAATCATAATGTATTAGGTAAAAAATGTTTTTCTTTGGGCTAGGCAAAATATTCTCAGATAGGGTTAGTAGACTATGTAAGAAAAGTTTGATGAGTTGGGCTTTGTCAAAACTAAAAACTTGGGCTTCTGAAAAGACATTGCTAAGAAAATGAAAGGCAAGATTCAGAATAAGAGTAAATATTTACAAAGTACACATCTGAAAAAGGATCAGAGTCCAGAACATACAAAGAACTCTGAGGAGACCCCAGGATGGTTAGGTAGAGGTGGACAGTACTTGCCTTCCCAGTCAGGCAACACACTGAAATAGATGCTAAGGGATGCCCAGCGAGGGATAGGATGACACAGGGAGATCTGGGAGAGCTGCCCAGGGAGGCACAAAGAGCAACCGGAACCAGAACCCTGATCCTTTGGTTGAGGAGATGACCGTTGTGGGGGGATGGTCAGTAGAACAGCCCCGGAAGAACCCCATTTCTGGGGACAACTGCAGTCGAGTTACAAGGGAATTCCATAGCCATGATAGACTGGGGCTAAGTTGAGATTGCTGCCTGGAGTTTGCACCCTGGCCTTTCTCAGAGAAGGAACCTGAATTGTTTCCTCTTCTTTTGAATACTAGAATGACGCAAGGAATATCCTCTTAAGGATAGAGCTACTGTAGGAATTCATATGCCTCTCCCTAATGGGAACATGAACTTCTGCCTATGCCTGTCCTGAGTGCCCCGCAAACATTCCCCCAACCTTGTACAATGCACGAAAGCTTCATGAGCCCAACTAGACCTAGCAGTACAACCATGACTCCAGCATACAGACCCATTTAGGGCCCTTACAACAAGGACATGCGGTTCAGCATAGTATGTGGTGCAAGCCCTAAGACCCAAAGAAACAAAGTCCTTGCTTTTGGGGCCCTGGACCTGTCCACCCCATGCCTCCATGCCATTCACTGCTGATGCCAGCATACTCTACTACTTCTTCCTATGGTCTCTAGCCTCCTGATACCTTCAGAGTACAGCACTAAGAAGCCCAAGGACATGCCCCCTATTGGATCTCTGCTACCAGTAATGTTTAACCTAGTGAGGCTTAGGGCACACACCCCATACTCTCCCATGTTCCCAGGGTGACAATTACCATAATAGGGGACACCAAGTGACAGAAGCGCTCATCCTAAGAAATTAGCTACTAAATTCTGCATCCCTGGCATTGCTGTTTGTATCACAAGAATCTATATAGTAGGTGCCCTACCACCATGCTCTTTGCACCAATCACTATATCCACTTGGCTGCTAGAATGTCTCTGCTCCCCCATAATCTGAAATCAGATGGGCCCTGCTGTCACATGCACCATCTTAAAAGCTATTGATTCTAGCCAAAGAATCTATATAGAGACTATACTATGCTGCTAACCTGAAACTAAATCTAGCTTAGTCTACCAGATAACTACGCTAAGAAACAGCTTCAGCTGAAAAATGTTCTTATGAAGGCTGTCGTTCAATGGGAGGAGACACATAATCTTTGGGGTGTGTAAACACTGATGTAGAGACACCGTTAATATGAAGAAGCACAGGACACAGTGCCTCCAAAGCAGTATGCTACTGTCTAGCAAAGGGCCCTGAGGAAAAGGAAAATAATGATTCCAGGAACACTCACTGAGAATCAAGAGAATACAAATACACGAGTCAGTGAAATTTTAAGAAAACGACTCACAACATGAATGAAGAATACAGTGAAGAGATAGAGTCTGTGGGAAAAACCAAGCAAAGGCTGGAGCCGAAGAACTTGGGAAATCAAACATAAAACAGAGTGAAGAGCCTCACCGACAGACTCCATCAGTAAGAAGAAAGAATTGCTGAACTGAAAGCTGAGTCTTTTGAAACATTCTAGGTTATAAAAAAAGAGGGCAGGGGGTACCTTGAAGGTTAGGACTTTTGAAGCACTACTGTACAGATTACTTTAGAATTATCAGTGTTCAGGAAAGTAAAGGTATGGGGAAAGACTCAGAAAAAGTGTGTTAATAATAGTATCAAACATCTCTAACCTTAGGAGAGATGCAGACACTCAAGTCCAGGCATCCCAAAAGATCTCAAACACAACTGACCGACAAAGGTCTTCTTCATGATGCTTAGATGCAAACTAGGAAAATTTACATGATAAAGAATTCTAAAGACAGTAAGAACTGCTAGATCATATTTAAGAGACCCCTCCAGCAGACTAACAGCAGAATTATTTTTGTAGAAATTTTATAGGCTAAGAGGAAATTCAAAGTTTAGAAAGATAAAGCAGTCTGCCAACCAAGAATTATACTCAGTGGTAATTAACTTTGGAAGTGAAGGAAAGAAAAAAGGTGTCTCCAGATAAGCAAAACTGATGGGATTCACAGAATCACCAGACTGTTCCTTCCAAAAACATTCTAGAAATCATAGAATCACATAAAACAGAAAGACAGCTCCTGCTGAGAGGTTGGAAGAATACAATACCTTTGGCAAAATGTCCCTTCTACTCGAAGCAATTTACAAACTCAATGTAATGTCCATCAAAAAACAAATGACATTCTCCACAGAGCTAGAAAAGACAACTACAAAACTCATCCAAAGAATCAAAAATCAGGATACCTAAAGCATACCTAACAGAAGGAAGTGGGAGGCGGCATCATAATGCCTGACTTCAGAACATATGACAAAGCTATAATAACCAAAACAGTATAGTAGAAGACATTGAGAAAGGCTTCAAGAGCATATACTGGAGAAAATACAGTCTCCTCAATGAATGGATCTGTCAACGCTAGATACACATTCAAAAGAATAAAACTAGATTCCCACTTCTCAGAGTCGTGAGAAAACAAGGGAGATTCCTGATGCCAAAGCCGACACACACATGCACATGTACACTCATGCACATGTGAAGACTCATACACACATGTGCTCAGCACAAACATACACAGGTATTTTTTTTTTTTTTGAGGAAGGAGAGAAAGGTGAATTTATTCACTCCCACTAGTGAGGATGTAATTGAGCAAGGTCACTATGGAAAAATAGAAGAAGTGTCTCTCAAAAAAACTGAACTACCACATTGTTCAGCAAGCCCATGTCTGAATCTATACCTGATAAGGAATGGAGTCATCATGTCAAAGAGAAACCTCATGCCTGTTTAGTACAGCATTATTCACAAAAGTCAAAATGTGGGATCAGCAACACAGCCATTAATAGATGAATGGAGATGAAAGATATGATGTGATGTGATGTGTGTGTGTGTGTGTTTGTGTGTGTGTGTGTGTGTGTGTGTGTGTGTGTGTGTGTGTGTGTGTGTAGCAGCCATGAACAGGGCACAGTCTGCAATGTTGGTGAATCTTTGGAAGAACTGCTCCTATTCTGGTACAATAGCCCCGATCTTGAAAAGAGTAAATATATGAATAAATTGAAGTACATTTATAAAAATGAGATTGCACTTAGCAATAAGAAACAATAATAAGCAGCTGTGTGTGGCAATACATGCTTCTTCTCTCAGCACTCAAGAGCTGGAGTGAGGAGAATTATGAGTTCAAGGCATCAGCCCTTGCCTAGGGACAGAGACAGAATGGGTAAGGAGCAAGAGGCCAACAGGAGATAAAGCAATGTTTATCTGTGCTTGTGTTAGGTCTAAAATATAGTACATTCCTGTTTTGGATCTGCCCTTTAGCAAATTTTCTAAGCCTTTATCAAGTTATTTGGGAAGAATGTGGGCATATGTCTGGCTCAGGATCAAAGAGACTGGTCAGGAGGTAGAAATTTAGGGGTGCAGTTGGTGTCTTGGAATTGCCATCTAGGGCATCTACAAAGATGAGGCAAGGGGATTTGCAAGGAGAAAAGAGAGGCTGGAAAAACCGTTAGGTACCGAGGGCTCAATAAGGCTAGAGGAAGGCATATAGTTTGGCTACTGGGTCAGCATGGCCCTGATAAAGCCCTGGATAGAGTGATGGGATGTGGGTAGATGCTGGATGTGATGATAAAGATTTGAGTGCAAAGATGGGTCCTGACACACAGACTACTAAGGAATTCCAGAGAGAAGAACATAGGTCTTTAGTGGGTCTCAGCAAACTCTGTCCCCTCACTGTGTCTTGGTTGTCACAAAGTTGATTGAGTGTGAAGATACCGAAGGCTACTACCCTAGCACCACCCGTGGCACCAGCTACTATCACAGATAGCTTCTTACACTTTTCTCTTTCTGATTTGCAGAAACGTTGATGGACACAAGGACGGCCACTGCAGAACTGGGATGGACAGCCAATCCTGCCTCTGGGGTGAGTATCAGGCCAGCATCCTTCAGTCCTGTGGGAGGTCCTGAGTCCATAGAGTGGCTGGGAAGTGCAGGGCTTTCCTATATGCATGTGAGGAGCAGTGCACCAAGGGAATCCTGGGTGTACTACTATCTAGAGAGCAACTCCACAGGGTCTCAGAGCTGCTTCCTTATGTGTGTGGTGTAAAGCATCTTATGACCCAGTCTTTCCGGAGAGCTAGCTACTGAGCATTGTAGACCATAGATGTGTCAGAATGGGGACATTAACACTAATGCCACTATAACACATCAGAAATTAGCAGTGTCCCCCGAGCTGCAGAGAGGCCAAGGGCATGAAGAAGGGACTGGTGGTCAGAGGTGCTGAGGTTAAACCTGGAGCTCGCCTTAGAGACACAGTCATAATTCATTTTCTCCTTGTATGTGTATCTGACCATACCTTATAGCTATGAAGAACATCTTTGTGATGCTCATGGTCTCCTGTGAAAGCCAACCATGTTCATGGTTGAATTAGAGTGCATTTCTTCTTTATGATACTGGACAGATCAGTGGGCACATATGACACAGAGCTGGGGTGAGAAGTCTACACAAAGAAGGTCCATGTGAGCTGGATTGGGGTTGCTAGGGACGTTTAACAGGTAGGGCGTGGAATGCTGTGGAAGTTGTTCTAGGTAGGAAGGACAGTTGGTCAAATGGTGGGTCATGAAAAGATATGAGGCACAAGTTTGTGTATGAAACATGGCAGTATGTGGAGAGCGTCAGGATGAGTTGGAACAGATTGGAACACAGATCAGTCAGAGAGTGTTTGATCTTCCAGGTGATGGAGATATCTGGGTAACAGAATAAAAGGGCCACACTGCTGATAGGGCTGTGGAGAACCTGAAGAAAGGCTCCTTCAGCTGCCTTTGCTGCATCAGAAGAATCAGATTTCTATGATCTACTCCAAGAGCCCTTTGAAAGAGTGAAGGGAGGTGGGTCATCAATGATGGACCACACTGAGGAGGATAGAGAAGATGCTCACATGTCTTTCACACTGATTGGTGGGCTCTGGGGCTTAATGATAGAGAGAGTTCAGGGGGATGGATAGGGTCTTCTCATGTAAGGAGTGAAGTCACGTAGAGTAGGGTGGCCCTAGGCTTCGTCACCTGCTCTTGCCTTTCATTGTTACTATGTTTTGGTAAGATGCATTCCATGTTCTTCAGCACAATAGGACCTGATCCTAAGACTTCTTCGGGTGGTAGGTCAGTGGTACTCCCCATGTGTACTCTCCAGGGCACTCACTTCTACTCCCTAACCCCAAACACAGAATTTGTAGTTGCATTACCAGATGTAAGTACTATGCCTTGGGTTAGGATGAAGCTAATAGTCCCCAAAACAGTGAGTTAGGACCTAGGAGAGGATCCAGTAGGACAGGTCCAAATACTGCTATAAGTACACTGGGAAACCAGGGAAAACCATCCCAAACCAGTCCTTTCTAACTGGAACTTCTCACAGAGCTGACAAGATGACCAATCTAAGATGCCTGAATGTTCCAAGCTTGTTCCCTTTCAAAAATCTCATCGTTGGCTGGCTTGTATGCCTTTGTAAGAAACATACATGATTTGTAGATGTCTATCCTTGATTTGTTTTGTCCCTGTCTTCCTGTACACACCATCTGTCTTCTTAAGCGTTCATCCATGGGGGAGATGTTCAAAGTCAAGTGATGCCCTTTAGAGATGGCAGCTGTCTGGCTCTTCACAGTCTGCCCTGCCCATTTGTTTCTGACATGGCACAGCATTTCTTACACAGATCGTACAACCAGATAAGTAGTCAACTGACGCGCCAAAGCCTGCTGAGCTTGTCTGACTTAGAGACATGGGATACTCAGATTGGTCCTTGGCCTGGGTTGAGGGGGATATCTTAAAGACCATGATTCCATCCTGCGTTTCTTTTTATCGTCTGTTGTCATTCGGAGTGGAGGCTACTGATGCTGGACTCTCACCAGTGGTTCCCATATCCAACCTTGCACCTTGCCTTGGATTCTCAATGACTGTCTGTCTCAATACAGCACAAAAAGAATTTACTCACGTCTCTATTTCTCTGCCCTGCACATAGACTTAAAACCATTTAGTACACAGCAAAGATATGAGATCAGGAGCAATTCTTGACTCTTTTATCATATTCCACCTTCTGCTCACTTGCCCCACCTTTCTGTATATCAACTCCGTTGTCTATTCCCTGCACCTTCATGGGTCTTCAAGGTGTCAGGGAGCTTTTCACAATGACACCCAACAATTGTGACATTTACATCTTTCTAAGTTACTGTTATTACCTTCGACTTCATCACCCTGCCTCTCAACCATACCATGATCTCCAGGGCACAGAACCTGGTGTATCTGAAGTTAGGCCAAATTCCATTCCATGGCGTCCTTCACCAATGTAGAGCACACTGACCTTTCCAGATACCTTAATCTCTGTCTTTGGATTTTAACAGAATAGAAATTACTTCCCCCCAAAGTAAATGTATCCCCAGTCTCTCTGGTCCTCCATGTCACATACCGTCTTCACCCAACTTCATTACCACAGCCTCCTCTACTTTTCTTCCTTCTGACTTACATTTTTGTCTGACAGTGAAATTGGGGAGTCTGGGATTTTAGGAGGTGGAGAACATTTATATCATCTGCTACTGACCACTGGAGAAAGGCCAGGCAATCTCAGAAGGAATGTGGCTAAGGCCAGAGCCAAGGTGTGAGTGAAGGCTGTTCATGCATATATGGTTGGACCAGTCTACAGGGTCTCCATCACCTGCCTGACTCTATCTGGAGAAGATATGGCAGTGGATATGCAGAGTTACATTGTGTAGGTGTAATGTTGAGATTGGAGGGTAGAGGAGCTGAGGAAAGCAAGATGCTGTTGGCATCTTATAGACTGACTGTTAGGAACAGGGGGAGTCCTAGTGAGACTGTAGAACAGTTATGTAGGCACATTTGAGACTAGACTGGGACCAGAAGCTGTGGCCTTATGTCAGGGGTAGGATTTAAGGCATAGCTCTTAGAGGTGGTGAGAGGTCCCAGTTTAGGGCTGGAGAAGAAGAAAAACTTGAGACCCAGAAGAGTTAGGACACTTGAGAAGCTAAATGGTGTGTAGGTAGTTCATATTTACTTAGGACCCAGTGGAAAATACAGAGGACACAGGCCTTGAATTATCTCTTTATAGTCAGTAAGTCACCAGTTAATCAAGCTGGAGAAGGCAACTGGGTGGTGTCATTATATGAGCCTGGATTTCATGTCAAAATCAGAACATATTTATGCCCAAATTCAAAATACTGCTTGATATTTAAGCACCCACCTTTAACGTAAGCCTCTTAGTTTAATGAAAATTACAGACTACCTGGTAAACAGAGGGAAAAGACGAAAATCACATTATAAATGGACAAAGCCAGGGGGATGCTGAGTTCCCACGTGAGGACATCCCAGTGAGGTTCTCCAGGAACTCCCTTCCTAGGCTGGGTGCATCCTTATCCCTTCAGCCCTCCACAGTGTAGGATCTCTGGGCACTGGTGAGTTGAGGGAGTCTGAGATAGTCACTATATTGTAATGGTGGCCTTTATGGACACATGTTCCTCTGTAGTCCTGTTTTTAGGTGCTGTCCAGCCCTTAGGTGCTGTTCTTGCCTTCCCCCCAACCCTGTGCCCTACATGCATCAGCTCTGTTCCATCCCCTCTGGGCCTTTCCTGAGTCCTCCTGCTGTGGTTCTTTGTGTCTGGTACCAGCCTAGCAGGTTTCAGGTACCAGGAATGTTTATCAGCTGAATAAGTGATACCCCTTTGAATCTGTAACCATACTAAGAGATGCCTAGGACAAATTCAATGTGGCCCAACAAAAATAGGCCTCACACTATCCAACTATCTATCATTGAAGAACTAGTTAGCAATGTAAATATCACTACCTCTGAGATGGCCGGATGAAGGAGAATGGGCACCCAGAAGATGCCTTTCTCCTTTTAAGCTCTGACTGTAATGTGTTAGAGGCAAGTCTGGGTCTCTCCAAGAGCCAGGCATATTCATTTCCCTTGTTGTAAATCCAAACCCAAAGTCCCTTTACTCTCAAAGAGCTTGGACAGAGCTTGCCTACGATTACACTTGAGCCATGGATGGCCTCCTTTTGTGTTAGTTCCTGTGTCTATGATGTGAGTCTCTAAGAGTGAATATCTATGAAGTTCTCCTCTTCAAAGACTACTTTTTCGGGCTTCCAGACTCCATGTACATCTGCCTCTCAGAATCACCTTCAGTCAATGGTATGTAGAGTTGACTATTTTAATACTAGGGAAATTAGAAAAGGGATCCAGAATAAAGCCTGGCAAGCCCATAGTTTGAGTGAATGCGGCTCCTGTGTGTTCTCTGTATATAATCAGAATACACATATATATGCATATGTATGCATATATGTATATTTCATGTGCGCATATTTGTATATATGTGTGTATATTTATGCATGAATCTATATATGCATTTGTTTGGATATATAATTTATATGTATATGCATATGTATGTTTATATTTGTATATATTTTTGTTTGTGTGTGTATATCTGTGTATATGTGCATATTTGTGTTATGTGTGTACATTTGTATGCCTTTACATTTCTATACATGTATCAGTGTATGTGTGTATATCTGAATACACATGTATGTATATGCCTGCGTAAATATAAGTGCTTGTATGTTTATGTGTCTGTGTATGGACAGATGAAGTTAAATGAGACCTCTCCAAACAGTTCTGTGGTGTGCTGCAAGGCTTATTGAACTGATAAGTGCTAGTCTGGATCCAGTTGCAGAGGAGGGAAAGAATCCTGCATGAATGTTTATATCTGACTATTGACTCTCTGCACAAGCTGAAGGCAGGTGTAGGGATTTTCTGAGTGTCCAGGTGTGGACTGTCTGGGCCACTTGGCAGCCCTGGCTATGCTCTTCATCCTCAGGTCCTCAAGGTACCCTTGCCAGTGGCTCTCCTGGGAATGAGGAAAATGTACCCAGGAGAGAAAGTGAGTCCAATAACTGCCTGTGTCTTCCAAGGCCAAATAAAATCAATTCGGAGTTTTCCGGGCTGGGGAGTAACAGGTTAATGGAGCAGCAGTCTAGTCTCCAGGCCATGATCAGATTGATGCTCACATTCCCACTTGGCTGATCCCTGCCTATGTGACCAGAGCCTGTCCTGTAGCTTCCTTCCCCCCCCCCCCCCTCGCTCTGCGAGTAGCAGGATCACACAGGACACAGAGTCAGTAAAGAAGTTTTCTTTGGCACCTACTTTAGGAAGCTGTAGGCTATTACCAGTCCTGTAGAGGGCTGAATTTTTTTTTTTTTTCCCTCTGTCTTTGATGACTCAATCCTGCTAATTAGGACAGAACTGAGTTAGGGGTAGATCCCAGTGAGATTTAACTGTGGGTGGGAGAAGGAGTTTTGTGAATGGAACTTCCCTTATTTGACTTTGCCAAGAGCAGGAGGGTAGAGGGTGGGGCTGGCTGTGCTTTCTCACACTGTGTGCTGGCCTGAGAGCACAGAGCCTGGTGGCTGAGGACTGGTAGCTACCCTCGGCGTGCACTTTGTCTCAGTCAGGACTTTTGGTGGCCAGTGACAGAAAAGCACAAATCAGTCTTGGAAGAAGCAGCTGGGCTCATGGCTTAGAAGTCCAGCTGGCATGGGGCTGTAGGCTGGGCCAGTCTGGACCCCTAGGGTGAGCTGATTTCCCTCAGCACCCTGCCCCACACTGGTCTCTCTTTTTTTCTTCTTTTCTATCTCCTCCTCACTCTGGCTCCTGCAGTATTGGGTGTTGATTGGTCTGACCCCACAGCTACTCTTTCCCACAGAGTATCTGCAGTGGCCCCTGCCCTTTACCATCTTCCATCTTTATGCTGGGAAAGAGGAAGTACCTGCTGCTGGGTCCTCAAGCAGAAGCCCTGGCCTTTGTTCTGCTTGGGCCTAACTGGCTGGGTTTGGAATCTGTACCCTCCCTCAGAGTACTGTTGCTCACATACAGCCTGTGTGTCTCTCCGCCTAAGCCCAGCTGAGCATAGGGACTGCAGGAAAGAAGGAAGTAGCTCTCCGGGGGAATCGGGAT
The DNA here is from genome assembly GCA_033318265.1 of Phyllotis vaccarum. Lineage (NCBI taxonomy): Eukaryota > Metazoa > Chordata > Mammalia > Rodentia > Cricetidae > Phyllotis > Phyllotis vaccarum. The sequence continues at coordinate 107,834,376 of JARWLC010000004.1, forward strand.
ATAAGTTCCAGAAAAGCTCTTAGATAGCAAATAAAAATGAAACAAACAAACAAACAAAAAAAACAACAAAGGAACAACAAACCTAACACTATAGAAGAGACCCTCATGAGGCAGCCCCTGGCTGGGCTTTCCCGGGTTTCATTTCACTGCTAAGGAACCTAAGACAAGGAGAAGCTGATTAATTAGCTTAGATCTCGTGGCTAAAATGGGTCCCCATTGCCCTTTAATGTCAGGTAGGCTGATCTTCTGTGGCACAACTCATTGAGATGGCCTGCTTAGGACAAACCTGCAGATGTGAATTGTAGAAGGCTCAAGCTGAGTCGTCCATGAGGTCCAGGAATTCAGGCTCAGTGTGTAAAAGGTTTTCTTTCTCTCACAGTACGGAGCCATGAATGGAATCCTTTCCTTAGCGGTTACCCAGGAATTAGTATGGCTTTCTCAGCCAAGAGAGGCCAGCCCCCCTGCTGGTGGCCTCTGACCTTCTGATCTTCCTGCTCCCTCCTTCTCCCCTTTCCTCTTCAGGTAAACCACTGTGCTAAGGCAGAGCTCCCCACCCTAGGTCTCCCACCCACTCTTTATCTTTTTCTCTCTCTACCAAAAGGCCTGTAATTAGGAAACATTAGCAGGCTCAAAACAGCTTTCATACCTGAAACATCCTCCCTAATTGCACTCAGTCGAGCTCTCTTCCCTGGCTATTAATGTCACTTTTATGAAGCAATGAGGAGCAAAACACCCGAGGCACTTAAAACATTTTTTATATAATATGCGTCTTTTAGGAATGGAAGTTTAAAATCACCTGCCTGACAGAGACAGTGATAGACACAGGCATGGGGACTCAGGACTAGAACCAGAAGTGGGGCCTCTAGCAGGAGATGGAGAGTGGTCCAGGAGATTCGGAATCCACCCTCAGAAGGAAGAGGCCAAGTAGCCTGGTAAGGCAGGAAGGTTGATGGGCACTAGACGAAGTCTCAGGGTAGGATAGTTGGGTTGACTTGCGCACATGCGTGTGTGTGTTTGTGTGTGTGTGTGTGTGTGTGTGTGTGTGTGTGTGTGTGTGTGTGTGTGTGTGTGTGTGTGTGTGTGTATGTGTGTGTGGTGGGAAGAGGGGCTGTGGGAGTGGACTTTGGGAGTTATAGCTTTCCCCAATCTTGATTTGCATTTATTTCTATTCCCTTAGAAATGACTCACAGACTCATTCATCAGCCTATTAGGTTTGTTCAAAGACTCCAGAGGTCACCCAAATCCCCCATTCCCTTTTTGGAGAAGACATGGTCCCAGAAAGAAGCAGTTGCCTGACGGGCTCACACATGACAGGTTCCAGCTCAGGCTGGTGGGTCTGTGTGTCCCTCTTCAGGCCAGATCTGGCTCGTTTGTACCCTAATAGGTGTCACTTATGTTACCTGGGACAGACAGGTCTCATTTGTCATCTCTTAACCCTTCCATGGAAAAGTTGTCCCAGCCCTGAAATTCTACAAACGGCTTATTAGCCTGGGGATCGATTGGCAGTTCTTCCTGAGTTAAGGGAAAGCTAAGGGGCTCTTTGCGGTGTCCGAAAGCAGGGTTCCTAATCTGAAATGGAGCAAACTGTATCAGCCCTTCCAGCCTGAACTCACAGCTACTCAGATAGGAAGGCTTTGTGAAGGGCAGAGCATTAGAAGCAAGGTGAGTCTAAATTAGGAAGTCTGAGAAGGGGTCAGGGAGATGCTTCAGTTGGCAAACTTTCTGACGCACAGGCCTGAAGATACAAGTTTCGATCTGTAGCACTCATGCAAAAAGTTGAACTTGGCATGAACCTGTAATCCTAGAAGGTAGAGACAAGGAACGTCCCCATGACTTGCTGGTCCACCAAATCTGTGAGCCCCAGATTTTGAGAGGATTCCTGACTCAGTAGGTAGAACAATTGAGGAAGTACTCGGTGTCAACCTCCAGCTTCTACATACATGCACATACATTTACATATACATGTGTACAAGCAAACATACATATGTGACACCCCCCCCCCACAGATACAGGGTCCACATACATGTCCAGAGAAGATGCTCAGAGGGAAACAGGAAGGGAATGTCAAGGTCACCAGACGTGAAGACTCTGTGCCCAACTCTAGGAAGGCTGAGTCTCTGCAGAAACAGGGACGTGGAAGCTGGTGTTCTGGTATTGTTTCCATTTTGTGCTAAGGTCTTTAACTTCTCTGGGCCCATATTCTACACTTATAACATGAGCAATATAAGAGTTTATTTACAGGGTGACAGGAGGGTTTAATTTTGTTTAGGATTTTTTTTTTTTTTTTTTTTTTTTTGTAAACTACAAAGCTGAGGGCAATACTGCTTGCCTTGACAAGAGCAATGCTGACCCTTTACCAGGGGCTTAGCTTGGGTGGGAACAAGATAAACAGTTCAGCATTTATATTAGGCCCTTTTTTCTTGAATGAAGGTCAGAAAACACACTTCACCATAGAAAGCAGGATTTCTATTAACCTCTACTACTACTGGTCACCTCAGTTAAACACTGGCCTGGTGTACCAGGTTCCAGGATGCCATGTATCACCTCTCTGACTCTCATCAGGACCCTGAAGGTAGGTGACATTTCAATCATTTCTCAGTGGTGTCCTGAAATCTCAGAGTCATTACTCAAAGTCACAACAGAAGCTGAACTCAGGCCTATCTGACCATAGCGCTCACTCTTGTCCACTGTCTGTGGATGTGGAGAAGATATAAAGGAGACCACAGATACTTGAGCAACCAGAGGGCACACAGGCAATGAACAGAGGCCAACGTTTCCTAATACTCTACAAAAGGACATGGGAGATTTGCTGCAACCCTAGCCCAGAGAGTGTGAGTTGGTCTCTTTCTCTCTCTCTCTCTCTCTCTCTCTCTCTCTCTCTCTCTCTCTCTCTCTCTCTCTCTCTCTCTTAAACAGACTTGATAGGGATAACTAGAGCAGGTAATCTGTGATATATGAAGGTTTAGGGGCAGAAGATAGTAAGTCTAGGTGGCACATCATTGATCATGTTGTGAGCTCTGGCCAGAAATCCAAGAAGATACAGGTGGTGCCTCGTATCCAGGAATGGTAAAGTCTAGGCAATGATGCAGCGTCTTTCATGCTTTCATGGACCCGTTCCCATCGCCTCAGCCTTGGTAAATACTCAGACGTGAGGACACTCAGAAAGGGAAGCTTGTGAGGGGACCTTATTTGTTCTGTCTGGTGGTTTTAATGTTGGTTCTATTGAATGAGTTTCTTTTGCATTCTAGCTCTCTCTGTGTGTGTGTGTGTGTGTGTATGTGAGTGTGTGTGTCCATCCCAGTGTGATACACCTTCATCTTCATGCACTTTGCCGTGATTCATCATAATGGACATGGGCAAGGAAGTCTCAGCCATGTCCCGGTGTCACAAAGGACAATCCAGTCAATGTGATGTTAGACTAAGTATTCAGACTTGTCTTGCTGACTAAGAGCTCTGCTTTGAATCACACACGACCAATGGGTAATGGGTTGTGTTCGCATTTAGATATAAACAGTTAATTCATTATGCAACAGTGAGCCAGGGATGACACAGTGGGCAATCTTAAAGTTTCTGGGAACTGTTGGTGGCTAGTCACATCTGCATGGAGCTGCAGATGGAGGAAAGGCCAGGCTGATCTTTAATATTTAGAGTGGGTTAAATGCAAGTCATGGATGATGCTGGTGTGCTGCCATGCATTGCATGGTACTAGCCATAGAATAACTGAAGTAATGCGCTCAACCTGGGGTCTGAATTTTCAAAGAGACACTGGAAAAGGCAGAATCTGGTCAGTGGTTATTGATGAGTGATCTTGTCACTCAAGGAATGTTTGTGCACCTTAGTCCAGAAATGATCCAAAGCCAAGTCCAGGATGCAAAGGAATGAGGTAATTTTTCTCAGTAGGCATCAGTGCACTCCACAAGCATCCTGGCACCAACCTCCAACAGCCACAGGAAAAGCATAGTCCCCCAAAGCAGGTTATGGGAGGTGGCCACATTCCCATCCAGTTGGGGGAAGAGGGCAGCAGACTGGAGAGGAGACATCCTTCTTCCCAGGCTAGATTTAGTTCACTTGTACTCTGAGAATAGGAATTAAGCCAAGAGCCCCTCCTTCCTTCCAGGGCTGGCTCTCTTGTCTCCCGGATAGTTCCAGTTGGCTCTAGCCAGCATGGTCCATGTGCTGTGAGCTCAACAGAATGAGAAGCCCATTTTCTCAGCCTATGACCCAGTGTAATGGACCAGCTTCAGGTTGGCCTTGGCTAGGCATTTGGAGCAGCAATCCCCCAAGCTGAAGGAAAATGCCACTAGTCTCTCCAGGGCTAACTCTGTGCCCTCCATCAGCGGCACCAGGGGCTAAGCCAAGCTCTATTAGGCAGCTGGGGCCTGGGGCCTGCAGCTCCCGCCCCTGCCTTGTTCGACAAGGCAGTGTTGGGCAGCAGTGCGAACCACATTCAATAGACAGCTTAAGATAATCACATGTGTGAGGTACTGGGATAATAGTAGCTGAATACCCTGCCACCGTTGCCATAGTGACCAGCCAAGCCTCCCCCCCCCTCCTTTCTTTCTTGTTTTCTGGACCTTCTTATTACAGGGCTAGCTGGTGGGGTGGGGGATGAGTTTGGGAAATGAGAAAGGGGAGGAAAGGGGGAGGGTAGACCCTAGAAGGCCAGGCCATTATATTCTCTTTAAATCCCCCAGTTGGAGGTATTTTAAATCTCAACAGAGACATAGAGAAACAGTGTCTTAATCTCGAGCTCCCTGTGAATTATTTAAAAGGATCCTGTCAGAAGGATGAATTTGTCACAGTTACAGTGTCAACAGCAGCAGCAGCTGTCATAATGGCTAGGGACCCCACTCCAGGCAGTGCCTGGTACACCATGTTGCTGCCTGGTGGAGCTCCCAGTGGTCTGAGTGTGGACCAGATGCTCCTCCTCAGGCACAGGCCTACAGCATCAGTGCTGGAAGATCCCGGGCTATGAAATGTGTCAGGCTACATAAAGATGCCTGTCAGCTGGACCTCAAGCCTTCTGGCAATGTGGTGGCTACTATGGCATAGGGTCCTTGAGCAGTGAGGGGAGCTCCTTCTAATCCTGAGTAGGGAAAAGAAGTCCTCACTTGCTCTCAGTGAGGCAAGGCCATGACAAGCATCCTCAACTGTACGTGTATCTAGGTCCACACACATACACACACACACACACACACACACACACACACACACACACACACACACCATGGTTCTGAAAGTAGAAGGATAGACAAGTAGGCCGATAGGAGAGAGAGCTGCAGATCATATTGAGGGAACACCAAGCCCACCACCACACTGGTCTCACCAGAGGGCTGGTGTCCATACTGACCAACTCTCCAAAGACTGTGACTTGGGTTTTTTAAACTATAAATCCTATTTAATTCCCACAGTCATCTCACAGACTGGGTACTTTTATCTTATCTGTGCTGCAAAGGAGGAGTCTGGTTTGGAGAGGTTTAAAGACTTGCCTCTGGTCCAGCTGGGTCTGGCTGAGCCCAGAGCTGATGAACTCTGCTGTGCTAAGGACATCATGATCTGGTTCTGGGTTGGCCAGAATCTCAGGCAAGCCTCACTTGGCCACCTCCCAGTCTTGTCTCCTTCCGGTCTTCCGGACTCTTTGCTCTTGGAGCCATGCTGGTTTCCTGGTTTTCTGGGCAAGTACTAGGCACTTGCAGTAGGGAACTTGCTATTGTTTCCTGTTGGACAGTGCCCCAGCACTAGTTTGTCAAACATAAATGAAAGGCTACCTTTCCATATCAGGAACCTTGGTGCCTTCTCTCTCATGCCCCCATTTCCACACCATCCAGTAATGAGATGACACAGACTTTGGAGTCATCCTTGTTATAAATCCTCACTCACACTTCTGTAAGGAACCCAGTCAACTCATTGGCTCACCAAGCTGGGCTTGGGCAGAATCATTTCTTTGATTCATTGTTGGTGTCCCATCTGGAGTGAATATATATTTGTTTATATCAGCCTCTGGAAAAGTCATATGGCAAACTCATATAGCATTAAAAGCTACTAGAGAGGACACAAGGAGACAGAGGCAGAGGCAGCTGTGAGTGGAGGCAGGTGTCTGCTTCAGATGGATCTTGTGGAGTTTTGCTTTTAGACTAAAATGTAAAGGCTGTATTGGGTAGCATCATGTGCATAGTCTCCATATGCTAATTATAAGCCCTTATTTCTTTGAAACTCTTACGTTCTCCAGAGACTGTATCCAGGCTGGGGTTCACAGAATTTTGTTTTATGTCATATAATAGGCAATGTGAAGTTTTTCCAAGATGTTGGCTATAAAGGAATAAATGTTCTATGGACAACTCTTTAGTACACTGTATGGGCTGTGAGGGGGCCATTCATACCCTCCCATCCAGCACATCTGGGAGGTAAACTAAGCATATTGGGAGATGAGCTGGTGCTCAGGCTGGCAGGGGAGCCATTGGAGAAATGTTGCCTTGGTTGGTTGGTGTGCTAAATGATAGGTCCCTCTGGGCATGTAGGAGTTTATGCCCCAAGGACCAGATTTTACATTTTCATTAGCCCTCTATCTTGTCTAATCTCCTGGCTCTTTCAGGCTTAACCTACTGTCTACACTGGAGCTTCTTTCTTGGAGTCCGTACTGATTGGTTAGAAGCTAGACGGTGGTGTCTCTGGCCCATCTGCTGTCCTAATGAATCTGTGGGCTCCTCTGCACTTGATGAAGTTTAACACTGCTAGAGGCATGTTCAGAGAGGCAGCCATCTACCCCAATTGGGCAAGGCCATCACATTTCCATTATTGTCCCACAGGGCACAGTGGCAACAATTTCTAGTGACATAGCAGTTTCCCCTAACGTGAGGTGATGCCCAATTATAGACTGCAGGGTGGACCCAGAGCCTCTGAGCTGTGTCCAGCTTTACATTCTGTGATCCGAGCTAGTGGATGATGAGAACCCACTGAAAGGCTGATTGAAAGAAGATGGTCAGCGTTGAAGTAGACTCAGAGGAAGCCTGGAGAATTGCCCGAGAAGAGAAAGGCTGCTGGTTGTCTCCCTGGGTATGTGGAGAGAGGTAACCCCAGACCTTTAGACCTTTAGTTCCTAGATTCTGCTGAGCACCAGTAGAATAATTTATCTAGGATCAAGATGGCTTCCACACCCCATTGACTCAGCTAGAGGCAGGTCTTGAGGTTAACAATGGCAATGATGGTCATCCTGCTCATAACAGTAATTGCTGGTAGGCAGTAAGTAGTAATTGCTGAAGACTCTACAGGGTTACTTCTGTGACCTTTGAGGCCTTACCACACCCTGCAAAGAAAATAGTATTTTGCAGTTGAAGAAACTGAAGGTCAGATAGTTGTCTGTAGTCACAAGACTACAGTTAGCAGAGATGAGGCCACCTGCCCCTGGCTACCTCCCAGCCTCACATCCTTCCTGTCTTCCTGACTCTGTGTTCTTATGGCTCCACTGCTGTCCTGTTTTTTTAAGATGTACCAGGCTACTTGTCTTGGGCATTTGTCTGAAACGGACCCCTGCCTGGCTGGTAGGTGTCATTCAAATTTCACAAGCCTTTTCCAGCCACCAAACTCACTGGCTGTCACCGTTTTATGTTCCTATGTGCTCGGTGCTCTATAGCAGCCTGTAATACTATATGACTTTGTTGCATAACTTCCCACAGAAAGATTTGGGAAAAAAAAATCCATTCACCTCAGGTGGGATACCAATAACAGACTTCTCCACCCCCAAGACCAAGAAACAAAACCAATCCATCCAGTCAGTTCCAGCATGGTGAAGTAATAAATTTATTGAGATCACTTATAAGAAAATGAGTGCAGAGTTATAGGAGAGGGAGTGATTCCTTAGCAGCTGCTTCATTAAAAGCCCCTGTCACCATGGGTAACACTTATACCTCTGTGGCTCCATACAGCTTGCAGGCAGCTCCACCCAAGAGTTTTCCTCCAGCAGGTCTTTAATGCTTATATAACACTGGCAAGGGGCCTCAGAAGCCTTGTAGCTTTCTGAGCTTCCTGAGTTCTACGCTTCTTAGCATCCTGGGTTTTATGAGCATTTCTTCTTCCTCCAGGAAGGAGTGTTTCAATTTAGAGGAAGTAGCTACACTACTTGTTTGTACACTCTCTGATTCATTGTGTTACAATATAAGGTCCACAGGGGCTGCACATTTGTCTATTTTCTGCTGTGTCACTAATACCTCAAACATGATTTTGGGGAAAGAGTAGATTCTTCAGTCTTTTCCATTCTTGATTTTAGAAATGAGTTCATTGATCTGGGCATGATGCAGGTTAGAATAGCTGGAATCTTGTCAAGCTAACAGAGGCAGAAAAGCTGATTTTAATAATTGTGTGTGTTGCTCGAATTCTAATTGGTCTTAATGAAAATTCAGAGCCAAATGTCGGGATAAATGCTCAAAGAGCAGAGAGACAAAGGAGCAAGCACAGCCACCTCTCATCTCGTCAACTCCTCAGTCTGAAAGACGCTGAGCTTCTGTCTCCTCCAGCCTCATATTCCTCTCTCTGCCCAGCCATATCACTTCCTGTCCCCCTCCCCTCGTGCTGGGATTAAAGTCCTGTGCCTCCCAAGTACTAGGATCAAATGCAAACATCAATTGTTTCTGTCCCTAACTTAATTAAAAGTGTCCAGAGGAAGTGAGCCTTCGCAGCAAGTCTTGCAAATGTGGTTTGTGAAGGTTGTTGGGTTGTGGCATCCTTGTGGTTAATGAGAATTCTGGGATTGAGGGAGGGGCATTATAACACTTCCACCTTAAATTCTAGAGCTCTTCATGTTTTTAAGGTTGGGATTGTCTTCAGAGATCTCATAAAAATGGCCCAGATCTCTTTACTTCACTAGATTCTTGAGCTTTGGTCAATAAATATTATTACTTTGTCTGGTCATCAACCTCATTTATCAAAACTGACTAGAAATGACCTTTATATGCTTCTAAGCCCTAACAGTATAACCCCTAAAAGGCAGTGCAGAGAGCCTGGTGGGAAGAGCTCATGATAGTGGCCTTGAAAAGGGAGAGGTTCATACACATATGTGAGTTTTGATGTTACACACACACACACACACACACACACACACACAGAGTGGGGGGGGTCCTGACTGTGGCTTGGAGGCACCTAAAGATGTCCTTCCCATTCATCAGAGTCATAGTCTGAAAGCCTGAGCAAGTATTTTCTAATAGGTGTCATTGTTTTCTTTATTATGCTTATCTCAAGGACAGATGAGCTATTTGCATCAATAATAGTGCCCTTTGAAGGGCTGTTACTAGGCTGTGTGATGTACAAGGTGGATTGTTTCTTCTCCTCCTTATTCAGCACTGTAGTAAATCCCAGTGAAGAACCAAGGAGGCAGAACACAGCAGAGCTTCCCTCATTGCCCCTGGCTTCCGGCATCTTTTTTAAAATAATTCTCTTATTGTTTGAGATTGTTATTACATCATTTCCCCCTCCAATCCCTCTGGGAACTTACCCCCTTGCTCTCATTCAAATTCATGGACTCATTCATTTTCTTTGTTGATCTGTTCAGTCCATATGTATGTACATGTCTTTTAGGACTGACCATTTGGTATTGGATAACCAATTGGCTCTTCTCTGAGGAAGACTGTTTCTCCTGCTCTCAGCATTCCTTAGTTGACTAATGTTCTTTGTCTAGGGCTGAGGCTTCATGAGCTTTCCCACATTAGTGCAACTGTTGGTGTCTTTCTTGTTCAAGTCATGTTTAGGCAGACACGGTGGTGAGACCTAATGGTACAATTTCTTACGCTTCTAGGAGACACAGTATCAAAGCAGGCTTCTTGTTCTTCTGGCTATTACAGTCTTTCTGTCTTCTTCCACAGTGATCATTGAATTTTGGGAGTTGTGTTGTACGCATGCCAGTTGGGATTGGGCCTCACAACTACAAATTTGTGATTGATGGTGCTTTTCTGTCACAGTCTCCCTCTCTTGTAAAAGAAGTTTTCTTAACGTGGGGTAAAGGACTACATTTATCTGTGAGCATAAAGATAAATATTTAGACTGTAGTTAGGGATTATACTGGTTTAGTCAAGTAGTTGGTTGTAGGCTCTCCTCCAAGATCTATGATGTCACTAGCCCTGGGCAGTTGGCTAGGTTTCTAGTACAAGGTATGATTTCCTTCTTGCTGAGACGGACCTTAAGTACAATTAAAAATCTGTTGATCACTGCCAAGGTATGGTTGCCACTACAGAACCCTAAAGGTTATCATGCCATGCTGGTCATTGTTGTGGTCCTCAGGTTTTACATGTAGGACTACTGGTTGCTTCCTTTGGTAGCTTTCATGGTGCCTTCTGGTACTGTGAAATCTAGTATTTTTTTTTTTTTTTTTTGAGGGCTGGACAAAAGGAATACCATGAGGCACTCACTACTCTTCTAGCCATTTATAGGTGTGGCCATGGAGGAGATAGACATTTGTTCTAGAAGATTCTTAGGGTTAGAAGATTTGGAAGAATGGCTGGGAGTCATTGGGAAGGGAAAGAAGAATCAGAGGAAGAAAGAGGAAAGGAAGAGAACACTGGATAGAGATACCATGGTAGAGAGAACAGAAGAGAGATTTGGTAGTTAATCCCCTGAGATAGGCAGAGTTGACTCCAATGGAGAAAGAAGAGCATAGGCATAGGACATTTGGCACTGTGTGGACATGGTGTTGCACAGGACAAGTATTTGCAGATGATGTTCAGCAGGCAGCCTGTTATACAAGGCCTGAGCACTGGGGAGCAGTGAATTTGGTGATATACTTCATGTCAACTGGATCCTTGCATGTGAGTGAGATCATCTAGGATAAAAATGAGTAACAAGAAGACCTGTATCTCACTGGTCCTAGACATTCCCAGATAAAACACCATTGCATGGCCCCAGTCGTGTGACGCTCGATGCATAGTGTGATGTTACTTGATGACATTAACTAATAAATTAGTCAGATCACAGTCCCCGTCCTCAAGGAGCTCACAGCTCAGTAACAGAAACCAAAGCCATATACACGAAGCAATTAAAAAGTAGTTGGAAAGAGCATGCCACCAATTATTAAATTGTGTGGAATAAACGTACCCATGCTTGAAGCATTCTGAAAACTAATCTCCATCCAGATTTGATTGAACTGGGGACATCATCATGGAGGTAGTGAGGCCTGAGACCCCTTGAAGGAGGGACTATTAGAGAACTCAGTCCTGCCATGCATCTGCCACCTGACTTGTGTAGCTATTACAGATGGTCTTCACTTGTTACTAACAGATCTTGTCCCTTTTGAATGGTATCCAGCCAGGTCTACCATTCTTTGGTTTTGTGAAGTAGAGATCAGGAAAGTTGTAGAAGGTGAAGGTGTAAGGGTCTGTCAGAACTTTGGCAACAGTAGTAAGAAGCTTCTGGGCCTGGATATGAAAATAAGTGCTGTGGCTTGAACCCTTGACATCTGTTACCTTCATGTGATGCCACTATTCTCTGAGCAAACAACAGCAATGATGATGACAACAGAAACAAGACAGGCCATGTAAGCTCCATCCATAAAACAGTGGCTTTGGGAATGTAAGAGGGAGGCCAGTTAGGAGAAAGGGTGGCCAGTTGTGCTTGGATTTTGCTTAACGTGGTTGGCCTGATGACTACCTGACAGGCCTCCAGTGTGGAAAATCCCATCTAGGCACGAGATTCTGAAGCCAGACGTCTCACCATGTCTTTGGGACACTTTTTTGTACTATTTAGGTCTCCAGTCCCTTGGCAGGGATGCTTCCTTGACCACTTCTAGATGCTGTCTTTGCCTCTATTTTAGCATCATTTGTTCATACAGAAGCAAAATAGACTGAAGGAATATCTGGTACTTAGTTAGATTAGGGTTTCTTAGACTTCTTCCCTTCAACACCATTTGTCCCAGAAAAGTTTATGCAAACCTGAGTTCATAGGCCTGTAAATTAGCTTTGTAAACCAACCTTTTTCCAATAGTGAATCACAAAGGAATTTATTTTAAAATAACTCTGTCATTTATAGACTCTTAATATTTATTAAAGATAAATATAAATTTGCACATTAATGAGATTGTTATGATTACCTTTTTATACATGAAGAATTAACTCTTGGCTAAATTCTTGATACTTCAGGACATACAACATATTCAATATTTCAAGGTTGATCAATATTTTGCATTTATGGTCATCAATGCTGAGAATACAAGTTCACATAAATTCGGATATCAAATTTCAGAATTATGTTTAGGGCCATTTTAGAAGATGTTGGAAATTTTGTACCAATTCAAGCCCAAGTTTGTTTAATGGTTTTCTTTTAAAATGAAATTCAAGTCAGTGACTCAAATCACAATTTTAAAATTTAAACATCCCAACAAAATAGTAGAATCCAAAGACGTACTTATTTGGTGCATATTGAGAAGAGATGGTGGGAAAATAATGTCTTTATTTTCTGTAGTTCAGCCATCCTGGTTTAATTAATACAGCACAGAACATTGTTATGTACAGTGAAAACACTGTTCAGAGACTATGGCTCAGGTGTCTGACATGTGCAGAATGAAGTGTGCATATTGTGTACACAGTAAAAGCAGAGTGAAGCTCTGTGCCACAAGATGCTGAGCATGCCAGAGATATTCTGGATTCATTACATGTTGATTTTGTGGTAATCCTTGGTCCTTGTACACTCAGAAACCTTTTACTATTGTTAATTTGTGTGTGTGTGTGTGTGTGTGTGTGTGTGTGTAAGAGAGGGAAAGAGACCACTACATGCATTTGTGTCATAACATACACATTTAAGAAGCTAAAATATAGAAGGATAAGGGAATGAGGAAGACATTCTGCATAAGGACATAGGATGAGCTGTAGTAAGAGGTTTCTGTTCTGGACTTTCAGGCCTAGCCTCAAGGTTTAGGTTTAGGCCCAGAGACCCACAGACCCACAGAGACACACAGATGCTTACAATAGATTTAGGCTGATCGGCCTAAGGCTCAGACATATCACTTGCTAACTCTTTACCCTTAAACTAATCCATGGTTCTTATCCTGTTCAGCCATGTGGCTCAGTAACTTTTCTCAGAGCAGCATAGTTGTCCTCTGCTTCTTCTGGCTTCTCTCTGGCATTCTGCTCTGTTCTGCCTGTTCCCAGAGTGTTCTTAGTCTGGTAGCCCTGTCCATACTTCCTGTCTGCCTTTGGCCAATCAGTGCTTTTTATTAAACCAGTGGGTGGGACAATTATTTACAATGAAACAACATAATCCCCCTACAGTGGGCAGAGGTGTGGATTGCTGTGGGCATGGTATTTGTGAATGACACCAGCCAAGTCTGCTTTATTGGGGCATTGAGTTATCAACTGCCCAAACAATAAAGTTTGTTTTTAGCTATAGTGATGTATTTATTCATATTTAGTAGATAGCCTCATTTTAAGCATATAATTAAGCTAGTTTAGTCAATTTACAAGGTTTGTAATCATCACACTCCCATCTCAGAACATTCTCAACCCTAAAGAAGATTCTTATCCACTTTTACCCATTTGCAATAATTTCCTAGTTGACTCCCCAGACCCAGGACAAAATACTGTTTATTTGACTCTTTTCACCCCATGTGTGTCTAGTTTCATACAATGCATGGCCTTTCAAGGCACGTAGCTTCTTTCACTTGACGTAATGCTTTTGAGATTCTCCCCCATTTAAATACATGTCAGTAATTACTTCCATTCTGTTACAAATAATATTCTACTGTATGGAAAAATTATACTTTGTTTATGCATTTGTCACGTAATGGATGTTAACAAAAATTGTTCTGTCACATTAAATAATTAAATTGATAGATCCAAGAATAGGGTGGGTATAGAGAGATTGATGTGCAGTAAATAGAAAATGTACAGTGCAAGCAGGATTTATAACAATGGTTGGTGAGAAATTTGATCTCAGTGAATGGCTCTTCATTTCATCATGGCTGTGCAAATGTCCCTGTCAGTAGATCCCAGGAAGGCTTACTGATGTGATGTTCAGAGGCATTGCTACCTCTGGAGGTGATGAGGGCTTGAGTGAATAATTATGTACATACCTGATTTTATATGTGAAAATTTATCTGAGAAATGATATTCCATATTTTTGATTGGAATGGTATAAATTTGCCTCCCATCCACCTATGTATCAGAATTCTTTTATAAAGATTTATTTTCAGTTTACTAAGTGTTTGCCTGCATGTATGCATGGGCACCACATGTGTGTCAGTGCACAAGGAGGCCAGCAGAGAGCATTGGATCCCTTGGAACTGGAATTATGGATGGCTGTAAGCTGCCATGTTGGTAGAAGTTGAATTCTGGTTTTCTGAAGAGGGGTAAGGGCTCTTAGCTACTGAGACATTTCTTCTGCCTGGGTGTATCATAATGCCTATCTCCAATATCTTTTGAAATACAGTGTCCTATGACTGAGAGGTGTGTCTGCGTCTCAGTGTGCTGTTTGCTGATATTCTTTGCCTGTATCTCTATTTTATTACTGATATATAAGCTTTCTCTCTCTTAGCTCTCTTAGGGAAACTAATGTATTACTCATGATCAATTATAATTAGTTTTGAGGCTTTTCTTCAAGTTTTTTCTATTTCTTTTCTCTTTGCTTACAATTGTTTCCATCATGCCCGTTTAAAAAGTGAGGAAAATTGGTGAAGTAGAATTTATCAAACTATGGCCTTTTGAGTTTTGTGTTATGATTAATGTAGAGAAATTGTCACTGTGGTTTCTTTTGGTATTTTTACAGTTTTGTTTTTAATGTTTAACTTCTGCTTTATTAGGAATTTATTCTGGAATAGTGGGTGGAGGATGGTGAGCTAGTTTTTTACTGATGGTTACCCAGCCATCCAAAATTTGGGGGAAAAGAAAACAGATTTATCCTTTCTCACTGATTTGAATTTGGGTTAACATTTTCAGTGTTAAGAGAAGCAACTGCATCATATTAACACCCCCCCCCCATAACAAAATAACAAAAGAAAATGGTGTATCCACTTCCACTTCCTGTATCTTCCCAGTCACTTCCTTACCAAGACTTGGCACTTAATCTCTTTAATGTCTTGCAGTCTGGTCTGCCACTCCTAGGCCACTCAGTACTGGACTGTTTAATGGCAGCAGAAAACAAAAACTAAAAGCCAGGACTTAGAACTGGAGGCTGGGAAGCGGCCATTGAGTGGAGAAGTTATGTAAATCTGCCCTTGGACAGTAGAGATTAATGGTACCAAAAATTGGTCCTGAAAAGGAATCTCTTCAGTCAGACTCTCCAAGACTCATAGCCACGTTTGGCTTTTTGAAGGAAAGGCACAGGGAAACCAGTACTTCTAAAGATCTGAGCTACTCAAAGATAATGTGAAAAGATGTTTATGGGGCACATGGACCCTTAGGTCAGCTCTATTCACTGTCCGTGAGAGTCTCTAAGTATCTCACCCATCTTCACAGGTCTCCTCCCCCATCCCATCCAGCATAGTTTCTACTCTGAGATATTGTCTAAAGATTGAACTTTGTTCATATGCGTTCCTCTCTATAGTTCATCTATGTTGTCTATACTTGGTTGAAACCCAAAGTTCTATCAGGTTCTTCCTGACTTTATCCCCACCAAGCCTTCTACTTTACACTCTATCATCTGAACTTCTTCTCTGAATGACACCAGCTTTCTTCCCCCCCATCCCCACAACAGGGCTTTTGTATTTGTGTGCCATGGGGCACAGATGCTCTGCCCATTTCTGTCTCTAGGATATACACATTTCTCAAAGACTTTGCTTTACCCACTTGGAGACTCTTGGAAGACCTTCCTGCGTCTTATATACATCCCCATTCTTGGAGCCTCATAACCTCCCATTAATTAACGCAATCGTATTTATTTAGTTATTTTAATAATTTTCTCATTGCTGTTACTGTCCCTCGTCCTAGGCTTCGCACTGCTGTATCCCCAGCAGCTAATGGAATGCCTGGCATAAAGCTGGTGCTTAGAAACATTTTCCACTGATGAATGACTAAGGTTTTGCAATAAAGCAATGAGACTGATGTCGTGTATCATCAACAAATAACAATGTTTGTGCCCCCTGCTGGGAACGCCAGCCCATCCTAGTCTGTCTCCAGGCACTGGAAATTTCTCTTTCTTTAAAGCCCTCCCCATCATAATTGCTACTTACCCTGGAAGGCATTTATCTCTCCTCTAGCCTGTCTTCTCTCTTTCTTCCCCACCCTCACAGCACCGGCTGACAGGAGAAGAATGGAAACCGGAGAGAAATTAATGTGAGATGCAATAGTGGTAGGTGTCCTTTCTCCCCCAAACCACAGGGAGCTATTTTCCTTTCTCTCCGTTTCCTTCTACTTTTTTTCTGTTGAATATACGGCTCTATCTCTTCTAATTTGATTTGAGTGCTCCTTTAGGAACTGTCACAGAATCAATTAGATCTATAGAATTTTACAACTTGGGGTCACCCTGTGTGACTCCTCATTTTACAGATGAGAAAACTGAGGCCCGCAGAGGTTAATGGCTGAGGCGATTACCTCTGTTGGGTCTTCCAATGCTAATCAGCGTCATTTTTGAAGATGAATGTTCTCTATATGCCAGCTATGTTGAGTGAAATCATCATTCTGCTTATCTCAGGAAGTTCAGTGGTAATGGCCTTGGCATTCAGGTGAGCCTGGTAGGTGGGACTTCCTTTCTCGGGAAGAGTGGCATTAGTGTTGGGTGGCTCTGGTGCTGACAAGATGTCTGCCCTGAGTGGGCTCCATGCTTCACCTGGGCATCAACCAAAGTGTCCCAGCATTTATGCTAAGACCCTGCTGAAACAATGGGTCATGTGACCTGCTGGGTTTAAACAATTCTAAAATGCTACAAGAAAGCAGGCAGCCTTTCCTTCCAAAGTCATGCCAGGTCAGCAGGGAAGATGTTTCAGAATGGTCCTGGGAAGGGAGGGAGGCCTGAAAGCCGTCTGAAATGCTGTCAGCAACTTCTCCTACATCTATTTGCTTTCTGGTTTCCAAAACCCAGTCAAGCAGAACAAAACTTCCCCAAACACATTTAAATAGAACACAACACAGTCTTTAAGAAAGAAAAAAAAAAAGAAAAAAAGAAAAAGTAGTTGCCTCCTCTACACCAGAGATCGATAAGAAATTAAGCAAAGCCCAGGTGAGGTTTGACAGCGCGAATTTATATTGCACATGAGCTATGGAGTAGTGCTTTTGCTCACTGGTGGCTCTGCAGGGGAACAGGCATATCCTCATGTGCGCAGTATCTGTTCTGGTGCTGGGTTCGGATGCTGAATGTCCTTATATGCTGTGATTCTTTAGGGACCCACCAACCATTGGTGGGCTGGGATGGTTCAGTGTCAGTGTGTAAATCTTTACAGATAAAGAAAGGGTAGAACAAGTGCCAGGATGGGATATACTGCCCAGCCTGGGTAGTTTGAGCTGGAAGCTGGGAGGGTTTCTAGAGTTGCAGTTACTCCAGCAAAGAGCAGAAAGGCATCCTGTGTCAAAGGCCTATGCATTTGCAGCTGGAAGCTGCTTGCAACTTCGGCAACATTAAAATCTTGGTGTTACAAGTTGAGTAAGGAGAGGTGCTGGGAGCTTTAGGAGTGATTTCAAGGAGCTGGGGTTCAGTTAGCAGAGTGCTTGCCTAGCATGTACAAAGCCCAGAGTTCAACCTCCAGCACCACATCAATAGCTGTGGTGGTAGTTGCCTGTAATACCTTTGGTGAGATAGCAGCAAGAGTAGTTGCATAACAATTTCAAGATCAGTCAGTGTTATAAATGCCATGGAGGGGGGTGGTGTACATCAAATAGCAGATGAAATGCTGGTAGCTCTATGGGAGAGCTGACACTTGATCTAGGCAGCAAATCAAGATGGAGCTTCAGTCCCCAAGGTTTCTAAGGCTGGAGCAGGAACTGGTACTCTAGGGAGAGGAGAGCCTGCAATCCTGGATTTGTATGTAGGTCAGCTCTTTAGGGGTCCTCTTGTTGTCGCCCCCCTCTTGACACCAAGTGTCTTTCCTATAGTTCCTGGGGAATAGACTCCTTCAGTCCTCAACTTTCTTCCATTACTTGTTGTGGAAATTCCCTTCTAGAAGTTTCTAGGCGATTATTCAAAGTGCTGTCCCTCCTATACAGCTCCTTTTATAGCCATGGACCATGGAAGAATTACATGATGTCTTATTAGCCATGAATGGAGATAATTAAACAGTTGTGAGAGTCTTGAAGGACGTGAAGTGAATGTGCTGTTCCCCGCTCTTCCTCTGCTACATAAAGCTTCTGAAATATGAGTTCTTTTTTCAATATGGATCATAGTTGTCTCTCCTGGGGTAAACAATGGTCCTTCCTTTTGGAGTACATTGCTCCCCCATCACATCTCAGGCTGGAAATTTCACACAGGAGCTTAATTAACTTCATTAAGAGTATCTCTTAGCAGCCTCCATCATTTTACAGTCTAGCTCCTTCAAAGATACCGCTCTCTTAAAACAAACGGTTCTGAGAATCTAAGTTTGTTGGGAAGCTACATTAAAAAAAAAGTTTCTCCACATGCTTTACAGAGTTATATAAAGGAGTTTTGCCACAATAAAGATAATAAGTTCACAGATAGGGGTGTCCATTGTGGAATTCTTTTATAACTGGATCTGGATCTCTAATTCATAGAATAGAGGCTGCTGGCAGTGAAGAGTCTGGTACCTGCTCTCAGTGAGATACAATAAAGGATACACACACATGCAGAGCACAGCATAAGATTTCCAAGTTTGATGGCAGAATACTTTCTTCCTTTCTTTCTTTCTTTCTTTCTTTCTTTCTTTCTTTCTTTCTTTCTTTCTTTCTTTCTTTCTTTCTTTCTTCCTTCCTTCCTTCCTTCCTTCCTTCCTTCCTTTCCTTCCTTCCTTTCTTCCTTTCCTTCCTTTCTTCCTTTCCTTCCTTTCCTTCCTTTCCTTCCTTCCTTCCTTCCTTCCTTCCTTCCTTCCTTCCCTTCCTTTCTTCCTTTCCTTCCTTTCTTCCTTTCCTTCCTTTCCTTTCTTCCTTTCTTCCTTCCTTCCTTCCTTCCTTCCTTCCTTCCCTTCCTTCCTTCTTCCTTCCTTCTTTCTTTCTTTCTTCCTTCCTTCCTTTCTTCCTTTCTTCCTTCCTTCCTTCCTTTCATTCCTTCCTTTCTTCCTTTCCTTCCTTTCTTCCTTTCCTTCCTTTCTTCCTTTCCTTCCTTTCCTTCCTTTCCTTCCTTCCTTCCTTCCTTCCTTCCTTCCTTCCTTCCCTTCCTTCCTTCTTCCTTCCTTCTTTCTTTCTTTCTTCCTTCCTTCCTTTCTTCCTTTCTTCCTTCCTTCCTTCCTTCCTTCCTTCCTTCCTTCCTTCCTTCCTTCCTTCTTCCTTCCTTCTTTCTTTCTTTCCTTCTTTTTAATTTTTTTTTTTCTGAGACAGGGTTTCTCTGTTTTGCAGCTCTTGCTGTTCAGGAACTTTCTCTGTAGACCAGGTTGACCTTGAACTCTTAGAAATCCACCTGCCTCTGCCTTCCTCTGCCTTCAAATGCTGGGAAATAAAGTATGCATCACCACCTCCTGGCTGAGGGAATGCTTTCTATAATCAAGTCTGCTGTATTTGGGAGTAGGTTGTGGAGAACTGTGGCTCTGAGTCTCAAAAACTCTTGAAAACACAGACATAGTTATATGAACTCGTTTGTCACATGAAACGGTGGGACTGGTGAGCTCTTAAAAGCTCTGGGATTCTCCTGTACAGCCTCATTGGGTCTTTTCATGTTGTCCTTTCTGATTTTACATGTGTGTGCCCTCGGCCTGCTGGGGACAGTGGGAAGAAGTCAGTGGTTACGATGAAAACCTGAACACCATCCGTACTTACCAAGTGTGCAACGTCTTTGAGCCCAACCAGAACAACTGGCTGCTCACCACCTTTATCAACAGACGGGGCGCCCATCGCATCTACACGGAGATGCGCTTCACTGTGAGGGACTGCAGCAGCCTCCCAAATGTCCCAGGTTCCTGCAAGGAGACCTTCAACTTGTACTACTATGAGACTGACTCTGTCATTGCCACCAAGAAGTCAGCCTTCTGGTCTGAAGCCCCCTACCTCAAAGTTGACACCATTGCTGCAGACGAGAGCTTCTCCCAGGTGGATTTTGGAGGAAGGTTGATGAAGGTCAACACAGAAGTCAGGAGCTTTGGACCTCTTACGCGGAATGGTTTTTACCTCGCTTTCCAGGATTATGGAGCCTGTATGTCTCTTCTTTCTGTCCGTGTCTTCTTCAAAAAGTGTCCAAGCATCGTGCAAAATTTCGCAGTGTTCCCCGAAACCATGACAGGAGCAGAGAGTACATCTCTGGTGATTGCTCGGGGCACATGCATCCCTAATGCAGAAGAAGTGGATGTGCCCATTAAACTTTACTGTAATGGGGATGGAGAGTGGATGGTGCCCATTGGACGCTGCACCTGTAAGCCTGGCTATGAGCCGGAGAACAGTGTGGTCTGTAAAGGTAAGTTTGGGGCTTCTTGGGTATCTGCTTCCATCTCACTTGAGGAGGTCCAAGTTCACTACTTTCCTGCTTCTAGTTCAGGAAGAGAGAGAACCTAGCGGTTTATTATAAATATCAAAAGAGCCTCTGTCCCAGCACTAGGCCTGGTAAGTTTTTAGTTGGGGACCAACTGTCTGTATGGATGTATGAAAGAAGGGATAGGAAAAATTCTGAACACTAGAAAATTATTCAATAATCATTTATTTATGCTTAGTTTGGGAACACATTCTCTCTCTCTCTCATACACACACACACACACACACACACACACACACACACACACACACACACACACCATTCTATGCCTCTTTCACCAGCCTTAAGCTCTGTGGGGGCATAGAGTATTTGGGTTGTCGTGGACGGTTCACTCAAGGGTAATTGAGAAGTGACTGAATTTGGAAAATATTTTAGTTTATTTCAGTCTAGCTCCCACAGCATTGAGCTTGGTTCTGAAGCCATGTAGCTCATTAACTCAAAGCCCTCTGGCTTGACTGTCTTTCTCCAGGGGCTCAGTGCCAAGCCCCGGAAGGAGATGGAGCTGTTGGGATGGGGATGGAAATGTTCCATGTGTGGAGGTACCTGCTTCTGAGTAGGGATGCACATGTTGCAGACTGGAGGTTTAAGGTATTACACGCTCACAGTGGATCTCCAAACTCTACATTGCCTTTGTTCAATATGTGGTAATAAATATGCAGAACTAGCTCCATTTGGTCCCAGTGAATGGAAGGATCTAAAAGTCCTATATCTCTGGTTTCACCCATGTCATTGGAGCTGAAGCTGGGAAGAAAAGGTGAGTCCCGTCATTAAATCTTGCTTATGATCTTCAGAAGTTTGGATTGTTTAAAAGGGCCTGGAAATGAGCATCTTCTTTGTAGCATAACTCAAGGATTGCCGCCTCTCTTCTGCAGTTTGGGAACAAAATTAGCTCTCCATGACAGGTCTCCTGAAAGCACCCCCCCTTCCCCCCCCCCCCCCCCCCCCCCCCCCCCCCCCCCGTCAGCCCTTGGTGCTACAGGAGCACCCAGCCAAACCTTGTCTGTTTCCTCTCCTCCTTCTCCAACCACCTGCCTGTGAAATGCCTGGCAAGGGATTTTGAAAGCCCATCAGCACGCGATCCCATGGATTCAGCTAATTGCCTGGGCTGGGGCCTTCGCACAGCCTTTCTGGGGCCTGCTGGGAACACAGAGCTGGGCCATTGTGTCTTTATTGGATTTCTTGGTTCTGGGACCCATGATGGATGGCATGGAAACAGAGGGCCGAGCGCGCCAGATCCAGTGATGAATCAAAGCAGACAGTTTTAAGACTAGTGGGGTCTGGTCCCACAGAGCTCCTCTGTGTCCCACAGGTTGGGGGTGGGGTGAGGGCACTCTCTTTGGCATTCTTTAGGGTCTGAGTGGGGACCAAGACAGCAGGCTGTCTTAAAGGCACAGGTGCAGCAGCTACTGGGCACGCTTGAAAACCATGCTGGGGTGCATTTCTCTGGCGTCAAAGGGTTGCCAAACGGAAGTTGCTGGCGGGGGCTCTCTCATTTTACTCATTATTTCCTGAGCAGGATGGCAAGGATGGGAGCAAGCATTGATTGGTTCTGATTTAATTGGGACTCTGGGAAACAGGCTCTCCTTTCTTTAGACTAATTGGAACATTACTCTTTTGGGGGGCTCTGCTGTCCACACTGCTTGTCAGTCACCTCTCATGGTTGTCCTGGGAAGGCCTGTGGGGACAGATATGTAAATTCAAGTTACTTCTTTTCTTTCTTTCTTCTTGACCCAGACTGCTCACATGGGCTTGCTTGGGTGTTGTTAATCTCTGACTGTTGTGAATATGGCTGAACTTTACATGTAACCACTTACTGTAAACTCATCCAAGGATGGAGGAAAGGGGAGGGGGCAGGACATCCCCACTGCACAGGCAGCTACATTCTGGTTGCATTTCTGAGAGTGTAAACGGACAAGTCAGGTAATAACATGATTTCTTTGGCTTCACAGTCTGGCTAATCCCACTTCCCTTGGAGACCAAAAGAAGCCCTTCCCCCGGTACCCTCTCAATTGCTGGTATCAGAACTATAATGGCTGAACCATATTGCTCTGTTGAATGTTCACTGAACACTGCCTGGGAAATGAGGGATCTCAACCCCTGTGTAGATGGAGACATTGGAAGGATGCTGTACCCTTGGGATAGGCAGTGTGCGTAGAGATCTGAGGTTGATTCTCATACTATGTTTTCTTTATTTAAGATTTTTTTCTTTTACATATCATTCACTGTTCCCCCCACCTCTCTGTCTCTCTGTCTATCTGTCTCTCTCTCTATTTCTCTGTCTCTCTCTCACCTTCTCCCACCCATGTGTTGTGCATGCTATATTTTCCGAGAGGAGTCTTCCGGCCACATTATATGAGCATCATACCTCATATATTCCAGGTAGGCACCGGAATCGGTCCTTCGTAGCAGCTCTGGGGTGGACACCTCATGAAGACAGGATTGGGAGAATGGTGAATGGCAGTGACTGTTGATGAAAAGCAATGGAGGTCCAAGAGCTGCTGTGTCCTGACATAGCCTAGGGATTCTTGTTGCTTGAATCTCACTGTGGGGATCCTGAGAGTGTTGTGGTGCCGATCTCCCCACTCCCTGAAGTATTTGCATCTGAGACTTTGCATATGTAGAATCTCCACTGGCTGTAGAAACAATATGCTTTCTACTTTCTAGTTCCTTTTTTATTTTTTAGGAGTGACTGTTCCAATGGGCAAGGAACCATCTTCTCTTGCTTTCACTTTCCATCTGTTAAACCCATGTATCTGTCAAATTCATGGTGAGTGACCAGTCATTGGGTGGTGCAGAGGCACCTGGAGACCAATTAGGCAGCTCAGGCAGCCAAGAGCAGTCCTGGCCCTGGAGCAGTTCCTGTTGTGGAGAGAAAGGAGAGGGGAAGAGGAGAATGAGGAAGCAGGCAGAGGCCCCAGTGGTAGAGCTTGATGTGTTAGAATGTAGCTCACATACTTTCTAGAGGGTTCTGTGGCTAAGGGCCTGCCTCTGACTCATCCTTTCTAACACACACACACAGCAGGCTGGGCCCCATCAACAAAAGCGCATGGGCAATGCTGATCTTACCACAGACTCTGACCTCATCATGTGTCAATCAATACAAAGTTATTAATTACTTGAGTGATGGCTCATCTATTTGAACTCCAGGGCATATTCTCATAGCTTAGAGGATTAACTCCTGCTGAAGTTCGCATTGAAGTGATTCTTTGTGTGGTCCCCATGCAGCCTAGCTCTCCCTGTGCTAGGCAAGCCATGAGCTGGTGCTGGCCAAGCCTTAATATCTATCTGTTAAGGTTATCCCAAAAGGAAGATGGTGGGGCTGTGGCTTAGTTAGGGCTTCTGGTGTTGTGATAAAACATGACAAAACCCAGCTGGGGTGGGAGCTTGTATTTCAGCTTATAACTCTCAATTACAGTCCATTATGGGAAGGATGGACGGCTAGGAATTCTAACAGGACAGAAACCTGGAGGCAAGTAGTAAAGCAGAACCAGGAAAGAATGCTGCTCACTGGCTTTCTCCCTATGACTCATTTAGCCTGCTTTCTTATAGAACCCAGGACCACATGTTCAGGGGCAGCACAGCCCTGAGGGAGCTGGCTCCTCTCACATCATTCTCAAGAAACACCCCTACAGACTTGCCTATAGGATGATTTGATGGAAGTGATTTCTCCACTGAGATTCTCAAATGGGTTGTATCAAGTTGATAAATCTTAGGGGCCTACTAGGAGCAGGCTCCTTCTGGGCGCCCATGGCTTCCAGAGCAGGCCCTAGCTGGAGGTTATGTTCTACCCTTGTGTGTTTTCTGAAGGGCTGACTTTACAAACGCTACTTAAAGCTTCCAGAAGGATTTGCTTCTCGGTCATCTTTGCAGTCATGAGGCATTAGGCAAAGGTAGTGGGCTGTGGCTCAGGAAATAATAGGGTACATAGTCCTGTCTATCATCCATCCCTTTTGCCCATGTTCCTGTCTGTCCCAGGTGCCTTGACCTCTGGCAGAAGGTAGTGATCTATGTGCCCAGAGAAAGATTCTGACCTTAGCAGATGGGACTACAGGCCAGAGGCTAATTGACTTGGAGCTATATCGGATCAGGAGCCCCAGAGGAGTTCTGAGTAAGTGAGAGAGGGACAGGAAGCTGACTGCCCAGAAGTTACAGAAAAGAATAGCCATTCTCACAGAGGGCCAGTACTAGCTACATGGTACCAGTACCCCCAAAAATACTAGGAGTGGCATCACTCCTGGTGGGCAGACAGGGCCACACCTTTAAAACTTTTTTCCTGTTTAGGCTTGAAACTGTTATTGGAACTGAACATACTTTGGGAAGCCTTGTAGCTTTTCCAGGGAATTCTTGGGTTCTATCATCAGCCATGGATGCTGACAAGGCCTTTGAAAATCCTGGAGAACAGAACAGTTCTCTGTTCTGAATTGTTCCACGGCTCTCCAGCTCTCCACCTCCCCATGGAAACTGTGTGTTGGGGTTGGCAACCCTGGCTGTGCAGATTGTATACTGACATCTCCCGAAGGGTCTCTCTTCCCAGAATGGCTGCATCTTTACCCCTACCACACACACCTAGTGGGGACCATTTTCTTTGGTAATTTTCTATCTGCATGTAAATTCCTTCATGCATGGAAACCCAAGGGACACTTTGAACCTTTCAACAATTTCCATGTCTTTTGTCAACTTGAACAGTAAGACGAGCCACTTTATAAGCCTAGGAGAGTTGAAATGAAAGAATCTACAAGATTTGAAGGTGGAGGAAAATGTGACTAATTTAACTCAAAAGAGGTTTCGAAGGCCTATTCCCATCCCCCTTAGGGTTGTTGGCCTTAGCTTTGGGCTTCTTGACAGTTCCTATTGAGATTCTGCAGGAAAAAGTGGAGGCCCCAGGAAATGGTGTCTGTTTCTGTGCATTTGTGTTCCTGTATATATGCACATGAGTTGGGTCATTGTGCTGGTAGCCATATTCAATGGATCTGAGGAGAACTACCACTCAGCTGGTGAGAGCAAGTCCACAGTCCAGATGGCCTCCCCTAAAGCCCCAGGGAGACCAGCTATTCTCAGGGCCAAGGGAGGCCAAGGTCATTAACGTTGCAGCCCTATAAGATGAGCTTCATAATAAGATTTCCCAATAGGCTACTTCATTTAGAAATCACCCGGGGCCTCCTCTTCTTCCTGCAGTGTCCCTACCCAGTGCCCTCCAGAGAGGAGTCATGTGTAATTGGCTGAATGTAATGGACTGTGACACCATGGGCAACAGTGAATGGAGCTGGAAGACTGCCCCTTTGCTGCACAGCCACCAACATGTTGGTTGCATTCTAAAGATAGCATAGGATGTAGGTGTCAGGGTCCAAATCCCCTTAGGTTCTGCACTCAGGAAGACCTATACCCCACTGATGTTGACTGAACAGTCTGGACTATCACAGAACAGCCCCACAACCACTGACTGATAACACCCTTCAGGCAAGAGAGCTGTCTGGGAGGAAGTCTGCATTTTGCATTAAGCCTGGCCACCCGTGACTTAATAAATATGCATTATAATGTAAGCAGTGGAAATAGCTCTGGGCTGAGTGTTCAGCAGGAGCCCGCAAGTGGCCATTGACTGCCCTGTCACCTGCTTATGAAAACTTACGATGATGCTTGAATCTGAATGAGTAAGGGTCATGGATGAGATTTGTCCATAGAGGGGACTAGTCAATTATGGTCAGTCCTGGGATTAGAACTCAGTTCTTGAGATGCTTCCATCTGTTTCTGGTTCTGAGACTAAACTAGGTTGAAGTTAACCATTCTTTAAAAATATGTTTTCAGGAATACTGAGTCTTTCAACTGACCTTGGTTTTTCTTGTGGTTCCTGGATGTCCTTACACAATTCTACACCATGTGTCTGCCCAGGATTGTTTTTGTTAGCTGTCATTCTCTGTCTGGACTCAGCCCCTCTTTCCAGAGAGCATGAGAATTCTTTACAAATGATCTAAGTAGCATACCATTTCTGGAGGGTGACCCCAGCTTCTTGGCCTACAGCTTTGTGTCAAAGAAAATGGGGGGAGAATATGGTGGAGTCCAGATGTGACTTTCTAATGTGCATCAAGGACTCCTCAAGGGCTCCATTACACTTCAACCACACTAGGCATCCTGGTCCATGGGTGATGCTAGAACAGGATGCCTCAGATAGGGTGCTTTAGAATGGGCTGAAATCCACTTTCCACAGATTTGGAGCTAAGGAAGTCTAAATCTTAGCCTTGGTTGGTTCAATTCTACAAAGGATTGCATCTTCTGAAGAGGAGGACCACGGTGTCCTTCATGGCAGAGAGGTAGAAGAGCTGTCCTAGGGTTGTGAGGACTTTTTAATGAGTGTCTTAATTCCACTCACAGGATAGGGGACCCCACCATCTAGTCACCTTTTAAAGGATCCACCTCTTAATCCTGTTGCTTTGTGACACTTGGATTTGGGAGGGACATTTTTCGAGTAATAGTATACTTTGTTTACTGTGCTATTGTTTCCTGGTGCTGGGGAGTCCCTTTCTGCAGGTTCTGCACACACACTTTCTTGAATAGAAGGGCAGTCGCTGAGAAGAAATACACTGTGAATCCAAGCGTGCCTGTGTCTTTTGGGGCTGGCTTGCTTTGTTCCTACTTCCTGTTGTACTGACAACAGTGTTGACAGAGCTCTGATGCTCCTGGATCTTCCTCAATGCAGTGGGATAGAGACAGCTTAGAAGCCATAGTAGGACTGTGGCAAAGGACACTGGCAAACCACCCAGAGCAAGCCTTACTTTGCTATAGGACTTTGGAAGGGACATTGAGAGACGTAACTTTGAAGAGACATTGAGAGAAGTACCTTTCCCCAGAGACAGTTCTTAGCCTTCAGGTGACCCGTCCAAATTCTCCTTGTTGGCTAGGAGTATCAGCTAGCTATTAGGAGCAGTTTAGCTTCCACATTATTTTAACAGCCATGTGGTGGGGCAGACAGTTCCTTCTGAGATGTAATTTAATACAGAAGAATATGGCAGGGTTTGGTTTTATTGTGCCCTGGTCGTGAGACTTCCCACCCCCACCCCCCAAAGAGACCACTGGAGATGTGAACTCTCCGAAATGCAAAAGCAAGGTTTATTAAGTCTCCACAAGGACCTCATCCGGCACACAGGCAGGTGTGGCAGTGGCCGGAGGAGGTAGGTACCTGCCTCTCTGCAAGCTGGGTTTTAAAGGCAAAACCCACAAGGTTATATATCAATTAGGGGTCTTGGTATCGTTATGATTCTGATTAGCTTGTTTTGGGGGACTTTCTAGAATTGCTCTGTTATCAACTGTTTGTCAAACCTTTCTCCCTAGACTATCTCCTGTATTTGGACATTCAGTGGCTGTCAAATGGCCGTAGGTTATCTCGGGTGCTGGGACATTCCATGGTTAATTAGCTGCTATCAGGTAGCCCCTAAGCTATCTCTTGTTTGTATTTTGTACCTCAGCAGAACTTGGGCCTGTTTCAAACTGGGGTTCAGGGACTTTTACTCAAAATGGAGGCACTTCTCTGGTTCTTCACTTTGGGTTCTAGAAGCCATCCAGGTGTTAGAGGACATTTTGCCTCCTATGTATTTACTCAGCTTTCTGAAGTCTGTGTCCATGTACCTTTAAGTGGTCTAGCCTTGTCTTTGTGTGCTGGTCTGTGGAAGACAGAAGGAAAGTAGATCACCTGCAGCAGGCTCCAGAGGTAGGAAGGTCCATAGACCACCTCAGGAAACTTCTGGATCCCCATTGCAGTCCTGAAGCTTTCATGAGAAGGTGGACAGGAAGTCAGCCTTCTAGTTTCCGGTTGATCCTGATTTTGGGGGGTAGCTCACTGACCCAGGGCATCCAGCAGCAGTATGTTTTCCTGGTCATAGCTAAGCTGCAGCCTCTTCAGGCGCATGTCCTGCTTATGTCATTTACAGGCCTCCATGTTTCTGGCCTTCCTGTTCCTCATTGGTGTTTTGAAGTCAAGTAGGCTGGGTCATCTTCATGGCCATGTTGCGT
Source organism: Phyllotis vaccarum (assembly GCA_033318265.1). Classification (NCBI taxonomy): domain Eukaryota; kingdom Metazoa; phylum Chordata; class Mammalia; order Rodentia; family Cricetidae; genus Phyllotis; species Phyllotis vaccarum. The sequence goes on from JARWLC010000004.1 coordinate 107,862,903, forward strand.
TCAGAAACTCAGTGTACGCTGATGGCGGCTGGCCCTTTTATGAGTAGATTCTCCGATATTGTCAGGTTTTGTTTTAATTCCAAGCGCTTGCTTGCTTCATTCCTAACTCTTAGAAAGATCCTCCATAGTCAGAGGATGTTGGAGCCACAGGAGTGTTGGTCTGGAGAAGTCTATAGAGTGGAAGAATCTTTTTTGGCTATTCAGGGCCCCAGGCTAATACCCCCCCCCCCCCATCTCATCTCATTTCCTCCAGGAGTAAACTTCTCAGTCTCCAGCTCAGGCTAGTTCACTTTTGAGTCCTTCTTACACAGGACAGAGCTTTTATGCATATCTCTACTTCTCCAATTTGCTTGTTTTTAGATATTAGAAAATATGTAAATTTCCTTTTGTGCTAGATTCTTACCCCCCCTCCCCAGCTTTTTTTACTGTTAAAGTTTAAACTTTCTCTTGCAGAGGATATCTGAGATTTGTTTACTCAGGATACAAAACCCCTTGACCCACCCCTGTGAGGACCTGATAGGGGCCCTATACCTGCTCTCCCCATCTTTATAATGAAGGTTAAAAATGGTTTTTGCTGATTGTTATTTCATTGCCTTTTATTTATGTATTTTACTGGATCTCCATTTATATGCATTTAGTTTTCCCCCATCTCTTGCTACTTCTGAGCAACACAGGGATAGATACCCTTGTGTATTAATCTTTGAACTAATATATGAGTACATCGGCAAGATAAATTCATTAATTAATTTACCCAATGAATATTTATTGAGGGCTTTCTTTGTGCCAAGCACTTTTCTAGGAGCTAAGAATGCAGCAAATTCTCTGAAGTAAAATTGCCAAGTCAAAGCATATACATTTTTAATTTTGATACATATTCCCAAATTGTTCCCTCAAAAAAAGGCCTATTCTAACCAAAGCCTGTTTTTGTACCCACCAGCAGTATATGAATTCTTGTTCCCCATACCTCTGCCAAGATAATACAGTATCAATCATTTTTATCATTGCCAATCTGGTAGGTGAAAAATGGCATTCTCCTTCAGTTTAAATTTGCATTTGTCTTGCTATGGGGGCTGTTGAACCTTGGGAAGTTCTTTAGGTTGTTGCTGAGGCAAGGCCCTGGCTTGCTAGAAGGCAGCATGGAGTCTTCTCCTGTTCTCCTTTGCTTCTCTCTGTCCTGTCTCTCTTGCTCTGCATGGCCTCCTGTGCTTTCTCTCTGCCCATCTCCCATGTTCTATTCATTTTACACATGCCTTACCTGTACCCATTCCGGCCCTTCCTAGCCAGTGGATGTCTGTAGAAGGGACAGGGCAGATGCAGCACCTGATGCTGGAGGACTGTGTCATCCTTGTGGTCTAGTTACAAGAAAGCCAATAACTGGTCTGGTGGGGACATCCTTTATTTTTCCGCTTTTCCTTCCTTCCTGCCTCCAAACTGGCTCTGGATTCTCTACGCCTTTCTGTGGATCTTTTAACTCTGGCCCTCCTGCTCAGGCCTCTATTCTTTTCTCTTTACCATCGTAAAACGTCCCTCAAGGCACTTGCACCTCTGTTCAGCCTGGTGACACACTCTTCTTAAATCAGCCTCAGCCCTCACCTCCTCCAAGTTCCCTTCCAAGTCACTAACTCATCCTTTCTAGACCTGACACCCCTTCCCTTCCTTGACAACTCCAAATCAGACTTACTGACACCTCTGAGCAGGCGTCCTAGGCTTGGCATATATCTCCCTACTGTGCTGAAGCCCTGGTCCCACCTCCATCTTGGTCTGGGATGCTGCTCAGTGCAGCCTCGAGCGTAGCTTGGTTTTTCTCCTCCAGCTCTGTGGTATCACTTTCTCTCCAGACCATGGACTTCCCTGCCTCTCTCGCTTGCCTCCTTCATCCCCTCCTACTACTCGCTTCGATTGCCCCTCCCCCACTCCTCCCTTTCTCAGCAACCTTCTTTTAAAAAAGTCTTTTAAAAATGTATTCGTCCTTTTCAATGCGTTCTAGTTTTAAAGAAAAACAGTAGATGAAAATAATAACTCAAGCTCCAGCATGGGGTCGGCGATACCAGCACAGCTCAGCAGGTAAAAACACTTGCTGAAGGACCCGAGTCCAACCTTCTAATCCCATGGCAGAAGGAGAGAAACAGACTCCAGAAAATTGTGCCCCGACCTTCACACATACACCGTGGCACTCACACTCCAGCATTGCACACAATAAAGATGAGTAAAATAAAGGTTAATGCATAAATGGCATAGGTAAGAAAGGAGGTAGGAAAGTGGTTATATAAACTTTAGTATTGCCTTGTATTTTATTGCTAGACTCTGGTGGCTCTGACTTTAATATGTAGCATGCTTTCTGGGCTGTGCTGAAATGATACCATAACATAGCTGTGTTGTGGACTGATTACAGTAAGCTAGCTTTGCCAAATTCTCTTTTGGCTTAATTTCTTAAATCCTTATTTGCTGTGAGAGGCATGAGTACATATCTTCATGTTTCACTGAAGACAGGGAAGCACAGAGAGGCTCAGTAGCTCTCCTAAGGTCATCTATAACACAGGACTCTAGGCATGTTGTTTCGATTGCCTGCTACTCTGCCTAGCTAGAAAAGAGCTAAGATTCACTTCAGTTTGTTGTGGGAGGTGGCTTCAGAATAAAAGCCTGCACTGAGGTGCCCAGAATCTGACCTGCACCAGAAATGGACCAGTAGGTCGACAGAGTGGTCGCAATCATTGCTCAGCTTGAGTTACCATTTACCTATGCCCTCCTTACAATTTCTCCCCCTCCTTGAAAACTCTAATAGGCAATGACTGTGCTCTGTGCCATCTGTCAAGTGGAAACAAAACACAGTCAGAGCAAAATGTGTAAAAGGAGGGTGTGAGCTAGGAGGAGGAGGCAGGGTCCTTCACTGAGAGAATGCCTGAGAATGTATCTTAGCCTGAGCAGTGAAGGCTCTGAAGAACCCAGAATGGGGCTCAAGGCAGGCACTTTGGAGTCCAAGATGGCAGAGCCAGATGGAGACAGTTACCAGCAATGGCAGAGGCCTTGTCTGTCTGTTGTCCAATACAGCGACACGTTGTGCGGAAACACACAGAACAAACGCAACAGAGCGACTGAAAGCCCATCCCGTTATGAAACCCTTTCCCTGGAAGCTGGTGAGAACATATCCGCTTGACAGAGGACATAAGGTCAGTGCAACGTGTGTATTTCAAGTGGAAAATGACAGTCTGCTCTCTGCGCGAGACGGATGGAGCGTCTCGTGGCGGTTTTGTGGAATATGCACGAACTCTGCCAAATCATGAGCTTGGCAAAATTTGCCTGTTCGGGGAGCTAGGTAGTTTGGGCTTGCAGTTTGGTTGCTAGGTCTGTCACACACATGCCCATACTCCTCCCAGCGTGGGGGCCCCTGAGACTTGGAGCCCTTCTCTCCCGATTGGCTGCTCTCTTGAGCCAAATTTGTTTGTCTCGTTTTCTTTTCCATTTCCTCCATTTGCCCTGGTTTCCTGTCTGTCTTCTTTCTAGATCAATTCCAAAGAGAGAATAGAGAGAGCTGCTTACTGGTAGAGTTTCAATAAACCAAATTCTATCTCTGTTCCTTGTTTTTATTCCCCCCCATGCCCTCTGGGAAATGGTTTAGATTTGAATTTCCATTTACGAAATTAATTCCTTACATGGTAAAATATAGGAAATCAATGCCTATCATCGGAATCAATTGCAAATATTACAAGAGTGATTCTGTCATCAAAATAATTAATATATAACCATACACGTTCATAATAGTATCATTAATTAAGTTATTTTAACTTTCAAATCGTCTCTATAGAATCCCCTGGTACTCGGCTCTCATTTATTTTTCTGCCTCACGGGCCATTTTTTTGGCTCTCCTCACCCCATCGTTGATGTGTCTTCACTGAGAGGAATTCTTTTAACCTTTCTCGTCTTCTTGATTCTCTCAACTCTTTCATCCAGCCATGAGTTAAGAGCCAGTAGCTCATCTGTTGGTTGCTGGATGCCAGTGACCCACACGGTTATAGTCACCACCTACCTTTTAGCTTGATGGTGCCCTTCACCCATGCCTTTCTGTCCATCTCCCCAGCCTACCTGCTTGCCTAAGATTCTCTCGGCTGAAATAACAAATTGAGAGTGTTTTATCTTTGCTGATTGGCTTTCTCAGCCCCCCCCCTTTTTCCCATCAATAAATGTTGTTTTCCTCTGATTTTTTTTTTTTTTTAAATCACAGGACAGGGTCTGCTATGCAGCCCAGAGTAACTAAACTTTCTACCCTCCTTCCTTAGCCTCCTGAGTGCTGGGGTAACTGACATGAGTGCCCCCCCCCCCCCCCGTCAGAATGCCCCTTCTTGCCCATCATAATCTATGAGCGATGAATACCCAAGCAGAATAGTACTCTACCTCTGGCTTGCTGTAGGCCTGGAGGGGGCAGATTTACCACACAGAGGGCCGATAGCAACCGTGCCCAGGAACACTGACTTGGATATCCCTGTGCCTGCTTCCTCCTGGCCTGGGAGAAGGAGATGGAGAGGGCTGTCTCCAAGTCTTCTGTTTTTCCAGTGTCAGGCTTCCTCAAGCTTTCTTCTCTCGGTCTCCTTTCTGGCCTGTGACTGTGTGCTGGTCTCTCCTTCTGGGCCACAAAAGGCTCTATAGACAGACATTGTGTGCTGTTTGCCAACATGGGCGCCTGGGCACACAGAGTGGTGAGGGAGAGGCCGTCTGCTCTCCTTTTCGCACAGACCTCTGCCTTCCCCTTTCATTCTCTTGGTCTTTGAACACACATACAAAAATTAAAGAAAAGCAATTGCTAATTAGAGCCAGAGAATGTGGGCCTGGAAGAGAGGCCAGCCCCCCCCCCCCCATGCAAATCAGCAGGTTCTTTAGAGCCAGTGTAGAATGGGGCAGGGGGAGGGCCCCTGAAGGGACTAGGGAGGGATATTTTGACAAAATAAACAGCAGAGCTTCTTCAAAATGCCAAAGAGGGCTTTGTCTTACTTTCCCTTCTTAAGGTGGGAGAAAACCAGAAGTGACAGTTTCTTGTGACCTCTTCCCCTCCGGCCCCCATCTACCCCCAGATCTCATGGTTTTTTTCACTCTTACAATCTCCCACTTAACAATGGTCTCCCTTCTGCGGATGGTCAAGTGCATCGTTTTATTGATAACCTTTGTTCTGGCTACTGGCTGCTGGAGAGTGAGCAGTCAGGGAGCCTTATCTTCCCAGGCAGGACTAGCTCCCCCACCCCGGGCGGGGTTGGGGGGGAAGGAGCCAGGGTACTGGGAGAAGATTCAGCTTCTGGAAAAATCAAGAGGTTCTTTCACACACACTCCCTGACTGGCCCTATCTCTAGGTGGGGGCTTCCCATTTCTTCTGTGTCAGCAAGTTTACCCAGAGCAGCCATGTTGGTGTGCTGGCTGGTGTGTGACCTGGGAAGGAGCAGCCAGTATCAGGACGGACTTACTCTCCCAGTACTCATCTCACAGCAAGCAGGACTCAATGTTCTTCCAGCGCTTCAGCAGCTGGGCTAGCACTCCAGGAAGGGACATGGCCAGAATGACTGACTTCACAGAGCCCTTTCTAGAAAGGGTAGTGAAATTGGTCCCTGGGGACTGGGCCTCTATGGGGTGCATTTTCTGAGAGCATATTGTAAATGGAGGTAGCGGGGCCCACAATTATCTAAAGGTTTTGTAGTAATGAGCCTTATGTGTTGAAGAGAATGAAATAGGCTGCAAAGGTGGCTCAGAGGATAAAGATTTCTGCTATGATGGACTTGAGGATAAAGATTTCTGCTACCGAGAGTGATGGACTTGAGTTCGAATCCCCAGGACCCACATGGTAGACGGACCAATTCCTGTGCTTGTCCTCTGACCTCTAAGGCATACACATGACCCCTTCACACCCTAAAATAAAATAAAAAAAATACAGAGCATATTCTTAAATGAAGTAATTTTCTGGTTTCTTGTGAAATGAAAATGAGGACCATGGACACTTTACTACATATACAGACTGGGCCCAATTAGTCAGGAAGACAGGAGGAGAGAAGTAGGAGAATAATTGGTTCATTCCTTTCACTGGGTCCTTTAAGGCAACGGCTGCCCCGCAGAAGGAAGAATCTGTTTGGAAAACTGGTTTAGATAGGGGCGCTCCCGGGAACGCTGGCTTCTTTCTAATACACAGACATACCTCTTTGGACCTTAGGGCATTAGAGAAGACAAGGACATAGGTACAGGTACCATGCACTGAACTGTGAGAAATCACTGCTGAAACAAAGCCAGGTACCTGTCAGGGCCATGTGTGTACATGCGTGATTGTGTGTGTGTGTGTGTGTGTGTGTGTGTGTGTGTGCAGGGCAAGGCTCTGCTTGTTAACTTGTTAACAAATATTTGACGAACAAGGAGGGGATCCCCTAGCTCCTGATGCAGGGAGAGAAGGCCTGATAGCATCGGGTGGATTCTGGGGCCAGCACCAGCCATAGGATGTGAGTCTGGCCTCTGGCCTCACAAGCTCATCAGGCAAAACAGGTTTGTGGAAGCTAAATGGACCCAGGCTCTTTTCTCTCACACCCGCCCACGATATTGTTGGAGGCTAATAAGAAGCTAAGCAATCAAACCATTTTCCCTCTCTGTCTCCCAAGTATTTGCTCCTTGAAATTTAAGCTTTATCCCTCTCTCGCTCTCATGCCTCTTGAAAGGAAGTGCTGTAATGTCCTGGGAAAATAATCTCAAGTTCTAATCAGTCCTCCGTCCTGGGTGTTAGAGGGACTTGGAGATGAGGTTGTGGGCAGGGCAGAAGCAAGGCCAAGGGGGACAGCTGCTCAGGAGCAAAGCCAGCTACAACAGAAGCTCTGAACTAACCCCACAGTGCTTTGGTGCCAGGGAGAAGGCTTAACTTATCGGGAGGGAGGCCCAGGCAATCTGAGAAGTGAGCTGAAAAAAGGCGGGAGAAAAGAGGACTGATTATACGGGGAGTGGGCACTTAGTAGCTTCCTGTTCCTTGTTCTGGGGGTGGTGTTGCGGGAGGAGGGGGGTGGGGGTGGCTTCTCTGAACTCTGACTCTTCTCTTTTCCTCATAAGTGACATCACTCCTCTGCCCAAGGCATTTTCAGTAGCAGGTGGAGCAGATACCTGACACCAGGGTCTGCTCTGGAATTCCTGTAGAGAATCAAGGACATTTGTCTGTTTACATGGGTGGGGATGGCAGCCCAGTAGAAGGGTGTGTTTGTGCAGAAAGCCCCAGTGTTCTTAAATGGATAGGTTCACAGGGAGGGCAGGGGATGGGGCTACTGTCTAGGAAGCCCGAGAATTCCTGAGCCCTTCTCCTGACTGAGGAAAATGTCGCTCAGTTCTCACCCAAGGTAATGTTTTATAAATGTACTGGGTTCCAGCAAACTGCCCTCTACTTTGTCCCCCTCCAAATTGCCAAGGTTCCTGCTCTGTTTCTTCCCATAAAAGCCAGCAATACCATATCCCATATCTGTCTTTTCCCGTCCATCATTGTATGAACCAAGTCAGCTAACTTCCTTCCTTCCTTCCTTCCTTCCTTCCTTCCTTCCTTCCTTCCTTCCTTCCTTCCTTCCTTCCTTCCTTCCTTCCTTCCTTCCTTCCTTCCTTTTTTTACGCCTATGTTTCAGTTCCGTGGGAGGAGCCACTGAGACTCAGAGATGAGGTAAATTCAGCTCTGTAATAGTTTACATTATCCTTCTGTAGACTTACGAATGCTTAGAATAAGCTGCCCCCCCTGCCCAAGAAAGCAAGTTAAGCTGTTAAAAATGTCTTCCTCTATTAGTTGCTAAAAGGTGTGTCCTGCTTAAACAGAGGCCCTTTTAAATACAAATCAGAAATAGGGGTTTGCAGTCTGAGTATGGCCTTGCCCTGGTGTGGACCAGAACTACTGCCCAGCATGCAGGGATCTGCCTGAGGCAAACCACCTCTTCTCACCTACCAGGTTCTCCCTCTTCTGTCATCCTCCTTCACAGCGTTCTTGCTCTGTACCAGCCCTGCATGCAGGCTTCCTGGCTGAGCAGAGTGTCTGCTTCTTTGGGCCTCCCTCTGAGACTGTGCATAAGAATTTTAAGAGATAATATCAAAATCGGGCCACAGACATTACAGCATGTTTTTAAAGGTTTGCATTTGGCAAATATACTTTTTTTAAGATTATAATTGCATATTCTATATTATGTTACAAGAGGAGGCTTGAGGGATTTATTAAATGTTTTTGTTATCTAGCTGGATAGTGGTGTCCTTTCAGTCAGTGAGGGGAATTCTCTTGGGTGTGAATCTGAGGTCTTTTCTAGATGGGAGGGGATGAAATGCCTCTCCTAATGTTGTCTATGATAGCTTTGCTTGACCTTTGAGTCTGACTGATGTGGGCCCTGGTACACCTCAACAGCCCCACTATTGACAAACAACTGGTAAATGTGACACTCGTTGACCTGAATCTTGGCAGTGATTTTGTTCTTTGGGCTGAGCGAATATTCTTCTGCCCTTAGCCTTAGTAGTCCTGTGGTCTAAGGGGACATATGGGTGACCAGACACCAGAAGGACCATTTCTTACTGCCTCTCTTGCTTTCCTAGGTGTGAGATAGCAGGAGGGCCTTGGTGACGAAGGGAAAAGTCTCAAGTGGATTCTTGGATCATCCTGGGGGAAAAATCTTCCTAAGAGCTGGGGTGTGGCGGGGGGCAGAGCTCTTGCCAAAGCCTTGGGCTCTGTCCCCAGCACTTTCAGAGGCTTTTTAAAGGCTCTTTGCTTCTGTGTGACTGGGGAATCAACTGTAGCTTTGGCTGTGGAAGGACAAAGAAGCAGAAGCATTCCTTGTCTGTATTCTGCTCTTTCAAAAAAGTCATCTGAGCAGAATTAAAATGTCCGGGGGCAGCAGGGGCAGGATCAACTGGGGTTTTTCAAAGAGCCTGGATAGAAAAAAAAAAAAAAATTAGAGACTATTCAAACCTGGGGCTAACTGAGCTTCAGTCTCAGAGGCTTGAGCCAGGACAGCACTTTATGATTTCAGAGAGACACTGAGAAGTCTGCTCTGACCTCCACAATGAGGGAAGCATGTCTTAGGGAGGGACAGCCTTCAGAGAGTGCTGTGTGGTGGTTTAGATCTGCTCCTGGTCCCAGAGATATGTGTCATCCTGCTGCCAGGTCAGTGGCCTCTAACCAAAGTCCATTTGTCTCTGGATTTATTTTCTCAAGTCCCAGAATAGGCCAGTCACCCCCTATGAACAAGTCTTCCCATATCCCTCATCGCCTCAGTCAAGAATCAGGCACATTTTCAAACAACTGTTCAGGAGTACACACACACCACACACACACATGCACACATGTACTGACACACACACATATACATGTGCGCATATACAGATACACACACACATGTAAGCACATATGTACAAACACTCATACACACGTGCATGCACAGACATGTGCATGCATACACACATGCACACACACACACACACACACACACACATACACACACACAGGAATACACATGCCTATCACAGGCACAAAACCCAGTATGATTTAGTATAAACTCAGGGTTTAGAGCCATCCCTTACTAGCTGTATGTCCCCCAGAAGTTTACATTCCCTATCTATGCCTTGTTTTCTCCGACTATAAAATGGGTATAGTGGTAGTCTACGTCTCAGGATAGTTGCAAGTGATGAGTAATGAGTACTTGCAGAGTGTTTTATGCATTGCTGGCCCCCAGAAGCTGTTCACTATGCAACCACAACTCTGATTAACAGCTTTTGTACAGGTCATGCTACTTCTGAATCTCAAATCTTCTTCCCACTCCTGCAGCAACAAATCCAAATTGTAAATCTTATCAAGACTTCAAGGCCTATGCTAACCCTAGACATCTTTTATAAAGAGTTTTAAGGGTAGAGAGGCAGAGGGACCAGAAGTACAAGGTCATTTCCAAGTACACAAAGACAGAGAGACCAGAGTAAGATACAGAGACCCGACATTCCCTCACTCCCACAATTTTGTTTTCAAAAAACGATTTTGATTTCTTTTTCCAATACCAGATGGACATAATAATTGTTTGTTAAGAACCTGCCTCCCAATATAGTGTCTTATCTGTCTTTCCATGTCTTCTTTGTCCTTCTGTCCCAAATTCTTAAGGCTGGTGGATGGTTTCTAGAGGGAGTGAACAGTCCAAGGCTTTGTTCTTGGATTCATTCACCATGTCCCTTTCTCTGGGAAGGACCCTTCTCAGATGGTGCCAGCCCTGTGCTCTGCCTCCTGCCTTCTCATCTCTGTGGCCACCACAGTTCTAGCCCCACTTCTGTCTCTTCCCATCTCTCCACCTCTTCCCTTTTGATTCTTCTTGCTTCTTTGACCTCCCCCACCTCTCTCTTAATGAGAACTTTCACACATCATATTGATTTGGAGTTTTAAAAAAGGCAGCATCGATTTTTCCGGGGGACTTTTCATGATCTTATTTTTAAATGTAGGAAGAAAACTGTTTCAAAAGCTGTTGACTTTGTTCTATTAAGTTAGGGAGTCGATGCTGGAAACTCTCTTCTGGAGACTCAGAGAGCTCAGGGACCCAGATGCTACATCTAATAAGCTGGGATCAGGATAGTCCTCCATTTTGTGGTTCTAAATCTGGTAGTGAGCATCTTGGGCAGGAAGAGGGCTTGTCTTACAGGCCTGGATTTGAGGACAGTGCCCACGGGAGCATGCACAAAGAGTAAGCACAAACTTCAATGTGGACTTAGGCAAGAGAATGGGTAGGAATGTCCTCCCGTGGTCCCCATGTCGAACTTACCAGACCAATACCTGCTGTGTATCCCTAGCCTGGGCTGAGTGCTTTGTCTGCATGATCTCATTTAATGGTGCCACTAATCTCAGGATGCAGATCGCTGTGGGTGAAGACACTCTAAAGTTAGTACAGGACGCTCCTTTTAAAAGAAGAATTATTGGTAATGATAAAATACCAGAACACGAAATTGGACAAAGTGAGCAAAAGACATTGTACCTAGTGGAAGGTGTGCGTGTGTGCCTGCATGCAGCCCACATTAAATCTTCTTGAGTATGAGTCTGGCTATGCACAAATGATCCAGTTGGATCATGTGACTAGGCGGGGATATTGGAAAAAGGGGGAACCATGGCAAGGAAACAAGATGATGTATGGCAAAAGTACTGATGTCATGGTTAGGAGTGATTTCTCTTTGGCAGGTGACTGTCAATGGATCACATTTGCTCTGAGGTCTCTGTCAACAAGTACTACAGCCACAAACTGGGACCAGCTAATTCCTTCTATGAGTTTGAAGATCCAGGGGATTAGGTAGAGAAACAGCACCCCCAGGGTTTCTCTGCTTCTGGCTCCTGGTCAGGGGCAGAAGGGGAGAGCTTAAGAGTGCAGGTAGCTGAACTGAGACTCCCCTGGTCACTGCAGCTTGGAAGTCTCCAGCATTTTGGGAGATCAGATCCTCTCCTGGACCAATAAAGGCAGCTCTGGATTAGGCTCATTTGTCAAAAAGGTGAAAGGCAATTAAACTTACCCTAGATGATAGGGAACTTTGGCCAGCTTGCAAACTTCTAACATGCTCAAAGGTGAATCTGATTTGCTTTATAACAATTTCTCTTGTTATAAATTAAATATAATTTATTTATTTGTGGATTAAATGCGTGTTGCTTTTCAGGTAGCTAGCTTTCATTTGGGGGGGATCTTGAGAGTCACTTCTCCAGAAGTCACCCCAACTCTTATGTGCTTTTGTAGTGCCTATCACGGCTCAGACATTCCTTCTAGAAACGCCATAGACTTTTTTCACAAACAGCCCTTTATACGGTATCACTCTAGAATAATAGTGCTGGGCGCTGGTAGAGGCAAGGCTTGTCATTCAACAGTTGCCTGATTTTGTAGCCAAAGCCCAAGCAAGAGCAACAAGATCCTAATGCAAATGGCAGCCCAGATAAAAGGACTTCTTTTTACTATTTACCTACACTCCTGGTCAGTCTTGTGGCTTTGACGCCTGTATACTGTCTTCTCCACAGAAACATGTACCCAAAGGTCATTTATTTCTAGTGGAGATTTGTTTTTATCTAAAATGAAACTATGGCCATTTAAAATTGTCTGTTCTGCACACTTCAGTAAAACTGGGGGGAGGCATCTGAAGCATCCTTGCAAGTGTTTTGCCCCTGGGAGTGATGTCATTGCAGCGGCTTCCTCTGCACCCCACCTTTGTAGCTCATCAGAGTGGAAGTCCTTGAAGCTCCTATCCCAGATACAATTTACACCGGAGGAGGCCCTTGGGCAGAATTTCAGCTGTGCTTCATGCTTAATCAGCCCTGGTGGCTGCTGCTGAAGTAGCTAGTCGGCGGGGATGAAACAGAAAAGGGTGCTTCAGAAAATCCCAGCTCCCAGCCTCGTTCTTCCTGCATATGGACAGTGCTAAGGAAGGCTCCTGGAAAATGGCCTCCACCGTGGCCTGGATTTTACATTCTCCATTCCTGAAGGTTCTCGTCCTGGCCGCTGATTACCTATTTCCTCATTTCCTTGTTTCTTGAACAGGCAAGGCCTAGAACATTGCTTACAAAGCATGCCAGTGACAGAAAAATAGCCTCTCTTTGGTTCTTCCCCTTCACTGAAGCTCACCAACTTCTTCCATCTTGAGAGCACTTCAGTCCTTTCTTCCCACAGTCATGGTCCATGATCTTACCCCAGTGTGTTCCCAGAGGAGACATGCTCTGGTTTGGGGTTTTGTCTGTGTGCATTGCCTCTGGGATGTTTATTCTCTAAACTTTTCCTTAGGTGTTTTAATCTCTGCTTTTTTTTTCTCCCCCTCACCATCGGGATAGACTTTTCTCTCCCCTCACTGGGTCTATTGAGCCTCCTCTCCAGCTTTCTAGAGATACACACATAAGAATAGAGGATGGGGGCTGGGGAGATAGCTCAGTTGGTGAAGTGCATGCCTAGTAAGTACAAATGTGTGTCTTTGGTTTCCAGAACCCATATGGGGGAAAAATGACCATGGTGAATTCTTGTAATTCCAGCTCTGGTGGTGGTGGTGAGGAGTCAGATCCCTAGCTTACTTGGCGATGTCCAGGCCAATAAAAGACCCTTCCCCAAACAAGATAACAGACCCAAGGAGCAACAGAGATTGTCCTCTAGCCTCTATACATGTCCTTTTCACATGAACACACACACACACACACACACACACACACACACACACACACACACACACCACACAGAGGGCCAGAACTTACTCAGGAACAGAGACAGTCTCTCATCGGCACGGCCCTGTAAAAACTACGACCTTTACCTACAGCCTCTCTTGTCTTGTCCATTTTTCCTCACGTCCAGGTACACTGGAGGAGGCCAGGGGATGGCATCCACACTGAAGGTGTCTGCCATTGTCTGACAAAACCACTGGCCTCTGCCTGGATCACAGAGGGAGGCAGATATTATTTGTAGAGCTTCAAAACTGGGTGTGTGGGTGGGTGGGTGGCATTTACAAGGCTTTCTTTACTCCATGTAGAGAACCTGTCCCTATCCCCCAATCTGTTAATGCAACAAGTCTGCCAGTTCCACTGTGAAAGAATCCTGGATCCTTCAGCCTCTCTCCCTTGCTTACTCAAGGCTATTGTGGTAAGGCCATCTCTGGTGTCACGGACTCCTGTTCTGGTCCCAAGATGCTGTCCACAGTTGTTTCAGGGATGCACCACCCAAGCACATCTGGCCCTAACCATCTGTGGGAAAGTCTTCTTTGGGTCACCTGTCACACTCATGATCATGTCTGAATACCCTACCTTCTTGCCTCATAGTGGTAAAGAAATCTCAGATCTGAGGCTGGCCTCTCATGCCTCCATGTCCTATAGGCACCAACTCCTGCTTTCCCCCCCATCTTTTCCATCAACTGCCACCACCTCAGGTCTACAGTGTCAGAATGGCATCAGATAGCTCCTGTGCCAGGTATAGTTGGAGGTATTACCAAACATGAAAAACAGATGTGTTGAAGGAAGGAAGGAAGGAAGGAAGGAAGGAAGGAAGGAAGGAAGGAAGGAAGGAAGGAAGGAAGGAAGGAGGAAGGAAGGAAGGAAGGAAAGATCACTGTGGGACATGTAGCCAATCAGGAGAAAAGAGGCCACACTGCTGCTATGTGGCCTCAGAAGAATAAAGTAGAACGTGCTCCCCTCCATGTCCATGTCCCCCTCCATGGTGTCCTCAGAGATGCTGGCCCTATGGCTTTGGTCCTGATATGTAGAAGCTGGCAATTGCTTCCCCATGATATGTGGGGAAAATAAATAAAAAAATCATTATCTTGGAATATTTTTCTTTGTGGAATGATATATCCTCAACTTATATTTAGAATGGTATACGATGTCTTCTACCCTGTGATTTGACTGACAGGAGAAGTATATTTAAGCTATTTTTAACATAGAAATCTTAAGAAGAAATCTAGTGATTAGATTTTTTGGAAGCTATTGTGTGCAATTTTATAACTTTGGTTAAGAGTTCCTTTAAAAAGAGAAAAGGAGAAGAAAAGCCAACAGATTGATATGTTTCAGTTCTTGCAACTTTAGACTTTTGTACTAGATGAATTCTTTGTTTTCAGAAAGGAGTAACTTAGTGTGTGTGTATATGCCTTGCCTGCATGCATGTGTGTGTGTGTCTCACTCTATTCTTCACAAATAGCTCATGTTCTTCAAGAAAGCATTTAGAAGGGGCTGTTTTCACTGTAATGACAGTACCAGTGAGCAAGTCATCCATTCCCAGTTTTCCCACAATAATCTTTTGAAGGAATTATTGTTGTGGGGATTTGTATCCTTGCTTTTTTGCAAAAACAAAAAAGGAAACAGGTGGAGTGAGGGACCCAAGACCCTGTGGCTAAGAGGTGGCATTGAAGCTTCAGTTATTCATTGACCTCTTGAGGCCCCAATGAGGGTGATTTGCCTTACTACCATGTTGCCCTGCTGGAGACTTTACCCAGTAGAGCTGGGCTGTGTTTACCTGTGGTTGAAGGGCAACAGTCTCAGTGGTTCTAGAAGAGGGCATCTGCCTTTCTTATACGCAAGTTTCTCTGCCTCAGATTGTTGGGCAAGTGTAACAAGAAATTGTTTCTGCTGCATTGACTGAGACTTTAGCTGTGAGATTATACCAACCTGGATAGAATCTTATAGATGTTTCTTATATGGAATGATCAGAAAGAAATACTTAGCAGAACCAATGGGCTTTAATCCTTACCCCAGCCCAGGTGGCTTGGGTTTCTTTGTAACTTGGTGGCTTTATGGCAACTGAATTCTTATGTGGCAATGTCAGGGTTCCGAAAGAGAATGTTCCGGTTCAAAAGGCAGAAGTTTACATGACTTTTATGGCTTATATGGTTTGAAGATTCTCTGCCAGATGCTTATAAGCCATAACTCTGTAGGATCATCTGACATGATCCTAAAACACCGAGACTCTCTAAAAGAAGAACCACTGCGCCTGATTCCCAGGGGTTCAAATCACTTTATTCTCAAGCTCTAAGAGTTCCCCTCCTTGAAGACCACACCAGGAAGATGAGCATAACATAGTGCATCAGGCATAGTGTGTAGTTCTTCCTGCTGGTACCTCGCTATTGCTGATGTACGGGGATCTCCTGAAACATGGACTGACAGTGGCTTCTTTCTTGACAATTTAGTGACTCTACTAATTGACCTTTCCAGTTTCATGTTCCACACAGTACTTCTCTCAACACAACTCCAGCCCATGCTAGATTTTTTTAAAGTTAGATTTTAGAAAGCTATCATACTTGTATCAGTCAGCATAGATGAGGATTTGCTGCAGTAACAAGCATTCTTTCAAATTGTAGTGCCTTAAAACAGAGCAGGTTTATTTCTCCCTTATTTTGTACCTTCAGTAAGTTCCCTATTGTTAATAGTCATCTGGCAGAGGGTGATGGAGCTCCTGGTAGGTGTTGCCTTCACAATTACATGCACTTGTTTTAAGTGATATGCATTGCTTCTGCTATAAATGTATCAGTCGATCTTTTGTGGGCGCGACACCCCATGATAGTTTAAAAGAAGGAAACGTTTATGCTAGCACACATCTTCATAATTTCAATTTGTGCCTGGCTGGTCACAGTGCTCTTGGGCTTGTGACAGTATATCACAGTGAGGGTACATGGTGGAACAAAGTTGTCTCATCTGTGGCCAGAAAGCAACAAGAGAGAAAGGGCAGGACCACTATTTTAATATTCTCTTCGAGGGCACGCCCTTAACAATCTAACTGTCTTCAGTTAAGTTCCACTTCTTAAAAGTTTTACAGTGCCACAGCCTGGGGACCAAGCCTTTAGCATGTGCCCTATAGAGGACATTTAAAATCCCAAACCATAAGGGATGGTGCTATGACTTGGCTGGGAAAGTGTTTGCTTTCTAAACATGAAAACAACAATTTCATTCCTAGAACCCTCTTTAAAAGATAAAAGGTGAGCACAGTGCAATCCCAGTATGAGGGGAACAGATCCACAGGTTCCTTGTGTTCACAGCCTAGGCAACCTACAGAGTTCCAGGCCAGTGAATGACCCTGCATTACAACAGTGATGGGTAACATTAAAAGAATGGTTCCGGATGCTCCCTCTGTCTTCCGCAGAGTTTGTGCACACATAAACATGACCATGCACGAAGAAAAAAACCTCACCCAATTAAATCAGTAAATAAAATCCAGATCATGACAACATCTCATTGGTTGTATGGCTACATTCAGTTGTTCTTCAGCTGAATCAGTAGCACTGGCCTCTCTTAAAAATGTTTTTGGTTTCTCTACAGTTTCTTTCCTCCGTGCGTTCATATCACCATACCACCCTCCCCACTGAGTGTTTTAGTCAGCATCTGCCCTGTAGCCAGATGTGGTTCTCAGTTTTAAGAATTATGAATATGCAAAGGTTTTTGAGAGGTCACAGTGTAGAGTTGTTCAGACTCTATTCACCTTCCCCCCCCCCCCCAGACCCTTCAGGAAGACAGACAATGTTCATGACTTTGTCAATGATATATCACCGATGACTCTATGGAATAATAACTATCATTTAATTATTATTATCCTTATGACAAGCCAAACACTTGGCCAATAAGGGCAGGCTGTGTGCTGCTACTCATGGCTGAGGAGGTGTAGTCTTTCCGGGGGTCAATTTACTTGTCCAAGCTCACACAGCTACTAGAGGGAAACTTGAAATTTGGGTTGAGTCCATCTTCATTTTTTAAAGGTATCCTGGTGTTGTGGTCCAGGATGGCCTCAAACTCTGGATCCTCCTGGATCTGCTTGCTAGGTGCTGGGGTTACAGATAGGAGCCACCAGGCCCAGCAATTTCTCCCCGATCCATAGACGCTGGAATAATAAACAGACCAAGGTGATTTCTCTGTAGTATACCAGGTATTTAGCAAGCAGAAGCAACATAGAGAATTCTCTGCATAGGATTCTTTTGGATGAGTGAAGGGGATGGATGGAGAAGGAGCAAAGAAAGCCAAGAAAAAGGAAATGCAAAAAAGAAAGAAGAGAAAAAGAATGAAATAAATGTCTCTTACTTCAGAAGGTAAGAGTCACAGCTTTCTGGTGTGGTTCTTGGGAGCAGGCAGGCAAGCGCACCTCCTAAGTAGGGTGTCTGGAGAGCCCTGCATTGCTTTAACCACTCACCAGTCCTTCCTCCGTCTACCAGCATGTACCTTAACAGGTCTCTTTACCACTGAAGAGGCTCTTCAGTCTACCACATCGGAAGCGACCACAATTAAACACGCAGATGATATATTCCCCCTCACTCGGCTGCCACAAAGGAAATATTTTTGAAAACATGACAACTCAGTATCACAGCTCAAAGAAGCTGGAGGAAAGAAGAAAGGCCCACAAAGGAGGAGCTGGAGAGAATTCTTAAAGGTCACTCCCTGATTCTGTGTGTGACTTTCCAAAGTGATGGTTGAGATTAAAAAATAAACTGTAAATATAACAATTACAGTGAGTCTCTGTCCTGTGCTGCTGAATAATAGTTTACACTGGAATCAACAACAGGCGACCAGGCCTGAAAGCGTGGGTCTTTTCTGCAGCTTGGCCTTGTGTGCCCAGGGCCAATTTGTTTTCTACTGTTGCTCCCTCTTTATCAAAAGGACAATCTGCAATCTTGTGCTGTTCTTATCTGTGCTGGAGCCTTAGAAGTTGTCCTATATATTGACATAAAGCTTAGTGTAACCTAGATTTTTGTAATGCGGCTTCTCAGTTTTAACAAGGAGGTCCCCTGGTGCCTCAGCACCATCAGTCTATAACCTTTGGGGCCAGGTGGCTTTGTTCTGTGTTTAATGCTTCGTCAGTTTGTGTATGTTCCCTGTGTGTGCGTGTGTGAATGCACGTGTGCATGACCATGTATATGTTCCCTGGTGACTCCTGGGTTGGCAACTTTAGTCCTGGAGATCATATGTAAGTACCTAATTGCATTTGCTATTTAGTAATTAACCACTTGCAGGTGTAACTGGTTGTGAGCACAGTTCTGCATGTGTGACTAATTGCAGGTGTAAAATAGTCACCCCTTCAGTTACCTTCATGGCTCGGTGGGACTCAATGCTAATTCTCCAGCACCATCTGCAGTTAGACTCATCCCTGGCCAGAGTGGTTCTCAGGAGAGCAAGCATGAGGTGGGGGCCGAGACAGACTCTTTTAGAGGAAAGAGGTAAAGGGGCGCCGGGCTTTGTTCCAGAGAGTCTGCAGGAAGCCAGAAGCCTAGCTGGGGAGGTTCTTCCCTACCAGGCTGCCACACAGGGCAGAGCACTTGCTGGGTCTTTGAGCTGCATAACCCCCCACCAGGGCCTGGCATCTCATGTGAAGCCTCCGATAGGACCCTTTCTTGCTTAAAGTTCTGCAATAGGCCCCTGTCCTAGGACTATTTCTGTATCAACCCAAAATCTCATAGACATAGCTGCTTGACAGAGGCATAGACAAGTATTCAAGAAGCTTCAATTCCCTTTGCTGTATTGTCATCACACAGGTGACACAGCCACACCCACCATGTGAATTCTGTGCCTTTGACTTCAGCAATTTATCTGCAAAGTGTATGTAGGTGTGGATGTGGGTACACCCTCGCCCACCTCCCTGATAGGACTCTTTTGTTTTCCTGAGGGCTAGGTAGATGTAACTTCAGTTGGGGATTTGCCTGGAGAAGATCAAAGGAATGCCATATCCTACAGGTGAGCAGAATGACTCTTGGGTGGCTCTAGAGAGTGCCTTCTCATACTCTTGGCACAGAGATTGTCAAGGAAATCCAAAGGTTGGAAAATAACCAAAGGAGTGAGACTTGACTCTGAGCCCTACACACATGAGCCTTTTCCCTATAATAATGTCACGTGAAGGCCTGTAGCACCCTGGGGTGACCCTCTTCTGCATGTGGAGATCCTTCTAGGTGGCCAGTGGTCCCAAGAGGAGATCTTCCTTCTCGGCTGGTTTGCTTTTCCTCCTACGAAGCCACCACATCTAGATTAATCATGTGAACAGTGACCCTGACAGGATCTGTCTGGGGGCCTTATCCATAGCTGTACTTTAATGGGATGGGCCTCAGGGGAGGAAGGGCTAGGGTTAGGGTGGGATCCAAAGGAAGAATGGAGGCCAGTGTACAAGGTTGGGTACATAAGGTGATGAGCAGACAATGAAGTAGATTATCGTACTTTCCATAAAGTCTCTCCAGAAGAGCTAAGGAATTTCTTGGCCCCTGAGAGGGAGGAGATCTTACTTACCCACAGTGCTCAGAGCTCCCAGCTTGCAATGGGCCAGGCTAGTCACATTGGCGATGGATATAGATCCAAGCATGTACTTCCAGGTAATGGAGGATGAAGGATGGAAGAGAAGTGACATGGGAGAAAAGCTTAAAAAGAGACACTTGTTTACTAAGTGGGAGTGGTGGGTCCAAGGGGAAAGATGCTGCCACATCTGGCCACAGTGGAAAAGAGTGTGTGGCCTTGGAGGTAAGGAGAGCGGTGATGTAGCTGAGTTAGGTTAGGTCATGCTTGGTCTCATGGCTAGAGTTAGTGTGTGGCATTTGCATGAGCTTAGGTGTCCTCAACAGGAAAATGTGGGCAGGCTGCATGAGTTTAGGTGTCCTCAACAGGGAAATGTGGACAGGCAGAGGTTGGGAACCACCACACTGGTGGTACATTTTTTTTTTTTTTTATCAATCCATTCTATTACAATATTGAACCTGGCTTCTTTGATCTTTACTATTAAGCTCCTTCAATGGGACCCCTTTGACAGCCCATTCTATAATATTTGGCTTGTCCTCTAGCCCCTTGGTCTATTCTTTGATTTTTTTTTCTGTTAGCATCAAGGTGGTCTGGCCTTTATGCTTCATTTCACCATAGATTCCTTGCAAAGAGAATGAAGCTGTTCCTATATCTATTCTATCTCTGGGTACTCATGCTTCAAATTTCTTATCCAGGATCCCATTCCATGGGCTGTAGCAAGGAGAGATGTGAGTATAACTCTCATACATCAGCTGAGACAGAGCAAACCCTCAGTAATATTTACTTGAGTGACCCATTGCATTTTTTATTAGTCTTTTTTTTTTTTTTTTTTTTTTTTTTTTTTTTTTTTTTTTTTTTTTTTTTTTTTTTTTTTTTTGGAAATGAGGTCTTTCTATGTGGCCCAGGCTAGTAGAACCTACTCTCAGCCTTCCAAGTGCTGTGATTTCAGGCATACCCCACCACATCTGACTTTGTATTTTTTCCCCCTAATCTTTTAGTTTTCTGAAGTTTGCTTCTCCCACAAAACACAAACACCCATCTCCGAAAGAGGCTGACTTGCTCAGTGCTTGCTGTTACCCTTAGTGCTTGCCTACGAAGAAATCATAATGCTCAGAATAATGCAGTGCAAGCCTGAGCCACTCACTGGCTTGTTTGTGGCAGCAAATGGCTGTAAGGTCTTCTAGGAAAGTCCTGCTCAGAAGTCACACGTGATCCCAGCCTGGCAGAAGTTATGTTAGAGAATGGCCATCAGAAACATGTTCAAGAGCTAACAATTTAGGGATGAAATACATGAAGTCTGCATGTTATCCATTATCCTAAGATATAAATTTAGGGTTAACACAGTAGGTCAGGGTGTGATAATTCACATGCCATATCAACAGTTTTATTCTATAGTCAGAAGGAGAGACTGTCCTTCAGACTCTTAGAGAATTTGAATGCTAGAAGGATCTCTCATGATGACCTCATAAAACTATCCTTTTTACTTGGAGAATATAAAATTATATTCAGTAAATTTACCAACAGTGGGCCAATTCTGCATTTTATCTCTTAGATGGTGCCTCTTAACTCATCCCTGTCAAATGGAATTCAGCCTAAAGGAGACCTTCTTAATTGGCCATCCTTTCAAGCAGGCATATGCATCAATATATGTGTTATCTCTGTTTATGACCATGAACACCCCATTACTGTGGAGGAGGAGGGTTTTTGATGTTAGTCTGAGGGCAGGTTATGTTCAACAACAGCCAGTGTACTTGGAGATACCAGTGGAGGTGCAGTAGAAAACTCAAATGTTCCAAGTTCTTTTAGAATTCAATCCAGCCCACAGGCTCGAGGCTTTTAGACTCAAATTGGTCCCTAATATCACTGTGGTGTTGTATATGTTTCCTCTTAAGAATAGTAACACGCATGAATATGTGCACATGTGTGTGCACACATACACATGCATGCATGTATGCACAAGAGATCTACTTTCATTCATGGAAACATCATTTCTTAAGGGAAATCAGTTTAGCAAGCACTCACACACACATGCACACAAACACATACTCACAAAGAGAAAGAACAGTATAATCTCAGAATATAAACATTTCAGAATGTAGTCTTTGTGAGAATATATTGAGAATTTAATTGCTCTGAAGATTCTGTTGCATTGCATTATCTCTTGTGTACACATGGCCTTTTTACCTCAGTAGATCTATGTGTGGAACTGACCTTAAGATGAAGGGCCTTCCCATCTTTCCCCAGAAACTCATTGAGACACTTATCCATGTACTGACTATTCTCTAGTGGTATCTTTTCAGGACTGGGTTAGTGTGATCATAGCAGTAATCACAACTGATAACATTTATTGGACATGCAATAGACAGACACTATCTTAAGGACACTATATGCATTATTTTATCTAATCATGACAGGTGTCATGGGCTGACTTATGTTTCCACAAGAATATTTATCTACTAACGTGATGATATTTGGAGATAGAGCCTTGAAGGAGATAAAGATTAAATTAGGCCAAATGGCTCAGACCCTCAGCTGTTGGGTTGATACCTCCTTACAAAGAGACACACAGCAGAGAGAGCTTTCACTCTGAGGTCACATAGACAAAGGATGTTGTGAGGTCAAAGCAAGAAGATGGCACCTATAAGCCGTGAGATTAGCCACCCACTAAACTAGCCCTCTGTTACCTTGATCTAGAATTATGACCTCCATCACTGGGAGAGAGAGAGTTTCTGTTGCCTTAGCTACTTCTGTATGGTGTTTGGTTAAAGCAGCCTGAGCAAACTCATACAACTTGATAGAGCACGGACCTTCATCAGCTTCGCTTTGGCAGGTGAATCTCAGCGTTGTAATTAGCTTGTGTCAGGCTGGATAGAATTTTCGGAGCTTAGCTGTGTTCCACAGTCTCAGTGATCCTCAACACTAAGAAAAAAGGGATATCTAAGATCTTGCCCTTCAGTTAAAGCCAGTAGCTCTGTTTGTACCAGCCCACGGGGCTGTAGGATGGACAGCGAATACAGTGTTTGGGAATGAGAGCTGGGTATGGTCCAGAAGGAAGCTGGAGTGATGCAGCTGACATCAGCTGAACAAATTAATGCATGTGATTGGCTTTGGCATCGCTGTTTTTAACCATCATCTGTAGTCATGGTACATGCCAACTTATCCTTTCAAAGATGAGCACTCAGACTAATCAAATGAGTAAACATGGGTAGGACTAATCTCAGTTCTGCTCTATAAATTGTGTCTTGAAGTGTTCACCACTCCAATAAGAGCATTCCCAGTAAATGATGTGCCATTAGATTGAAGCAGGGCCACCAGTACCAGAAGATACCCATTCTTCTTCCTCCCTGTTTATTATAGCTGGGTAGCCATGGTGATACATGGTACAGGTCTTTAGGTACCATATCACTGTGGCATTTACTTACATCACTCTCACTGATTTGTGGTACAGTAATCTCTCCCACCCACAGATTCCTTTTTATGAAATTCTGGTATCCTTGGATTTATTTCTATATGCTTGGGGAATTTCTGTTTCAAGACATTCAGGTTTGGAGTCACTGCTTTGGGGGATAATTGGAAATAGAGAAACTGATGGGTATTAGGAGCAAGAAGAGGGTGTGGAAGGCAGATGTTTCAACAGCAGTCTGGGAGGAAGAGCCGAGAGTGCCTTCTGTGTCTGTGCCTGTTGTAGAAAGGGGGCTGAGATGTTTGTGATCTGTTATCAATGTCTAAGAACAGGCTCTGTTGTGTTTTATGGGGGTTGGGGACTTAGACGCCCCCACAGCTCTTCTACGATAGGCTAGCGATTCCAGCAAGGCATCAAAGCTCCAAATTCAGCTGTGTCCTTGGCATCATGGTGGAAGGAAGAAGAAGCATAGTCCAGTGTAGGTGATGTCACAAAGGCTATGAAGACGTATTTGGAGGACACGGTGAATTTTTGTGGCTACACCAGAGGAAAATTATAAATGACTACGGAACTCATTGAGAGGGAGATTCTGAAAACAAGTTAGTAAAGAGAGAGTATCAAATGGAAATTAGTAACATGAAAATCATGATTATAATATTAACATTTTCAAAAGCTATGGATACTCTTCAGATGTGACATTCCTATTTTAGAATAATAACTTTTGTTGTTACTAAAGTTAGACACTACTCCATCAACATTTTCAGAAATGGACATATGTGTGTATATAATATGTGCAAAATGGGAAAGTTTAAAAAAAAGATGCAAGATAATACAGGAATTGCCAGTGTTGACTTTAAGTTAACATCAATTTAGGTATTTCCCTATAGCCCATAAGTATTGTTGTTAGAAGAATAGAAAGTCATAACTAACTTTAGAGTGTGATAGCTTTCTCTGTATGTTTGTGCATGTGTGCATATGTTTGATACATGTATATACATGTTTGTGTGTGTGCACATTCATACTGGTGATTTTTTTTTTAATTTTGCAATGACATCATCCCAGGCAGTCCAAATTAGTCTCAAATCCACAATCCTCCTGCCTTCTTATGTCTGCTGTCTAAAGGTTGGGAATTTGTGTGTGCACCCCCATACATACCCTACTTTAAGAATGTTCTAAAAACATTAAGACTGTGATTTTATAATAGTACCCCCTCCCTCTGCCCCTCTCCCTTTCTTTCCCTGCCTTTCCATGGTCTGTCTCCGTAGTTCAAACTGGATTTGAACTTCAGCTCTTCCTACAGCTCCCGAGAGCTGTGATAACATGCCTGTATCACCATGCTTGGCCTAAGCTTCATATTCAATAATATCAATTAAATTCTAATGAGGAAAGCTGAGAACATTGGTGTACCTCTATTTCCTTGCTTTCTCCCTTCAGTCCTTGATAATTAAATATACATATATCTTTACTTTTACAGTTTCTACCAACTTTGATGTGTGGTTTAAATAATGTGATTACTACCTGTTGTTTCTCCAGACTTTCTCTAGAGGAGATTTATTAATTTGGCTTTCTCTTCTTTTACTGAATTTCATTGTTAGGACATGTTTCAAATTTAATAAAAACAGTCTGAGATGCCAGAGGGATCTACCCACAGTCAGTCTATGAGGATCAAAGAGTGGTAACTCACACCTTTAATCCCAGCACAGGGAATATCCGGGAGTGGTGACCTACGCCCTTCATCCCAGCAGATCTGAGTTTGAGGTCATCTTAGTTTACAGAAGGAGTTCCAGGCTCCCAGGCAGGCAGTGGTGTGTGTGTGTGTGTGTGTGTGTGTGTGTGTGTGTGTGTGTGTGTGTGTATACTCATGGAGGTCAGAGGTTGACATAGACATCAGGCATCCTCAGTTGCTCTCCACTTTATTTTTTTAAAACAGGGTACCTCACGGAACCTGGCCACCTCCCTCACTAATTTAGGTATTGGGTCCTCAAGGGTCCTCTTGTCTTCTCCCAGTCCTGGGATTCCAGGAGTGTAGCAACGCCTGGGTTCTACCCTAGTACTGGGGATCTGACTCACACTGTGTGGAAGGCACTTTACCGACTGAGTCTCTCCAGCCCCTCCACTTAGCTGGCAGTGGCTGGGCCTCCCCAAGGACAACAGTGGCCTCTGCACACTATTTCCTTTGCTGGTGAGTCACTTCTCACTTATTTCTTCTATGTCAATAATTCAATTTTATAGTCATTTCTACCTTATTAGTTTTATAATATTGCCATTTGATCTATAATTTGTTTCCTTACCTCTGAAATCTCTCCTTTAAATTTTATTCTGCTGTTTTCTTGTCTCGTTTTTGAGCTTTTGTATTATTGAATTCTGAAAATAAGTGCTTATGGATAATTTTTTTTCTATTTTGGGTGCTATATTTTCTTTTAGCCTACAGTATTTTTCTGTCTCTTTTATGCTACATTTTCATATTTCTCTCTTTCTTTATGCACCCGGTAATGAGCTGGCCTCATTGCCCTGCCATTTTTTCCCCCTACTGTGCACACTAACAAGGCTAGTACTGTGCAGACTCCCATGGGCTCTGCTGTGGAGCAGGTCCATTGTCTTCAGCTCTCCACTTACATTACCTGGGGCCCAAATGTCTTCACACCTCAGCCACAGCTTGATTACTCAGGCATACACCTTTATCTACCTGGGAAGGGGATCCAGGAGGTTAAATTGATGAGCGCAGTTTCTAATGCTAATGGTTCTTCCTTCTCTCCCCCTTCCCTCTTTCTTTCTTTCTTTCTTTCTTTCTTTCTTTCTTTCTTTCTTTCTTTCTTTCTTTCTTTCTTTCTTTCTTTCTTTCTTTCTTTCTTTCTTTCTTTCTTTCTTTCTTTCTTTCTTTCTTTCTTTCTTTCTCTCTTTCTCTTTCTTCCTCCCTCCCTCCCTCCCTCCCTCCCTCCCTCCCTCCCTCCCTTCCTTCCTTCCTTCCTTCCTTCCTTCCTTCCTTCCTTCCTTCCTTCCTTCCTCCCCCCCTCAACTCGCTCCATCTCTTGGAGGTTTTTAAATGGTCCCTAGTGGGGTTAGGCCTTCTACAGTTTGGGATGGGTTGGGATGAAGCCTTTGTATTTGAACGGTTTCCTAGTGCCAGACCCACAGTGTATGCTTTTTCAGCCTGCAGATGAGAGGGTTCTCAGGGAATTCTTGGTACCCTGACTCCACCTGTTCTGCTTTGTGGCCCTTAGATCTGAACAGTACCCATCCCCCAGCCCTTTTCTTCCTCATGGGCTCCTTGATGTCCACCCACTTTGTTCCTTGCCTGCTTCACCCCTTCCTTCAATCTGAGGCCTTTCGAGCATTGATCTCCCTGCTCGGGTCCTTCCTCTTTTCTTTCTACTCTTCCCTAAGACAGATCTCAGCTCAAATGCTAAGTCCTAGGGGTCATTAGTGACCTCTCTAATCTGGGCAGGACCCTGTTGTTATTTCTTATTTGCTGTGCACAGGGGCTTTCTCTCTTACTTTCCAGGACCTCCCAATGGGAGTGGCTAAACCTTGACAGGCATTCATTTCCAGGACTACTAGCTTTAGTGATCTCCTTCCCTCCCTCCCTCCCTCCCTCCCTCCCTCCCTCCCTCCCTCCCTCCCTCCCTCCCTCCCTCCCTCCCTCCCTCCCTCCCTCCTTCCCTCCCTCCCTCCCTCTCTGACACAGCCTCTATTCCTTCAAGCTGCTTTTTAAAAACTTCAATCTCAGGCCACCTGTGAGAACAAACTGGCTTTCCCATTTTACTTTTCTAAAGGTCATTCTGTAAATGTGTTCAATGTTGAAATCTAACAAGTAGTGTAGAGGTGATGCTATATGGCCCTGGAGACACAGTTTAAACGTGAGAGGAGGGTGCCCAGGGCTTTTGTGGGTGAAAGTGAGGCTGGAATCTGTTATTAGTTCCTGCCTCTTCCAGGATGTCACATATCAAGCTGTATGCCATGGAAACATGGCCTTGCCTCTGTTTTAGCTCTCCGTGGACAAAGAATGGATGCTGGGGTCCCCCCCCCCCCCGGGCCAAGGACAGTGTTGCCAAGGGAAAGGAAGCTTTTTGTGCTCTTATTTCATGAGAAAACAGGTTACAACACGATTCCATAGATATCCACAGAACAAGTTGTACATGCCGGGGGCTGCCTTGAGCATTTGAATATCACAAAATCATCCCTGTACTGTGGAAGAATATGTCCCAGGGCTTTGTACTCAAGTTCCCTAGAGGTGCCGCTATGACAGTAGCTTCCTGAGGGAAACTAAGTCAGAGTATGATACAGAAAGGCAAGCTAGGGACAGAGCTCAGATCTCTGTTTTTAAATCTGTTCCCCAGGAATGCTTTAATGTCTCCCCATGATCCAGGGTACACTGCTTCTGTCTGCATCAGTGGTCCTTAGGCCTGTGATGAAGGGTTATGCTTCTAGCTCTGTCTACATTTCCAACTGTGTTTGGGGCTGACTGGTAGACTCCAGGCTACTTCCTATGGCCCCGGGGGATCTAGGTGGGTGACCTATCTGATGGGATTGTCCCTTACCATGCAAGAATGATGTCCTGCCAGAGTGAATGGGTCCTCTTCCCTACTTCCACTCTCTTCTGCTGGATAACTTTAGCCTTATCTGGATGCCAGACCATCGAGATCCAAGGAAACAGATCTCTGGTGCCTTGGAGGGGACAGCTAAACCAGCAAGTAGCACACTAATAGGTTCCTGTGCTTTATAAATGCCTGGCATGGGAGAGCCATCTAAGTCACACAGAGGACAATTTTATTGTCCAGAAAATAAACCCTGTCGGCTTGCTATAGGGAACAATTGATTGGGGACTGGTAGGAGTTTGATGTAGGCGCTCAGAACTCCATACTCCATCACAGCTCTGTACTCGAGAACTGGTTCCCACTGAAGGCCAGGAAACTTAAGGGTTTGGGGGCTGTACAGCCTTAGTCTAGAGTACAGTGGAAAGGAACTTCCTGCTTCTCCCAATTCATAGCCCTGCCTGCTCTCCCTGCTGTTCATTGGTTACTAGTAGCCTTTGATCTGTCTTCCCTTGCTTCCCCTTGGCAGCTCACCTACCAGTCACCTATCAGAGTTGCTTGTTTCCTTTGCATGATGCTCAGGGCTTATGGGATCCTAGGTTGGATTAATACCCCACTCACACACAACTCACTCATTTTCTGACTTTGTGATTCAACTGTGTTAAAAGTGCTGGGATTCTAGGATCATAATGTCATTCTTGCTACCGGTTTCTTTGTAAGCTCTTGATTCCTGCTGCCTTGAAGCCTCTTCCTGGTTGGGTAGGAAGGCTTGCCTTTTATCTTGTTATCCTGAGGGCTGTGCGGTAGCATTTCTTGTCCAATATTAGAGTGAATAAATAAATAAATGATAAGGTAAATGAGTGACATTGTAGGGGGAAAAGTCAGGCCTTCCCTCTGTATTGCTTCTCACCCCTTCTGAGCAGGATACCTTTGGGGCTCCAGAACTCCCACCTCAGGGTTTCAGGTTGCACCCTTATCTGCTGTCCTTATGCACCTGTTCCTCAAATGGGAAGCTCTGCTCAGTCCCTGGAGGGCCAAATGCTGACCATATGTCCTCCATCCCCAAATAAGTGGACAGCTGTATCTCAGCGTTTTCCTTGGTTCATGTTTTCTATGTGTCTGTGTCCTATTCCATTTTTAAAACTTTATTTTGAAGTTAAGTATAGTCTTCTGAAGCTGCTGGCGCTATGGCTCAGTGGTTAACAAATGCATGCTGTTCTTCCAGGGGACCCACATTCTGTCCCCAGAACCCACATAGACTAGCTTACAACTGCCTACAACTCCAATGATCCTGTGTACATACCTTGCCACACTTACTTGGATATTCAAAATAAAATAAAATATTTTTATAAAGAGATAATGCAGACTCATGCATTCTTCATTTGGTTTGTGAGAGTGGTAACATCTTGCAAAATTTAGGCATAATTTTATACCTGATAATTGACATTGATATAATTGACTGACCTCAGATATCAGCTTTTGGTGTGTGTGTGTTTAGATCACTTCCTTGTATATATACATTTATTGGTGCATGTTCATATACATGTGTGCATACATGGATGTGGAGATCAGAGATCCACCTTGGGTCTTGCTCCCCTGCAGCTAGCTGTTCACCTTATTTTATGAGACAGGATCTCTCACTGGTCTGGGGCTGGATGACTATGCTAGGGCAGCTGGTCAGTGAGCCTGAGGGATCTTGGTTTACCTTCTTCTGAAGTTCTGGGATCACCAGCATGTGCCACCACACCTAGCTTTTCTTTTACGTTTTCTTTCTTTCTGCCATTCTTTCTTTTGTGTGTGTCTGTGTGTGGGGGGGAGGGGGAGTCGGGGAATCAAACACAGCTCCTCATGTTTATATGATGTGTACTTTACAGACTAAGCTATTTCCCCAGCCCTGGATTTTGTTAGCTTGTGGAACTGAATGATCACCATGGACCAGTACCTTAAGTGATGCTTTTATTAATATGGCTATGCTATATTATATTGTTCTTTCTTTTCCATAGCCCAGGAATCAATTAGTTGCCCATCTCTAGAAATATGTCATTTCAAGGTGTGTGCATGTGAGGTAGCGGTGGGGTGGGCTGTGGAGATCGGAGGGAAACTTACAGGAGTCTGTTCTTTTTCTTTACCATATGCATCCCGGGGGTCAAAATGGGTCCTCAAGCTCGTTGGTAAGTTCTTGCAACCACTGAGCCATCTCACCTCCCCCAAACTTAGGAAAGTTTGGATAAAAAGGTTATCATAAGTTCCTTCTATGATGAATACCTGTTTATATTTGTTACATTCTTAGATGTATATTATTTGCCTATTTTGCTCTTTATTTAAATGTTCTATACTACTGTCGTATTGACTTGAGATCTTCTAGTTTGTAACATTTAGAATACCATTTAACATTGTTGTGTATTCTGATCCTTTTTGTGTGCTTTTTACAGTAGGTCGCTCCTTTTACGGTTCTTTACTTTCTAAAGTTCCAGAAAATCTGTCATCCACGGCACAGTCTTTCACAGCAGGGACTGCACTTGGGCATTTAGTACAGAGTAAGGGTTCCGCTTACTTCAGGAGCAGTTGTGTCTCTGCCCCCTTCCTGAGCAGAGCTCTCTCTTGCCCTCCCTGGGGAGACCCCACCTTCAGCACTGGCATTGTCTCATCCTTCTTCAGATGACTGTCACTGAGACATCTGAAGCTCCCTTTCTAACTTCCAAGCAGTCTCTTTCTCTCTGTGTGTCTCTCTGTCTCTGTGTCTCTCCCCCTCTTTCTGACATTAGCGTTCTGTTTCCCAGTGTACGTCTTGTCTCGGGTCTCCTTTGCCCGACTGCCTGGTGAGCCCATCTCTCTGCACACAGAGTCTCTATCTTCTGCTCCATAGTGTTTTATTATGTTCTGTCTTCCGTTTCTCTTCGGCTTCATTTGGGGCTGACATTTTGGGAACTCTCACTATCTTCGTGTGGTTTTCCATCCTCCAGTTGCCAGATCTCCTACCTTCTGCCTCAGGGCCTCCGCTTCTACCTTTGCTTTCTACATTGCCGACTTGCTGATCTGAACTTCGGGTCAGTTTTCTCCTGCCAGTGAGGAGAGAACTCTGAGTCCTTGCCACCCATCCATTTTTGAACCTGTCTTCTCTCCCATCTCAGCCTGCTGATCTCCCCTTTTTGTTATTCTTTTTCTTCTCTGAGTCGGAAGCCTTGATGGTTCAATCAACTTCTAAAACAGTAAAGCAATAAAGAGCTTCTTGTTTTTGCCCCTCAATTCTGCAGTATCTCATATTTAGAGACGACCCCGTTCATGCTGTAGATGGCATCTTCCCCTCCGCTCTGAGCAAGAGTAGGCTTTTTGAGACTCACTGAGGTGAGCAGCTTGCTCTAGGACTCTATTTCTGCCCACTCCTTGAACATTTTAATTCCTTCACTGTTTTTTTTTTCCCCCGCCAGCCTTGGAGATGGATGTGTTCAGGTGCCAGGTCAATTTCTCATATCCGGATGGTTTTTCACTTGATGTATCTCTGTTCTATTCAGGTCACATATTCCTTTGACCTACAGCATCTGCTTCTTTGGTTGCTCTAGCCCAGTGCAGGGTGTGAGAAATACAGCACCTGGCACAAGCCACTTCCCCAGTGCTGTTCTCTTTATTCTCACAGTGATGGCCTCTGCAGACTAAAGGCTCTCAGAACTCTCCTCCCTATCATGTGGTGTCTGTGCTTGGTCTGGTCATTTTCTAGAAGGGCAGGTGAGGATAAGGGTGACATGGATGCTTTCTGAACTCACCACTTAGCCAAGTTTCCCCTTAGTAGAAGGCTTGGGTCCCTCTCTCAGTCAGTTTCTGTTGTTGGCGTAGAACCATAGGGGTGCATGTGTCTGGTGTAGAACCTATAGGGGTGTGTGTGTCTGGTGTAGAACCTATAGGGGTGCGTGTGTCTGGTGTAGAACCATAGGGGTGCATGTGTCTGGTGTAGAACCTATAGGGGTGCGTGTGTCTGGCACAGAACCATAGGGGTGTGTGTGTCTGGTGTAGAACCATAGGGGTGCATGTGTCTGGTGTAGAACCTATAGGGGTGCGTGTGTCTGGCACAGAACCATAGGAGTGCGTGTGTCTGGCGTAGAACCATAGGAGTGTGTGTGTCTGGCATAGAACCACAGGGGTGCATGTGTCTGGCACAGAACCATAGGGGTGCATGTGTCTGGCGTAGAACCATAGGGGTACATGTGTCTTACCACCTGGCTAGATTTGCTCACCTCATCCCATATGTGACAGTCCTCTACCCCACCCTGTTACAGTGTGGCTTGTCAGGATTGGTTTAAAAGGAGGTAGTTGTAGAGGTTTGACATTTCTCAGACATATTTTTGCTCAAAAATTGTGGGAACCTTAAGCCTTGCAATCCTTAGATTGGGGCCAAATTTTCTCCAAATATTGTGTTAATCTCTCTCTTTCCCCTTTTGTCTTTGAGCTTTTGGAAAGAAGTGTTATTAACCATTTAACCAGCAGCACCTAACACAGTATCATTTGTAGTGTTTAACATATATGTATTTTAAAAATTTGAGTTGGTATGTTACTGTCAAGAGGGAGAGAGTGAGGAGGGATGAATGGAGGGGGGGGATGGAGGGGGAGAGTGGGGGGGGGACGGAGGGGGAGAGTGGGAGGGGGAGGGGGAGAGGGAGAGGGAGAGGGGGAGAGGAAGAGGGGGAGGGGGAGAGGGGGAGAGGGGGAGGGAGAGGGAGAGGGAGAGGGGGAGGGGGAGGGAGAGGGAGAGGGGGAGGGAGAGGGAGAGAGAGAGGGAGGGAGGAGAGAACAAACCCCCTGCAACATCAGGAGGAGGAACGTGAGCCAGTGAGGGAGAAGAAGCACAGAAAGTTTGAGGCAGACAGAGCTGGTGGATGAAGCAGGCTGGCCCCACAGGCTGGGAAGGTAAAGAGCCAAGTGACCCTGATCCCAGATTCATCTCTGGTGACCCTTTGTTTTAGAGGCAACGTTGAGACAATCCCCTCTTGAGTTAGCAGGCTGGAGCAGGGTGAAGGGCAGGTGGGGAGTTGTGGATCTGAGAAGTGAGGAAGAGAGGTGGATGGAAATCAATCAGATGGCAGCGTGCTGGGTGGGGGTGGAGGGAGGAAGCCACGGGCTGTAGGGGCAGCTGCTTGTGGAAAAGTGTCTAGAGATGTTGAGGTGTGTTACTCTCTGGGCCTGGGCTTAGCCAACATGGAAGACCCACATGAGGTATAGGGAATGACGGAACATGGCCCAAGTCTCAAGGAGGAAAAGGGAAAGATGAAAGGAGGATCCCGGCATCTTCAAAACCAGCCTAGACATGGCATTGGGCAGCTCCACCAAAGCCCTTTGGTTCAGGTGGCCTGCAGCCTGCTTGGCAGAGAGTGCCTTTCCAGAGGACTAGGGGACAGTGGCCCAGGGCTGGGGCGATGACTCAGCAGGTGAGAGCTGACTGGACATATATAAAGGTTCCAGTTCAAATGCCAAGAACAGATGCTATAAAAGCTAAACATGGTCAAATGCATGCATGACCTAAACGCTGGGAATGTGGGATGGGCGTGGCATGAGGGTGTGTGACCACAGGAGGATCACAGGTGTCACCAACCTTGCTCCAGGTTCAGAAAAAGATCCTGTCTCAAGGGAATAGTGTGGTGGGTGATAGAGTAGGACATCTGATGTCCTTCTGTGGCCTCAGGGCACACATGGATGGGGATACCTGTACACACACACACACACACACACACATACACACACATACACAGGCACACATACACACCCACACATATCACATATATTATGCACACATGAAAACAAACACACACACACATATATAATACATACCCACACACAATAAATAAATATTCTTTTTTTCTAAATGGTCCTGATGAAGCCCTGAGTGAAGCTCTCCCACAGAGAAGGTGAGGAAGAAGCCCACTCTTCCTTACTTTCCTGGTCAGAGATTGCTCCACTTCTGTCTTTGGGTGTCAAGTACCCAGGCTGATGATGCACAGTAAATTGTGAAAACTGCTTTTGTCCTGGGTCCCTGGTCCCCAGATGGATACTCTCCAGGAACTGCACAGTGGTTCTCTCTCTGCGTTTGGGTTTGTACCTCCCTGTCACTGGAATTTGGGGACCCACTTGAACCCTCCAGTGTAGCTCACAACTGGGAACTGCCTGAGAGAGCTGAGTGTGGAAGCTTTGACTTTGCTTATGATGTGCACCTCATGCTTGAGAACGAGGCCTTGCTTAATTAACAAATTCATCAATGAATCGATACAACGCCTTTCATGAGCCTAGCAGGTGTCAGATATTGACACTGTTGAGGTGATGGGATCATCTTGGCTGATGAGAAGTATATGTGTTAATCAATGAGAGGGACTCACATGGAGTCCTTTAAGGAAGAAAAGTTTTATTCCAAGGGCTAACAGTCCATTAAGACAAGAGGCAGAGGGATAGACTAAATGACCTCTGGAATCCTGTCCTGGGCAAGTACTTTCATTAGAAAGCAAAGACCTATGTATTGCCCTTTCTTTTCTGTATTCTTCATTGCCTTTTCACACAAATAATTAACCATGCAAAATTAATGCAGCATATTCTAGAACTCAATTCTTGTTACTCTCTCTAGAGCACTTGAACCATGCCCTGGGGTTGGCATTGTTACAGGAAGCTTTTGACGAGAATAATGCTTGATACTGTGCAATTGTGTGAGCTGGCCCTCCTTACATGGCTCTATGTATGCACATCAATTACCCACATTCGGTATAATTTGTCTCTTTAAAATCACACCTTCTATTTCACCCCAAGAAGATAAATGGATCCTGCCTCGGTCCCAGATCTATTGATTTTTTTGTGGTCCTATGGTGAAGCTATTATCAACACTAATCTCCAGCCCTGCTAGGAGCCAGGAAGGCCTTGGAATATAGAGCAACTATTTCAGCAACTCTTAACTTCATCCCTTTTCCTTTGGCTTTTATTGTGTCTTCTCTCTTCAGCTCATTTTAACACATGATTCAATTATCAGCCTGTGATGTCTGCCCACTTGCTTCCTAGTGGACAGCTTTTGGACATACCCAACTGGAGGAGGATGGCAGGGGCTGATCCTGACGTAGAGTGCTGACCTCCATCAGGCCAGAGCATCTCTGTAACTTTAAGTCTCACTCAGTGGTTTTCCTCTTTAGCAGGCAAGGTACCAACAGGCCTAGTTCCCACACTCCCTTCACCTTCCACATCTCCATTTGACTCTTCCAGTTACCGGCGGAAGAAGTGGGGATTGAGGTGGAGAGACTTGGGCCATCAAGGAGGCTATTAACGGTGAGCTGTGCTTGAAGATGCGTATTTGGACTTGTAGTGACAAATGTCTTCTGCCTCCACTTCCCAAAAGTGCTATCACACTTCTTCACCTTCTGCTGAACTCATGATGCATTATTAGACTTTTGTATGTGCATGTGTTTGTATGTGTATGTTTCCATATCCAGGTACATGTGTTGTGCATGTGTGTGTAAAGGCCAGAGGTCAACCTTTGGTGTTAATTCCTAGGAGCTGTCCACCTTGTATTGTATTGTACTGTATTGTGGTGTGGTGTGTGTGTGTGTGTGTGTGTGTGTGTGTGTGTGTGTGTGTGTGTATTTATTTACTCATTGAGACAGGGTTTCTCAGTGGAACCTGTGGCTCCCTACCTTCTATCACTAGGAATGAACTTCTGCTGTATTCTGCAATCGAGGTAGCCCTTGAAAGCACAATGCTGAGTTAAAAGAAGCCAATTATGGAAGGAAAATACTGTGGGATCTGACTTCCCTGAGGTACCTAAAACAAACAAACTCAGTATGGCAGCAGAATGTAAGCCACCAAGGGTAAAGAGGAGGTAGACACAAGAGTTATTGTTTATACGTATGGATTTTTGTATCAAGAATGATGAAAGTATTTGAGTATACAGATAATGGTGATAACTTTGTCATGGTGTGAATAGATTTTTATGACGCTGAATTGCACACTTAAAAGTAGTTAAAATGAGAAATATTACGTTATGTACATTTTACTATCACAAAATGACAATAAAAGACAGGAATATACTGCTGAAACACAAAGGGAAATGTATAGTGCAGTTCAATAAAACGCGCTGCAGGAATGTGAGTATCGGCCTTTTCAGAAATGGAGATATGGGGCTGGGGAGGCTGCTCACTGTCTTTTAATATAATCACGGATTCCTCACCCCACAGATCCATGAGGATGTATCTCGTGTGTGTGTGTGTGTGTGTGTGTGTGTGTGTGTGTGTGTGTGTGTGTGTGTACATGTTCATGTTGGGTGTATATGTGCACATGTGGGTGTGCAGATCCTGGGGGCCACTGATGTGTTCCTCACTTGCTTCTCCCTCTCATTATTTGAGCACTGCGGTTTCTCCTTGACTCTGAACCATGAACTGGCCGTGAGCTTCAGGGGTCTGCCTAGGTCTCTGGCTTCTTTCACCCACAGCTCTGGGGTCGCACACTGGGCTGCGGTGTTCCAGGCTTTTATGTAGGAGTTGGCGAACCTAAAGTTAGGTTCTCATATTTGCATAGCATGTATCTTCCACGCCAAATATTTATGTATACCATCTTGAAAACTAGAACATGATACGCTTATAGGTTTAATCTACAACTCTTTATGTGCCTATGCTGTGTGCATTTGGACTAAGACTGTGGGTAAGAGCAAGTAAGAAGCACTGTAGAGGTAAAATGGAGGCTGGCGGGGGCGATCTCTGCTTGCTGCCCCAGCTCCTATGATCATAGGCATCAGAGAATGACCAAATGCTGCTTGAAAGACGCCCTCCAGAGTCCAGCTGCCGAGTACCATAGTAATACCCTGTGCACATTTCAGCCTGAGTTTGTGACCACAGCCCACCTTTTCCCGCTTGCTTGCAAAGGGTGTGCTCTGCTAATTTACCTTCTTGGTGTATTCCAGTCCCTCATTTTTAAACATCGGAATAACCAGAAGAAATGGAGTTTTTCTCTCTGCAGCTCTTAGGCCAGCTGCTTGCAAAGATAATACTTGAAATAAATGGTAAGTGGCCCCATGAACCAATGAGTGAGCTCAAGTCCTGGGAATGCTAATCCCTGACATTCTTCTTGAAGGTTAAGGGCTGGAGGAATGAGGAATGCTCAGAAATGTCTTCTAGATGGGGTGTGACCTTTGTACTCATGAACTCTGCCGGTTACCTGCCATCAACACCCCATCACGGACAGGGGAGGGACTCAAGTGGCTCTGCCCCTCCCTGAGATTTTTTTTAGCCTTAGTGTGTGTTTTCTTAAGTGATGTAGCCTTTGGCACACTGTTCTTGCTCTTGTAAATAACCTCTCACATATTGTTAGGTCTCAATCACCAGGACAAAGGGCTAACAGGTGCCTATTTACCATATCAAAGTGGACCTGGTCTTCAGGTTCTCACAGTGTCCCTCGGTCCCCACCTGTTACAGGATGTGTCAGGCAGACCCCTCCCCTAACTGCCATTTTCTCAACTACCCTTCCCTATATAAAAGCCATTTTGGTTACCTGGTACATTTTTCTACCTTGTACTCTCCTAGACTCCTGTCTGCCCAATCCTCACATGGCCCAGCTCAGGGTCATGTTCTCTCTGGACTCTCCCAGATGTCTCAGCCTCTGGCTGTGCTCTCCTCCTTATCTACAATAAACCTTCTCCTCCACCACATCTAGGAGAAGTCATGCCCTTCCTTTTTATTTTGTATCTTTTCATTCACATATACTCATGCAAACAACCCCAATGGAGCTCAGAGTCTAACAAAGAAAGAAACAAAGACATCAAAATGTGAGGGTGGGCTTGTTGGAAAGAAGGGGTTCAGCAAGAGTCTGGGAATGAGAGGGCAAAAGTGACCAAAATATATGAATTTATGAAATTGTCAAATAATGATAATAATAATAATTATTATTATATTACTTAAAAAAGAAAAGAACTCAAGCACTTCAGAAGGGATTCCTTTTAAATTCAGAGGACAGTGAGCAGGTCCTTCTGGGATGCAGTCCCACCATGGATTAGTTCAAGGAACTTAAGGTCACCTTCACGCCTCCTACCCCTCCCTGTAGTTGGCTGCAAAGCCAGTGCTGCCCTCCCACATTTGAAATTTATGCCTGTCCTGTATAAGGAACACCTTCCCTTGGCTTCAGTCCAGAATTCCAGTCCCTAGAGATCATTCTGAATGTGAACTCACTCACTGGCATTTTGATCATTTCTTCCAGCTTTCTGTCATATCCAGATTTGATATACATCCCATTAAGTATTTCACCTCCATTTTATTGATTAAAAAGTTGATCGGGTCAGGACTAAGGGCAGTGCCAGGTGATGCCACCCATTTCTCAAGGCGACAGCATAGTTATTTAACAGAATTATTACTAATGGGATGGCTGGGGCTTCAGCCAGCCCTCATATTCATGACGAAATCACCAGGGGTTCAGAGGCTCTGTTGAGATAGGGGCTGACAGGCACTGTGGGTGATCTGGAGGACCAAACGAGGAAGCAAGGGTTAGTCTGAAGCAAGGAAGAACCCAGTGGCAGACTGGCAATAGAGTCTGGGACACCTTGTGATCTAAGGATCTGGAACTGAAGGAGGAATATGCATTCCAGGAGATGCTAAACTTTGAGAATATTAACACACACGGGCCCTGTGTTAGATACGGCCCATTGCCTGCTGGACACCTGCAGTATGAACTCCTTTAGATCTTATTTGTCACAGTGAGGGAGCCATGATGGAAATCGAGGCAGGAGAAAGCTGAAGTTAATTTTTCTCGAGTTGTACTACCTGAGCATGGTCTCAGCCAGGCTGCCTCCAGATTGGATACTTTTCTCTATACTGCCCCAGTGCAGAGATCCAAGACAGCACCTTATGGACAGTAGGCAAGCAGTCTTCCACTGAGCTTCATTCCCAGCCTGGAATGTGTATTCTTGACCACTGCACTCTGTGGTTTTGGAGAGCTCATCACAGTATCCATCATATTGGTAAGCAGTTTCCAAAGACTCTTCTGCTATACACAGCTGGAATGTGCTTCTGAGTTAGAAAATGCCAGGGATCCAGAACCATATAGAAATCTCCCCAGGA
Organism: Phyllotis vaccarum; assembly: GCA_033318265.1. Classification (NCBI taxonomy): domain Eukaryota; kingdom Metazoa; phylum Chordata; class Mammalia; order Rodentia; family Cricetidae; genus Phyllotis; species Phyllotis vaccarum. The sequence goes on from JARWLC010000004.1 coordinate 107,901,585, forward strand.
CCAATAACCCTGAGTAATTTCCTCTCAGCAAAGTGGGGGAGGTGGCGTCACTACTATGAGAAGTTGTTGAAAAATTCACCCAGAAAGTCTTTCGTGCTGTTCCGAACACCTACATTATATTTACTGGGGAAGTGGGCATGGCACAGGGGCCAGCAGAGGGAGACCTGGTCTAGGAAAGTACAGGCCATGACCTGGCCTACATCTCCTAGTTGTTTATCTGTGGGAGGACAAATCTGGTACAAAAGCAACTTGAGTGGAGATATTTTGCTAGAAAAGTCCAGTGTCCCTCGGGATGAGTGTGTCCAGGTGACAACATGGTAAGTACCCTCCATGCCTGTGGGCCATTTACTGGACAGTCATTTGGTCATGGCTGGTGTCTCCCATCTTACTCTGCTTCAGAGTCACAGGGTGTGGATTGCCTTCAGGGAGGGGGACAGCATAACCGTAGTCTTCCTTGTCTCAAGAGCTTGGGCCCAGAAGCAGGTAAGAGAGGAGGAGCCTGTGGCCCTGTAGCTACAGTTAGCATCACCTGGTCCTCCGACACCTGGTTCAAGTCCAGAGTCTGATTCAGTTCTTTCAGAGTCAACCAAGAGCTACTAAAGAGTAAAGGGCCCACCCAGAGCCTTGAAGGAGGCCAGACTTGGTCTCTTCTGTCTTAATCTCTCCCAGAGGTAAGTCTGAAAGCTAGCAGTTTGAGCCAGAGGTGTGGAGCATGGCTCTGAGGGTCCTGTGCTTAGGAACCTGAGTGCTTTGTTATATAGTGAAGGCAATAAAATGTGAGAGCTTTTCCTCTTGGGCTCTTTGAGGTGATAAGAACTAGATAGGCAAGTCTTGGTGGCTATAGGGAATACTGAGGATTGCCACAGTAAGCTTGGAAGCCTTAACTCTGGAGATATAAAGGCTTGCAACTGCAAAGAAGCCTTTTATTTCATTTTTAATGTGTGTGTGCATGTGTGGATATGTACATGTATATGTATACTACATGCCTATATGTGTATACATGGGGAGACCACAGGCCAACCTGGGGTTTCATCTTAAAGAACACCATCTGCTTCCTTTCTCATTGGCTTAAAGCTTACTCTTTTAGCTAGGTTGGCTTGCTGGCAAGCCCCAGGGATTTGTCTGTCTCAGCCTCCCAAGTGCTGGGACTGGAAATACAATCAACCATGCTCAGTATTATTATGTGGGTTCTGAGGCCTGAGCTCAGATTATCACACATGCGTAACAAGCCCTTTGTAGACTGAGCCAATCCCTGTGCCCCAGAGAAGTTTCTTATGGAAAGCTTGGAAACATTGTTGGGCCCACCTCACATTATTCCTGATGGCATAAAGTATTTAGTGGTGAGTATGATTACATTTTTGTTTTCAGTTTATCATTTAATTTGGTTTCTTTTAACTTAATTTAAGTAATATTTTTTTGAGATTTTTAGATTCTAAGTAATATTTAGAGTAATAGTTAAACCCATTATTAGAAATGGGCCTTTCTGATTATGCATTTAAGAATTTTTATGAAACTAACATATGCTATTATTTGTTTTATTAAAAATAAAGTAGTAGGCAAGAGTACGCATGCACACACACACACACTTCCCACTATCTAAAAGAAATCATTAACACTTGGTCCATAGCTCTCTGTTAGAATGATAGGTAATTAGATCAATTCAGTTTTGCAAAAAGTAGAATCATACCATATACATTTTAAATTGAAAGTAGTATGTTTAGTTTGATTAGAATTTAATAGACAAGAATTAAAACAATACCGCAAAAATTGCTGAGTTTCAGAAACGTCTTCTATGATTAGAAGTTTGCCCCCTCCCCCCAATCCTGCCAAGTTTCCTCTTCAGAGGCAGAAGCTCAAACTCACTGGCATTTTTAAATTTCTCAGCTTCTTGAGCCCTAGCTGTCCTCCCCCAATCTCTCGCTCCATTTTGGGTTTAACTGTTGGACACTGTTATCTTCCATTTCCTGCCTCCATGTCCAGGAGCCTTTGCTCTTACCCACTTGGTGACCATTGGCTGTCCTTCCTCTGTGCTTTATCAGTCAGTCTGATCAGAGTTCAAAGTGTATGTGCGTTGACTGGGTATCTCCTTGAAGTGAGGATTCTGGTACATTGGGTCTGAAGTGGAGCTCAAGGGTCTGTGGTTCTGGAAAGGCCCCTGTGACGTCAGTGCCTCTGCTCTTGGATGGAGGATTGCTAACAGGTTGTGTTTCCTGTACCCGGTTAATCAGGTTCCATCTGTCATTGTCCTGGTTAGGTTTTTGTCAGCTTGGCACATGCTAAGGTCATCTGTGAGGAAGAATCTCAGTTGGAGAAACGTTTTCATCACGTTGTCCGTAGTAAGAAGTTTGTAGGGCCATTTTCTTGATGAATGATTGATATGGAAGGGTCCATGGTCCCCCCAACCAGTTCCACCCCTGATCAGGTGGTCTCAGGTGGTATAAAAAAATGGGCTGATCAATCCAGTAAGCAGCTTTCCTCCACGGCCTCTGTATCCGTTCCTGTCTCCAGGTTCCTGTCTTGGGTTTCCATCTGATGACTCTGGATGATGGGCAATAAACCCTAAGCTAATATAAACCCTTCCTTCCCAAGTTGGTTTGGATTATCATGTTTACCACAGCAGTAGGAAGCAGCTAGGCTAGTCATTCTTTGCTCTCTCTGCTTTACCTTCCCACCTCTCACTGCACTGAAGAGTTTTGGACATTTCAGTTCTTGGATTTCCTTAGTGTACATAGTGAAGTGGTGGAAGCCTGCCTGGGTAAATTTAGCACACGCACACAGGTCACACCAGTGACTTTGCTCAGAATCTGTGGACATGGCTTTGGTGTCCCTGCAGGGCGCTGAGCACAGTCATAGGTTGTTGCTGTGGTTGCTTTGTAGAAAGTTTTGCATCTACCTCTTATAAGTCATTTGCCTTTTCCACCTGAAGATCTCAGGAACTTCTTTTCCCTTGGTGTTTAGTAATTTCTCGGGATGTCTGGAGATGTAGCTTGACTTTTCTACAGGGTCATTTCAAGCCCTGACATTAGGAAAGCCTTCTCCCATTTGTCTCGGAAGGCTTTTGTATGTTTTGAGTGGTCTTGTCTCCACATACTAACGTCATGCACTGGAGTCTGCCTTATGTTGATTATTCTGTGAGCTGTCACCCACTAAGGCTATTTCTCTGCCACCTTTATATGTCATCTTGAATTTTCATTTAGTTATGAGGAAATTAGGGACAGAAGCAAAACTGAGATTTCTCTGATTGTCCCATAGATGCCCTGTCCTCCACACTCTCAGGAGGTTACATTCATCTCTATAAGAAATCCAGAATACAAGAAATCCAGCCTTGTCCAGGGTTCAAGGAGGATTATAGTAGATTTAATGCTCTTCCATATTCCACTACATTGTCTGATGTGTGGTTTGTAGTGACCTCCATTTCTGTACCCTGATGGTGCATTGCAAATATTTTCAAGTGAATAAAGCAATATGAACTATACTTAATTTGAATATTCTTGCTTCTTGGTTATTCCCTGTTAGGAAGCAGCCATTAGGGTTTCCTTTGTACCTTATGGGGTCGTCTCTATCTGGTGGCCATTTCATCAGCATGTTCCCTATAATCAGGATGATCATTGATGAAGGGGCAACACTGTGTTCAAGTTCGGTACCTTGAGAGAAGAAAGACTGAGCACTGGGATCATAACTTCTCCAAGGCATAGCCCTTGGCTTAAGTCACAGGAAGCCCTCTTTCCCGAGGTGTCATCACAAAGTTTGATATTGTTGTGACGTTTTTTATTATTTGCCTGGGCCAGCAGTGTGCCCAGTCAGTCTTGCTACCTTCCTCAAAGGCCAACTCCAGGCGTGTAGTACAAAATGCCATATGTTGAAGAGGCTTTTCACCCATGGCTGGCTCATACATGGGCCCTTGGAACATTCTCTATTGACCACTTTGTTCTTGAAAGCTAATAGACATATATATCTCATAGTAAAATAAGCAACATTCTGTGGTTTTTTTTTTTTTGTGCATATGTAGGCACACCTGTGTGGGAGGGCGCAGCGAGCTGCAGAGGTGCTTAATTGCCTCTCGTTCCCTGTTTGGGCTGCAGCCACTGTGTGTGGATCAGTCTGCTGTGTCTAGTCATCATAGTTCTTCCTTATTCCTAGACAACAAGGGATATACGCCCACAGGTGCCTCTGTCCCCATTGCCCCGGCTCTTATAGGCACAGTGAGTCCGTCTTGTGAGCATGCCCAGAGGAGGGATAGTCTCCCGCACAGGCTTCTCTGCTTGTTTCTCTGCTAAGGTGGTTGGAAGGGCTGATGACGAGCTGAAGAGAAAGTCTGACCCCAATAACCATACTGTCCTGCCCTGGAGGCAAAGGTCACATCACCCATAATGCCATGGGTTATGTTTCCATGTTCATGTTTTATTACAAGTAGATGGTGTGATGGTTAATCTCAGTTGTAACCTTGATGAGATCTAGAGCCATTTGGGAAATGGGCCTCTGGGCTGCGTGGGGGGATTATCTTGATTATGTTAATTGATTTGAGAAGACTTATTTTGACTCTAGATGAGGACTAAGCCCTGGGGTAGGGAATCTGGACTGTATCAATGGAGAAAGGAGGCAGAGCCCTAGCATGTATGTATTCACTATTGTCTTTCTGACTGCTTCACAGTCTTGCCATCCTGACTTCCCTGCCATGGTGGACGATGCCCCTGAACTGTGAGCTAGAATGAATCCTTTTCTCTATTAAGTTTGCATTGGCCACTGCATTTTACCGCAGCAAATGGTAAAGAAATGATGGTGGATATTGGTGGTTGGAAATCTTTCAAAATGACTCAAACATTACTTCTCAAATACACTTACAAGCCATGATGACATATGCATGTGTGTGTGTACAGAGTCATCTCTGCTGGTAAGCTAAATCATAACCATTGCCTACCTTGCTTAAAACACGAATGACTGCTCCACTGACTTAGACCTTTAGGGAATATGGGACAAAGGGTGGTTTCTGTGCAGGGTCAGTATGTGGCCTGCACCCACTGTGCTTGTGTCATGATGGTGGATGGTGTTCACGAGTCCATCACGAGTGGAATCAGTGTGCCCACTGGAGGATAGACTATGAGAGACTGTGGTAGTTCAGACACTGCATCTCTACTGCATTCCCAAGAGTCTTTATGTCACAGGACATGAGGGAGCCAGGTGATCATGACAGACAGTCTGAGAAGAGTTGGGAGTAGGAAGAGGAATCCTTGAGAATCCCAGGACCAAAGTGTATTAGGAAAAGAAGGCCTCTCTGCCTGGCCCTCACCCCCTGCCTCTATAGCCATCCTGGCCCCCCCCCCCCCCATTAGTTTCATGGCTTAGATCATCTAGCTTTAAAAGGGTGCTTATCTTATTTTCAAAAATCTCCCTCTTCCTAGAAACTGCCTCCAGCTTCCCTGGTAACCAAGAGATAAACTTACATTGGCAGCAGTATTTCTTCTTGGGAGTGGATTTAGCACATTGTAAGCACTAGAATTTAACACTGACTCAACAGCATATCAGGCAGGAGAGCTTATTCCTGTCCCCACCCGTATGAGTGTGTGTGTGTGTGTGTGTGTGTGTGTGTGTGTGTGTGTGTGTGTGTGGTGTGGTGTGTGCATGTGTTTGTGCACCTGTGAATCTGCACAAAGGCCAGAAGAGGACTTTGAATGTCCCTTGCTGTTACTCTCTGACTTACTCTTTTGAAACAGCATCTCTTATTGAACCTAGAGCTAGGCTGTTGACCAGAAAGACACAGAGATCCTCCTACACCCACTCTTCAGTGCTAGGATTACAGGTACACATAAGGCCATGCTTGGCTTCTTACCCAATGCTGGAGATTTAATTCAAATCCTCATGATTGCACAGAAAGTACTCTTACCCACTCAGCTCTCTCTTCAGCTACTTTTTAGGAGTCTGATGAATAAAACCATTCTAGAAGTTGAGGATGCGATGCTATGTTCCAGGTGCAAATGTCCAGTGGGTAGGAAATGGGATACCCAGAACCTGTGTACCCATTCCTGTTTGAGGATAGAAGTCAGAGAGGGGGTGAAGGTAGGGTAAAAGAGTGGATCCCTACCGTAGGGGATAAATGGGGAGATTTGGAGATATTCTTTTCCCTTCTGCAGGTTTGGCCTGGCCTTTGGCCTCAGTTCCAATACCCAGAGGCACCTGTTTAGTTCTCAACTGAGTGGCCTAAAAGTATTGGGAGGGATGAGACACTGTGGCAGCATGAGTCATAACAGATGTATCTGTGTCTAGTGATGAAGAGGCAGCTGCAGAAGGGCCACTGGAATGGATGGCCCAGTTCATGTGGCCTTGGGTTATAGCCTAGGATCTGTAGCTAGCCTGCTTTGTTTTGGAGAGCTTTGAGGGTTCCTGAAAGGTAGTCTTCCTGTTCTGACTTTACTGTAGCCAGGGATGCTGACAGATACAAGGGTGATGCTGAGATTTTAATCAACCCAGTATTTCTGAGGGAAAATTTGTGTCTGGCAAGAAGGCCTCATGCCCAGCGTACACCGAGAAACGCCCACTCATAATTGAGGGTGTTGGCTGTTGAGTAGTAGGCACTGGGAGAGGAGACAGGCCTATCCAGCTTCCAGATCTTCCAGATGCTCTGCATTTTGAAACTGGCCGGCCTACCTGCCTAGTGGGAGTATGTATTGTTCACAAAGCAGTTGCCTACAGAACTCTGTGGGATGCCACTTGAAGCAAAGTCCTGACATACGCCACAGTGACAGCCCACCTAGGGCCCAGCTTTCACATAGGTATAAATCACCCACTCTTTTATGGGTTGTTATAACTATTTCTTCCAGGTTTTGCTTTCTGGTTTTATTTTCCTTTCTTTTTATTTAATAGATCTCAGGAGAGAGAGAACCGCCGGTCACAGTCAATCACAGGTTTACACCTCTGTCTTCAGGGTGTGTGTGTGTGTGTGTGTGTGTGTGTGTGTGTGTGTGTGTGTGTGTGTGTGTGGTGGTGGTATGGAATGTGCTATAATTTCCCAATTTCAACCTGTTTCTTTTGTACCTGCTCATCCATGCCCCTCCCTTTGTATTTTGCTTATAGAGCCCAGTGGGTTCTGTGCCCTTCTGTGGGCACCCAGCAGCTTTGACTTCCAGTTCCATTGCTAAGCTTCATGTGGTCAGGTGCCTGCACTGTGCTTCATGTCACTGAGTATCTTGGTCCCTGAGAGCCCCCAGACTCCCCGGGGCTCACTGGTGACCCAGTGGCTTTTGACATTATCCTAAAAGGCAGGCAGCAACCATGGGAAGGTGGTGCATATTTCCAATGTTGTAATCTTTCAGCCTGAACGAACTTGAAAATAGCCCGGAGCCTTTATATTTTATTAGCATATATTGATCTTGCTTTCTGAGACTCTGGCTCCATAATGACATTTTCATTCAAGTATATCATACTTTGACCATACTCACCCCCCACCCCCCGCTTTGCATTTTCCTCCCTACCTTTTTCATTATGAACAATGAAAACCATGAGAACACTGGACCAGGGGTGCTTTAGATAATAATTAGGAAAGGACTTTCTGAAGAGGCGACACCTGACCTGGTCACTATGAAATGCTTCTGGCTAAGAGTCCATTTTCAATTAAACACAAGTGCACAGAATACAAGCATGAACTCAGGATGGGGCAGTGGGTGTGTTGGGCCCAGACTGTCTCCCAGATGATGCCTTATGGATTAAACAGGCTTTGTTGAAAACCAAGCTTGGGCTGAGGCTTACTCATGGATCAGGGCGTATGTGGCTTAAGTGACATGGTAACAGCCACCACTGCTCTGACCAGTGTGTTCTAAGCACAAATAACACTGGATTCAGTCAGGAGAAGGCCGAGAAGAGACACCACGTTTCCTGTGGTTCCCAGGGCCAGCAAGAAAAATCAAGCCAGCAGCAGGTTGCCGTGCCCATCGCCCAAGTCACACAGGTGCATTGTCATGGCTACTGAAGTCCAGGTCTCACAGCCTCCCACCTCTCAAGAAAATTGTATTTCTTCTCCTTCTAGACCAAAATACGACTTTCACTGCCCCTCAGCAATGCCTTCATTCACTATTTGGACGCTTCCCTTACAGATGCCCCACAGACTCATTCCTTAGGATTCTGGCCAGGAAGGTTCTCTTCCTCCAGAGATTTCCACACTACCCTTCTAACTGGCCTATACCTCAGCCCCTTCCTCACCCCTGAAATGACATCTTTTCTGTCTCCAAGCATCAGCTGGAACTTAGGAGAGGAGGAGGCAGAACTGGCAATCTTGTTCCTCAGGCAGAATGGGAAAGATTGCTTAAATTTAGGCCTTACTCTCCCAGAATGAAAACAAGCTATTTTTATGCGAGTCACTCTTTGTTATTGAATTAAATATAAGTACAGGGCACTTCTCCTAATTTGTAACACAGTGTGGGCACGGTGGGCCTGCGTCATCATGCCCGCCTGCACTGGCCAGCCAGCTTCTCCACTTCCTCCCTGTGCTCATCTGTCTTGGCTGTCTCTTCCCAACTTTGTCAAATGTGATGGGAAAGACAGGGAAATTAAAGGAAAACAGAAAGAGAGATTTTTTTTTCACAAGAGGCAAAATCAGATTTATACCAAGGTAATTAAATGTGTAAGAAACCAAGAACAAAAGATTGCAAATAGTGTGTGTGTGTGTGTGTGTGTGTGTGTGTGTGAGAGAGAGAGAGAGAGAGAGAGAGAGAGAGAGAGAGAGAGAGAGAGAGAGAGAGAGCATGTATATAGTAAAAGAGAACCAATCATTATTTCCCAGGCAGCCAGAGCCCTCTGATGAATCTTAAGTTCAGGTTCTGATGGGCAGAGTAGGGAGGGGAACCAAGTGCAGCTTGTTTCGCTGGTTCTGGTTCTGGTTCTGGTGCACCCAGCTTATCACCTGTTTGGAGACTCATCACTTGGGTGCTGGGGATAGGGACACAGGCATGACAGTGCTGATGTGACTGGTAGAATCCATATCCTTTTCTGTCTGCTTTGTCCTTCCTGCAGAAACTCCCATCCCAGCATGGTCTCAGGGGCCTTGGCAAAGCCCCTGCTTCCTGGACACTAGGTTTTTGTGTTTTGTTTTTTCTTTTCTGTTCCAGCGATTAGAAGCTGAATACATCGGGGCCAAGGACAGTGTCTTCATTGTGACATTTTCCTATGTTTGCCACAGGGTCTTGTCTACTGTGTCACTTATCAGTGTTTATTAGATGAAATGATAAAGGGAATAAAGGAGAGATGGAGGGAGGCCCCAGTAGGGAAATATGCACTCATTTGCATTAAGGTACTTTTACTGGGCTCTGCCACTGACATTGATGTTAATGTTGAGGACACAGGTCCATGTCCTGTGCCTAGGCTCTATGGTGGGTGTCTTGAGAGCCGTGGAGAATATGGGACAGTGTAAGAAGCAGTGACATAGGGCCTTAGTCCTCAGTCTGAGCCAGGAAGGTAGGTGGTTCCTTAATGGAAGAGAGACCACCTACCTCTTAAGCAGGTTTCCAGGGGCTTAGATTCCAGGGCAGGTGGCTATAAGCCCATCTTCCCACATTCTGGCTCATGTAGACTTACAGGTGCACAGATATTGGGGTTCTGCTGAGTACATAGTGGGGCCTCTTGGCCACTGTAGTGGGGAAATCGAACAAGGGCTCACCTCTAGGGGTGTTTCCTGGACAGAGTGCTTAGGGTGACCTACTCAGTGCTTCTCTTGCTCTGGGATCTTGCTGTCACAAACCTCATTCAGTTTTGGCCTTTTCCCATCTCTGTGCCCCCACCCCCCTTCAAGAGCAAGCTCTCATGTTACCTTCTTTCTGTTCTGGGCCACTACAATTCCAACCTCCTTTGCTCATTTGTTGTTTATGTTTTGAGACAGGGTCTCCCTCCCTCTGTATCATCAGCCGACCTAAAACTTGCCATATAGACCAGGCTAACTTTGTAAGTGTGCCGATGCTTCTACCTCTGTCTCTTATGCTGGGATTCCAAAGCATACACCACGTCCATCTTCACTTTTTGCAGGACCCCCTGACTCCCATGGTATCTTTGACTCTGTTCTCCATTACACCAGTGGCCATAACTCCATGCTCATTCTCTATACATTCCTTTCAATCCACAAACATTATGGGATATGCCCAGCATCTTATTTTTTTTTAATGATGCACCGCCTGGCTTTGTAGCTGTTGAGTGGATACAGGGTCCATTTCCTCTCCAAGCCAGTTTATTGGCCCTCTCTGTGACAGGACTGACCACAATCTGTGTGTGATGGTCTTCCGGTCCTCATGGCTGGGTAAGAATGGGTCCTGACACGTGATGGGGATCTGGAGATGGGAATTACAGGTTGAAGAGAGGTTTCAGGCAGAAGGAATAAAAGGATGGATACCACAGTGTGTGTTCATAGTGACCTCCCTGCCATTGGCTTCACCATCATAGCCATCAAGTGGGTTCTGGGTTTCCCTCCAGCATAAGAGGTATTCCAGGTAGCAGGCAGGTAGGCTGAGTGTGGTCTCTGGAGACACACTAAACATTTTACCCCCTTTTGATTGAAGGCATCTTATAGAAGAGTTTATTGGATTTACAGTTTCAGAGGGTGAGTCCAGGACTATCAATACAGTCTTTAATTTTCAAGATGTTCCTGGTTAATATAGTCTTTAGTCTTAAAGTGTTCCTCACTAATATAATCACCAAATGCTGCAAACCGATTTTCAAGTCATCTATGCCATCAGCCTTAGTCTTTGAGGGGCTTGGCCTCCTGGCATGAGAAGTCCTAACTAGGTTGTAGCATTTAGCAGCTGTGGATGTTTGGATGAGAATGGTATCCCTAGGCTCACATGTTTGAACACTTGGTTCCAAGGATGGACCTTTTTGGGTAGGATTAAGTGGACCGGCCTTGTTGGAGGAGGTGTGTCACCTTGACAAAGGCCGATGCTGGGCCCAGTCTCGGTTTCTGTCTTCTGTCTCTCAGTCTCTGTTGTTGTCCCAACAAGTGACCTTCCAGCTACTGTTCCAGCACCTGACTACCTGCTGGCATGATCCTTCCCATAATAGTCATGGACTCACCCTCTGAAACTGTAAGCCTAATAAATTCTTACTTTTATATTTTGCCTTGATCATGGATGAAAAGGGTCCCTATAGAAGTCCTTGGTAGGGTTGTAAGTAGAGAGAGGTTCCTAGAGGAGTTGGGAGCCTTTGAAAAGGTCTCCACACAAAGATACAGGAGCAAGGCAAATACCAGACTTTCACAGATCTGCATTGTAGTTATTTACCTTTTATGGCCAAAGACTTCTCTGTAGATGAATATTTCGGGAAAAAAAAAAACTATTTATTTCTAATATAGAGATTAAAAAAAAAAAAGCCTGTCGTAGGAAACATGGAAGATTTGGGAAATAGAAAAGAATGAAAAGTACCCAGAAGTACCACCGTATGAATAATGTCTGCCAGCCCTTTGCTATATTTCATTTCAGCACTGTGTGTGCATGGGATCATATTGTAAGCAATTTTATATCCCTCATTCTCTGAACATTACACTGTGATCATTTTCCCTGTCATTAAATTTATTTGAAAACATCATTTTTAATGCATGCATAATATTCAGTCTTGTGGCTGATCCATAATTTATTTAGTCATTTCTCCCCTCTTGAGCATTTCATTTTTTTCTCATTTGAGAGTGTTTCACATACCTGTAGATGACGCTGTGAACATCCTCACAGGTCTGTGGGCACTTCTATAAGACTATGATTCCTAGAAGTAAGTTGTGGGAAGAGGATTTGAGAACAGGCTCAATACCCACTGCCAATTTGCTTTCCAAGCTACAAAAATGAAGCCTTTGTGCTACAGGGGATGAGAGTGTCCCTGTCCCTGCACCTATTTCAAGACTACTGTGTCTCAAACCTCTACTAACTAAATAGAATGAACCCTGCTAGCCAGCTTATTGGCCATTTATTGTCGGTTCGATTTTTTCCCTAAATGTCCAATGAGCTATCAGTATTTTCCCCAGTTGATCATTTACCATTAATTTTTTTATAACAACTTTATTGAAATAATTCATAGAACATAAAGTTCACCCATCAAAGTGTAAAATTCAGTGCTGCTTAATATATGCACAGGGTTGTACAACCATCATTATACTCTACTTTAAAGCAGTTTCATCCGATCCAGAATTAACCCATACCCACTAATAGTTGCTCTCCACTCCACTTGAACCCCACCCCTACCCTCATTCCTAAGCAAATGCCAATCTTCCTCTGTTTCTATGGATTTGCCTACTCTAGGCATTTCATATAAGTGAAACCAGGCAATCTAAGATCTTTTTTAACTGGTTTATTTTATTTATTGGGCATTGTCAAGCTATCCCATATTGAGATACCTCAGTACCTCAATCTATCATTAGTATATCATTAGGTGGAGGTGGGGTATGCCACTATGGACCTGTTGAAGTCAGAGATAACACAAGGTATTGAGTATCTTGCCTTCTATCTTTGAGGCAGGATGGTTCTGCTGCTGCTGCAAAACTAGCCCAGAAGCTTCCTGGAATTCTCCAGGCTCCTCCCTCCTCCCTTTTTCCCACAGCAGTACTCAGACCATACATGCACACATTACTTCATCCAGCTTTTGGGTGGGGTCTGCAGATTCGAACCTGGGATGTCAGACTGGCAAGCAAGTGCTCTATCCACTGAGCCATTTTATAGTCTTCTTGTGTGTGTGTGTGTGTTTTTTTTTTTTTTTTTTTTTTTAAATAGCAGAAGTTTTGATGTTTTCAGTTCTGGCTGTTTTGAGCATTCCTTTTGTAATCTATTCGCTCCCTTCCTGGGGTTTTAATGCTTAGTGTGTCCTTTGGTTAAATTTACAACTCTATTTTCTGCTGTGCTATAAAAGAAATGCCTAATGCTTTGTTAAAACATTAGAATAATTAAACCACAATGCCATACATGGATATAGTCCTATTTCAAATGCTCTAGCCTTAGCGTTAACTCCCCTGTCCACCTGGCATAGTTTTAGTAAACAGTAGTAGGGTGAGAACCTAATTCGATTTATTCCCCAGAGCCAATTGTCCTAGTACATTCGTTTGTTCTGCCTTCTTTGGAATTTATTAAGTTCTTAAATGTGTCTGGGTCCGTTTAGAGACTTCTGTTACAGTCCTTTGTTATCAGCGATCCGCACAGGGCCAAGCTTTGAATTGTAACAGCTGTAAAGTAGGAAACAGCTCTGCTGGGAAGAGCCCTTTCCCTTCTAGCTTTCCAGCCCTTCGGTTCCCTTCGGTTCTTCTTTGTACCTGATCTTGGAGTTCCTTTGCCTTCTGTCCCCCCCCCCCCTTTTTTTTTTCAAAAAAAAAAACACCTTCCTTTTAGGACCAAGTAGCTGATAGAAATTTCACTGTGTGCTTTAAAATTGTATGATCATTTGAGAGTTGATTTCATTCAGTCTTCCAGTAAACATGTGTCTTGTTTTGCCAAACCTCATTTTCCATGTTTTATTATGTTCTTGGCTTTTTTCATTTCTGCGCCCCATGTGGGGCGACACCGATGCCTTTGATTGCTCCTGGTGTCTTTTAGAGCTATTGTGAGTAGATTTTTAAAACTAATTGTTTCTGGTCTTACAGAAGGCCCCCTCGCCCCTACAATGGTTCATTTTTCTGAGCTCTGTTTTCTAATTATATGATACTTCCGGGTTTCTGTGTCTCTAATCATACCATCGGAAGCATTGACTATTCCTTCCTTTCTAATGCTCTCTGCCATCTTTTCTGTTTCATTTTGGATCGTCTTGTCCTGATCTTCCCAAAGAGGGAAGAATCTCATTTTCTCCATGATTTTTAATGAAACTGCCTTTCTCTGTCTCTCCATTAATAATGACGTGCTTAGAAGTGAAAGGTGGGGAAACTTTGTATATGTTACCTGAACAACTGGTGAGGAACAGCATACTACATAGGTTTTAAGGCAAACACATTTTTGCTTTCTTGCTGACCAACTGACACTAATGCAAGTATTTATATTTGTGTAGTTATTACTTCAAATTTAGCTCATTAGATTTAATCACTTTGTACACTGTTTGGCTCACTGAGCTTGTGCTTAGATGCTTACATAGAGACTCGTGCGTAAACATTATCCTTCTTTATTCATGCTGTCACATTTTTGCATTAGATTATATGAACTAGATAAAAATTTATGTTCTTTAATGTAGCCAACAGTTAATATAGCATGGAGTTATCTGTTTCTTAAATGTTTGAAAAATCCTACCTGTGAAGCTAGCCAGCCGTGGGCTGGTTCTCTCATATTTATGGTTTGCTAGACCGTGTTTTCTCTTCATCATGACCTCTTAAGGTTTTCATTTTTCTTGCGACACACTTTGACATTTTTCATTTATCCAACAAATGGTTGGACGGGTTGAGGTTTCCCCATTATTAGCGTGGCCCATGCAGAGACATTAAACCCCAGAGGAGAAATACTGAGCTTCAGGTCGCCTCCCCTTTCCTGTTAGTTCATTTTCCCTCATGTTTACAGTAATAAAGTAGAGAACACTGCGCTTAAATGGGTGTTACCTCTCACTCATTTCCAGCTTGCCTCTGCTCACATTCCTCACGCAAAGCCATCACTGGGTTCAGTTCCTTCTGTAGTCCGGAGTCTCCTTCTGTAGTCCGGAGTCTCCTTCTGTAGTCTGGAATCTCCTTCTGTAGTCCGGAATCTCCTTCTGTAGTCCGGAATCTCCTTCTGTAGTCCGGAATCTCCTTCTGTAGTCTGGAATCTCTCGGAATGTCTTTGTTGCTCTACATTTGACAGTGGGTTGGTCGAGTATAAATGTTCGGGCACATCATTCTTATATAAACCCAGTAAACACTAAGCAAGCACATTCTCCTCACCTTTCTGCTGCATCTGTCATGTGAAGGTGGCCCTTCTCTGCTTGCTGCTGTTCTCTCTCCACCACAAGTCAAAACCAAACATGAAAAATAAAATCATCATAATAAAAAAAGGCCAAACCATACCAAATCCAAACAAAACTTTTGACCCAAGGTCTCTGTCTCAATCTGGAGCGCATTGATTTGGTTAGACCAGGAGCAGGCTAGCACCTCTGGGATTGGCCTGTCTCTACCTCCCAAGTGCCAATTGCAGATGTGCATACCTGACTTTTAACATGGGTCCTAGGGATCTGCACTCAGGTCCTTAGCCTCCTATAACAGATGCGGTACCCACTAAGCGTCTTCCCAGCCCATCCCTTTACTTTTTCCTCTTATGTATATATTTATTGATTTTTAGGTTCTTAAATAAAACAATATTACAGTGTTCAAACTCAGCGTATTAAATTTTCTTTCTCTCTCCCCCCCCGTATGTTTTGATTGTACAATTTGATGAAGAAACACATTCTTACTGTCTAAAATAGACACTAGATTCTGTACAGGAGAGTGATTTTTTTCCATGCTCTGCACTCCTGGGCCACGCTCTGGAGAAGTCTGTTTGTAGCTACTGCTCTGCACATCCAAAGATGTTTAACAGTGTCCCTGACCTCCACCTACTAGATGACACTGACATTTATGCCCTCAGGTGAGAGCCCAAACCTCTCTAGACATTCATTGTCAAGTGCTCCCAGGGTCTGTATGTGGGTGGTGGTGGAGAAGTTCTACCCACTTTCCAAGGAAGGACACAAAGAGAAATAAAACAAGAAGGAAAATAGAGAATTAATAGGAGGAGGAAGAGGAAGCTGTGAAAGCAGTGGGTGCCTCCTTCTGGTCTGGGTTCCACTCCTGTGGCTTTATAATTGGCAAAATCCCTCAAGGTTTCAGGATGTGTCAAGCTGTAGTCTTTGTAGTAACTTTGGAGTTTTTATTTCTTGTTTTTACTGATGTTTTAGTGGGAATCTGGGAGTCACAGCATCCGGCATTACCGTATAGCCACCATTTCCTATCATTCACCTTTGTTGTGAATTTTCTTACCCTGTGCACACTTTTATACTCAGTCTTTAAGTGACAATTGCTGTTTCTTTGGGGGAACTGTTTTTTAATGTTGGCGTTTTGTGGTGATTCTCACAGGCTCAGGTTATCACTCAGAGAATGCCCAATGGAGTGGTTTATTGTGAGCTGCCCTGTGAAAGGGCCTCTCTGCAGGTGTTCGTGCAGCCATTGCTTCTGGTGGCCAGGGCATGTCAGACATGCCTTCAGCATTCACGGAGGTGAGCTGAGACACGAGGTTCTCATCTGCACCTAGTCCATTCCAGAACCTAACTGGGAATCTTCTGTAAGTGCAAAATGTGAAACAGATGTCATTAGGGTGGCATGGTGGAAAGACCTTTTGGGTGCAGTGATCACCCAAAATGGGTCCTTTCCAGGCTGTGTATTTGTGTAAACGGGGCCCTCATGTGGCTGTGGCTCAACCACCTTTTACGTCTGTTTTTTCCCAAAGAGAGATATTCTAACCAATCCTTTACAACTGCCACATCCAATGCCTTTCAGCTCCATTCTTTAGAAAAAGAAGCACACAGCTATCTCCCCTGTTCAGGGCTGGTGTTGGTGTCCAGGGCATGTAAAAGGGTTGTATACCATTCTCTTCTTTCATATTTCAGAAGACCTGCTTGTAGGGATAGGTGCTTTGTATTTGTTAAATTAAGTTTTATTTTTGTTCAAGTAATGCATTAAAAGAATTCAATGAGAAGATTGTTTTTTTATTGAAAAACAAAAGCTTCTTATTGTCTTTCCCATCCTGTTCCCTAACCCTTTTCATTTGGGTTTGACTTTGTTTTGACTTTTAAATTGTCTATACACAATTGGCATCAATTTAAAAGCTGGTGGCCCTTGACCTCCTTGAGGGGTGGCTGAGGAGGGTTTGATCCTCTTATTTTGTCCCCTTTCTGTCCCCTTTCTCCTATTATTTATTACTGTATCTATTATTTTTATTTGTTTATTTATTTATAATATTTTGAGTGTTACATATGAAATTTGACGCTTATATATGTATAATACAAGATGTATATTCATATTGTCAATTATATAGAAATATATAATTATAGATATCCTTAAGTAACTTTATGATCAAATTCATCATTATATTTAGATTATCACATTCATGTGACTACTGTTCATTACTGGGCCAAGTAGAGTTACATGGTTATTTGCCTTTATATATATTTCCATAAAAATTAGGTTAATACTTTCCTCCATTTAATTTTCTACTTATTATAAATGATTTTATTTTATTTAATTTTTTTTTTTACAAACTCAACCAAATCTGTTCAGAGATAACAAATATCATCGTCCACGTGCCTGGATGGTTCAGAAGACCCACCCCTGCCCTAGATGACCCACCTTGCCCACGTTACTCTTTGGCCCAGATCTCACTTCCTGCATATTATAATGTGGTTAGAATTTGGAGGGCTACCCTGTCCTAACTGTCTTCTCTTTTTCCTGACTCTGTGTCATCATCTTTATTGACTCTTTTCTCTTCTAACTTGAGTATGTCCTTCAAAGAATTTTTTATTTTTAAGTGCGCTTGGAAGGTACAGTCTGTATGTGAAGAGGCCATTACTCTGCTCTTGTACTTCGGATGCCCAGGAATGAATTCTAAGCTGCACATCTCATTCCTCTGAAATTTGAAGGCACCTCTATGGTCTCATCCACTTGTCAGTGCTGCTCTTGGGATGTCCAGCAATAATCCAATTTTCCTGACTTTGTCTTCAGTTTGGCTTGACTTTCTTCCTTGGAAGCTTTTAGTTTTCTTTTGTCTATGACATTTTGAAATTTTATGCTTCTTAAAAATACACCTGGGTGCTGTGCGGGTATTTTTGTCTAGTATCTACTGTCCTTTATCATGATAAAGTTTTGTTGTGGCATATTTGAGGAAACTTTTGATCCACTATATCAGTTCTTTCTTTTATTTCTTAAATAGGTATGAAAATGCTTGATAGACTAACTTGAAGAATCTCAGACTTTTAATTTTTAAAATTTTATTGTATTATTAATTCTGAGAAGGGATCGTGTATAACCCAGGCTTTGAACTTATCACATAGGCAGCTGATGGTTACTATGAACTCCTTATTCTCTTGCCTGTATCTCGGAGAGTACAGGCATGCATTACCACACACAGCACTGTAGTGATTTATAGGCTGTTCGCCCATCTTCAGCTGCACTACAGGACCACTGGACTACTAGGTTTTGTACTGGCTATTTTCTCTCCGTCTGTCTTTTTTTCATAGAGCTCTGTTCTTGTTTCATGAGTGTAGTATCTCCCTACCTTTCAGGGGATAGTTATCTTAATTGTAAGTATTTCCTTCAGTTATCTGCTGTGTCATCTTTCATCTCATTATCGTTCACATTCTCAGAGTTGCTTCTGTCTGATGGCAGGCTTGGACAAACAAACCTGAGCTTACAGGCTACTGACTGCAGCATAAGGCACTGCAGGAAGATCCAAGGGCTGTGTGGGGAACTGGAGCCTATGGATGGAAGGAGGCTGCTGTCGGGTGATGTGGCAGCAAGATGACCCATTCACTGGTCAGTTAGAGAATC
The DNA here is from genome assembly GCA_033318265.1 of Phyllotis vaccarum. NCBI lineage: Eukaryota > Metazoa > Chordata > Mammalia > Rodentia > Cricetidae > Phyllotis > Phyllotis vaccarum. Next base: position 107,920,051 of record JARWLC010000004.1, read on the forward strand.
TAGAGGTCTTTCCTCGGATGTTTCTGACTTTTCTGATGTCTCTAATCACCTGACATTTTGTGTGTGTGCTGCAATGGTAGAACATCCCAAGCCCCTCGGAAGCGCTGTGGCCATTTCTCAAAGGTGGTGTCCACCCCGCTCTTCATGTGCTCACTCCTTCTTTTTGCCCAGGGAGAACACTTAAACTTTTTCAATCCTACACTGTTGTTTTAGTGAGAGTCCAGCAATGAGGACTGTGTTTCCATCAGAGATTTGGATGTAGATGGCACTATGGTGAATTTCCATCTTTTTCAAGGCTGAGACCCACACAATGAGGCATGGAGGGGGGTCCTTCCCTAATCACCATAGCCAAAGGATGAGAGCAGACAAGCTTGGGGTAAGGTGTCTTTTCTGCTAATGTGACAGTCAGTGACCATTTACTCTGGGTTTGACTTAAAGGCAGAGGGACAGACTATGAACACAAAGCCAAGGTCACCCTGAAAGACAGAATAGCATATGTCCCCGAGAAAGGTCATCTTCCTTTGGGAGCCCAGGTCTTCTATTCTTACAGTCACTGGAGTCCCCCAAATGCCTGTCCATGCAACCCTGCAGGAGCTACGCCAGGCAGATGTTCAAGTCCATATGTTTACTCACTTGTCCTCCTGACTCCATAGACAAGGTTTCCAACCTCCTAGGACATGACTGCACAAAACACAATGAATGTGAGCCTTGGGAGGCTCTAGGAAAGCAATCAGTATTGCTCGAAAACCTACTGTGCACCAAACAGCATTCGGCATGACGGGCAAGTCCATTTTTCACTGTGGGTTTTAATATTCTCTAGGATGATGGAGGCGGTGAGCCATCCTTGAGGATGTCTAGGGAAATATACTCTTAAAAAATGAAAAATTGTAATTTCTGAATACGCTGTTTGCAAATGAGTTCAGAAAAGGACTCAGGAAATGAAGACCCATAAATCAGCGATTTCCTGTGGCATTAAGAAGACACCATCCAAGTCCAGTGCTTGTCTACCCCAGCTCCCCAAACACTCAATGAAGTGTCACAGATTCAGGGAGTGTTGTTGCCAGAAGGGGCCCGAGAGGCTCTTAGCTCAGTGCCTTCCCCTGCACATGGTGCTGCAGAGGCGCTACTGTGCTGAACATTCTCCCTCACACCATTAGTGTCAAACCTCTGTCAGTATTTAAACATTCATTATTCAGAACTCTCTCTCTCTCTCTCTCTCTCTCTCTCTCTCTCTCTCTCTCTCTCTCTCTCTCTCTCTCTCTCTCTCTCTCTCCAAGGGTTAGCAACTGTAGCCTGTATTCCTGGATTTCTGCTGGAAAGAAATGAGCCACTTTAAAGCTGAGTTGATTTACTGGATAAATATATATTTAGGCATTTGGGGACTTTAAATGTATATGATTTACCAGAGAAATAGGGGGCATCTCTCAGAATCTACTATGCAAAGAAATATTGACACAATTTCAACTGCGTGTTTATATCTCTGATAAATCACCCTGCCTCCTTCAGACCTTCATGCTCCACTGGACATAAAATATGCGCCTCTCGTCTAGGGAGGGAAAGGGGCAGCTGGCTAAGAAGACGAGCCAGGTCTACAAGAGGTTTACAGAGGGGAGGCACCTATGTGCCACTGAGGATGGATCTCCACTGGACATAAAATGTGCGCCTCTCGTCTAGGGAGGGAAAGGGGCAGCTGGCTAAGAAGACGAGCCAGGTCTACAAGAGGTTTACAGAGGGGAGGCACCTATGTGCCACTGAGGATGGATCAGGCTGTTGTATGAAGCTGCAGGCTCTGGACTGTGTGTCTATATAAACAGTTTCTGAATGCTATGAGAGACGTGTGCTGTCAGCCAGGAGATGTGGGGGAGATTGGAGATAGAAAACCCATGCAGCGACCGGGGCAGATGGATCCTGGGCGAACTGATAGTCAAGTTATCCTGTGCTTTACTGACTGACTAGACAAGATCTCAAGTTGCAATGACCACAGGGACCCTGGACAGAGACTGCCAAAGCAGCTGTCGTGACTCCTGACAGCAGGTGCTTTGTGAAGTCCCAAGATGGGGGTTGTGAATATGAGGGCAGATGGGGCCCCAGACCCTATAGAGGACTTGTTAGTATGACAGTATGTCACGTGGGAGCTTTGTGGAATCTCTCTTGGGCTAGATCCCTGACTGTGGGGGTTGAGTATGACTTTTGACTAGAAGGAAGAGGGCAGCTGATAGGTCACTGAACACAGCTGAAGGATGCAGTTTTCTTGTGACGTCTCTGTTTGAGAGACAGTTTTAGTGTTCAGCAGTGACTCAAGCTGGAGTGATTTCCCTTTGGGTATACCTTGTCCCTGCTGATGGCCTACCCCATCCATTCCCAGAGTCAGCTTGGACCTCAATTCTCCACTTCTGTACTCCAAGTTCATTCTTCTTACACCATTACAGTTCAGAGTCACACAGCTTTGTCCTAGGTGGTCTGCAACCCACCTGGAGCAGGAACAGGTTGTTCCAAACAATCTTTCTGCCTTCTGTGCTTTTCTGTCCCCAGAGAGACTGTGTGGCAACCTGCCATCATCCCTGCTTTGGGCTCTAGGGTGTCTTTTGTCCACAGGGCTTTGTCTGTGGTCCCTTTCCACTAAGAGGAACTGGCTTTTCACCTGCAAAGCTGGGATTTTCACTGCCTAGTACCATAGAAAGGGAAACCAGGCATGCATAGGAAAAGAAGAAAATGCTCCTTATTCTAAGCCAGTATTTACAATAATTACCTATGATGGTAAATGGAATTGGGAAAAGTGAATTACCTTTAATCAGGGGGTCCTTTATTCTCAAAGTACACCCTAGGGAGCACGTCCTTGGCTAATTAGAGAAGGAAGCTGAAATCCAGTGTGCTGTGTGCTTAGGCCTGGAACCCCAGGAATATCCTGCTCACCAATGCAGTCCCTCTTGTGGCCATTCCCAAGGGATCTGGATTCTACTGTTGAGAAAGGCCAGCAGCTGGAGCCCTGCTGTCCATTGGCTTGTACTTCCTGCCACCATGGTGTCCTTCCATAATGGATAGTTGTCAGCTATCCCAAAGCCTCTGAGCCTATGCAGGGGCCAGGCCACCAATCCATGGGTGTGGGTGTGGGGCTGTGGATAAGAGACCAGTACTCTGCTTTGCCACCAAGAAGAGAAATCTTGTAGCAGAGGAAGCTGGCTCATGTGACTTGCCAAAGTGTCTAGATTAGTAACTCTGAGGAAGAGAGTGTATCAAGGTACATAATTTTTCCATGCACTAAAAGTATATTTATATCTCTATCATAATCCTCTCTTCCCTCCCACCATCTCTCCCTTCCTCCCTCCCTCCCTCCCTCCCTCCCTCCCTCCCTCCCTCCCTCCCTCCCTCCCATCCTTTCACTGATTCCATAGACATCTACCAAGTACTTCCTAATGGCCTCTTGACTTTAGGCCAAAGACTGAAGACATAGTTGAGAAGCTGCTTCTGACCCACAGTGAGAACATCCTTGGGTGAAGAAGGCAGTGGAGGTCATTGGTACAGGTAGCATGGTGAAGCTAATGGAGCACTCCCTTAGGAGAATGGGTGCCTGTCATTTATGCAGCTAATGGCTAATGAATGTCATCAGGGAGAGATGTCCAGTGTCACCAAGCTTCTGAGAAGAGCTGGAGAATGACATAGAGAATTGTAACATTTCAGGCTTAGAAGCAGTCTCAGGAGCTATTAAATATAAACTATATCACCAGAGGGGGCTTTTATCTATTATTCAACATCAGTGAAACTTGGCATAGGGATACTCGACCAAGAAAATAGAGGAACGGGTACACACTTGTCCAAACCAGTCAGGGGCTTGGGCAGTGCGGCTATTTTTGCTGTTTGGCACTATCTTGAGGGGTTTGTGGGTATTCTGCAGTTTACAGGTTACTGTGCCCTGAGAAGGAGCTAGATGGTGGGCATCCTCAGGCTAGATGAGCATCCTGAGGCTTGTATAGCTTAGGTGCTGCTGTTGCCTACATTAGGCTTGGTCATCACACATGAGAAGGTTTTCCTGACTCATCTCTTAAAGCAGCTGGTATCCTGGTCTCTCTCTTCCTCAGAATTGCTGCTTAGTCTTGGGGTAGGTTTCCTAATCTCTAGTCGGCAGAGTTCTATGCTTCTTTAGGAAACCTATGGACTTTCAGGCTGAGCCCTTATCATGCAGCTAGATTGAGATGCCCAGCTGTGAAGCCAGAGGCAGGATGAAGGGATTGCAGGTTTGTGAAGGTGGTCAGTTTGGCTTAAATATATAGTCATGACATGGCCATTGGGGTAACTTTCTGTGTCCTTGACTGTTGCATACCAGCAGATGAGTCCAGGCCAACTGGGAAGGAGCTGAGGGGTTGGTATCTAGACTAGAGACAAGATGACTGTTTGATACTCTATAATTAAACCTCACGATGGGGAGAAGTGGGGGTAGGGTATCCTATCATGGGATGCAGCTACCCTCAGGCCAGACTCAGCAATCAGGAACTTAGCACATGTGGGAGGGCCAGAGCAAAAGCCCAGGCCTGGAAGCAAAACAGAGGTTTTCAGCACAGCGAATCGTCTTAAGTCTCAATCTTCTCATTGCAGATGCACAGGGAAATGAGATGTCTACCCTACGTTCAGATCTCTATGAGTCCAGAGGGATGCTGTGATCAGACTCTGGCCTCTGAGTAGGATTTGACACAATTCTCCATGGTCTTAGCCTCAAAACTTGGGAAAGGTTCCAACCAGCAGGAAACTGTCCCTGGAGGACAGATGTTGGTGGGGGATAGGGTAGGGCACTCTTGTCGGGTATGTAAGAGAGAAAATGACAGATTTTGCATGAATTTGGCTTTTAAAGGTCACTGTTGTTACTTTCCAGGATAAAATGTTGGAAAAGATTTGGAAATCATGTAGACCCAGACTGTTCACTAATGGAGAAACTGAGGCTCAGATAATGCAGGTGATTGGTCCTCATCCACTCCTTCACCATCTGGATTTTCCTGTTTAGTTGGGTGTTCTATAAATTTGGTAGAAAGGGAGTTGTAAGGCTAAGTCAGAATGTGGTATTGTATCTGTGGTACACTGGGGTTGTCAGTATTATTACTGAACAAGCTATGAGTTACATACTTAAATACGGATTTTATTTTATTTCTCTCTCTCTCTCTCTGTGTGTGTGTGTGTTTGTGCGCGTGCATGTTTGTGTGTGTGTGTGTGTGTGTATGTGTGTGTGTGTGTGTGATATTTCTCAGTCACTATCTAGTTGGATGATTCATATAAAAGTTTTAGAAATTCTTTATCCCCCACCTGTGTGTGTGTGTGTGTGTGTGTGTGTGTGTGTGTGTGTGTGTGTGTGTGTTTTATTTATAAATGTATGTGTTCCTATGTGTGTGTATACATGCATGTGTAGAGTCCAGGGGTTAGCATCTGGTGTCTTCTTCAGTCATTCTTCACTATATATTTTGAGATAAGGCTTATCACTGAACTTTGAGTTCACTCATTCAGCCAGCTAACCAGAATTCCATCCACAGAGGTCCTCTGTCTACACACCCCCAGATATGTTTGGCTCTCTCCGGATTTTATATAAGCCCTGGGGATGTGAACTCAGGCCCTCATGCTGTACAACAAGCACTCTACAGTCTGAACCACCCCGAGTCTCAGGAATTCGAAAGTTAGGGTTAGAATAAAATTTCCATGTTCTCCTAGTCAGGGTTCACCTCCTTTGAGGTCGTGGTGTCCCTCTACAGTCTGCTCCTTTGATGATTGTCCCTGAAATAAGGTGTGAGGGCTGAGGTAGTCATTTCCAATGTGTGTGATGATTCTCATCTTTGGTGGCATAGTCTGGGGCACTGTGGTGATGAGGAGTCCAGAGGGAGGAGCTTCAAGGGCAATGATATTACTGCCCTAGCAGGTCACTGCTCTGCCCAGCCCCAAAGATAATGCAAAGGAGAGACCACAGGCACTCTATATTAGAAAGACATTCTTCTTAGTAGCATGATGAGAAAAAGTCCACCTGAATCCTCATGAGAACAGCTTTACATCTATAATTCCTTCCTCTTCCTACAGCATCGGAATTTGATGGGGATTAGCAGTGGCCAGCTGCAGAATGCCCAGAGCCCCCTAGGAAAGGCTCAGCCGGGACTTTATTTAATGAATACCTTCAGGGGGGGATTTTCTTTTGTGACCAAAAAAAAAAAAAAAAAAAAAAAGATTTTGCTGCTGGTTAGAGATGATTTGAGACCCCTTCCTGGAGCTCCTGGCAACCAAGAAGGGAGGGATGCAGTCATTTCTTAGAGTGTAGTGTTTGGTACTGGTGATATGACCATAATGAAAAATGAGTTGTGGTACTGAGTTTCCTTGGCTTCACTAAAGCTACTTCCTCAGATGGAGCTCCTCAGATGCAAAAGGCTCCTGGGGATTCTTTATAAAGTCCCTCCTGGTACCTCTCCCACTATCTCTGAGCGGACCATCCTCTATGAAGAGGAAACAGAGGGTCCAGACTGTCAAGTTCTGTAGGAAGGAATCCAAAGATGTAAAGCATCAGATCCAAGATGCTGAGAGAGATTTTCAGATAAAATCCAGGATATCTGGTTACACTGACATTTCAGTGTATTTGTCCCTGTCTCTGCCTGCTTCTTGCTGCCCCAAATACAAAAGAACAGAAGCTCAGGTCACGGTAATGAGTTAGAAGTATATCAGCTCACAGATCTAGGAGCCGGGACATCTTGCATAGAGGAGCTTGCTACATGTTGACAGGACCTTCTTGTTGTGTTTAGTGACATAGGGGGAGGAAGGGAGGAGAAGAACGGGGAGAAGGGGACAGGGAGAGGGATGTGTGTCAATGGATCCTTTTAAATAAATACAACTCTTACAATAACACAATAAATCTGATCCCGAGGACAGAGTCCCTGGTGACCTCATCACCCCTCCCGTGAAGCTCCTCCAGACAATTTTGTTAGGGATTAAGTTCCCAACACATGATTTAAGGGATGCAGTCAAACCACATAAGTGCCAAGTGGATTTCTCACAAGGAATAATTTTTTAGTGCACGTCCCATGCAATATTTGAAACGTACATACTAAATGCTTGCTGTGGTTTGCCTGAAATTCCCATTGGGCTCGATGTCCTGTATTTTTACTTGGTATATCTCACATCTCTGCTGAGGAGGGCTTCCTTTCTGCTGTGGTGGGGCACACTGAACTTGGTTTACTGCGGTTTTAAGGCAGATTCCCCTATGGTGCAATTCATTTACACTGATGTAGGCAGGATGCCCTCTCACTTTCTGGGTCACTCAAACAGCAGGTGCATCCTCCATATGATGGAGAGAAGCCTTCTGACCCACCCCTTTCCATAATTCTTTGGACAGCATCCCACAGCAAGTATTAGATCAGTAGGAACCCACTGTCTGCACGTATGTCTTCTTGCTTATGCTCTGTATTTATACCCAGAGGAGTAGAAGATATTTGAGCTCCTAATAAGAGTTTGCCAATTTTCTTTCTCCCCTTTTGAAAGTTAATAAGTAAAAGTAAGCTGAGGCTGGAATGGGGGCTTTCTATAATACTAATGAGAAGTCCCCTTCAGGATACTTGGTCCTTTCTGAGGCTGAGGCTTTGCTTAAGACCCACCATCTTTGGCTCCCCCCTCCCCATGTACCATCTTCTGAGTTGGTGTCCTATAGAGCCCTCCCTGATCACCCTGTCTGGGGAGGCTGTCTCTGAGTCTGGTTTGTGGATGGCCTGAGGATTGCTTCTTCCAACTGCCCATTCCTTCCCCTATAGAAGGTCCTGTTCTGACTTCGTGTCACATAGGTATTCACTGCATGGCTTCTTTTGACGGAAGTCTTTTGTATCCAAAGAACGTTATCTTCCTCTGGCTGGATCATGTCTTCACGATAGCTAGACTATCATGCCGTAGACAACTTAGAAGTCCTTTCATGAGTTAGTGTTTGGGGATGAAGAAGCAGGATGAGGCTAATGTACCTGTTCTTCAGAACTGAATATAATCAGTCAGTACAGTAGAGGCTCCAGGTCAGTCAGTGCTGGCTTCCACTGAATCCCACTTCATCCCTGCTCATGGTATCTTCTGAGCTCTTCACTTGTCAAGGCTGGGCTCATGAGAGCAAGTAGGACAGTAACTGATTGACAGGTAGAGTTTGTATAATGTATGTCCAAGCAGTGAATTCATCAAGAAATTGATTGCAATTAAAATGGAATTTGGCTCACTTTCAAATGACTAGAGAGAAGGAGAGAGAGGAGGAGAGGGGAGGGAGGGAGGGAGGGAGGGAGGGAGGGAGGGAGGGAGGGAGGGAGGGAGGGAGGGAGAGAGAGAGAGAGAGAGAGAGAGAGAGAGAGAGAGAGAGAGAGAGAGAGAGAGAGAGAGAGAGAAAGAGATCTAGCAATGTTTATTATGGCTCCCAGTATGTCAAGGGGCAGGGATGTCTGTATATGTCACAAGCAGGATAGTTTGTGAGGAGTCTTTTGTTACCAATTGTAACTATAACAAGCAAACATCTCCTGAATGGTGTGCAAGTGCGACCAAGCTGTGATTTCCTGGAGATCAGCAGCTCTCCCTGAATCTACCAAGTGACCAGTCCCTGTGGATAATGATAGTATCTAGCCTCAGCACACAGAGCTATCTCTGATGAGCTTAGCAGGACTTGGTGTGCAGCAGAGCAGAGGTTAAGAATGAACATAGCTTCAGGGCTACTGAGATTTCCACTGGTAAAGTACTTGCCCCAGGATCTGAATTTAATCCATAGATCCTACCTCAAAAAAATTTTTTCACAGTGGTGTGCATGTAATCCCTGAGATGGGGGGTGTAGAGACAGACAGATATTTGGGCTGCTGGCCAGCCAGCCTGGCCTACATTAGAGTTTCAGGCCAGTGAGAGACTCTATCTCAAAAAATATGGACCATTGTTTTATGAAATTGTTGGCCCGGCCTAGCCGTGCAGTCCAAATGAACTCCTGCCCATCGCCTGGCCTAAACTGAGTAGCCCTGCTTGGTTCCAAATAATCACACAAAGGCTTATATTAATAACAATACTGTTCAACCTAAGTCTTGGCTTATTGTAAGCTAGCTCTTGCATCTTAACTCAGCCCATTTTTATTTGTCTGTCTTAACACATGGTTCGTGACTTACCTGTACTCTATTACTTATTGCTTCTTGGGCAGCTAGATTGCTTATCTCATGGCTCTACCCTCCTTCCCCTGTATCTATGATTCGATTTCCCACCTGCTTCTAAGCTGCTCTGTCATAGGCCATAACAATTCCTTTATTATCCAGTGGTATTCACAACGTAAACAAAGGCATCCCACATCAGATGATGGCGTGTGGTTAGTTTTTTTTGTCAGCTTGACACAAGCTGGAGACATCTGAAAAGAAAGAACCTCAGCTGAGAAAATGCCTCTGTCAGATTGGCCTGTGGTGCATATAATTAATTAATTATTGATGTGGAAGAGCCCTGCCCACTTTGGACAGTGCTGTCCTCTGCATAGGTGGTCCAGGAGTGTATACACATCAGAGTGAGCAAGGCAGGAGGAGCAAACCAGTAGATGTTTCTCCATCCTCTGCTTCAGTTCCTACCTCTGAGTTTCTGCCTGGAGTTACTGCTCAGATTTCCGTTCACGATAGGTTACAACTGTAAGCTGAAGTAAACATTTTTTTTTCCCTCCACGTTGATTTTGGTCACAGTGTCTTATCACAGCAATGGAAAACAAATTAATTTTTTCTATTGCTGTGAAGAGACATCATGACGGAAACAACCTATGAGAAAAAGCATTTAACTGGGGACTTCATTGTTTCAGGGGATGAGCCCAACAGCATGGTGGGAAGCATGACAACAGGTAGGCAGACAGGCATAGCCAAGGAAACTTATAAAAGAAAGCATTTAATTTGGGGTTTACAATTCTAGAGCATAGTGGAGTTCATGATCATCATGTGAGGAACATGGCATCAGGCAGGCCGATATAGCACTGGAGCAGTAGCTAAGAGCTTATATTTGATAAGCAAGCACAAGGCAGTGTGGGGCAGGGCTAATTGAAAATGATATGGACTTTTTAAATCTCAGAGGCAGTTCCCACAAGGCCACACCTCCTATTCCTCCGGAAACACTTCTATCAACTTCAGAACAAGCATTCAAATAGGTGAGCCTCTGGGGGGTGTTCTCATTCAAATCACCACAGCTGATGAATATACCATAGCTTTTCCTCCAGCCTCAACAAATATGCACACATGTGTACACTTGTACATGCGAGTGCACATACATGCTCACACACATGCATATGCACACACATACACATAGAAATGCAAACACACACACACATATGCACGCATGCACACACACATACACACACGCGCACGCCAAGGTTTCAATCCCATATCTGTTTCTGTATCACTCCTGATTACTATGGGGTACTTTTCCTCACTCCCTTCACCCCTGAGTCTTTGGAAATTCAGGTAATTGTGCTTGTTTCTAGGGTTGTTGAAAAGATCAAACAAGATAATGTAGGCAAAGGTCTTCTGCACAATGCCTAGTCCTTCATGAATGTTTGATAAATGGTACTGATTATTACTAGAAAACATATTAATTAGGTCTGTAATGTCTGAACACATTTGGCTGTTTTTAAAGTGATGCCATTTAAGCTAAATTAAGTCCCTGCTTAATTCGACTATATTCTTAGCTCATGCATTACAATATAGAAATGGGTTTTTCCTAAATGTATTTTTTCTCCCCCACTCTGACCTTTGTGCTTTTAATATTTTGAGGCATTAAACAAGCTAAGTGGTTGTTCAGGGGATGCCTGAGGAATGCAGAGGAATTTAATGCTTCTAAAGCATAGTGGTTATGAAATAGAGCTCCACAGAAGCCCTAGAGAGTCTTCAGGAAGCCCTAAGGACACTTGGAGAGGCCCCTTGCTGATCCCACTGTCCTCATATTTGTGTGGATGATGCAGAAAGTACCAGTGAGAACGCGTGCTGCTGGCTGACTAGGATCTAGTCTCTAGTGGCACCTAAGTGTCCTGGCTGTCATCATGTCCTCTGCCTCCTGCCACTCAGATAAAATAAAATAAGATAAACTAAAAGGCTCCATCATGTAGGAATTTCCTTAATGACCTGGTCAAAGTTGGTGATTTTATGAAATCCTCACCCTGGAGCCTTTAATATTCTGTATGATGAAATGCTGAGTGTCCGTAAAGGGCCTCAGCTGCATATTGGAGTGCCCTGGCTGTCTCAGGCAGAGCACTTGAGTTGCAAGCTGAACCAGTCTCTCTGTCTCTCTGTCTGTCTCTTCCTCTGTCTGTCTCTCTGTCTCTCTGTGTGTCTCTCTCTGTCTCTCTCTCTCTTTGTGTGTGTGTGTGTGTGTGTCTGCACATGCATTGTGGAGGCCAGAGGAGGATGTCAGGTGTCCAGCTCTATCATCTCCTAACTTATTCCCCTAAGAAAAGGTCTCTCACTGAACCTGAAGCTATGCTGGTGATGACAAGCCACGGTGAACCTCCAGTCTCTGCCCCCTATAGCTCTGGGATTATCGGCAGGCCTGTGGCCATACCTGCCCTTTTCATGGGTACTGGGGGATTGAACTCAGGTCTTCCCCTTTGTACAAGACCTCTTAGCCACTGAACTAGTCCCCTAGCTCCAGAATACTATTTTTACTTGAAGGAATAATAAAACACAAACTACCCTGATTTATAAATTATTTCTTTGAAATAAAAGAAGGGGTTCCTAATTACAAGAATTGCAGCCAATGATTGAATTTGAGATTTAAAATGAAAGTTTGTGTTTCAGTGAACCTAACAAGTACCTGCCACTTAAGAGACCATTCTAACAGATATTATTCTGTTTTGCAGAAGGTTCTGATGTAGCCCATACTGGCCTTGAATTCCCTATATAGCCACACATGATCCTTATTTTCTGACCCTCTTGGTTCTATTTCCCACATGATGGAATTAGAGGTGTGACCCACTATACCCATTTTATGCAGTGATGAGACTCAAACCTGCTATGTGGTGCATGCTAGGCAGGCACTTTACCAGCTGAGCCACATCCCCAGCCTGATAGTTTTATGGTTTCATGTGTCAGCATTCAGAAGACCTGCATAACTCAGTTCTGGTATTTATGAAATGATATATAACTGAATTATTCAGGAAAATTTCCATCAAAGTTCAAAATAAATGGATGGTGTTAAAAATGTAACAATGCAAATATTTCATTGGTTAAGTTTAAGATACCATATTTCAACTTAACTCACCAAGTTTTGTGACATCACTGCACATCTGTGAGGTAGCTTTTTTTCATCTAACTCAGTCAAGGTAAAATATCATCAGGTTGCATGCAAAAGCTGCCTTTGGCTGACACAGGCAGAACATGCTACCTGCTACTTTTGAAGACAAAAGTATGCTCATTACTACTTTTTTGTGTTAGCATGTGATGAGATGATTAGCATCTCAAAACATTTCAAGAGTCAAAAGTAGCCATGAACCCAAAAGGAGTTTGAGGACCATTGGCCTACTCCTCAAGAACAGGCCACTGTTCTAGCTAAACTATAGGTTTTCTGGCAGTTTAATGTCACATATCATGATGTTCTAGGTGCTCCATCCTTAGCTGGCCTTTAACTTCTTAGTTTAATTGTTGTCCTCATAAACAAGGATGTCACTGGGAAAGGTGGGCCACACTTGACAAATATTTAATGAGTGAGATGTAAGACTGTCTTTTTGTCTGTAAACATTGAGCTCTTCTGGCTTACAGAGTTCCCTAAAACCCTAGTTGAAGACCTTAGGCTCTGATACCAGAGGTATGGAGTTTCCTCCATCCAAGTCTACCTCTTGGTATCGATCAGATGGACTTTATTTTTTATTCTAAGGCACTGATAATCTGGGCGAGGAGCACTGATTTCTTTACACTCGAGTAGACCTACCAAATCTGAAACTTCAGGGCAGTCACAACAATTTGTGTCTTGACAAGCCCCTTCCCCCAAGACTCTGAATCCCCAAAGTCCAAGTACTTTAAAGTTTTCCTCTCTTATGGAGACTGTCACGCTGGCTCCATGGGCTGCTGACAGGTCATGTGAGATTCTCTGTGCTTAGCAGCGAGGCCTTAACACTTAGGAAGTGGTCCATTCCTTATTTTAAAGGGAGGAAGATTAGGCGATATTATGTCTGCTTGCCTTACCTGCAACCCTAACCCTAGCCCACATTCTGTGGCTTTAGGCTCGGGATAGTGAGTAAGGCCGAGTCAGGGGGAGCAGAAAGTCACACAAAGCCATGGAAGAACAGTATGTAGCCAGGTTCCCAATGTTCCCATTTTCCTCTTTCCTCCTTCGTGAAAATCTGTTGACCTTTATTTCTGAAGCCTCACTGAACCTACCTAGTGTGGAGCAGCACACAACAGACCAGTGAACTAAAAAAAAAGTGTGTGTGGGGGGCTTAATGGGTTTGGGGAGAAGTGAGAGCTTTGAGAAGGGTCAAGAGAAGAGGAATGACAGGCAAATTAGAGCAGGTGACCTTTGCAGATGGCAGCTGGGGAGACATAAGGTGAGATCCTGTCATTCCAATCAAGACTTTGACAAAGAGACTGAATCAGCACCTTGGCAGACAGGTGCTTGTGCTTCCTGGTGTCACCCTCACAGGCCTGGCTTATCAGTGGGCCCATTCCTGTGACCCTATTCAAAGTCCACTGGCATCGGCAAGTCTTTCGCTAATTGGAAAAGCATCAAACTGCACAGCCAGCGAGAGCCATTGAGGACTCAGGGCCTTTGTTGGATTGGCTGACCATTAACTACTTCTCAACCAAACACCCAGAACTCGGGGGAAGGGTGCATGTCTCCAGTGCCATCATCTGTTCATTCACTCACCTTTTCATCTGCCCTTCACAAACATTTAATATGGGAAATTGTTAATGCTCAAAACTGGAAAGTAGGAGGTTGGGAAGTAGCTTAACCAGTAAATTGCCCATCACAGAATCATATGGGCATGAGTTTGATTCCTGGTATCCAAGTGAAAACGCTGGATGTGGTAGTGCACTCTGTAATCCCTGGTCTGAAGAGACAGAGACTAGAGGATCCCTGGAACTTAGTGCCTCACTAGCTGAACTTGTTCAGGGAAAGACCCTGTCTCAAGAAACAAGGTGGAGAGTAACTGAGGGAGACAATGTTCATTTCTGGTCTCCACACATATACATGTCCACACACAAACGCACACATAACTGGAAGATATATTGGGTAATCATGGGAAGATACAATATTGTTCATCACTCCACAAAGCAAGGACATTCCCTCCCCTAAAACAAGGCATTCATCTCTAATTGTCAACAGTGGCAGGGTTGATAATTCCCTTGGAGCAGGTATTATAGCTTATAAGGGGCAGAACGGACAACTTGTCACTGTGTTCACCACTCTGGTCCAATATGTGGAGATCTAGTCCTGTGTGGCATGAAGTGTCACATGTCATGGGTTCACCATAGGCTTCTGCTTCTTCCAGCTTTGTACCTTGTCATCAAGAATGTATGTCATAGGACCAGCTCATACCCTCAGCCACCACATAGGTCATGTTTACTTGCTTTCAGTGTAAGCTTTATTACCAAGACACATTTCTAGCTACTATGGAGACCCATGGAGCTCAACATTCTAGCCCTTTTCATCTTTGGGGAGACTGATGTCAACTGTGACTCTGCAGAAGGCACTCCTGATCACCATGTCTCAGGAATCTTTGGGGTCTAAATGCAGTAGTACCCTGTTTATAATCCCTGTCTCTGCTTCCTCTTGCCTGCCAGTAGGCAGGTTCAGCTGCCAAGTTAGATGGAGATCCAATCAGATTTTACCTTTTCTATTACAGTATTAGTCACTTAGTCTGATTCAATGATCTGTTATGAAACACAGGCATTAGTAGGAACAACAGTAGCACCATAATTCTTTGTCATACCTCTGGGAGTTTGCTGGGTTCACCTCAGGGCTTCTTGTTCACTATCCCTGTACAACTGCATTTAGATGATTGTTTGATGGGGGGTAATCATGAGGGTGTCTTCCCTCACGGTTCTGGAGGTGTTGCTGGCTGTTAGCTAGGAAGTCAATTGGGGCTATGTTTTAGAACACACATAGCTGTACTTTCCTTCCACACCATGGGGGCTGGATCTCAAGAGACAGAAATTGAAAGCAGACAGTTTCTGAAGGCCTTGGCCCAGTAAGCAGAATAGTATATAGACTTTTATATAAAATGGTTTCAACACTGTCGGTGTCATAATGCCAGAGAATCCTTAAACACAATTTCTTTATCAGAGGAACATGAGGTATCTGTGGAGCCGTGATTGAATACCCCTATACCCTAAGGTATGTTCATAAAGGTGTGAGTATCTGTCTGTCCATCTGATTGTCCAGAGCCTTGACTTTGACTTGGGTCCTACTTGAGTACCAAGGCGACTAAGCCAAGCTTCGTGCCCATGAGGAAATTATGGCCCGTGAACTAACTTCTGAGTCTTTGAATTCTGTGTTCTGCTGATAACTTGACAAAGGCCAATCCCAGTTTGTCCCATAGTTCATGATGTGGCTTTCATGTGAGCTTCGGGTGTAACTCCAGGAGAGTGAAACCTGCCTCCACCCTAACTTTTACCTTCACAGTCAGTGCAGGAATGCCCTTTGGAGTGTTAAGTTCATCGGCTGGGTTTCCATTGCTTATATCAGTTTTGGTATGAATCACCGTCAGATAGCAAATCCGAAGAGAGAATAGTCAAGCCATTATGGATGGATGGTGGAGAGCTTCCCATGTGTGTTTTTGTTTAATTTACTGATTTGAGAGTCTCACCTTGGAATTAATTGTGAATCATTTGTGAGAGAACCAAAGATATCAAGATTTTTTTATAACTATGTTATTCTGTAAGTAAACTTACCTCACTCTATCTCCAGACATAATGAATTTTAAGTTAAAATCAACTTATTTTTCTTAAAACTATGTCATATCTTGAAAACTTTTATCTCTGTGAACATGTGTACAATGTATGTGTGTATTTTCACATATGTGGCTCAAGGAAAATCTTGGGTGTTTTTTTTCAAGGTCTACCATATTTGAGACAGGGTCTCTTGTTGTTGGGTGCTATGCACATATACCATGCTAGCTGGCATGTGACTTCAGAGATTCTGTGTCTGTCTCCCATGTCATGGTAGAGGTACTGGGATCACAGACATGCACTGCTGGAGCTGGCCTTATGTGGAATCTCAGATTCTGAACTCAAGTCCTCACAATTGTGTGGCCAACACTTTAGCCACTGAGCCACCTCCACAGCCCATATTTTTCATATTTCGATAGAATAATTCAGATGTCTATCCTTCAGTCATAGCTAAGAATCTGTCTATACTTGATTTTTCCAGGAGTCTGCAATCTTCATTTTCAGAATGTCTAAAAGGAAGGGAAGCAAGAAACCCAGCAAGCTCTACTGGCAGGGACATTTCAGTACAGCTTACCCTTGCCCTGAATTGGGGTCCTCACCACCTTCAAAAGTTTTTCATTTTTGAAAATATAAATTCAAAGGAACACAAAGAACCCCGAGATGCTGTTTTCTAATGATAAATTTCCCATCCTTCTTCCTATGATTCCCTTAATGACTTAGTGCCTGGGAGGTTTCCTACCTGAATTTAGGAACGGCTGGAGCCAGCTGTCTTCCTCCCAAATCGTTTCCGATCATAGCTTCAAGATTGATTAGCACCTCCTCTCCTATTTCTCCCCACCTAAAGGCATCTTTGAAAGTGGCGTGCTGAAGAGATGACAAGAGGAGGGACCTCCAGAATTCATAAATGGCTTCCTTCGACTGTGTAGGCTTTGATGAGGCAATATGGAAAATGATTGCATTAAGCATTGCTATTTATTTACTTGACTTTGTACAGGACAATCAATTTCTCCACGTTCTGGGCCTCCTGTCAAGAAGTTAAACGGCAGAAAAGGCAGCCTGGATGCATCACCTCATTGCTCTAAGAGATGCTGTCACTTCTTAAATCGCTTCTGAATGTTTATAATAAGGCCATCTTTCACTCCCATCCACTGAGGGAGAGAAAATTCTCTCAGGTGGAGGGTAGAACACCGACAAAGTAAGGTCTGACCAGGAAGAGGTGACTGAGTTTTTTCTTTAGCCATATTATTATGCTCTTTCTATAGGTTATATACTAATGGTCTTATATGGGTTAACCTCAGGGCTGAGCATATGACATTTGCCAAAATTGTGTTAATTTGTCTTAGGGAAGCAAGGATTTGGTTCTATTTATGTATCTAGAAGGAAAACTCCAGACTCTTATAGAGAGAGCTGTACAATAGTCAGATCTAGTCCCTAAGGAAATCATGTTGTTGTTTGAAAAGGTCAGAGTGTGAAGTGGGCCCACTGAGGGAATGGGCTAGGACAGTGTTTGCTTCCCTGGTGTGTGCCGAAAGCGTATTTTTAGGACTGCTTCAGAGCTGGTCATCATGATGGATGTCTTTTTCAAGATGGTCTCTGAGGTGAGCTATATGCTCTGGAAACCTCTGAGCAGAGTAGAAGGCAAGTCAGAGAAATAGAAACCAGAAACGGCATTTGCTTGCTTCTGACTTAAAGGAAGAGAGCGAAAGGAAGATGGCATTCCCTCCCAGGGCTTGAATCTGAGTGTAGGCTTCGCCAGTTCTAGGCCAAAGCACGGTATTGCCAAAGATTGTCTTTCTATTTTATAAAAATATAATAATGGGGTAGTATCTAACTTCATGTGTCGATGTGGCAAGCTACAGCATCAGACATTTGACCAAACACCAGGATAGATGTTTCCATGAAAGTGCATTTTATGTGAGATTAACATGTAAAGAAGTCTACTTTAAATGACCTTCCATAATGTGAATGGGACCTAATCAGATGAAAGTATTAATTTTACAAAAGCAAAGCCTGGGATGGGGAGATACTCGGTGATAAATGATCACCATGTAAGCACGAGGACTTGAGTTCCACATCTACCCACAAAAAACTGATCACAGTGGTACAGAGGGAGGGTATAGAGATGCCTGGGGATACTGCAGCCATCATTGCTGAACTGGTGAATTTCAGGCCAGTGAAAGACACTCTGTTTCAAAAAGCAAGGTTCAAAAAGCCAGCATCCTGAGGAATGACACCTGAGGTTGTCCTCTGGCCTTGACTGACATGTTTAATCACATGTATATGTACCAGTATGCATATGTATATGCACACACATGACTGATTGGTTACAAAGACAAAGGAATTCTACCAACATTGACTTTCTTGAACTTCAGCTCTTTCTGAGTCTTTGGCCTGCAGGACCCCCTTGCAGCCTTTGAAATAGCCACAAGCCACGGTGTGTGTGTGTGTGTGTGTGTGTGTGTGTGTGTGTGTGTGTGTGTGTGTGTGTGTGTGTGTAATGGGGGAAGAAAAGAATACAGAGAGGGAGAAGGGCGGATGTTTTGTTTTTCTAAATCTTTGCTTTGAGCGATTCATTTCTATACAATAAGTTTAAAGTTATTCTAGTCATCATTTAAGACTCAGGGCTTCTATGCTGGCTCTGAGCAGACACATGTTCCCTGAGTTCAAGGAGATAATTCTCACTGCTGGGCCGAGGTCCCTGAACAAGGCGCAGCATGCAATTTGTT
Source organism: Phyllotis vaccarum (assembly GCA_033318265.1). Taxonomy (NCBI): domain Eukaryota; kingdom Metazoa; phylum Chordata; class Mammalia; order Rodentia; family Cricetidae; genus Phyllotis; species Phyllotis vaccarum. Next base: position 107,938,634 of record JARWLC010000004.1, read on the forward strand.
CCTGTTCAGTGACCTTTTTCTTTTCTCGTTTGAGCTCTGATCCTGGGCCTTAATTCTGGATTCGTTGTGGAAGAATGAGGCTTGACATGGAACTGAAGATGAGGTGCAGCCTCCTAGAGGCTGGAAAGCCAGGCCTAGAGAGGACTACTAAATGCCAGGATGGGAGATGCAGGCTGAGTCCCTCACTTCACTGTGCCTGCCAGGGCTTCAAAAGACGTCATGCCCCAGTGGAGACGGAAAGGCAGCTGCCTCGAGTGTAGGCACAAACCCTTCATTGTTGCATGGCCCAGATCACCTGGAGACAGTTCAGAGAAACCTCATGGTGTGAGCTTACATGGCTGTTAGCTCAGAAGATCTTCACAGGTTTATTATGGGTGCTACACCATATACATATTTATTGTTCTTTTTTTCTAGACACAACACAATTTTCACCAACACTGCATATTCATCCTCATAAACTCAGATTTGTCACAGGGCTCGATTTTCCTCTCTGCATGGCCTTCATCCCGTCGTATATTTCTTCACGGTGGAGGTGCTCCTCCCAAAGGCCGGTATTTGTCTCTCTGCTTCGTTCCCTTCCTATTCTTCTTCTGCCTTCATTTTAGTATAGAAAACTTAAAATGTTAGTCTGGAATTAACAGATGTCTACTGTCCAAAATTTGAGAAGTTAAATATAATGAAGAAGTGGGCAATAGAGAGCACACATTTCTGTTGGCATGGTGTGTTTGTTTTCTCTTATGGGCTCTTTGTCTAGTTGATGGTATTTTAAATGCAACATTCTCTTCTAAGCATGTTGGTATGGAAAACAGAATTCAAAACTTTTTTTTTTTTTTTTTTTTAATGACTGCCTATTTGGCTGTCTACCTTTGGGTATTATATTACCATTTGCTGAACAATTTCTCTAACGTTGGACATTTGGTTTGTATCCATTTTTCCAAAAATGATCATGTATAACACTTCAAAGAACATATTGTACCTAAATCTCAGCCTTCTTTTTGAGATATATATTTGGGGATCCTCTCAGCCACAATGCTGCTCACATCTTATCAAGTACTCTCCAGGGGTTCAGTCCTTTCTCTGCATTTGCATGCTTCTTTTGGGCTGTAGCCTCATGGAGTTGGTTATCTCTCTCTCTCTCTCTCTCTCTCTCAGTTAGTGACCTGTCCACAAAGCCACCCTGTGAGTGACTGAACTCACCTTCACCTTGAGTATAGCCAGTCTGTTCCCAACATGGTCATCCACTCTGCTGGCAGAAGGCATGGGTACTTTTTTTTTTTTTTTTTTTTTTTTTTTTTTTTTTTTTAATAGCTTCTTATATAGATTGTCAAGGTGCTTTATAAAAGTAGTCCTGATAACTCCCTGCCCTGAGCAAGTCTGTCTTCATGTGTCCTTGTTGTCTTTAGGGACGTTAGATGAATAGGGTTATGTATGCAAACATCCAACAGAAGCCTGCCAGATCCACAGAGGATGTTTGTCCTCATATTGGTATAAACATCTCCTGTTCAGAAGATTGTCTTAGGATCCACATGTGAGGCTCCTCTGCACAGGTCTGAAGAAAAGTGGCTAGTACAGGGATCCACTGAACCAGGCCAGGGGGGTGGGGGTGGGGGTGGGGGTGGGGGTGGGGGTGGGGATGGGGGGGGAAGCTCTCTTCTATTCTGCACCTAGGGAGGCTCTTTCCTTCTCTCTATTTAGACTCCTTTCTGAAGTCCAGAGTGCAGGAGCACGGATAACATCACAGTTCTCTGGATCTCTTTGATTTGGGGCTTTTTCATCCCACTCTCTGGTCTGGCTTGGAATTTTCCACTCTGACAGCCCACGAATTGTACAGCTCACCCTCAGAAAGTATCCCAGGTTGCCAGTTGTTAAGTATTCATTGAGACAATAGGCTCCAATATCAGCAGAGCACTGAGTTCCTCAGCTGATCCAGAGGCCCAAAGGGCTAGCCCCATCTATTAGGCATGAAGAAGGCAGGGCTCCCTCTGCAGCAGGGGACCTAGTCACTCTCCTCAGTGGGATTTTGAAATCTGGGAAAACCTTTACAGGCTGAGGGGATGATATGCTCTCTGCTCTACTCCCAAAGCTAGGTTTACCCACCCACCTCCCACCCCCACCGAAGAACCAGAGCTGGCATGAAGGTGAACCCAGGTCTGCTGACTTTCATCCAGGGCACCTCTGAGCACAAAGAACCCCTCCCACTCCCAGGCTCCCCAGAGCAACATCACAGCCAGCACTAAGAGAAAGAAGTTGAATTTGTCTTTCTTTTTTCTGTTCTGGTCTCATTAGATTTCCAATAGACTTCATGCTTTCTAATGCATTTTCCACACAAAGGTGCATGGCGTTTCTTGGAGCCTTCACAAACACAGAGGAGACCGGCAGGCAGTGGGGACGTGAATGCCAGGCAGGAGGCCGGACTCTGCAAGCAGGAATAATTGCTAGTAGGGAGCCTTGGGTGTAGAAGAGGCAAGGTAGGGTTCAGCCCAAAGGCTGCTGCTCTGGGGGAAGACTCCTGGAAATGTGTCTGATATTCAGGGACATCTGCCCTGGCCTACCTGTGCAGACTGAGGGAAGAACATCTTGTCTGGAGCGGCGGGATTGGCAGTCCCCTTTAGAATTGTTCAGTGACCCTAATAAAGCAGTATCTGTGCTCAGACCCTCACACCTTCCTCACTGCCACACCAGGAGTCTCCTGATACCAGGTAAATAAAGCCTGGGCAGAGGAGGTAGCTAGGGCAGAGGACGGGGCTAGTGCAGTCTCCCAGACAGGTGCCAAGATGAGCCCCCAGGGCTATGTGCTGCTAGGGTAACTTTAGGGAGTGTCCATCCCAGCAGAAGACCCTGCATGAGGACTGTTTCTAGGAGCTGAAGGAAGGAGAACAGAAGCGGAGACCAGATGAAATCTGTGGGGGAGCCTCCATGAGAGGTAGACTGTGATCTGGCATCTCCAGCATCTGATACCGAGGCCCTCCTTGCTCGGGGCACACCCCACTCCACACAGCATGGGTCTCTCCTTTATTTCTTGTTCATTTCCCCTCTCTTCTCTTCTCCTTTGGGGGAGTTGCTAGTAAACCCCAACAGTTCCAATTATGCCCTAACTCCTAGCTCCCCATGCTCCTTAGAACCCAGACAACCCATGACCCAGTGAAAGGGCTACTTTATGTCTGTGATGCCGTCCCCTTTCTTGTGCCCCTCCCTCTGTTCCTTTCTCTGTCTGTCTCGTGTGTGTGTGTGTGTGTGTGTGTGTGTGTGTGTTTGTGTGTGTGTGTGTGTGTGTGTGTGTGTGTGTGTGTGTGTGTGTGTGTGAGAGAGAGAGAGAGAGAGAGAGAGAGAGAGAGAGAGAGAGAGAGAGAGAGAGAGAGCATCTGGAAAGCCAATGTTATGTTAATGGTCTTCTTTAGTCAACATCCCCCCCACCCCCTATTTTCTGAGATGGGGAGAGCTCTCTGGTTTTTCTAAAATGACTGGCCAGCAAAGCTCCCGAAATCTACCTCTCTCTGTCTCTTCAATGCTGGGATTATTGTTGCTTGCCCTATGCTCAGCTTATTTTTAACATGAGTTCTTGGAATGAAACTCAGGTCTTTAGGCTTGTGCGGTAAGCACCTTACTGACATAGCATCCTCCCCAGGGCTTCTGTCCTCTGCTAATTTAACCTCCATGCTCTCCTCATCTTCTCGACTCTGGGGAAGACTAATCCCCTCCTGTCTGGCCTCCTTCCATCCTCAAAGGACTGTCTTTCAGCCATCTTGGAGCTGGCTCTCCTCTCTGTCTATTCAGACGGCTCTTTCCTGTTGCTTTTCCAGGGTTTTGGTCACTTTTTCCTCACAGGTTCCCTGAGTGCGGGACCACATTGTACAATGTCCCAGTCAGACTCCGCAGTATGTGTGCACTGTGTCATGCCTGTATATCTCCACATGTATATATGAAATTCAGGTATGCAAAAGCATGCCTTTTCGCAGGCCACCCCAGAAAATGGAGCCCCACCTGCTCAGGCCATGGTGGGAATCCTTTGTCTTTTTGGTTAGCGGCTTCCATTTAAGTCCTTTCTCTTAGTGAGTTTATTTTTCTCTCTCAACTGGAAAATCACATTTGATCAGCTGTAGAGAGCAATCACATACTGAAATATTGGATTTTACCCCCTCCATAGCCAGCGGTTCTCTAGGGTGAGACCAGACCTAAAGGGTGGCAGGAGAATAGGCCAAATGAAAAATGTTAGCTGGACCACACACAGAGAGCCTGGGAGATGGAGGCCTGAACCTGGAAAAGGCTAGGTGGTCCTAAGCACGGGAGCCCTGAGGGTCTGGGTTGGGGCTGGTACCTTCTGTCTGTCACTCAGTCTTCTGGATGGGGGCTGGTGTTCTGTCTGCATCAACAGTCTTCCTCAGTTCTCCACTCTTAATTTCACTTGATGAACATGGCAGAGGCCAATGGAGTACCCTCATCCCACCACGGATGTCTACCTCCACTACTAACTGCACAGTGCTGGGAATGGGAACGGTGGCCTTCCTGGCAGACCCTGGGTTCTGCCCACCTTTCTTCTGTCTTTCCCTTGCTGTCATTGAGAATTTTCATGCCCAGAACAGGAAGGCCAAGCCCCACTAGGGGCTCTGTTGCTAGCTTAGTTTTAATTCTTTTTCCACCCTTGCAGGTCTTGGGGAATATCTTGGTTTCTTTCTCCTGTGCGGCATTAATGCCATCTAGAAAGCATCTCTTAGCCTTCACCCACATTAACCTTCCGAGATAGGCTTCATTCTGAACGTTTCTCCATCCATTCTTCCTCCCTTGCCATCCTGGGTAAAGCCATAGACTCGCTGGTCCCTATACCTGAAGCGAAGAATGCTTCAGCTCTGCCTGTGATTGTCTCAGCCCACCCACCTGCTATTCGCACCTGGGTCCTGCCACAACACCACAGGCTCCATGGAGCTCAGGTTTTTAGTAGAGGGATAGGTTTATCAGGGAGAGGTTCTGTTCAGACTAATGCAGGATGCCTGGTGCATATCCCTTGCAGGACTCCTTAGAAATTGCACAGGACAGTGTGCTACTCGCCTTCTCATAATTTATCAGAGAGACATTGGTGACAGTGGGCAGCATTTGTGGCTTTCAGTACAATGAAGTGTGACATTTTCTCTGGATTTGTTTGATTGTGGGAGCTTTTCTTTAAGAATACCCAGTGATACCTGAGCAGAATACTGTGGAAAGAATGGTTCACGAAAGGCACTAATCTTTCCCATTCAAATCCATGAAAATCAAACCATATGGATCCTACCCAGCCAGCTGCATCAGCCAATATTTCCCATGTATCTTGTGGATAGTGTCATTAGGCTGGCCTTTTGTTTCAAGTGGCTTCTCCTTTCCTAATTTTGTCCTAGGATAAGAAACTAGGAAACTTAGGCTCAGCTTCTCTAGCTGAGGTAGGAAAAGGATTTCTGAAGGATTCGTCTCTGAGTGGAACACAATCATTTTCTGCTCCATGGCTGCTAAGCTGACATTGGAATTCAGGTGTCACTAAGAGTGCCGGAGTACCACATTCCCCAGGATATTGTGACATGGGTCAGTTTTCTCCTGCAGGATGGCTTCTTGGCAGCTCACCCTATTATAAGCAGGTCTTCCAATTAGCTGTTACCTGAGGAGTGAACTCCACCTGCATGAAACACAAAAACACAAAAAATACAGAGTGGAGGAAGCAGGAGGAAGAAGAAGGACAGGGTAGTGGTGACAGGCAGTGATGCAGGCAGTACTTCACCCCTGCTGAGACGTATGGTGTGACTGCCCTGCTGCAGAGCCTGTCAGAGTGTGCCCTGCCTTAGGGATGCAGGGCTTCAGCTGCTTTAATTTGGACAGATATGTACAAAGTAATGGGTTTGGTGAGGGAGGTGACAATATAGTAATAAAATATCATAGTAATAAAATAGCATCCTGGTATCTAGAGGAACTAGACAGGCCTTTCAACACTCCAAAACATGGAGATACAGACTATGCACACCTCTGTCACCATGTAGCCTTGATCATGTCCCTGTGGCATTAGTGTGCCCATGGATGAGATGGGAGTCCATCTGACCACTGATTCTCAGATAGAGTGCCCCTAAGCTTTGAGATAGCATTATGTATTAGTGAAGAGAGCTGGAGGCAAGCCACTGGGGTAGCGGGGTGTAGGAATACCAGAGTGCTCTTCACAGCATTTCACAAACCTGTGGTGATTCGGGTCCCATAGATGGAAAAAAAAAACCTTTAAAGTGTTTTTATAAATTTATGTAGCAATTTCCACTATTTCAATCATCCCCAAAAGAAGCCCACATGCATTCACCTTCCATTCATGCTTTTCAGCACCCTTAGGCCCTGGCAGCCATGATCTATTGTCCATCTCTGTGGATTTGCCCACTCTGAACATTCTGCATCAATGAAGCTACATATGCATGGCTTTTTGTGACTGGCTTTGTTCACTTAACACATTTTGAAGTTATCCAGGTGGGAGCTGGTGACTACTGCAAGGAAATTCATTCCTCTCTACAACTGAACAAAGTCAGTGTATACATATCCTACATCTTCTTTGTCTGTTTATCAGTGGATGAATATTTATTTTTTTCTATATTTTTGGCTATCACAAATAATGCTGATGTTGACACTTGTGCGCAAGTTCTGTAAGTGCAACCTTTTCTGTTCTTTTGGGGTATATATCTGGGATTGGACTTTCTGGGTCACACACTAAGTCTATTCTTAGCTACTAGAACTGATAAGCTCCTTTTCAGTGTCATTGCATCCCCACCAACAATGTCCTCAATGCGTTTATTGTCTGTATTCCTTATTATAGCCATCCTCCTGAATGCAAAGTAGCATCTCATGGAGGCTTTGATTTGCATTTCCTTAATGATGTTGAATGGCTTTTTGCGTGTTTATCGGGGCCATTGGGACATCTTCAGAGATGTTTATTCTATACTTTGGCCCATTTTTAGATTGGGCTATTTGTCTTTTTATTGTTGAGTTGTAAGAGTTCTTTACATACCCGATTGGTACAGTTTTATCAGATATATAATTTACAATTTTTTTCCCCATTCTGTGGCTTGTCTTTTCACTTCCTTGATAGTGTCCTTTGAAGCATGAAAGTTTGTGATTTTGATGAAATCCAATTTACCTATTATTTCTTTTTGTTGCTCGGCTTTGGTGTCGTAGCTGAGAAACTCATTACCCCATCCAAGGACATGAAGATTTATGCCTCTGTTTTTCCTCAAAGAATTTTGCAGTTTTAGCTTTTTAAATTTGGGTCTTTCATCCGTTCTGAATCAATCTTTATAGTATACTCTCTTAAGGTAATCAATTCAATTAAAAACAGAAAAAGACCAAGAGTTGAGCCAAATCAAACCCTACTTTGGGTCACTAGTTGTGCAAGCTCCAAATGAGGGTCCCTGTGACCATTCTTTCAGGCTGCTCACCTTGCCAGAGTGAGGGGTCCCTCAGAATCAAGAAAAAGGAGTTAGGGAAAAATGTTTCTGCAGAGTGGTGATCAACTGGAGCTATCTCAGAGTAGGGGAGTATGCCTCTTTTATCCAGCCAGCAAGTTTGGGGGACATGAGTAAAGCTCTTCTGAATGCTGTTCCCCTCAAGAGCCAAGGAGACCACTTGGCCAGCCTTCCTTTGTTGGTATAACTCGGCTTTGCCATGGCTTGTGGCTTTGGCATGATCTTCAACAATTCAGAAGGATTTCTGGCAGAACTGTAAGGGAGCCCAGGCTTCGAGTGTTCATTTCCTTCAACTGAATGCAAAAAAGAGGCCAGCTTCTTCTGTAGTCTTTTGGGGGGTCACTAGGTCCAGGAAACCACAGCATTAGCTGAGGAGCCATACATGAAACATGAAACTCAGGTACAGATTCAGGAACTCATAGAAGGGAAAGATAGATCACCCATGACTAGGCTAAGAAATGTGGAGACTTCTAAGAATAAAATGGCTCTTGAAGAAAATAAGATTTGAGTATGCTGAGTAGAAGAAAGAATTTCTATGACTTCTTTCCAGCCTTCCCAAAGGGAACCTATAGTCCAAGAGTGAGATATGGTGGTGGACCTAAGTGTGAGGGGCCCCGTACTCTGGGCTTTGGGGTTTGAAAATGTAAAGCAGTTTGACACCTCCTTCTTCTGTTCCAGTGCTATTTCCTTGGAGGTTCTTGGGGCCTCCTCTTAGTACTTTCAAGTAAGAAGTTTCTGGCCCGGGTCAGCTCTGAGATCCTGACCAGCAGTCCCAAATAATCACACAAAGTCTTATATTAATTACACACTGCTTGGCTTATGACTTAAGCTCATTATCAGCTAGTTCTTACAACTTAACCCATTTCTATTAATTTGTTTTGCCACATGGCTCATGGCTTACCTGTACTCCATTACATCTTGCTTCTTGGGCAGCTGGATGGCGTCTTGTGATTCCTCCTTCCCCTTTATCTATGCTTGGATTTCCCACCTGACTATAAGCTGGTTTGCCATAGGCCAAACCAGTTTCTTTATTATCCAATGGTAATTCACAGCACACGGAAAGACATCCCACATCAGTGCTTTAGTTTGGAAATGAGTGGAAAAGTTCATAGCTCTAAATGGCATCATGTGTTAATGATTCTACAATTTTCATCTTTAGCCCAAAGTCATAAATTCACTCTTGGACCTGATAGCTTCTCCTTATCACACCTTTCATGGCTGATAGACATCTTACCCACAGTATGAGCCTGCACAGAACTCTGGGCTTTCTTCTTCATATCTCTACTCTTAATTGCTCCCTAGTCTTAACCATCTCAGTAGATGGTACCCACCACAGGTCCAGTTTGGAACTTAGGCAAAGTTAGGTGATTTTTTTATTCCATTTTGTAACAGCTTCCTCACCCAGCTTCTAATCCAACTACAAATTCTAGGGGTTTATCTCCAGAGCAATAAAAAGTCTAACTTTCCCATCTGTCTTTGCCTCTGCTGAGGTGCTCATAGCCATCAGCTGCTGGCCTCAGAGAACCAATGGAATCAACCACTCTGACTTTTAAAGCAGCCCTCTTTCATAATAAAATTCTTTTCCATTTTCTGTTTTTTGGCTGATTTCTCCTATTGCCAAATCCCCTGACCTACTGACACCCCAGCTATGCTAGAACATCACATAATCATCCCTACCTCAGGACCTGTACACTCTCTACAACTTCCAACAGAAGGTCCTTTATTTATTTCTTTGTTTGTTTATATATTATTTGTGTGTGTGTGTATGTGTGTGTGTGTGTGTGTGTGTGTGTGTGTGTGTGTGTGTGTGTGTATGCAGGGCAGCCAGAGGAGGACATTGGATGCCCCTGCTCTGTCACTTTCTGTCTAATTTCTTTGTGACAAAGCCCCTTATTAAACCTAGAACTAGGCTGTGGGTCAGCAATCCCCCTGGCTCTCTCCTCTATGGTTCTGGATATATTGGCCTAGGAGACAAGGCCTAGTAATCTATGTAAGTTCCTGGGATTTGAACTCCAGGTCTCATACTTACTGCATAAGCTTTCTCACCCATGGAGCCAGAATGTCAGTCCTAGGTAGGGCTTTCTGTGACTGCTTCTGGCATTCCCTGACCTTACAGTCTAAAGGACTATCCCTTGGCCATCTTTCTTACATCAACTGGCCCTGTTTTCTTTCTTTAAAGAAATGTTTTGAATTCATTTATTTTATTTTTGCTTATGTGTGTGTAGGCATGTCGTATGTGTACACACGCATGTCAGGCGTGAGTGGCGGTCAGAGAACAACTGTTGGGACTGGTTTCTCTCCTTCTGCCATGGGGGTCACAGGAATTCCACTCAGGTTATCGGCTAGGCGATAAGCACCTTTACCCACTGAGCCACCTCCAGCCCTGTTTTGTCTTTTTTCCCAGTGGAGCAAACCACTATGTGAAACTTTCTTGCTTGCTTACTAAAGCATTGGCTGCCTTCTTTCCTCTTTCTGTCTAGTTTTGGATGACATCTTCTATATTTTTTATCCACTAGAAGTTCAGATAACTTCTAAATATAATAATGAAAAATTTAAAACATGCACAAAAGTAGAGAGTCCACTTCCCTCCCATCATTCAGCCTCAACAATTATTAAGCCAAAGCCAATCCATTTCTATCTTGCCCTTATGTTGAAGCAAATCCAATATATCATATCGTTTTATCAGTAAATATTTCAGAGTGTATCTCTAAAAGATAAGGGCTTTTTAGAGAAAATCACCACAAGTCCATTATCATATCTAAGAAAATTTGCAACCATCCCTGGCTGCCATCAGATATACAAGGAGCCTTCAGAATTCCCTAAGTGTCTCATTTTTCGTTTTTATTTGTTTGCATCTGGTGCCTTAAAAGGTCCTTAAATTGAAATTGGCTTATTGTACCTTTTAAGTATCTTTTAATCCATATTTTCTCTATGGGTCTATTGAATTTTTAAAAAATCTGTCCCTTCAAGGAACCAGGCTGTCTGTCCCACAAAACATGTCATTGTTGGGGTTGCCAAGCTGCAGTATTGTCTAGAGTGCTTCTTGGGTCTCCTCATCTCCTGTAAAGAGGAAGTTTGAGGCTCCATGGGATCCAGGCTGTTTCTTTGGAAACAAGCTTCATTTTCTTGCATGGAGCCACAGTGCATCTGTCTGTCTGTCTGAAATGTAGAAGACATGATTCTTATGGCCCAGAATCCAGGATCCCATTAGTGTTTGCAAAGTGTGAACATTCCTCTGCTGCTATTCCTTCCTTATGTAGCAACTGGAGTGTCTTAATTTTTTAAAGTTATTCATGCATCTATTGTGTATGTACATAATTGTATGTATATGCACATGCATGTGGAGGTCAGAGGTCAACATCAGAATCTTTTTAATCACTGTTTTTGGAGATGGAGTCTCATTGTACCAATTTGCCTAGACTATCTGTGTCTTTTTTCTGTGTCTTGCTGCTGTTTGGTTCCAGATAAAGTGTTTAGTTTATGGCTCAGGCTTTTACTAGCTAGCTCTTGCATCTTAAATTAACCCATTCCTATTAATCTGTGTATTGATACCTGGCCTGTGGACTACCAATGCTTTCACATCTTACTTTCTGGACAGCTAGATTGTGCCTATCCATCTCTACCCTTCTGTATTTCTGTTTGGATTTCCTGCCGGGTTGTATCATAGGCCAAAACAGCTTTTTTAACTTTATTAACCAATAGTAATAACATATGTTGACAGCATACAGGAAGACCATTCCACATCAACTAACTGGTCAGCAGGGCCTGAGGACACCCCCCCCCCCATGCATCTTTACTCCAAAGTTGAGGTTGTAGAAACATGTTCTGGTGCCCAGCTTCTTATACAAATGCCCAAGACCCCAAGTCAGATCTTGTTGCTTGCCTTAGCAGACACTTTGCCCATTGAGACATCCTCCCGGCCATTAACTGGAATGTTCTGTAAGAAGAAATTTACCTTCATGGAAGGGATAATTTACAAAGGAAAAGCAGACATATGCTTGATTATCTCTCATGATCACTTTTCAAATTAATGAGTTGGTCCCTCCATCCTCTAGATCAGCGAGGACACTTGTTCGAAGTGTCATTGTGACCGCACAGATTGAAGCACGCGTGCTGCGCTTCAATGAGTGGGGGGTTTGTTGAGTGAATGGATAAGTGAACACATGCAACTTGAGAACTTCCCACAGACTGCTAGTCTTCTTCTCCAGATTTTTATATGCAAAAGCCTTGCATGATTTTGTTTTAGGGTTAATTCTATTCCTTAAATATTTCCTTAGTACTCTGGGGTTTTATTGAGTAAATAGAACCCAGTCCCTGCTGTTAGGAATACTTTTACCCATCTGCTACTGAACACAACAGTTGCAATTAGATCTTGACTTATTTCGTTACTGAAAGCAACTGATGTGTTTCCTTTCAGGATAGATACTGGTCACCAGTCCAGAGTCACCATGCCGACCTACTAGTCTTGGAGTCCTCTGCCCTCTGCTGTGGCCTCTTTCTGTTTGTTTCTTATGACAATTGTGTGTGTGTGTGTGTGTGTGTGTGTGTGTGTGTGTGTGTGTGTGTGTGTGTGTGTATGTGTGAATGTGTGTGTGTGAAGCATTTACTTGTATGTGTATACATGTGTATATGTGTAAATATGTGCATGCTTCTCTGTGTGTGTGTGTGTGTGTGTGTATGTACATGCCTCTGTGTGTGTTTATAGTGTAGTGTTCCCAATGTTGATGTGGTATGAACATGTCATACATATGAAGGCCAGATGTAGACTGGATTTCTTCCTTGTCCAGGTCTCTCACTCAAGCCAGGAGTCACTGGTTTGGTTTGTTAGACAGGCTAGCCAGTAAGCCCCGAGGTTTTCCTGCCTTAGCCTCTCCCCCAGTGCTGGGTTACAGATGTGTGCCTAGCTCTTGGCTTTTATGTGGTGCTGGAATCTAAACTTATATCCCCAAGCTTGTGTGGCAAGCGTTTTACCAACTGAAACATTGTCCAATTCCTGAATTTTACTTTTTTTTTAAACAACAGTCTCATACTGTTCCAAAACTGGTTGGAACTTACTATGTGCCCAGGTTTGCCTTCAAGTCCATGCATCTGCCCCAGCATCCTTCCAAGTACTGGGATTATCAATGTGAGTCACTATGCCAGGCCTATGCTATGGCCCTGGACTACTCTCTTCCTTCTCTGAGATTAAGTTTCTCTACTTGAATGGAAAGAGATGGCATTAGCTCATATGGGCTCCTTTTCAAACTTCACAAGTTGGAGTGCTGTGTCTACTTCTTTCCTACTACATGCTACCCGTAAAGGCTATATGAGCTATATTCAAGGGGTCATGCAAGGTATATGCAAGGAGGGTGAAAATATACCCCAAAGATAACCCACTACATATAGTCCAGATGGCTACTCAAAAGGAGCCATGGTAAAAATGCTTGCAATTCTCTATGAATTTTCCTTAGTATATACTTCGGGTTTGGGGGAAGCTTCACAGTATACTGGGAAAGGGTTATAGGGGTATCTAATGGCTTCTGTAAGAGCAAAGTCTAGGAAGTTGTTTGGAAGTCTGGGTTCACAGCTAACCCACCCTCAATGGATCTATGGATTCCCCTTAGGACTGTTAACACCTTTAGTCACCTCCATCCCCCACCTGCCACCACTGCCCTCTCTGGAGGCTAGGGCCACTTTGCCAATGCCCTGGCAGCACCAGCGTCTGGGAATTTAAACAACTAGACTGCCAGAATCTGCTGGCATTTTCCTTTTGTCTGCCAGGGTTAGATTGTCTGGGAATCGATAACAGCACTCTGTGAGCTTCCTGATGAGCAGGCTTGCCACTGAGCTGTTGTATGTGCTCTGCCCTCTAGTTTCATAGGCCTGATTTCCCCATTTCTGTCAGCATGTGGCTCCAGTCCCTGGGGAGACAATCCGTTTATCTGATGCTTGCATGAACCTGATGAGGTTCTGAGCTGAGAGGAGGGAGAGGCTTTCTCCCCCCTCACAGTATCTCTGCATCCAGTGGCTAGAGCCAAGGGAGTCTGTGTGTCTTTGGGACAGGGCCTTGACTAACAACAGGGTGTGGTGGTTTATAGGACATCCATTCCTTCCCTCAGACCTGAGACTGGAAGAGCAATACAGCTGTCAGGAAGCTGCTCTCCTGCTTCTTCCCCATCAACCCCCATCCTCACATCAGATATTAATTCTTGTTGAGTATGAATGGTGGACTGGCCACAATGAGGGGGAGGAAGAGGAAGCTGTGTCTCACATGGTGGAGAGTGGGTGCTGCAGCCCCCTTTCCTATTTGAGATAGCTGGGGATGGCTAAGCAATAAGTCATGGGCATGTTTGGAAATCATCCTGAGAGGCAGGTCCTTTGTGCTAGAAGGGAGAATATGGGTCAATTGGTCATAAATGAGGAAGAAAACCAACCTGAGACCTTTACCTCATACTCCACACAAATAACTATGTAAAAAGGGTCAGGGCAAAACAGAAGCAGGAAAGCATAAAGCTTCTATGAGGGACACTGAGGTGGCTCAAAGGACAGAGCTCCTACAGTGCAGGCCTGACAGCAGGAAGTCTGATTCCTAGATTATACATAAAAGTGGGAGGAGAGAACAAAGTCCATGAAACTTTACCCTGACATATGTAAGCATTCTACAACACATACATAGACACACACACACACACACACACACACGTACACACGCGCGCGCGCACACACACACACACACACACCACTACTAAGCATACTAAAATTATGTATTTATTTATATTCTATGTCTGTGTGTTGCTGAGGTATGCAGGTACCCCAGAAGGACTGAAAATGGTGTCAGATCCTGTGGAACTGGAGTTGCAGGTGATTGTGAACCACCACGTAGGTGCTACACATCGAAGTTAGCTCCTCTAATAGAGGAATAAATGCTCTTAACTGCTGAGACACTTCTTTAGCCCCAACAACAATGACAATACTAAACATTAAAATTTCTATTGAAAAAATGATAACTCCTTAGCTATGAACCCAAAAGTGGAACACATGGAGAAAAAGTGATGAGTCCGAGTCCATAAAATGGAAATTTGGGTTTTAGCACCCAGACACTATTTCTTAACACCATTAAGAAAGTCAGAAGACAATGCCCAGACATGATAGAATCTATTTGCACAGACTATGTCTGATAAGGAGCTTGTGGTTAACATAGATGAAGACACTTAAAATGCAGGAACAAGAAGTCAAATAATTCAGTTTAAAATGAGCAAAACTGACATTTCTGCAAAGAGGGATGCTTAATATACCTAGGGAAAAATGTTCAACATCATTAGTCTTCAGGAAAATGCAAATCAAAACTACAGCAACACACTACTTCGTTAGAGTACACAGAATTTCTGAATTCCAGAAGTCCAAAGTTTTACACAATCCTGGTGTGAATGTAAGGCTGCACAGCCACTTTGGGGAAGTAGTTTGATAGTCTTTTAAATTAAACATAAATTTACTACATGACCCAGCAATTTTACTCCTTGCTACTCAAGAGGTTGAAACACTTGTCTAAGAAACAACTTGCATGCAAATGTTCACAGCAGCATTACTTATAGTCAGCAAAAAGTAGGACCTAGACAGCTGTTTATTGAGCAGTGAATAGATAAGAAGATTGTGGTATGTCCATTCAGTGGAATATCATGCAACAGTGAAAAAGAAACTATGGTATGGATGAGCTTTAACTATATGATATCGTGGTGATATATTTTGTATTTAATAAAATCAGCCTGGAATATCTATTTAATATGATATGTGAGATATAGCAGTAAGAAGCAATATAGTGAATTTATAGACAATCTAGAAAAGGTGAATCTTTGGAAACAGAATAGTTCAGGGTGGCCAGAAGTAGGAGGTGGGAGTTGATGTTTCAGTTGGGCACTTTTGGGGTGGTTGAAATATTCTGAAATGATATCACAGTGATTGTACAAGCCCATAAAGTTATTCCCACTACACATTTACATTAAATTTTATGATATACTAATTATACCTCTATAAAACTGGTTTAAAAAGCTGGGATAACAGGGGAGAATAACTTGGGAACCTTTTAGAGCACGACTCAGCCTCCTGGAAACATTGACGGGTCCCTCTAAGTGTAGAGCCACAGAGCTGAGTGCTAGCAACCTGTCACTGTGTCTCTACAGGAATGACAACCAGAGGCAGCTCCCAAGTTCACCTGTCAGTCTCAACTGTGGCTCGTAGCATCCTATTCGGGTTTCCTCTGGTTCAGTCACTCACATAGTAGAGATAGATGCCTGCCTTACTGCTCCCTTCTGCCACTGAACCCACTACTGTCCCAGAGGTCATGTCCTGCTCCTCTCTCAGCCTCTCCATCTTCTAAGAAGATGGTTCCTATGATGGATATGCCTGCTTTCTAGTATATACATCACTGGGCTATTGGGTGGTGGAGTTGAGACTGGTTAAGAAATAACTTCAGAATGTGAGAAAAGGGAGGTGTCGTAGGAGACGCTGACAGGCAGATTTTGAGGAAGGAAAAACCTGAAGGGTGTGATATGGGGCAGCCGTAAAACCTTTGGCAGTGACACATTCCTGGGGCCCTATAAGAGGGACCATAGCAGACCATGGGGGCCCATCTGAGGGCTATATCCAACAGCTCAAGGAAGAAGCTTGGGAGCAGTGGAGGCCTTTTGCATCTGACTTGGTGGGTTGTGAGAATAGAAGCACCGCTGTATGCATCTGAAGGCTGATCCTTGCTATTTGTTTAATCATTTGCTTCTGAGTATTGACCAGTCCCTCAGACATTCCGAGACCAAATTTCGAGGTCTTTTATGTGGTAGGCTCACTAGAAAGCACATTGTGGTGGCAATTCCTTTAATCCTTACAAAGTCTTTGAAGTAAGCACTATTATTGTCTCTCCATTTTGTAGACCTCGGAACTGAGGCCCGGAGAGTAAAGTCGGATATTCAGGGCCTGAAAAGCAATTAGTTCAGAGCCTAAGCACTTACTGTTTCCAGGTTTCTTCTGAGAGTTCATTTGAATGACTTAGTATGGGAAGGTTGGAGTCTTCAAGGCAAGCTCAGCCATTATACCCAACTAAGAGAGGGAGCTGGATAAAGGGAGAGACACTGACATGCTCTGTTGTAACCATGTTCCAAAAGTTCCAAGCTGCCTGTCTTCTTGAAGGATGGAACCAGGCTAGTCTTGACATCCTTGGCCCATCTGGCAAGAAGGAGCAGGCACATGCCTAATCCTATGTCTGTGATGTGCAGTAGTAGACAGCTTAGGGCCCCTTTGTCCTGAACCCTGCAAAGTTAATATCTGTTTCCACCATTACCATCTAGAGCAGGACTTTCGAAATGGTCTCCTCAAAGCCAGAGTGGGGATGGACACATGGACAGAGAAAGGTTTCACCAGTACCACCTGTGTGACAGAGGCAGAGCAAGGTGGGAAATAGTGTGGGTTATCCCCCAAGGAGAAGCTGAACATACATTCAAAGCACTTGCCATAAAAAGAGTTGGTCCTGAGAAGATCCAATGAAGGAAGGGTCTTGAAAAGCAAGAGAAATTTATCTTTTTAGTGTGGCTTCAAAGGTAGTGGATGCCTCTAATCCCAGTACTCGGGAGACAGAGGTGTGGGAATTTCTGACAGTTAAAGACCAGCCTGATCTACACAACTAGTTAAGGGCCAGGCAGAGCTCGATGGCATGATCAAACAAATAAAACACCAATTTGATTTAACCTAACTCCCTGTTTGGAGGCTTTTTTTGTAGGTTTTTGTGAGCATCCTTCCTTTCCTGTATGACTCTCCTTTTCTCCAGTTCCTACAGCTTCAGAGAAGGTCCTGGTGGCAAGAGGTCTTGTAATCACACATCACATTGCTCCAGAACGTAGCATTCAGTGTCTTAATGCTGAGCCACTGATATTGCCAGGGTTAAGAATGAGACGAAAATAAAAGCAAATGGAAAAGCTAGTGAGCTGCCTGCCGCGGAGTCTTATTTGAGGCTAGGTGCCCAGAAGGCTGGGCGTTAAATTGACTGTAGAGCTCTGAGCCTACAGAACCATTATATCTTCTGGACCTGAGCCTCCACTTGAATGATATCCAGGGTTATATTCAAAGGAAGACTCCTGCCTCCATCCAAATGGGACCTGTAATCTCATCATATAAATCCCATGCCTCTATCTAAAGGGACCATGCTTATCTTCAATGAAGAACTCATATCACTGCCCATGGGACCATGTCTTTATGTAACTGGGGTTATATATAGCCTTTTACATGTCTCTGCTGCCGCCAGGTCCCTCTCTCCATTAGACCAGGTTCTGAGAGGCTCTGCTCAGAAGCCCCACACACACCAGAGGAGAGCTCAGTCAGTGCTCTGCCTCCTGGAGCCCAGCTATTCTTTTCCATGTGGTCCTGGAGAGCTTGGCCTAGGACACAGCAGCACAGATCTGAGCTCCCTCCGGGAGAGCCATGCTTCTTCCCTTTCCCTCCACTTGATTATTATTCCAAAGGCCTCGTTATGGAAATTACAGAATAATGGTTCTGCAATTTGTACATACGCGGCTATGTGTACTCTAATTACTGTTCCTGTGTGCCTACTCTGAGGCTCTGCAGTTGAACCTGGAGGTGTGGCCGACTCACTATTGAAGCTTTGCCATTTGTCCTGTTGCCTGTCACTCTAGATATGTCCTTTCTCCAAGTTGTGGGAAGCATCCATGATGCCTGAGTAGAAATAGTCACTCCAAGGCCATCTACATATGTGGGACATAAGATGGATATAAAGATGACCCTAGATGGAAGAGTCAGTACAGCACAGTGTTTCTGAAGCAAGGACAGTGTTGTAACTAAGATTCTGTTTTACTAATTTTATATTTAATAAAATCAGCCTGGAATATCAGAGAACAGAATCGCCGAGCCTCTCGGTCATCCCTGTGCTGGGATTAAAGGTGTGAGTTACCACTCTCTGACCCTCATGGCTTGATTGTGGGTTGATCTGTACTCTGATATTCCAGGCTGGTCTTATTACACATAAAATATACCGCCATATTTTGTCTATTGGGGGTGGTTTCGGGATGCTGCTAAGCTGATGACTGGTAGGCTTAGGTCATATCATGTCCTGTGGGTGCCCTCAAAGTGGCAACTCCAGCTGTCTAGCTTGAACACTTCTCCAGATCTAGGGCATTCCTTGTAAAGCTGGGAAGGGGATGGGTAGGAATAGAGGAATTCATGGGGCCATGTAGGTAGGTGGGGGTGTCAGCAAAGTCTGCTGGAGGTGTGATGTTGGCAGGATGAAGTCTTGGGCTCACAGAGAGCCTTCAGGAGGAGGCAGAGTGACCTTGAGCTAGGTCAGAAGAGGAGGTGAGATCCAGAAGAGGGTGAGAAGCTTTTTTTTTTTTTTTTTTTTTTTTTTTTTTTTTTTTTTTTTTTTTTTTTTTGTCAAAACCAAACTCCTGCACCTTATTACAAGGTGGACCAGATTTGTATGAGAGAGGAAAAGCTTCCTGGGGGCAAGCTAAACTGGCTTGGTTATCCAGGTTACTTCAATCACCTCTGGGAATAGGCAGGGTGGCCAGAGGCAGGGGATGCAGGGGCTCCTGTCCAGATTGTCTGGGCATGTGGAGAATGAGCGTGTGAGAAGGCTCCAGAAAAAAAGACTGCTGGTGGCAGAGAAGTTGGCATCTTTAGGATTTAAACACCAGTGGCAGAGTAGAGCTCATGGTTAGACACTTCAAAGACACTTTCCTGAAGCTGTAGTCAGGCTTGGGGTATTTAATCCACTCTGTACATCAGTGTCCATATCTGACATAGGGCATTGGGACAGCACGTGCCTCTAAGGCTAGTAGGAGACTCACACACAACCATGTTGTTGGCCTTGAGTACAGTCCTCATCCTGAGTCCTGGCCCCTGACAGTGATTGGCTATCTTTCTGTGAGAGGTCCCTGTATTTGTTGTCTTTAAAACTGAGTGTGTGATACACAGCGCTTACTATGTCATTTCTGTATATAGTACCCATTGTTACTTTATCCAGCCTCTTCCAGTTCAGACAGGTATCTTATGTTTCCAATATCCAGCCATCGTTACCTGGAGAGTAAGTAGTGGAACCTGTGAAGGAGAAGAGCGAGAGATGGGCTTCCTCACACTCCCTCTCCTATTCTTGCGAGGACAGTGCAGTCTTTGCAACATTTTGCAATCCTGCTATGTCCAAACTCTCAGTATGCAAGGCATAAGTCTGGTGAAAATTTTAAAGATCTATTTTATAAGAAAACCTGTGTGCTACACTTCTGGGGATAGGGGAGAGAGCAAAGGGAATTTTTGTAAGAATACCCCAGGTTATTTCAAGTTGAATTGGATTTTTGCGTAAGAATGGAAATGCTTGCAGAGGTTCTAGTGCCTGGGATCAAACCCCGAGGATTCAAAACTGCTAGCAGTGGAGAGACAGCTCAGCAGGTAAGAACACTGTCTGCTCTTCCAGAGGACCTGGGTTCTATTTCCAGCACCCACATACTGGTTCTCAGCTGTCTTTAAGTCCAGTCCCAGGGGATCCAATGCCCTCTTCTGGCTTCTGTAGGCATCTGGCACACACTGGGAAGTACAGAGTATATGCAAATTATAAACTTACAAACATAAAATAAAAATAAGCCATTAAATATGTCTCAGGTAATGCAATGATGCTTACTACTGAGCTATGAGCTATATCCTTAAGAGGGAGCCAGAGCTCAGGCTAGGCTACTAGGTGTTCTAAGGCTAGCCACTAATTTTCAAAGATCAGTAACCCAAAGCCCCTGCCAGTGGCATCCATGGCCATCTCTAGTACTGAATAGCCGGTGGCACTTAGAAGCCTTAGAAGCCTCCTGGTACTCTCTGAACTTCCCCCAAACCCACCCCATGCCCTGTGTTTTGCAAGAACTTTATCATTGGCAGAATCTAATTCATGCCTTTCAGCTTGGCATTCTGGGAAATGTAGTTCTTGGCTTTCAGGCAGTGAACCTGAGAAGGGGCTTAACCAATAACGGGAAATAATTTTCCAACAGATAATTCAAGTGAAGGTGTGAACCTTTTCAGAGTCACAAAACAATGGCTGTGTATGTGGAGTCAAGGCAGCACCTGGAGGCAGGAGACACAGAATGATGGACCAGGATGACAGTTTTACTGCATGTAGGCAGCTCAGAGTTGTCTAGCTCCGTGAGCAAGACAAAAGAAGCAGAGGAGAATTCTGTGTGCCTCTTTATGATGGATCAGCAGCAGGAATGGGAGATCCTAGCAGAAGGCCCAGGCTGGAGAGGAGCTGGCCTATGCAGGCTCTCCTTAGCATGGGTCATTGGCAAAGGAGGAGACCCTAACAAGGACCTTGAGCACAGCAATGTACAAAGTTGACTTAGGTAAAGGCTTTACTTACAAGAGTTCTGTGAGAAACCCTAAAATGGTGATGATGGGGATAATGGTGATGATGATGATGACAAAACCCGAGTGTGGATTATACAAATTACCTGAATCTCTATGCTCCATCTTCAGCAGCTATATGAAATTGGTTGGCACTGCTATTATTTGAAATTTATAGATGGGAAAACTGAGGCATCCAAAGGGTAAGGACTTACCCACAGGCAGTTCCCATTACTTACAACTCCATACCCTCCATGGCTCTGAGAGAGCGTTCTGGAAGATGTTCTTGTCAGCTGGAAGATGGGGATCTTTCCATGAGAAGAAGGATGGGGTTCGGGAAGCTTTGGTGAGTAGGATATATTTCAGAGTTATCAATGGTAGTGAAGGCACTCTAGATAGTGGGCTGTGTGTGGAAAAATATCTTAGACCTTGAGAGCCATATAGTAGGGAAAATTAAAAAGGAGACGAATGAAAAAGAGAGACATGTCAGCTCTTAAAATGCTGTGTGTACCCAGTTCTTTCTTCATTCCACAGGTGTCTACAAACACTGCCGAGGGATTGATAGGCACATGGTACTCTTCAGCAGATTGATGAAGGGAGGGGGAAGCTGGCTGCTAAGTAGGCAGTGATGCCCATCTCTAAGGCAGGGTGTTCTATGGTTGAGGCATTCAGATGCCTGTGCCTTGCATGGAGCAGAATGGGTTTTAAGGAAGAGGGCCCTGAGCAGTTTCAGCTACTTGGGTGAGCTGATGTGTAGGCAGAGAAAGCAGAAAGCCTTGTCCAGGCGTGTTCCCAGGGATTCAGCGCCCCTCCTTTTACTGTGAGCTTCTGGCAGTTCCGGGGAAGCAAAGACAGTGAGGAGCTGCATAGGCAAATGGGGTCCCTTCTCCATGTCACAGGAGAATGAAAATTCGGTTAAGGCTCTGGGCTCTACAGTGTGGAGGAGCCATGAAGGTGTTTCAACAAGAGAGGATCATGGTGTGGCATCTCTTTGGCAGGCACAGATGGCTAGGTGCCAGCTGGGAAAACCAGAGAGCTAATGCCCAGAAGGTAAGAGACCAGGATGCAAATGAGATTTGGATTGGGAGTTTAGGGAGGCTGCTGGCTTTGGGGCAGGTGCTGTGAGCCATCCAGAGGCCAGAGGTTGATAACACAGGAGAGACTGCTGTGGTGCTGACTGCGACAGTCCCACCATGCAGGAGGTGGCATCAAGAGAGCCAGAAGTTCAAGATTATGCTTGCCTATATAGGAAGTTAGAAGCCAGTCTGAATTACTTGAAACTCCTGTTCAAAAACGAGAAAAAGAAAGGAAAGAAGAAAAGATTAAAAGAAAAAAAATCACAAAATGAAAAGGTTGAAGCCATCGAGACAGGAACATTAGGCCATAGGGCAGAGAGTCAGTCCCAGCAGGAGGAGCACCTCCTCCTTGGCTAGGGAAGGACAAGTGGAGACAGTGGTGCTCCCACATGCTGCTCTCACTCATCTCCAACTAGGGATTTAATTAGGTGTGTAGTAGGCAAGAGTTAGTGTCAAGTTAATTAAAAGCCTACCCGTTAAAAACAACAACAATAATACAAGGAAATGAATCTCTTCAGTGATGTGCCTCCTACTCCATCCGCTGGTGCACAGAGCCCACAGCTGACTTGTCCTGAGACCAACCTTCCTTTCCCCAGAGTAGGTGCCCAGGCAACACTGGGGGTGTGTTTGTGGTAGCAGCCTTCTAGACAAGCTGCTCTCACTACTGACTATGTTTCTTCCTCTGCCTGATTTTTTTTAAAGGAAGGATTTTTCTTTCAGCACAGAGATATGCCAAGAAAATGAAATAAATGTAAAGAGAGAGAGAGACCAGAGTGTCCTTAATTTGAATGGCTTTTTCCCATGTGAAAAAGCGACCATTCATTGCAAAATATTTATCTTCATTATGCTTGGTCTCATTATTGATGGAGAAGCCCTGCAGACTAATGGGAAAATCTCTCTGGGAGGCCTGACTCCGGATGATGAGCTGAGTCTCTGCTTTGCCTTTGCGGTGCAGGCTTGGGCCCGACCTTGGCTTCCTGGGTGCCTGATCTCACCTAGCCTGAAAAAGATGGCAGTCACATTTCGATTAGAGTCACAATGGCAGGAATTTCATTATCTGGCCTCTGCAGCATTGACTGCAGGATAGGTGATTGACAGAAAGCGAGCCTAAGTTCCAGGAGCATCAGATCTATGAGTCTAGTCTAAGTGCTCACCCCCTTAGATACAAGTGTAGCCCAGGGAAGGCAAATCACACCTGAATATTGCAATGCCCACCTGTGGTTCTGCTCTGTCATTTCCAAGGACTTCTCTGTGATTTTACCTGGCCACTCTTTCCCCCTTCTTGGGAGGTGTTACAGAACATAATTGACAATGTGCATTCTTGCTATTTACAGGAAACCTTGAAATAAATCTTAGCATCTTTATGATGATGGATGTTGGAGGAGGGATTTGCACAGGCAGCCTTAGGAGCCGTAATTAACATTAGCATCATGCTATGTACAGGCTTACCAGTACACAGCAAGCTGGGAACCTGTTATTGCTGTCCTTAGACTCATTTCCCAAACAAGCCCAAGATTCAGATTGGCTGCATCAAAGCCTCCTGCATTGCAAGGGCTTAGGAACAGCTTCACCAACACACCAAGTCTTTAGAGGTGACACTGAAAGTCAATTCAGAGGCCTCATTGTTGCCGCCTGTGACATTCTGAGACTTCCTGCTTTCATCCGCACAGACCCAGGCAGACTTGGTTGTGACTCCTCTGTGCTTTCCCCTGCTGGAGTCAGTTGATGAAAGTTGATGAACATCAGAAGGTATTGTGAACAGCACCGACATTGAGGAATTCCTGGAGGGAGGCTGAGTTCGTCTTTGCAAGCTCTCATTACTTTATAGCCACACCTCATAAATTGGTAGAGTATGACATTTGGCTGTGTACTGAGGAGATGCCAGGAGTGATTTAGAACTCCTGAATGAGGGTGCCTTTATGGGCTTCTTCTTTTCCTCCTCACTGAGATCACCCACATTCAGGCCCGGGGTTCTCTGCTCTGAAATGTAAAGATGCTGAGGCAGGAGGCTGGGCTGCTTGCTCACTGAGCCTGCCTCTGATGGAATCTGCCAGCCTAGGCAAAGATAGCATCAGGAAGGTCGGATGTGGGTGGCTCCTCTTAGATTCAGTGTGTCAGCATTGTCAGGTGTGGCTGGGCACACGCACAACCTGCAGCCTCCAGCATCCGGTCATCCTCCCCGCCTCTGTCTTCCCAGGTGACCAGCATCTCTTGCTACAGTCCATCAGCATATTATTAACACTTCCCTCTGTCTCGAACCACTTCCCTTCCCCCAGGGAGTGCTGTGGGTTGGAAATGATGGTCTTTAATCATTTCTTAAGTGACCAGCCCTGAAATCATTTCTTAGAGCCATACACACAAATTAAATCATAAATCCACAGTGGGCCCTGTGAAGTTCTGAAGTGTAGCCCTGATTGAGAGCAGAAAGCAGCTCTTTCCAGGAAGAAGGCATCTCCTGAGTAGACGAAAGGTGAGCCTCAGAGACAGTGGAGTTCCTTGGCGTTCTTAGCAGAAGGGAGGTGATACCTGAAGGTCAGACTCCATGAATTTTTGTCTGGCTTTACACCGGATTAAGGAAGTATAGGAGCCTAGGGAAGCCCCAGCCAGGCCTGAGCCTTCATTGCTTCCATTGCCAAACAGTCTTACAGGGGCACTGAATGACCTCCAAAGGGTTATGGTGCACAGCTGGGAAAGCTGGTGTGGGAGTGCCAGACAGACTGAAGCTGGCATGGGAGTGTTTGACATTCCTGGGCCAGAGTCTCCAGACTCTGTTCGGCAGTCTTGCTGTTCAAGACTTTCCAGCCTTTTTGGGATGCCAGGTATCAGTCCACACATCAGAATCTTTCTTAGGTCAATGAAGGGCCATGAATAAAGGGCTGGCCATCTGACAGACATTTATTAGCCATTTTTAGCATCCTTGCACATTGCCCATGCCATTTTCTCTGCCTGGAATATATTTCTTTATTTTATTTGCCAGGTAAATTACCATTCATGCTTCACATTATCTATCACCTCCTCCAGGAAGCCTTTCTCTCCTAGTTAATCTCCTATTCGTGTATCACCTTTATATATAATCCCCACAGCTGTTAGCCATCATAACGTTTCCCTCAGCTTTCAGTTGGTTCTTCTACTAGAACCTAAGGGACCCAAGTTGGCCTGGAGCTTGCCTCCCTTCTCCCTGTCTCTGCCTCCTGAGTCCTGGGGGTGGGAGTGCAGGGCTTTTGTTATTTCAGAACCTACAAAGAGGCTCAGGGCTGGATGGGGAAGGGATGTGTCAAAACCCTTTGTCTCCTTGAGAAATTCCATGGAAAGTCAAAGTGTTGGTATTGCAATTATGGCCCGATTCCCAAATGGTGAGAGCCTGTTCAGAAATGTGCTCGGCTTGATGAACCGATGCATTTCAAGCCCCCACTGATGAATTCAGGAGTTGAATAGCTATCATTATGAAATAATTGACATGTCTTGGTGAGTTGCCTTTGTTCCCCTGATGAAATTCTGGATCCTTATTGAGAATGGAGATACAGCCCTTTTACACAGGAGCAATATTGTTTCATGGCCCTTTATCATGGTCATTAACAAATGAGCATTGTATGTAGAAATGGGAGAAGGGGGATTCAGTTATGGCATTTCATAGAGTTATAACGATCATTAGCCTGGCTGTGGCGACATATATGTTCAAAGGCACACAGCTTACTTAGCATTCTCTATTCTGTACCTTCACAAGGAAAGATGGCAGGGGGCTACTTCTGTACCTGCCGACCTATCCTGAAGTTATCTGGGAAGCAGGCATAAGCTGAGATATAGGTGATCTGGGTACCTGGACTGGGGAGTCAGAGAGGGTTAATTGTAGGTATCGTATGTTATACAAACAGCTGATGTCTCATTCTCTGAAAGCTTCAGTGGGCACTCTTTTGAGGTAGGCACAGCTGCCTCTGCGAGCACTCCAGCCCTTTCGCTGACTGGCTGTGCAAGCATCCTTTGGAAGATGCAGCTTTCTTCTTTATGTACTTCTGTGCTTCCTTCTTCCTTTGCCCCAGAAACCACTGGAAAGATGAATTTCCATTCCAGAGCAGGCCTCTGCAGATTTCCTGGTGACCACATCCATACATCATGTCTGGTCAGGAATCCAGGCCAACAGACCTCAAAGGGGAGTAGGAACAACATATGACATAGGCCATGAGGGCTGTACGTGTGTGTGTGTGTGTGTGTGTGTGTGTGTGTGTGTGTGTGTGTGTGTGTGTGTGTGTGTGGTTTCTACTCCTGAAGGCAGAGAAAGTAGGGCAAAATGCCCTTGGTGATCAGAAAGAGATGCATCTGTGCCCAGGCCTCGAGTGTGACCTCAGATACACTTGAACCTGGGCATTTTTCAGTCTTTATCCACATGTCGTGAATAAAGATGCCCATAGCATCCACAGACAACAATCCACAGAAAATAACTGGAAAGGTGGTGAATTTGTGTGCCAGGCTTTGAATTCCCTTTCTCTAATGGATGATCTTGTCAATGTACTAGTTTGAGAGTCACCTAGGAGACAAAGCTCTGGATATACCTGTGGGGTATCTTCAGGAAGGGATGACTTATATGGGAAGACAGACCCTGGATGTGGGTGATGTCACATCATAGATTAGGGGACCAAACTAGACAAAGAGAGAGGAGGGAGAGCAAGCAGAGCACCAGCCTCCACCCCTCCCCTTCCTTCCTTTGGTGGAGGATACAGGCGATCAGCCACCTCACGCTCTCACCACGCTGGACTATATCCCACAAACTGGGAGCCCTCGTAACACCATCCTCTTTAGGTTGCTTCTTGCCAGGCATTTGGTCATAACAATTGGGAAAATAACCAGCACAGCCTCTATCAGAGATTAGCTGGGACACTGAGAAATTTTAACCCTGCTGAACCCCAACATCACCATTACCAAAATGGGACTGCTGGTCTCTTTCTTAGCTTCGCTGAAAAGAAGGATGTTAGTTATATTTGTCTATGATGATCAGAAAGAAATAGTTCAAGACGTTTGTGTTTTTTAGGAATAATGGTGGCCAAAGATGGAGCTCAATGATATACTTTTTTAATACATGCAAGGCACAGGGTAGAACTCTAGCAATAAATTACTCAGCCCTGGGTTTGGATGTCTTACAGATTTGGTTTTCAGCAACATACACACAGACACACACAAACACACACAAGCACGCACACACACACACACACACACACACACACACACACACACACAGACCTAAAAATGAAGGAGCATAAGGCCTAGATAAGCCACTAAATGTATTTGAGCTTAAGTTTCCTGTTTGGAAATATTACAGCCAGTGTATCTTAGGCCTCTGTGATGGGGCCATGAGGTCATTCTGAGCAAGTGACCTGGCCATGGTGAAAGCTGGCCATTGTTACTGTTGTTGTTATTGTGTAAGACAAGGTCTCTTGTGGCTGACCTCCAAAGCCCCATATAGCCGAAGACAACTTTAAATTCCTCATCTTTCTGCCTCTTATCCCCCGAGTTTTAGGATTACAGGTGTTCACCACCTTGTCTGGCCTTCTTACTTCATTTGCCTGCATATGTACATAGTATTTATACTTTTAGTGTGTGTGCACACATCGAGGTAGAGGCTCGGACTGTGCCTGTGGAGTGTCTTTCCTTGATCATTCTCTACTTTTGTTCACTTCCTCCTGCCCTCCCTCTGTTTCTATGTTCCTCCCTCTCTGCATCCCTTTTCCCCTGCCCTGTGTGTGTGCTCATGTTTGTAAGATGTAAATGTGGTCATTGTTGGTCCTCACTTTCCATTTTCTTTGAGGCAGGGTCTCTTGTTTTTTTCACCACTGAGTATGCCAGCTAGTGCCTCAGGCTGCCAAGGATTCTCTTCTTTCTGCTTTACACGTAGCTGTAGTATCACTGAGACCGGGACTATGGTGTCGGACCCCGTGCACTCTTGGAATTCAAACGCAAGTCCTCATGCCTATGTAGAAAGCACTCTGTCCTTTGAGCCTTCTTCCCAGCCTACCACCTTTAATATTTTAGGATCTCCACTGAACCCAAAGCTCATTACTGGGCTTCAGGCTTTCCACCCCTGCTTATTCCCTGCCTCCCCAGCACTGGGATTACAAGCATGCTCTGCTATGCCTGGCTTCTTATGTGACTTCTAAGGTTCTGAACTCAGGCCTTCATCCAGGCACCTTACCAACAGGACCATCTCCCCAGCCTTGATTAAAACAACTTGTACTAACATCAGGGGTGGTAACTGGCTTGGGACAGATCTTGCACCCAAGCCTCCCACCCTGCTCCGTGCCTGTAAGAGATGCCAGTTTTTCATAGTTATAAGAAACCATTGATAACTTGGCTCTAAAAATCTGTCCAAAGGAAAAGAGGCTCCTTTCTCAGAAGTAGAGAGGTTCCAGTTCATGTCCACCTGTCTAGCTGGACATCAGTCAGTCTTTCAACCCTGGGCTTGTGACCCCTGTTTGCTTTGAGTAAGGTTTTTTTTTAATTCCTAGCTTCTCCTGTCTACCAGTCCTAGAGAGCCTATATCAGTCTGTCCCTCTGTTTTTATTCAGCTTCTCTATGCAGGCCTTGTGAAGTTGAGTGGCTTTTGCTTCCCTAAGTACACACTCAGATTTAAGTCTACAAGGCACCCTTAACACCTTTGATCTTTACTGTAGGCACCTCCCTCAAAAACATTTAATTGGTGCCCCAAAGGCAATAGGTGATAACATGTCAATCCAGGAGGCTGTGGTCAGGGAGAGGACATGTGCTCACCAGAAATTACCTCTCAGCACCTGGGGATAAATAAGCACATAGCTACCCAGCCTCTCTCATCTTGCTCAACCAGGCTGCCATGGTCTGAGGTCTCCCTCGGCCCATTCATAGCCCCTGGGATAAGCTAAGAGTTGGCCTTACAACACTGTTCAGAATGGGGTGCCTTCCCCATCCAACACCTGAAAGTCTCATCTCATTTACTTACAGATGCCATTTGGGTTGGCAAGGTCTAGAGTAAAACCCATAGATCAGGAAAATGGCATTGGCCAAATCCCCTGCCTTCAGCCTCTGCACAAAGCTGAGGCAAATGTGGGCTGCTCTCTGCAATTGAATTTGGATACATAATTCTTGAGTGCAAATGACCTTATTATTCCAGCACCGATCATGGCGGTGACCAGGAGTGACTCTGAGACCTACAGTTACTCCATTCACCATGCTTGTGTTTGAGAATCAAGACACCATCAAATAGACACCCTTCTGAGTTGTTTGACACGGAGCCAGCTAGACTTGGCTTCAATGCCCTATCCACTCTTGCCTGCTTGCCCTGCCAAGCTCTTCTTCTCTGGCATTCTGCTAAGTGAGTCCACAGCCATGTCTGTTCTGCCACACAAGCGAGGTCAGCGCTGGACAGGCAAATAGCTCTCTTGTCCCTTATCTGTCCAGACAGCTTTGATGACTCAGCATGAATATTTCAGTCCCAAAGCTTTTGCTCTACCATTACCACAAAGTAAAAGTCATTTATATGGTCTGTCCATCCCCCTTGAATGCTGCATAATATTGGTGGCAGATTTATGTGTTTGTGGCTTGGTGACCTGGGGGGGAAGCTACAGACTCCACAGTGCCCAATTTTACTCCTGGGTTTCTGTAAAGGTCACAGCAAAATTATTTTATCAAGTACACCACAGAAGGGGGGGGAATCTTAATCTTACATTTTACTTATGCAGCACTCGACCTTCTCTGGAGGTACGGTTCTTCTTAGCACACTTATTTCTACATTATTCCATTTTCACCAGCACACACCGAGAGCATAATTAGGTGCCTGCCTTCCCAGTTGGCAAGGAGGTTCTGTGATGGGTTTGACCTCAAAAGGGAAAGGAAATATGAAGGGAAGTGGGATGGTAGCAAGACTGAGCCCTGGGGGCTGTGTTTGACCCATCCCAGTGACAGGACCCTACAGGAAGGTAGAGCAGGAACAGACACCGACATGTTCTAACTTTGCCTGACTATCTACCTCAGGCCAAGCCACTGCCTTCTTTACCAGGTCTGGGATGTGGCAGATGTCCCTGTGGTATAGTGGCTGCCTCAGTGAGTTGTTACAGATCCAGAGCTTGGCCAGCATGGTGGTATATGCTTTTGATCCCAGCAACTTTGTGAGTTCAAGGCCAGCCTAGTCTACATAGTGAGAACTCACCTCAAAGCTTAAACACACACACACACACACACACACACACACACACACACACACACACACAAAAAAAAATAAATAAAATAACAAAGAAAAAGATCCAGAGTTCTACTCTACATTAGCTAGCAATAAGTGTAACGATTGAGATTAGTGATGTCTGCTGCAGCAGTCAGGGCAGAGTCACTGTCTTCCTGCATGCTGCCTTACCTCATCTAGGGTATTTTGTTTCGGAAGGCTTTTCTCACACTGTCTTCCTTGGATTTGTGAGTTCACCAAAACCTCAGCAGGAAGAGTCTTGGGGGGGGGGCCATAACAACCTTCCTAAAAGAAAGCTCTATTTGCCTTGTCAGATTTGGAGGAAAAAAATGACATTTGTAGCATACACCCAAACTTGGCTGCTTTTCGCTTTTTTTCTTCTTTATTTCCTGATTTCTTTTCTCTTGGTGTATGTTACTATTCACAGCTCTGGAGTACACGTCTGTGTGCTGTGGGTGTGTGCATGCATACATGAGAGTCTCTCCGTGTGTGTGAATGTTTGTGTATGTAAGTGTGAGTGTGTGTGTATGTATGTGTGAGTGTGTGTATGTATGTGTGAGTGTGTGTATGTATGCGTGAGTATGTGTATGTATGTGTATGTGTGTGTGTATATGTATGTGTGTGTATGTGTGTGTGTATTCTGGTTTTGTTTTTGCTTTGGAGTTTGCTCTGAGGAAAGCAAAGGAGGCTGAGAAAGGTGGCATTACCACAGGCTAACCTGATTGTGCCCAACGCTTGGAGAGGAGCAAGCAACATGTCTAACTCTGAGAAACTGAGGGAGCACTCACCTTCACTTACGATCTGAAGATCTTTAGAGTTATTTGAATCTGTCAAGGTGTTTGTCTGGGGACGTGCTTATAAAAGGCTTTTCTCTGAGGGTAAACACTGCAGTTTAAAAATATAGGAAGCTGTCTGATGGTCAGCATATGTCCCACTTGTCCATGGCAGGCACAGAGCCACCAGACTGAAGGCATTTTTAGAACATTGACAGCTGGGCTTTGCTGGGCTGTGGTCTGCGGTGCACAGAGCTGAAGAGGGAATGGCCAGGGATTCTCCTGTCCTTACTGGTACAGTGGGAGCCTAGGAAGGCTCCTTGGAGGGCCCTGTGAAGACAGAAAACCCAGGGCTCATTAGGGTGCCTCAACTGATCTGGTCTTCATTTTCTCTGACTTGAATACTAGGGACTCAACGAAGCAGCTTCCTGGTGGCTTAAAGGGAGCAAGGAGAGAATGCTACCTCCCTAAAAAGGGCATCTTGTCTTCAGAGCATCAGTTCCTGGGTGCCACAGCCTGGATAAGGATCATCCTCTTCATACTGTCTCTTATTTTGTGGTTGCTCACATGACTGTGGCTTCACCTTCTGAACTTGCCACCGTGTATGTGTGTGTGTGTGTGTGTGTGTGTGTGTGTGTGTGTGTGTCTGTGTCTGTGTGTGTCTGTGTGTGCTTGCGCTCATGCGTGTAGGTGCAGATGCCCTAAGGTGGACCCTCACCTTTCACCTTGTCTTAGACAACAAAGACTCTTGTTTGTCACACATTACCGTGTTCCATCTTGGCATGGGTTCTAGGGACCTGACCTCTGGTCCTCATGCTTTCATGAAAAGTGCTTTTTACCGACTGAGCCATCTCCTTAGCCTTCAAAGAAGCCTTGATCCTGCCCCGGAGCTCATTCTTGAGAGTTAAATGTCTGACTAAATCTCCACCAGGCATCTCACGCACCAGGTTTTCTTTGCACAGCAGCTTCTTAGCCAGTGTGAGGGCAATGGCAAAAAGGAAGAGGTCTCAGAAATGCCCCAAACATGTGACCGTAATTTAAGGGACAGTAACAGTAGGTGAAGATGTAGGGGTATGTGGGAGAACAAAGTTAAGTGAGGGTGCTCTGTGCCAGTCTTTAGGCCACTCAAACTTCCCTTCCCCCTCACAGCCTGCTTCCCACTTTATACCCTGTAAATGTCGCAGCTCAGATGGAAAGGTATACTGGTAGGCGGGAGCCAAGGGGCACCACAAAGTCATACTCCACAACAAACTTCACACAAGAGGTTTATTCGGAGGGAAAAAAAATCAGTATGGCGGCTGTCTCTGCTCAGGTGAGAAATAGCAGCAAGCCAGACAAGATACAGGGCTGATCTAGAGCTTCTTGGTAAGAAGTTGGAACTTTTCAGGGTGGAGCTTTCCAGGGTAGAGGTTAGTAGGATTTCATGTCTAGAGATTGGGCTTTTTACTCTGTAGGGCGAGGACAAAGTCCAGCAGTGAGGGCAGTTAGATCTGTGGTGGTCCTGGCACTGGTGTGGCTGGAGAGGCTTCTATGCCCCATGTTCAACTCTGTCCTTCGCACACTGGCCCTGACCAGAATAGCTCTCTGACATTCCGCGATTTAAAGAAAATACTTGTTTATATAAAAAAGTAATATAAGTTTACTGCATAAAATGGGAAAATATAAATCAGAAAATGAGAAAACCACTGTCATCCCACTACAGTGTATTTAAAAACTATAAAATCATCATTAGTAGTACTAGAGAATACTGTATGTGGATTTTTTTTTTCCAGTCACTAATAACCAGTATTTGTAAAGGTCACTAAACCTCCCAATCGAAAGTCAGTTAAACTATGGTGTTCCCATTTATGGTTTTTAGGTTGTTCCTTTTCCATGTTATAAACTGTCATGAATAACCTATAGTTCTGTTTTGAATCACATGTGATTATCCCTGTAGCATAAATTCTCTAGAAAGAGCATTATAAACACTTTTTAGACTATTTATCTCTCTGGGTCTCGCCTTCCCACACTGATAGGCCCTGGGAGTGAGCAGGCTACCTCACTCATGAGCCTGGCTAGTGTCTTGCCAGAACCCATCTCTGTCTCTCTCCATCTCCTGCCTACATTTTCAAGATTGTAGGGACCCAAGATGATGCCAGACCAGGTTCTGTGTCTGCCCAGTGTTGACTGTTACCGTCTCCTGCCTCATGCATAAGTACTTAGGTCCTGTGTGCAGACTACAGGAAGTCTCCATGGGAACCAAATGGGATGCTTAAGCTGCTTCTCTGAGGCCTGAGTTGGGCACATGAAGTTGTCCCTGTGCCAGCTGTCCCCAGTAATTCCTGCCACATCTTTCACCATCTCCTTTCATCCAGGGACAGACTGGAGCAATGAATAATTTCAAGGAAATCTCACTCACTGACCAATCTGAGAAAGGTCTCAGCTCCCCTCTGTCAAAGAGTGTTCAGCCCTTCCTACCTCAGCCTTGCCGTTTCCTTGTTATCTCCCCTAATGTATTTGTCTTCCTGGGTGCTCCTCACCTGCTTTCAGCCCCACTTCCCCTGGCCTGTGCTAGGAAAGTCTGGTGGATGTAAATGTGCTTCGTGTACAAGGGCCCAGGGCCTAGGTTCTTTCCCCTGTGACATCCTACAGTCCTGAAGGTCTCCCTAGCACTCTGAGGGTGCGTGAGTCTGTCATCTAGTTCTGTCTGCCGAATAGGGGGACAGGTTTCCCAAGTGTGCCCTGCTCTAATTTTTCTGTTCTGGGGCCTTTTCTGCCTCAATCTCTGTTCCTGTCAAAATCTCAGGAGTCCATTACTAGTAACATTCCATAGATTATTAGTGGCCCAGAAAAACAGCTCCCTGGTCTCATGCAGTGATGTCTCCCAGTGCCCTGCCCATCTTCAAATTTGTGCGACAAGTGGTCAGTAAGTGTCTCAAGTAACCAACCAATCTGTGAGAGCATTCCTTCTGGCTACTTGCAGGGAACAGTGGGTTTTGTTTTGTTTTGGTTTTTTTTTAGGAATTTTTTTAAACATTGCATAAATCTCTACACTAGCTTGAGAGGGGAATGATTCTGTGCCCTCTGTTGCAGATAGAGGTTTCAGTGTTTGGAGGTATGAAGTGACTTGCTATGTTCACATTCCAGCAGCCAGCAGCTTTTCAGAACCACATGCTACTTCAGCATGGGCTAGAAGACCTGGTGTGAAGCCCTGAGGTAGCTGGTCTGGATCAGGGTCTAAGAGCCTTTGTACCTGCAATTCCAGGTGCTGGTGATTCTCATCTTGGTCAGCTCTGCTATGCTGCACATGGCATAATGTGAGCTGCTTGGGCAGCAGACACTTATTTCTCACTATTCTGGAGGCTTGACTGTCCAAGATCAAGTTGCCTGTGCACAGAATCTGGTGAGGGCCTGCTTTCTACTTCGCAGATGGTACTGAGAACCGAGAGAAAACCGTCTGCCTCTTCTTTCTTCTTGTAAGAGCACTTCAAGGCTCCACCCCTCGGGATCTAATCACCTCCCAGAGGCTCCTGGTCTTAATGCCAGTTTAGGAGGAATAGGCATGTTGTCTGCCGCATTAGCATAGACCATCAGAAAACACCCCTTCTGACCTTGGCCTAGGGTTTCAGGTCAACCTTGTGTTAGCTTATGAGAGAGTTGAATGCTCCTGTCAACCTCCTGAGGGAGGGCCCGAAGGACCTGGCCCTTTTCCACCTTGGGACCTATTCTTCTGTGATTACCTTTTGGCTCGTCTTGTGGTTTCTCCATTGCACTGAGGCCTCTACCCCCACCCAGTGTCAAACCCACCTCTTCAGCATCTTTTGTGCTAATGAGCTCCCGACTTGCTACCACTGCCGCTGTGTTTGTAGCTTAATGGCACTGTGACTTACAGTCTGTGTCAAGATGCCTGTAGAACACATCAATTTCAGCAAGTGTCATCATGAGTGACATGAGCATATGACACAACTAAGTGTCCCAACTGCACAGGCCATTACAGCTGGCACTGGGCCCAGGGAGGGAAGACTGGAAGACCTGTTTGGCTTCACATGCCCTTGGTGATGTAGAATTGAATGCCCCTGGCCCATTTCCGCCACAGTCCCCATAACTACTCCATGATCCTGGTCACTTCTGCAGCTGCCCCAAGCTTTCCCAGGCAAACATGTTCTGTATTTGTGAATCCTTCCTGCCCCCCCCACACTACATCTGTTTCAGCTCCCTCTCTGAAGGCCTGTGTGGGTGATGACTCCTCTGGGCAGCCTCCTCAATGCCCATTCACCTCCCACTTCCTAACAAGAGAACAAGGTACCCCTACCGCTACTGTAGTGCTTTTCCCAGCTCACAGCCTACATTATCCTGCCTTACTCTGCTCTCCTTGGGATTAGAGTCTCCACTCATACTTGTGTATCCTCTGCAAAAACAAAAAATAAAACAAAACCAAAAAAATTAGAATGTAGTGATTATATGTTCTATAATTAGGAAAATGTGTGTTTGTATCACAAAATACTGATAAAATATCCAAAGCAAAAATAACTGACCATGCAGACTCTTAATTTTTTTATTATAGTTAGTATGTTATATATATATATCATGTATATACTATAATAATAAACTATATGTGCATAATATATAGAGAGGGATATACTGTATATATTTAATGAAGTTAATAACCTTTATATAATCTGAAGTTGCTTCTAAAATACTTTTCAATGTTAATGACTATGTTCTATTCCACTATATAAATATTATATTTACTTAGTAAATATTCTCTTATTAAATTGAGTTCCTCCCTCCCTTTCTTCCTTTATTCATCCTTTCTTCCTTTCCTCTTACTCTCTATTCCTTTCTTCTGCGTTAAAAATAATACTATGACAAATGTCCACAAGCAAATATTTTCCAACCTTTTCCTGTCTTGTTTTTGGAAGCTTTAATTTTTGAATAAGGGCCCTAAACATTTTGAGAACATCACCAAATAATTCTCCAGAAAAATGCAAGAGTCCCTACTGTATAGACCTGTCCTCAGCTCCTTCCCACTAATACACAGTCATTTGTAGCAGTTGTTAAATGTCACAGCTTTGATCTTTGAGGCATCACTCCAGTAGGCTTTCGGTGGACATGTGGAAGGCTTGTTTTGTGGACAAGAAAGAAAAAAACATAGACATGAAAATACTCAGAGTTAGACTTCAGAGAGCAGTCAAACCCCTGAAGTGGATGGGTGGATGAGTAGATACATGGATGGGTGGGTGGGTGGATGGATGGGAAGATAGATGGGTGGATGAGTAGATGGATGGATGCGTGGGTGGGTGGATGGATGGATGGATGGATGGGTGGGTGGGTGGGTGGGTGGATGGATGGATGGATGGATGGATGGATGGATGGATGGATGGATTGATGGATGGATGGATGGGTGAATGGATGGATAGGTGAATGGATGGGAAGATAGATGGGTGGATGGATGGATGGGTGTTTGGATGGGTGGGTCGGTGGATGGGTGGTGGGTGGGTGGATGGATGGATGGATGGGTGGGTGGGTGGATGGATGGATGGATGGATAGGTGAATGGATGGAAAGATAGATGGGTGGATGGATGGATGGGTGTTTGGATGGGTGGGTCGGTGGATGGGTGGTGGGTGGGTGGATGGATGGGTGGATGGGTGGATGGGTGGGTGGGTGGATGGATGGATGGATGGATAGGTGAATGAATGGGAAGATGGATGGATGGATGGATGGGTGTTTGGATGGGTAGGTCGGTGGATGGATGGGTGGGCAAGTGGATGGATGGATGAATGAGTGGATGGATGGATAGATGAATAAATGGATGGGTGGATGGATGAGTGGGTAGATGGATGGATGGGTGAATGGATGGGCAGATAGATGGATGGGTGGGTGGGTAGATAGATAGGTGGGTGGTGGATGGATGGGTAGGTGGGTGGATGTATGGGTGGGTAGGTGAATGGATGGAAAGATAGATGGGTGGATGGATGGGTGTTTGGATGGGTGGGTTGGTGGATAGGTGGTGGGTAGGTGGATGGATGGGTGAATGGATGGGTAGAGAGATGGATGGGTGAGTGGGTGGGTGGATGGATAGGTTGGTGTGTGGATGGGTGGGTGGTGGATGGATGGGTAGGTGGGTGGATGGATGGGTAGGTGAGTGGGTGGGTGGATGGATGGGTGGGTGAATGGATGGGTGGGTAGATGGATGAGTGAGTGGATAGATTGGGTAGATGGGGGATGGATAGGTGGATGGGTGAGTAGAAGGATTGGTGTCTGAGTGGGTAGATTGATGTATTTATGAGTGAGTGGACTGATTGGTGGATGACTGGGTGGATAGACAGATGGGTGGATAGATGGTCAGAGTCAGTACTCATGGTGTAAGCTCCCTGGGAAAACTCCAGTTACCAGAGCTAAGGGAGGAGCCAAGCAGAGCCCTGTGCATGATCCCTTACCAAACTACTAGCTTGTAGCTCTGAGCAGCTGCAAAGAGACACATCTGCCGAGTGGGAGCAAGCCGTAGAGATAATGAGGGTTGGTTAGGGGCCATTCTCTGTGAACCTTTCTCTTCCTGAGCTGGAATGTGTTCAGCCCCTTCACTGTCAGCCCTCGAGACAGGCTGGCTCCTTGAACCAGTTGCTCAGTTACACCTGCCTTGAGAAAGAGGCCCCAGATCTTAAGCAGGGGATGAATATTCATTGGCATGAACCTTTGCAAACTCATTTGGGGGAAAAAAATAGATCAAGAGAAGTAATCAGATTATTAAAAAGAGAGTGCAAGGACAGAAGGCTCTGGTAGAGCGAAAATCCACATTTAAAATGCAAAGAGAGAGTCTCTTCCTGCAGAGCAGTGCTGACCTCCTGGACGATGCACCAAGAATAGTTAAGCGCTCCTCCATTTCTGCTGCATAAAAATGTTTTCTGGGTCCTACACTGAGAAGGGAGGCAATGAAGGCAGGGGACACCCTCCACCTTTGAAAAATTATCAAATAATATTTTGAAGTTTCCATCTTATCTTCCCTTAGACATCAGGAAAAAAAAAATTGTGAGAGCTAAAGAGGCTGTGGTGAGTGGTGAATGACAGGTTAAAGGGCTCCAATAAAGATTAGATGGTCCACTATCTCCTGAGGAAATTGCATAAAAGTGGTTATTCCCTCTTGCTTCTATTAATTTCCTCTTCCTGGCTGCTTGGAGAAGCTTCATAACCTGATGCTGCAGACGGGGACGAGAGGCGCTTTCCATTATCTCAATCACTGCACTGTTTATGAGACACTTAATCTGTTTCTTTATAAAGTAATAGTACTGTAGGTGATGGATTCCATGTCACTGGAAGACTTCGTGCAGGGACGGGAGGAGAGGGGCGTTCTCAAGAGCATTGTAAGCAGCAGGCAATTTGTTACAGCTTTGAGGCTCTGAGAAGTTGGGGCGGAGGTGGGGGGAGCATCCCAA
Source organism: Phyllotis vaccarum (assembly GCA_033318265.1). NCBI lineage: Eukaryota > Metazoa > Chordata > Mammalia > Rodentia > Cricetidae > Phyllotis > Phyllotis vaccarum. Next base: position 107,976,895 of record JARWLC010000004.1, read on the forward strand.
GGTGACCTTCTGCTAGAGATGACACGTGCCAGCTTCCGTGTGTTGCTTAAAGGGAAAAGGAAATGTGTGTTTTGCTTGGAGGATGGAAAGTGTGGTGGTGCTTAGGGGTAGAGCACTCAGGTCTTATCCTCTCCTCTGCTGAAGCCAGGAACCCGGACAGAGGATGTAGGGTGGGTGTATGCCTGCCCCCACCTCTGCTCTGGCAACTTAGTCTTTATCTGAACCAGATCACTAACAATGGAGGGAAGTGTCCCTGTCTTTTAAAGGAGTAAGACAATTGTGGTCTGTTCCCTGCTGTGTCAGAAATGCAGCCCTATGTGATGGTGTTTCACTTTCCCCCTGGAAGACACAGAAAAGTAAAAGTGGGTTTTGTCTTCCCACCCACCCTTATGATCATGATCAAGTGTTCCTTGCCCAAGCCTTCTCTGACGTCCTCAATGCTTTCACATCTTTCTTGCTTTCTCCTTGTCCTGGTCTTTTCTGAATCTTTTATTGGTGTTGGGGACAGTCTTCTGTACCCAAGGCTATCTCTGAACTGGCTACATAACTGAGGGTGGTTTTGGATTTCTGATCCTCCAGCCTCCACATCCCAAGTGTTGAGATTGCAGGCATTTATCACTCTGTCTGGTTTACTTAGGGCTGGGGAATCAAACCAACAGCTTTATGCATGCTAGGCAAGTCCCTTACCAAGTCCCAGTCCTAGTCCTCCGTTTCTGAATCTTGACTTCTAGGAAGATGCCTCACAAGGTCCTCATCTTATAAGGCTGTATTCCTAAAATGTGTGTGTCCTGGATGACTGGTCCTTGATGTACACACAAGCATAGATTTGCTTTAGAAGCAGTGTTCTATTCTCTGCGTTACCTTATCAGAAACAGAGCCTCTAAAGTCCAACATTCCACTAGCATGTACAGCTTCTCCATTCCTCTAATGTGGCTCTGGGCTTCCAACAGGTCCTCAAAAAAACAGGCTAAATGGTGGTGCTCATCATCACAGTGATGACTGGTTTATGATTTTCTATAGAGGAAGAAAACTAGATTTTGAAATATCAAGTCAAAGAGCTGTTATTTACCTCAAAGGTGTTTCACCTGTGGCTAACAATGTTCTATTGTTATTCATTTTAAATATAAAACAATTATCTCTCTTTTCCTCTTTTTCTTCCTTTTCATGTGGTGTGTGTGTGTGTGTGTGTGTGTGTGTGTGTGTGCGCGCGCGCGCGCGCTGTACACTCACAAGCCTGTATAGGCACACACATGTTCCTGTGGCAGACACATGCATCCTATGGTACTCAAATGGATGTCAGAGGGTAGGAAGATAACTTGAGATGCTAGTCCTTAGCTTTTGCCTTGAGTAAGGTAGGGTTTTTGCTTTCTTTTGTTTTGTTTGTACTGATTTTTTTCCCTCTGCATGTGGCAAGCTAGCTGGCCTGTGACATCCTGGGAATGTTCTCTCATCCTGCTATAGGAACAATAGGATTGCATTCTGGCATCCAAACTCAGGTCCTCATACTTGCACAGTGAGCATCTGCCCACTGAGCCACGCTTACCCAGCCTGGCAGGCCCTTCATATTAATTTCTTTGGTCTATACGTCTATATAGTCTTTGCCAGAATTGACTCAAATGCTCCACTTATCACTTCTAATTAAAGCTGCCTTTTTTCAGGGGAAGTCACTTTTCTTACTTATTTTTCTTAGTAAAAAACGATGGTGTCAACATCTCCTTCTGATTAGTAGCATATGATACAAGATGAGTTTGAAAGGTTTTGTAGACTAGCCTGCCACTTTAAGTGTTATTTAAAGCATAAATTATATGAGAAAATATTGTGCCGCAGGATTGCAAATTACAATCCCCAAATTCAGTGCACAGATTTAGAAAGACTGCCCTTACAAGTTAGAGAATGCCTGCCCACAGATCTCATTAAAATATTAATGTATAAAGTGTGAATATTTTGAAATTATAGGTAAAATATATCTTGTAGATATAATGATTCACTAAGCACCCAGACATGAACAATCTAGCAGGGAACACAGTTTTTCCATTTGTTTCTAAGACTTTAATGCCTTCATCAGGGTTCCAAATGTCTATTCTGACTTTAAATTGTAAAGCTCTTTCAAAGAAAAAATGACTTTGAAAAGGGCTTGTATAAACTGGTTTGAGAGGTACTATCCTGGTATGGTGCATATGGGTGCCAGCTAAGTCATGTATATGAGTTTATTAAATGTTGGTCTGTGAGTAGTATAGATAGCTATTTTATATAAATGAGCAAATCAAGGCTCTGAGGGGTGCTATAACTCACAGATGTTCACCTTGGTAAAATCAGCAAACCTAGACAGGAGAGCCAGAATGCTTCAGCCATGGCCCAGTTCTCAGTTCCTGGGGACTATAGAGACAGATCTTTCTAAGACCTCTTTCCTCCAACTGTTTCAGGACTGCTCTCTGTGGTCCAGATTGTGGGAGTCTGGGGAGATATCTTAGCAAGAAAAAAGCTTGCTTTATACGCACAAGGACCCGAGCTCATAATCCTAGAACCCATATAGTTAAAAACAAAACAAACAAACAGGGTACAGCGGTACATATCTGTAGCTTCAGTGACTGGGGAAGGGGTAGAGACACTCATAGGCTGGCCAGCTTAGCAGAATTGACGCACTTCATGTTCAGTAAGAAACCCTGTGTGTGTGTGTATGTGTGTGTGTGTGTGTGTGTGTGTGTGTGTGTGTGTGTGTGTGTGTGTGTGTGTGTGTGTGTTGGACAGTGATTGAAGCACATACCTAATTTTGACCCCTCTTATCTCCACAGGTCATGTGTGCATATTAATATACAAATACTGCATACATCACACACACACACGCACACACACACGCGCACACACACACACACACACACACACACACACACACAGAGAGAGAGAGAGAGAGAGAGAGAGAGAGAGAGAGAGAGAGAGAGAGAGAGAGAGAGAGAGAGAGGCACATTCACCTCACACATAATAAATAAATAGTTCGGCTGTTCCCTCTCCCTTCTGATTTCTCTATTTTGAATTCAGAGACCCAGTCACCCCGAGCAGAGCCCTCCCTTTCCTTCATCAGAGATCTCAGAAAAAGACATTTTCAACCCCCCCCTTCCACTTGTGGATATCAGGATGGCTGTTTATACTGTTAACTTATTAAATGTAATGCAAGGCAGCTTTTAAGTGCTGAGAAGAAAGCGAAAACACTTTGTTCTTCTTGGACCAGTACATTAAGAAAATTACAGTGTGGCAGGGACTGAATATGAATGCATGAGCAGTCACCAGCTCTCACCAGCTCTCCTTTCCAGGAAGGCGTCCCGCTGCATGGAAGCAGCTGCGGCTGCACAACCTAGCAGGATAGGAACACTAGAGACTCAACATAAAGGGGTGCACACTTATCCAGGAGAAGAGAAGGATGCAGAGACAGGAAAAGGGCAAGGCAGAGGAGCAGAGGCCCCAGTGAATGGGCTCAGAAAGGTGGATCAGTAAGCCAGATTTTAGGCTGCCCCATGTATGGTAATTGATGCTTTTTGCTTGGGGTTTTATGGATTGGTTCTTTTGTTGGAAAATTCAAACTTATTCTTTTTCTTGCTACAGAGATGTTTTTGAATGTGTTAGCAAGGGTCAATGAGTGGCATATTTCTGATATGAGCTACGATGGGAATTATTGTTCGCCCATCAGTGGTGAAGCAACGGTGCATCCAGTGTGTTCCAGGGAATGTGAGTCCTAGGGATCACACTGCAGAGAAGGCCTTCATGGGGAAAAAAATAAAGAAGAAGAAATGAAAAAGAAGCCTTGAGCATTGGAGACCTCATTTTTTGAAGTTCTAAGACATTGTGCAGTAAACAATGAACTTTATTTTTTTATTTTTTAGGTCCATAATTTCTGTAAGTAATAGACACTAAAAACCCTAAGAACGTATATTCCAAGAGTGCAGTTGGTTTACACCATTCAAAAATACTCCATTTTGCAGAGGTTTTCTCCAGTCTGCAATAGGCTTCCATCCAGGGCATATCCAGTGTAACTTGAAACTGCTTCCTCACTTCAAGTGAGCAGCTGATGGAGGAATCCCCATGCAAGAGTCTATTCTTTCTTCTTGCCTTGGCAGGAAAGTGGTGATGTTTTGGAAGTAGCTTACATTTGTACCATCACCATTACTTCCTCCCACTGAGTGATCCCGTAAATGTTTTTAACCTCTCCATGTCCCAATTTCCTCATTAGCAAAATGGAGATAATAATAGCCACCCCATAGAGTAATGTACGTAAAACACTTAACAAGGCACGCTAACAGATGGTGGCTACTGCTATTATTAAAGAATCCTCCACACTTTTCAGGAGGGAACAATATATTTGAAAAGATGAGCTTCGTGTAAGTGGGACCTTTACAATAGCTCTGTTCAGGCGACAATCACATCATAGTGTAATAGTGTCCTGGCTAGTTTTATGTCAACTTGACACAGCTAGAGTCATCAGAGAGGAGGGAACCTCAATTGAGAAAATGTCTCCATAAGATGAGGCTGTAGGCAAGCCTGTGGGGTATTTTCTTAGTTAGTGATTGATAGGGGAAGTCTCAGCCCATGGTGGGTGGTGCCATCCCTGAGTTGATGGTCCTGGGTTCTATAAGAAAGCAGGCTGAGCAAGCCATGGAGAGCAAGCCAGTAAGCAGCATCCCTTCATGACCACTCCATCAGCTCTTGCCTCCAGGTTTCTGCTGTGTGTGAGTTTCTGCCCTCATTGCTTTAGATGATGAACATTTATATAGACCTGTGAGTGAAATGAACTCTTCCTCCCCAAGTTGCTTTTGGTTATAATGTTTCATCATAACAATAGTAGCCCTGTCTAGGACAAATAGTGTGGCCACAGTGGATCTAAAACTCTTGGAATGCTACTTGTGATCCCTGTAGGAGGGTCTTAGAACGTGTATAGTGAATATTTGTTGAGTGGATTTGTAAGGTTTGTATTGAAGCCAAACAATTTGACTGGGTAGTATATTTTACCCAATCTCAAGGAAGGATTAATGAGAGCTGGCTTTAGGTATACAGGAAGAAGCAGAGTGGTAAAGATAGCCCGTGGGGAAATAGGGATGATGGGATTATAATTTGGGGGCAATGGCAAGGATGAGGTGTGACCACAGCTTGTGGGACAGTGAGGAGACAAGTATTGCATGGTATCCTGAGCTTCTTCCTCACATCAAACTGCACAGAGCGAGCATCTCCAATGGAGGAAACTCTGCTTAATATTTTAGTTCTCCAAACATCTTGTCAATGGCCCTTAACAGCCTGGATTTCCAAGAAACTAGAATTAGTACCCAAAACCAAAGACACCCTGAGTAAACATCACGCTGTGCCAGTTGTCCCCATCCTTTCCTATTGCTGTATGTATGAAAGGTGACTCCAAGTGCATGACACAAGCTGCCTGCAAAGCCCCTCTTTTACTTGCCCTGGCCTAGAAAGCATATAAAAATGCAATTAAGGTAGAATGATGCTGTTAAGGCAGTGACCTTGAAATCACTTTAATTTTTTTTTCTTTAAAGAATTGCTTGTGAATTCTAGTCTTTCAACCATTGTTCATAGCAAATGCTGGCGAACACTTCTCAGTGCCTTCCATGTTTGTTGCAGTCTGAAATTTAAGAATCAGAAGTCTTGCCATTGCTAATAAAAATCCCTTTATATCTGAGGCGCTGAGGCTACATTCCTTCATGTAGTGCTCAGGGAAAGGAAGGAATAGGCATTTGTGTACCAGACACCCAGCCACACATTAGACTCACCTCACTGATAAAATCTGTTGATACGTCTGAGAGGGTAATTCACCCAGGTGGACCACTGTCAAGCTATTAAGCAAAGTTTCCTCCATCTGAGATGCTCACTCTGTACATCTTGGTGTGAGGAGGTAACTCAGCATCCTTTTGTTTCAAGATGGCAAAAAACCTTCGTTTTTATTTTCAGGGAAGAGTATCTGGCTGCCATTCTTCTATTAACTCTTACATAATCTTTGTGTTGTAGCCTGTCCTGCCGGGACCTTCAAGGCCAGCCAGGAAGCTGAAGGATGTTCTCACTGCCCCTCCAACAGCCGCTCTCCTTCAGAGGCATCACCCATCTGCACCTGCCGTACTGGCTATTACCGAGCCGACTTCGATCCCCCAGAAGTGGCATGCACTAGTAAGTGTCTAGTAAGGGCTGTGGGCTGGGGAATCCGATTCCTTGACTATACAAATGGTGGACCTGGAGCAGGGGAGAGCTAGTCATCCTTGCAAGGGAATGCTAGGAGGAGCGCTGGCCATGGTGCTGAAATCCCCTCCCCCCACAGCATTCAGTTGGTTAAGATTGCAGTCTTCCATGGTCTTCCTAGATGTGAGGGCCTTCCTCTCACACACCCTTAAGACAACTTCTTCCCACAAAGATTTAAAACTACCCATCTAGAGTTCTTTGTGTGTAAAATTACAATCTCCTCTGCTATTGCAATAACTTGTAACTCTTGCAGTTGCTTCCTTCAAGATGTCCCTCTCTCCTGGTGCCTGCAATTGAAAAATCACTCTTTAGTGTGTCTTGTCAGTGACTCTTCCCTGGAAGTTCGCATCGTTTTATTAATTGTTTAGTTACTTTGGAATAGCCTTAGATACCAACGGACAATTCTTGAGTATCAGGTCTAAATATTCATCTCCATTGTCCCTTGTAGTGTCCAACATTTGAGCTCTGCCCAAATGACAGGACCAGAAGCCTGACTACAATATCCATCTCAGTGCACTAAAACTTGGAAACTGGGGGTTAATGCATCAGCTATATCCACTCTTCTATTATCTGTGGTGGAAAGGAAGCACAGCCGTTTTTCTAAAAGCAGAGGAACAGCTGTACTCTTTGGGTAGTGAGAGGATAATTTTCCCCTGGTCTTCAATCCCATAAGCACAGGAGACAGGGAACACAGTTCTCCTTGAGCAGCACTTTACACAGAACTTTTCCTTCTCTGAGTGTTAAAACCCCCGAAGCAGGGACGATCTCAGCTCTCAGTACTCCCATTGCATTCTGGGATCAATACTGTGGGTTAGCCTATAGTCAGACTAGAACTTTCTTCTGCACTAGATACTTTGGTGTGGCTCACTGTGAGCAGGCACCTCCCTTTACACCCCTAAGACCAGTCCTTTCTCAGTCTATTGAAGAGGCCCACAGAGGTATATTTCATACACACTTATAGTATGATGGACAGGAAAAATAATTAACTGGACTGGGTAGAATTTCTCAGTCCTGGCCTTGTAGCATATGTAACCTGTGCTGGATGCAGAGGAGAAATGAAAGCATCTTCTAGATCAAGGTCCTGAGCTCAATCGATGTTTATAGATTTGAGCCGAGGAAAAGCTTATTGTCTTGTAACCTGATTTTCACTGCCTTCCTTCTCAGGTGGGTGGAGATTAACAGAAAGGATTCCTCTCCTGCTGCCCAGAGTCCCCAGCTTTCTATGATGGTGTCTCCTCCTCTGATTTCTAAGAGCTTCCCCTGGATGACAGTCTTCCATGGCCCCCCAAAGCAATATTTAATCTATTCCCTTAGATTTCATTAAGGACACTAAATCACTACACTCCCTGGGTGGCCAGACCAAACACCAGTCTCAACAGCCAGAACATCCACTCAGCCTCTGGCAGCTTCTCTCCTGGAAGGACTGTCTGTGTGCTTCTGCTCACAGAACTCTCCTCTGACCACGCTATCCCTGCAGATCAACTCATCCATATGGACACCTAGCTTCCCACTTCAGGAGACAAATTTTCAGTGCACCTAGACTCGTGATAAATCTTTCTGGAGGAAGCAGGCCAGTGGCCAGGGGCTCCAAATACTGATGTGTTTTAATCTTCTTCTAGTTACTTACCAAGGCTTATCTTCTAGCTCTGATGGACAAGTTTTTGGGGAAAATATTAACATTCCAGTGCCCCTAGTTTGACCACAAAAGCATGCCATTCTGTACTACCCATATCCCAAGAACATTTTTAAGTCAAACCACACAGGCTTTTCTCTTCTGTCTCTGGTCTAGCCAGCTCTGGAATATTCCCCAGCAGGGTTCCACTATACCGTCCCCTTGTTTAGATGGGGGAGAGAGCATGCCACCTGTCTATTACACCTTCGCATATCCCCTTTTCTTGTGCCTTTAGATATAGAGAAAAACTTCAAACTAGAAACTCCTAAATCAAAGCACACACAACTATGGCAGGTAAGCCTAGAGAAGCTCCTGGACATGCTTCTCCTCATTCTGGAGGGGCAAGAACTTGGTGAGGAGACTCGGGGGGGGGGGGGGCAGAACATGGGTACCATACAATGCTAGGCAAAACATGTATAAATAAAGCTACAATTTCCCCGAGCCTCATTATATATTTGATTTATTGTGTTCCAGGGAAGTACTGTATGAAAAAGTCAATTTGTTGGCTTTTATATTCTCATTAGGGTTTCCTTTAAAAGCATTCTAATTGGAGGTGCCATCTGTTCTCTTAAAAAGGCAAGGCACATCACCACAGTAAATAATTTTTCAGATACAAGGAGAGTATCTAGAGCTGTGAAGAAAGCCACAGCCCTGTACTGTGGCCTCGAGGCTCCTCGCTAGCCCAGCAGGTCCAGTGAGGCAAGTGTGCAGTCAGAGAGGCTGGTAGAGCAGAGGCTTGGATCTGGGAGAATTGGTTCATCTTGTAAAATTGAAGCTTCATCTGTCCTAACAGATAACTGTAGGTTGCCTGGGCATTAAAGATAAAGAAGACCTGTCCTTATAAATGTATGGGGACCTTGAGCACCTGCCGTGCCCTAGTGCTGTGATCCAAAGGAGAGGGAGGGTAGACACGCGAGTCCAAGAGCCAGCGAAGGCCTTCAGTGTTGAAGAAGCTCAGGTCTAGCTCATGGCTACTGTCTTCAAGTGAGAGAGATTACGTCAGCATTCCACTCCTCTCTATCAATAATTTTATAAATATATTCATAAAAATGTATGAATATAATATATGCCACTTGCAAGAGTGTAGCACCTATACTACACTAAGAATTATTATTACATTCTCAATACTAAGGACTGAACCTATGGCCTCCTTTTTGCTAGACAAACATACCTACCTCTAAGTGATGTTTTTACCCCTGTTACCTAATCTGCTTTTTAAAAAAATGGGTCTCATTAAGCTGCCAAAGCAAGCCTATGGCAATGCTTCTGCCTCAACATTCTTAGCCATGATTACAGGCCTATACCATTGGGCTCGGCAGTATATTTATATATGTAAATATACAAAATATAAATTTAACGATGCCTTTTGGGGTATCACATGATATTATATTTTTGTAATATTAAAATGGCTTTGTGGGGCTGGGGTGAGAGTTCAGTTGGTAAAACGTTGATGACCTGAGTCCAGTCCTAGGACTTACAGAATAACACTGGATGTGGTTCTGCAAGCTCATAATCCCAGTGTTTGGGCTGAGAAAAGCAGAGCCAGGGCTCAATGACTCAGTCACCAGCCAGTCTGCTTGGTGAGATTTTGGTGCGTGCACATGTGCACGCGCGCATACACACACACACTCACACACAGGCACACACACCCCCATACACACATAAACATATGCACATAAAATTTTCATTTATCCATCTAAATATTGACAATGAAAAATTATGTGGTCTTGTCTGGGTATTTTTTACATTTTATTTTTAATCTTCTAGGAGAGATTAGATATTCCCTTGATGTCTGAGAGGCCCTGCATATTCCTTAATCTATCTTGGGTCTCACCCCATTTACCTAAAGCAAGTGTCTGATCCTACAGGTTGAGAGATTGGTCCCCAAGGCTGCTCCTCACCTGTGAATACTAATCACAAGTGATTGAATCTGTGCTCCTGACCAGTCAGCTATGAGCTGAGGTTCCTGTATGCTCCAACTTCAACTTGACTAATGTATCTGAGCAGTTCATAAGACTCTGGGAAAAACAGGTCCCTAGATTCTTATAAAGAGTATCTATCACAAGGGGTATTGGTACACGAATACACAGAGAACTCTGAAGTTGCCACACTCCAGAAGCATACAGAGCTATCTAGAGCCTCTTTGAACCCAGTGTTTTGTGGACTCTATGGAACTTTATTATAAATCCCTAATTGTTTACTTCCTTGGTGTTTGGTGATCAATTTAATCTTCATCCCTTCTCTCTTCAAGACTGGGGGCCTAGTCAGCCCTACTCCCCTAATCCTGCCTCAGCGACCAGTCCTCATCATGAAATTTCTTACGTTTAGCTGTCTGATTACTGTGGAGGTGCTGAGGACTTCAAGGGCTGTATATTAGGAAAGAGGTACAGAACGAAGACTAAGCACATCTCCACAGCATCCCAGTTTCCTCCTGCTGTCCACCTAGTGAACTGACTAGAGACCTCAGAATCCTGGAGTCCCTAAGATTCTCTGATCTTAGGTCCTGGGGAAACATACAGTGGTTGGATGGGCTCAGTACTTCATTGACATCTCCACTCTCTCTTGCCTTCTCTGTGACCTGGTTTTCATTTCTCTTCTTTCCTCTATCCCCCTTCATTCTCTAATACTGCTGTTTGCCTTTCTGAGTCGTTACAAGGATTAAGCAAAATCACATTATAGCATCGTTGGCCTGGTGCCTGGTTCATAGTAAACTCTCGATCGATGTTAGAACTCGCTTTGGTGATATCCCTGGAAAGTGTGAAGTGTGTATAAGACAGCAAAGCTCCCAGAAGGAGAGGCTGTCGGAGATCTAAAAGTAAAAATGTTGTGTTTGGAGTCGGGGGTGGTTAGTTTTGCTTCAGTCCTGAGCAGAACCCGTTGGCTGCCCATTCATCACACACTCACCCATGGTCTGAAGATCTCTGGTGAACACAAGTGAGCAGTTGACCTGTACTTGGGCATACCGCAGGAGAGAGGAAAAGGCAGAGGTTGAAGTACTGGAGAACCTGCCCTAGTGACTGATGGCTTACAAAATTGGACCTCAGTTCTTTTGTAAAGTTGGGGTCGTGTGTTATCCATGCTGGCCTTGAACTCCCTATTAGCTAGGGATGACCTTGGATTCCCAATCCTGTTGCCGCTTTCTCCCAATGTTGAGGTTGCAAGTATGTGCCAGTTCACCTGGCAAGGCCTTCAGTTCTGCAGAGTGGGACTCACTGTCCCCTAATGACAGGAGAAGGTCGGGTGGTAAGGGGACCTTGGCAGGGACAGCCAGAAGGAGCAGGCAGGAAGACAGGAGGAAATGCACAGCCGAGTGAGACCAAGCATCGTGTTGCAGGGCTTCATTTTAAATAATTTCTAGTTTACTGGGGGACGAAATGGAAAGGAGGAATTTATGAAGCAAACGAAAATAGATAATTATGCCTTATAAAATTGCTGTCTGTGAAAAAACCATGCAGAAGGACTGGTGTGAAAATAATTACCTTGTTACATTTCTGACCACAAAACCCCTTTTTTTCTGTCTGTCACCCACACTGAAGAAATTTTGCTGGATCACAGAGGCAAGCTGGAGCTTGTCTTGTTTCTTTTATTCCTTCTTCAAACGCAGTGAGGTGTCACTTGGCAGCTTTGGATAGAGAAATAGATTGACTGGAGGGCTCCAAGGTGACTCGGAAGAAAGGATACAATGGCGGTCCACCCCTTAAGACTGCCTGGAGGCTGTCCCTGATCTACCTTCTGACCCATGGAGAGGAGGGAAGGCTGAGTGCAGTAGTTGGGGTTATGGGTCTGGCACAGGCGCTATGACCTGGGATAGTTTCTGTAGCCTTTTAGGACATGGTGCTTCCTCACTTGAAAAATATCTAATATGGAACTCGTGTGGCAGGATGAAAACTCAGGCTTCCCTTAGCCAGCCAGTGCCATCCTCTCCAGGTGAGCAGAGAGGTAGCAGCTTGTGAGAGTGTTGCTGGGGGAGCTCATGGGGAGGGTGGTGGCTAGCTACTGCTGTCCTCCCACTCGAAGGGTCAGGAGCTATCTTTCTTGGTCATTTCTTGGAGTTTGTGTTTTATCCCTTAAGGGTGCTAGTCTCTGCATGTGCATGCCCGAGTGTGCCCACATGCGTGTTTACCACAGATGTATGAGTATAAGTATGCTTCTTTGTGTGTACTTTTTAATGTCCCTGTGAGTGTGCACACCTGTATCTATTTGTGTGAGTACACATGTGTGGGTATTCTTATGTGAGTGTGCCTGATTATGTAATAGGCATGCATGTGCAAGTGACCCTATATTTATGTGAGTATGCACTTGTGTGTACCTGTGTATGTCTATATGAGTGAGTACACATTGTGTGTGCACCTGTGTCTAAGTGTGCACGAAAATATACTTGTGTGTATTTATGTATGAGTGTGCCTGTATGAGTATGTGAATGTATATATGTGTGCTTATGGATGAGTGTGCATAAAAGTATACTTGTGTGTACTTATGCATGAATGTACCTGTGTGAATATATATGTATGTGTGTGTGAAAGCATGCCTGTGTGTAGTTGTCTGTATGTGAGTTTGGTGGGGTGAGTGTGCCTATGCGAATGCAATGTATGTGCATAAGATCTCTGTGTTGTCTACGAGTGTGTGCCTTTGTCTCTGTGTGTGCCTACATGTATGTGTGGGTTTGTGTGAAGAGATTGTGTGAGTGTACAGGAGAGGTTGGGCTGTGGGTATATGTGCCTATGTGAGAATGCAGTCTGGGGGAATATGAGTGTGTGTGTGCCTGTGGGAATATGTGTATAAGTGGGTATGTGAAAGTGGAACTGTGTGAAAGCATGCGTGAGTATGTGTGTGAGTGTACATGGGTGTAGGTATGAGTGTCTGTGTGTGAGTTGGCTTGAATGAGCATGTGAGTGAGTATGTAAATGGGGTGAACTCAGTGAGGATCTTGCTGGTTTGCAGAATAACCAGACCTGCTCTGGCATGTCTTACTCAGCTGGTTAGAGCAGTGTGCAGACCCATGATGTACAGTATTATCCAGGGATGAGTGTGAGCTGGGGCAGAGAACACAATGGAAAGCCAGGAGAGCTGAGAGCTTATATGGACAATTTGGAAGGTGGGTGATGGGCCTCTCTCCTCACTGAGGCTACCTATATATGGAAGGACTCTTGTAGCAGAGAGGGCAGGAAAGCCCACTATGGCATCAGACTCTTCACCTAGGACAGGAAATCAGCGTTATCATTTGGGAAATGCTTGCTTGTTTGGATGCTGTGTGTTGGAGATGCTTTTAAATACTTTTCAAAAAGTCAGTCTTTTCTTAATTATTTGTCTAGGGTTAGGAGCATACTCAGAGGAAGCTGTTTTTCTCAAATTTAGCTCACTTTTTTTTTTTTTTTTTTTCTGACCAGGGCTTTAGTTAAGGATGCTTTGGCTATACAGCAAGAGAGAAACTTGATGTCAAATCAGTGTGTGCATCTTTGTTGCACATTTAAAAATCATTTGGTTTATCAATTTAACAATCTTTGTTTGCATATGTTCAGGCATGCGTACATATCTGTGCATGTTCATGTGGAGGCCAGAGGTCAATATCAGTCTCTTTCAACTTAGTTTTTGAGTTATGTCTCTCACAGAACCTGGAGCTTGTCAATGCGACCAGATTGTTTGGCTTCTGCTGGTGTCATGGGGGTACACCGCTGTGCCTAATTTTACATGCATGCTGGGGAACTGAACTCAGCTTCTATTGCTTGCAAAGAAAACTCTACCTTCTGAGCCATTTCTCTAGCCCCAATTTTTGCTTTTGAGAGGGAGATATTCTGCTTTTTCCTCCTTGGGAAAATTCCAAGCAAAAGTCATAAGCCAAAAAAAGTCGAGCAATCAAGATACTTCCTGAATCCTTCAGGGGTCGGGGCCCACATCCTGTGCCAGCCAAGTAGCTGGTTTGTACATGTGGATGCAGAGTGGAAGGAGTGTGGCCACAGCCACAAGCTATTTATAGCTGTGACTCTTGTTTGCAGAAGGGCCAGCAGCGCCTGTGTAAATGTGCTTTTACACGTCTGTAACCTGGAATCTCTTTTCACAGTTGTTTGACCCCAGTGAGTCCAGCCCTTATGACGCCTTATCTAACTTGAACTTTTAAAGCTAATAGGAAGCACACTCGGTGACTATGTTTTCAGCTTTTTGTGGTAAGAACGCTTGGGGTAGCAGACAACTAACATCTGGAGCAGTAACACTAGGGCCTGCCTCCCAAACCTCCCCACACCTGCTTTCTTTCTCAGGCAGCATGAGAAAGAATTCTCACTCTTTTATTGTCTCGTTTTTCATGTTTATGTTGATGGACAGTTCAAATGTGGCTCTAGATGGCCCTATTCTATTGCAAGCTCCCATCACCTATCACTGAAAGAGAGCCCCTCAAGACCTAGTGTTGGGACATCCTCCCACACTTCCACATTGTGTTGACCTTTGGTTGATCATTAAAAACCAGTTTTCAGTGGATTTCCTTTTAAAGAAAACTATTTTGTCTTTCCGTAATCACCTCAGCTAGCTAAATATTATTTAAATTTAACTCTGCAAGCATAGGATCTCCTGCAAGTCTCAGGTCACCATCGCTTTTCTAGAAACTGTTTTGTTTCTTGTTTTGTCTTTGTGTGTCCAGGTTCACTCACTATTACGTTGTGTGTGGAGGTCCTGTGTGTGTCCAGGTTCACTCACTGTTCTGTTATGTGTGGAGGTCCTGTGTGTGTCCAGGTTCACTCACTGTTCTGTTATGTGTGGAGGTCCTGTGTGTGTCCAGGTTCACTGACTGTTCTGTTATGTGTGGAGGTCCTGTGTGTGTCCAGGTTCACTGACTGTTCCGTTGTGTGTGGAGGTCCTGTGTGTGTCCAGGTTCACTGACTGTTCCGTTGTGTGTAGAGGTCCTGTGTGTGTCCAGGTTCACTGACTATTCCGTTGTGTGTGGAGATCGAGGATGATTTCAGGCTTCTTCTAGAACTTCCTACCTGTGTGTGTGTGTGTGTGTGTGTGTGTGTGTGTGTGTGTGTGTATGTGTGTGTGTGTACATGAGTGTGTAAGTGTGAATGCCTCTACATAGAGAAGAACACTGAGTGTCATCCTCCACCACTGTCTGCTTTATCACCTTGACATAAAGAGCACGCAGCTTTTTAGTTAGGCTGTCTAGCTAGAAAAGGGTTAGGATCCATTTGTCTCTACCAGTGGTCCTAAATGCTTGTTTGTAGGCATGGACAGCCATGTTTAGCATTTTATGGGTGTGCTGGTGATTCAAATTCAGGTGGCCATGGTTACATAACAAGAACTCTTACCACTGGAATACCTTCCACACCCTCCACTTTACTTTTGAGACAGAGTCTGAAGCAACGGAATTAGCAGTGTGCACTATTCAGTACATTCATGTTTGTGTCCCTTTGTGGTCACCTTTGTGAACATCTATTTAGTCATTATGACCTTTTCTGTTTGTTTGCTTGCTTCTGTAGGCCACTGTAGTTTTACAAGGAGAAATATGATGGCCAGCTTGACTTACACTTTCTTTTCATCCTTACGTTTTCCTTGAGACTCGGGCACTGATGTAAGTGTGAAGTTCCTGAGATAGAAAGGATTTGATATAAAATTATCTAGTTAATTTCCTCTTTTCCATGTTTTAAAAACCAGCCTAACGTAATTCTTCCTGTGATTTGTGGGTCCTTTCTTGACATGAATGCTCCTCAGCAGTCTTGGGCAATGGCCCTGATGTCACATGTGCAAGTTCTGGTCCCTGGAAGGAAGGATAGATGAGGGGTGAATGCTGGGACTTAATGGCAGTTGAAGCCAGAGGCTCTTAGATCTCTGCTTCATTCCCCATCAGAGGGGAGGACAATCAATGCATCTTTGTATCTGTGCTCTGTCAGGCTCCGCATCTCTGGAGCGGAGGATGCTTTGCTTTTCACATGGAATATTCTGTACTTGTTGCAAAGCCCACTCTTTTCCACTGGACTAAAAACTGCTGATGCACAGATCTCATTTTCTTCTACTCTGAATCTGACACAGTAAGTGTCCATCCCAGTTAATCGATGGGTAAGAGGCCTGCTGTTGGAGTGATGTTGACTGTGGCTGACTACTGATTCTACCTCTCTTGCTGAGTGGTTTGGGTAGGTTACCTAACTTCTCCATACTTTCGTTCCTTTTCTAAAACTAGTGTACCATTTTTTAGCATGCCCATTACAAAATGCATGCAAAACACTCCCTTAGTGTCAGACATATACCAAGTGTTCAGTCAACTCTCTTGGTTTTCTTTTTGATGAAAAGCAAGAACTGGGGTGTATATCTCTACATTATGGGACACAAAACAAGACAATTATAGGTGGATGGAATCAAGCATTTTAGATCCAGTGATTTAGGAGAGCCCTTCTAGCTTGGCAAATATGGTTGTCATCTTGCCTTTTTGAATCTGCCTGAACCATCTTGATCTTCAGCTCCTTAAGTGGGTCCCAGCTGACCTCCTGGCTCCACATCCAGGTTGGCTAACATAAGATTCGGTCCAAGGCAGCCAAACACCAAACCCAATTTTAGCAGTAAAGAGTGAGACTGATCCTCAGGCCAGTGTCTACTGCTAGGAATTTTTCTGGGTCATGAGGCCAGTCAGACTGGTATCCACTCACTGTACCCCTTGTTGTTGACTGTTGTCCCTGCCAGGGATCTAGGTCCAGAATCTATCCTTAACTCCATTAGACTGGTTGCAGCTGTGTCTCAACCTCAGGCTATCATCAGCACTCTTGCCAGAGTCTATGCTGTAATCTATGCTACAGCCTTGCCATCCCCTGTAATCCATGTACATCCACTCCATCATTCCCTTGTGAATAGGCAGAGTCTGTCCCAATGTTTTGTTAATATAGACAATAATCCTGCCATACAAATGCATAAACATACTTTGGGGAACACATGTTCACCTCAAGGTAGAATTGCTCAATTATAG
Organism: Phyllotis vaccarum; assembly: GCA_033318265.1. Taxonomy (NCBI): domain Eukaryota; kingdom Metazoa; phylum Chordata; class Mammalia; order Rodentia; family Cricetidae; genus Phyllotis; species Phyllotis vaccarum. Next base: position 107,993,736 of record JARWLC010000004.1, read on the forward strand.
GTACTTAGCAAGTCAATGGATACTTCCAGAATGCTTTCCCAGAGGACTTGACCAACTTATACACATTTAGTATGCGTCTCATTTCCCCATGTGGTCCAGGATGTTAGTGAGACTTTTAATCCGTGCCAATTTAACTGACTGCCTACTCGTTTTGATTGGTATTTCACTGTGTACGTGTGGGTGGGTATTGTCTAATATGTTTGTTGGCTTTAGGGATTTGCCTGTAAAGAACCCTGCCTTTTCTATTTTAAACTGACTTTCAGAAACCCATTAATTACCTGTGGCATCCTGCCTTTTAGTCTCCTCCTTATCTGGACCTCTATTATGAGTACATTTTGTATCATATCTAAGTATTTTAATTTTTTAACTTGCATCTGACCATCTATTTCTCTCTAGCATTGGGATTTTGTGTGCTGATTTTCTGTCTAGGTTTTATGCATGCCCTTCTCAGGGAGGATAAAAAAACATTCTTGCATTTTTACTCTCTGGGAAAGTGTTTGTGTTTAACCCATTCATGTATCTGGATTTTATCCTTGTGTAGAATGCAATATTGACATTTTTATTCATAGTATTAAAATACAATATGCCAACTGCTCCACCCAAATGTACACATATTAGTGAAGTGATTCTTTCCTTATAGACTAAGCACCTGCACCTAGTTGTCTGTATTCTTTGCCTTTGATTGTTTGGTCTGTTCAGATACTAGTTTTAAAAATCATTGCCTCATGACATATCTCAATAGCTGATGAACCAAGCCTTTGGATAATACTCATTTCTCAAAATGAAATCTTATCACTTACTAAAAGCCTTTTTCTTTGAAGATGGTCCTTAGAGCCAGCTGGGCACATTTTATTAAGCAATCCTGTTTAATGGGGATTGGATGACATTGGGTATATGGATTACTTGGAGGTTACTGTCTTCTTTATGATGTTGAGGCTTGTCATCTGAGGACATGGCAGCCAAGTTTTCTTTCATGCCCTTCAGTAAGGCTTTATAATTGTCTTCATACACATATTACAAAGGCTTTGTGAGGTTTGATCATAGGTATTGTATTGGTTTTGTGACTTATTGTGAATAGATACTTTTTCATTATCTTTTAAAACAAGCTGTCATGGGTAATAGATGATTTGGAAACCAGCAAAGTAGTGAGCCTCCTTCAAAAGGCTCAGTTAGTAGAATCCTTATCTAGCATATTCCGAGTTTGGGGTAGATCCCTGGCACTGCATAAAACAGGCTTTTGTGGTTTAAGACTGTCATCTCAGCACTTGGGATGTGGTAGTTGGGAGATCAAAAGTTTGAATCATTTTTATCTATGACGCAAGTCCAAGACCAGCCTGGACTACATGAGACCTTGTCTCAAAATAGAATGGAATGGAATGGAACATATACTTTGATTAGTCCATACCCTCCCTTTATTGCTGCCCTATTCCTGAGAGTTCACAGTGTACTGGGTACTAGGAAGACCCTGCTGGTATCCACACACTTGCAAAGTGATTGTAGAGAAGCCAAGGTGCCTTTCCACAATTTGTGATCTTTGCCCCTGTCGTGTCTTGGTGTAGAGCAGTTGAGTCTTGAAATTCACGGTATCATTGCCCTTGACCCAGTTTCCTAACCAGACTTTGGTCTTCACATTTGCACCTGCAGAGTGACAATCACTGAGCTCTGGATGGCATCAGCTTGTTTTAAACCAGTTGAGTGATTCCAGGTGGTTCAGGCCCCAAGCACATCAGTTAAGGATGACAGGCCAGAAGGAGGAGCTCCATGGAGACCCTACCCAAGTAAGATCTATCTTCCTGTAGTACCAGAAATGAAGTATTTCACAATGTCTTTAGACAGTTCAAGAAGACTCAGACACAGAAAACACCTTGGGGCCTGCCTTGGAAAAGCATGGTCTAGGATATGGCCAGCATAGAAAAGCAACGCAAGGGAGTGTCCTTTGACATAAATTGAACCTGAGTGCCATAACTATAGCCTGCCTCCATTTTCAAGTCTTCAAGGGAAGGACTGCTGAAGGTCATGTCTTTAAAATGACCTGATATATACCTCCCTTTGGTCTGAAATGTCTTCCTGGGGTCTCTGAGTAGTATGCCATCAATGTTTCCCCTCTTTGGCCTCATCTGAGCTTTCTTTTCTTCCCCTGGATGGACAATGACCTGAGACTGGCTTGGGTACACTCCTTTGAGGTCTGTTCCCCTCAGGCTACAGGCCCTCATCAGTCTCCAGTAGGTTTCTATGAGCCTCTTGAAAAATGGTCTCCCAGCTCCAATGCAGACTTGAGAGAGGAACTGTCTCTTTTTCCAGGAAGTGGAACTCATCCCTCTGTCCTGGACAGTTAGATCTATTAAAGGGAAAACAGGAAGTCATTTCTAGGAACACTGGTCTGTGGTGAGATACCTGACACAGGGCTATTTGATGCTACTGAAAGCCCTCTCAGCACGGTTCCTCCTTGTTTTTACTAGTCATTTCTTTCCTGTTACTAGCTGTTATGATTAGGAGAATTACCTTTGTATGGGCCCAGTATGCCAGAGACCCTGAAGAGTCTGTGCAGACTTGCTCACATAGCCCCAGAACCTCAGTGGGTTCCCCTGCCCCTGAAGGGGAGGGACTGAAATGATTGTGAATAGGAGTTTCCTATCAGCTTGTGAGTCCCCTACACATCCCCTAGATGCTATTGTCTTCTACCTGTGCCTTGAGCACTCAGGGACCAGGGCTGGAGGCAAGTGGATGTTCCGTCTCCTCTCAAATAGTCCATAACCCAATTCAAGTGATTTGTTTCCTTATAGTATAAATATAATAAAGATAATGGTTCCTACCTCCCACAATGTCAGGAAGATCAGTTTCACTAAGTTATGCAAAAATGTCACAAACATGGGGCTTTATATATAGTGTTTATCAAGAGAAATTTCTGAGCCCAATACAGAACTCTACCGAAGGTTGACTGACACCGTCTCTTTGCTCTTTTAACCAGTCTCTTTAGAAATCTACTCTAGGGAACAAACTATCAGTTTGCCACCAAATCAGAGCCAGGCCAAGGAGTAACTAGTGGACAAAGTTCTTTTGGTTACCATGTATCCATTCACTGGAAGGAAAGAGGTGCAAGGTGAACATAGCCATGTAGGAGACTTACCTTGACCTTGACCTATCTTTAATCACAGACAAGTCATTTTGTTTCTCTTGAACCTCAAGTGTTTTCATCGTGAGAATGGTGATAGTGAAGACTCAGTTGTGAAATAACATGGTGATAATGTCTATAGACAAAATATCTAAAAAGTTTCAGCTTTTCCTTTGCTCGTCCTTTTTTTTTATCCTGGCCCAAGGCACTGCTGTCCGTCATCTGAATGGCTATTGTAGTCTCCTGGCTTTGTCTGTCTGCTTCTGCTTCGATCCCCCTTTATTTTGTTTTCACAGAAGTTAGACTAGAACTTAGAAAGTCTGACTATGGGGATGGAGCCTCGGTTCAGGGGTAAGAACTATGCAGGCATGAGCAGCTGAGTTCAGATTCCAGCACACATGTTAAAGAGCCAGGTTGGCTGCACATACTCATAATCTCAGCGCTTGAGCAGAGAGACAGGAGAATCACTCATGTTGGCTGGCAGCCAGCTTAGTTTTAGGTTCAATGTGAGACGTAGTGGCAAATAAAAAAGGTGGAAAGTATTCCAGCAGACACCAGGCTTGCTCCTTGGCCTCCCTGGGTACGAAGGTGCCAACACACACAGACACACAGACACAGACACAGACACACACACACACACACACACACACACACACACACACACACACACACCTTAATGTCTCTTTTCTCTCTGAGCCTTCCCTAGAGAAAATATTACCAAGAACAAACTCTGCAAATCTGTGCCCAGGATTCACATAATCTCACAATCTTCCTCTACCAGCACCTTACTTTCTCTCCTTCCTCTCATATCCCAACTCAGTGAGTTTCTTATAGCTGTCTTCCCTTGCCCCTGCCCCAAATTTTCCTAACCAGTCAGTCATACTTCTTTCTCAGGATTGCTGTAGGTATTGGTTCTGGCCTGGGGGAACATTCCCTCTACAGTCTAGCGGACTCACTGCAGTGTAGTGTCTGTCCAAATGACCTCATCTAGGAGAAGGCTCAATTGACCACCCAGGCACACTACTCCCTTCCTCCTGTTCTTTATTACTAGAGCCTTGTCAGCCTTTACATCACTCATTTACTATATTTTGAAAGGGCAGATACCATTTTTCCTCCTCTAGAATATAAACTCTATGAGGGCAGAGATTGCCTGTACTGTTGCATTCATGGTAACCATTACAATACAATGCATACAATGGATAGCTGTACTTACAGAAGCTGTGTTTGTGAGCTTGCCAGCCCAATACAAGAGTCATTTGGAAGAGAGAAATAGTACTGATAAAAAGCCTTTATCAGATTGGCCTGTAGGCAAAAGTGTAAGGCATTTTCTTGATTAATGATTGCTGTCAAAGGGACCAGCCTACTGTGGGAGGAGCCATCCCTGGGCAAGTAGTCTCAGGGTATGTAAAAAAGGTAGTTGAATATGGAGAGCCAGCTATGAGCAAGGTTCTTCCACAGTCTCTGCTTCAGTTCCTGTCTCCATGTTCCTGCCATACTTCAGTTCCTGACTTAGCTTCTGCTATGGCTGGGCTGTATAAACCATATAAACCCTTTTATCTCTGCATTGCCTTTGGTCATGGGCCCTATCACAGCAATAGAAAGCAAAGCAGCAAAGAAGCTAATGCAACTGGTAGGTGCCATTCTAATCTTTTACTTATTGGAGTCCTATACAATTATTCTGAGCAGTTTTAATCTTGTGGTTCTACCTGTGGATGTGCAGAATTTGGCTCATCTTGATCTGAAGAAGCCAGACTTCCCATTGCTAGTGAGTTGGTCCAGCGCTTCATTTGAAGCTGATTCCTAAGGGCATGAAATTGTCCTAGGAGGGTTGTGTTCACTCGACAGTTGGGATCCTATATGTTATTCCTAGGTCCTTATGCTTTCTCTTCTTTACATCAGGGGACCAGATGACACATTGAGGAGAGGATCCTTAAAAGATGGTCACCATTGCAGAAGGATAGGCTCTTGTCATTCTTTGATTCAGACTTTTGGTAAAGCTCCATCTCTGGAAGGTCACCCCAGAACTACCTCTGCACTGGCAGAGAACTCCACCCAGTGCTCGCTCATCACCCATAGATTGCAGACATCCTTAGTCTGTTTGGTTTTTTCCCCCAGTGACCCTGAGATCTTCCAAGGTTCTGCTGTTGATGGGAAGATGTCTGGCACCCTATAACGGCTTCTCTTTCTGTTTTGTGTCTCCTCTTTCACCATGTACTGGATAACTTTTTCTCAACTTCTCAATATGGCTTCAACAGTCCCCTTCACCCTGTAACGAAATCTGATAACCTTTGCTGCCAATGTCTCATTATCATGCCTAGTACAGACTCATTAGAAGCAAGAGGACTCAATTTCCTCATCAGACTCTCCTGTAAGCCACTGATCCTGCCTATCCAACCTTTTCTTGGGTGTCTGTACCTGGTATGATCATGATAGGAGATAAATCAGTTACCTTTGTGAGGAAGGTAGGGGAGAGAAAGCGCTGAAATCAGATTGGAACGAGTCAGAGTCATCGCTACACATGGCAGCCAGAAAGGGTAAAACAAAGCCTTTGCTTTGTTTTATTTTGACTTTGCTCTCAAGCAATCAGTTATCAAAGAAGGAAATGCAAGGAAATGTGAAGCTGTGTTCATGTTTATTTGATTACTGTCATACATCTCTGACGGTTGTGGGCATGTCCTCTGCCAGTTTATGTCACCCTCTAGCCAAGCTTGCTTTCATCCCTGTGTGAAAAGCATAACAATAAAATTGATTGAACTTTCTACACACTTTGCACCCCCAGAAAACCTCAACATCCTGTACTTCCCCATCTGCCCCTCCCCTTTGGATCTTATCTCTTTCTCTATAGACTCTCAAGGACTTTTCCACCTTCTCTAGGAAGCCTTCCAATCACTCAGTTGTAGATCTTTTAATTAGCTCTGCCACAGTGAGCAATGAAGAAAGAGATACTCTGACAGAATCCTCATTTCGGAGAACTAATGTTGGATCTACACCGAGCACATCACCCAGTGTGTTCCTGGGCCCTTGTACCTTCCTCCAATCATCCTTACACTAATGTCATTTTCTCACCCTTTTCTCTACTGCCTCCAAGTCTTTAGCCTATATTTGAGCATTGCAGCCATTTTATTATTAAACTACAGTCGACTCTTTTCAGCCAGGAGAATATTTTGCTTCGGATTTTTTTGATTGAAAATATGCAAGGATCTTGAGCATTAAGGGTCCTCTTGGCTCATTTCCAAACCTTATCTCAACCCTGTCTTCTAAAGAGAAACAGAGGAGAGCACACAACTTCCTGCAGTAATAAAGAGGGGTGCCTTTACCTGTATGTTGAGGAAGACTATGAATATCACCTTTCAGGAGAACAGGAAGCACAGGTGCTTGCAGAGTTCACAAGTTCAGAAGGTGTCCAGATCTAAACTTTCCTGCATATGCAGCTCCATAGAGTAGTTCTTTCTGGTGAACTTTCTAGAGCTAAGTAGCCTGGAATATACAGAAATGGGCAGAAATAACCTCCAAAATGTTTCTCCCCAAGAGTAGATCCGTGTTTGAAATCAGAACCCCTAGATCATATCTGAAAATATGGATCTAACTTGTCATCTGCAATTCTGTTCATATTCACTTTTAACTATATGGTTTAACAACCCCTGGATGTGGGTTTTTGCAGCTGAGTCCCCAACATCGCTCTCTATCTTCAGGTCTTGTACAGTGCTCAGCACAATCCTGGAAATAGAGTCTGCATAGAGAGAATGGTTGTAGGAGACGGGCCTTAATTAGATGAATGAATACTCCATTAATGGTTTCTGATACTCCACTAATGACAATGGTAGCCAATGACATTCCGTTCTTCCATGTAACAGCCACTGTGCCACAGACTTGGTTCTTTTTCGATGAGAAAATCAAGGTTGACAGGTTCTATTTCTAATAGCTGTCCAAGTTGATTGACATAAATATTCAGGGGCTTCATTGTTGGCTTAAGATGGTGAGCCCACTTACTGTGTGAACAGTCATGCATTGAGTACAATGTTCACATTTTTTTCTTTGCAGAAAAACCTGGTTACTTTAGCAGATTCTCTCAGAAAGCATGCACAGAGTGGAAGGGATACTTTCTGATCTGATTCAGGAAGTACCATGCCAGGGTGCATGTGGAATTTTTAGGACAGCATCATCTCACTGCTGGCATCCTTAGGAGCCCTCATAGGGAGGTGCCTAGGGATATAGACCTGGCCACAGCAGTGCAGATTAGCAAGATACGGTTTCTCTGTTCCTTGTATGGGCCTGGAACTCATTTGAAGTTCTGAGACTAGGATGATGGTCTTATTAAGATTCCTGATAAAGAGACTGGCTTCCAGAGCTTACCTATCTTCAATACATTTTCTCTTTGATTACTTAAGGGTACCCTTATTTCCAGCTTGATGGCTACAAATCAACTCATTTGCTTTTGGCCACCTACCCTGTCTTTCCATTCTTAAATAAAGTCACCTGACCAAAATCACATTAAGAAGCAGGGAGATCTTATCTCAAGATTACAACCCTTGGGCTGGTGACTCTAAAGGAATCCAGTTTAGCTCCTTGCAGTCCCCATGTTATGTTCTATGTGACTGAGACAAACTCTTGAGCACATACTTCAAGACATCGGAGACCCATCTTTATAACTCAGGACCCACCATGCCCCCTCCTCATCCAAGCAGAAAAATCACAGCTCAACACTTTCTCTATTCTTTCAAAGAACTGAATTTCCCTAGCCTTTAAAAAAGAATATGTTCATCAGTAGTAACCGTGGCAACAGATCAGACAGGCTTCAGAAAACCTGTCTGTATGTAATTAAGAAAAATGAGGGAGCAGCCATGAGAGCGGGGAGCTCAGACAAGGAGAGTGTGTTTCTGAGCCTGGCTGGGCAGTTGATGGTGACTTTTGCCAATGGGAGAAGCTGATTTTCTTCCTATCTTTTGACCTCCCTTTCTGTTCCTCTTTACAACATATATGTCCTCTTCCTGGGGATGTTGCTGGGAGCTTACATTCTGGATGAATAGTCCCAGCAAAGCATAGAGCCCCCAATCCGGGAGAAACACCTAAATGGTAAAAAGTGGTCCTAGCACCTTCCCCTAGTGATTTTTGTGCATGGATTTAGACCTGCACTGACTGATCTCTTCATCCAGACATGAGAACCTGGGCAGCTTGTCTTCAGAAACATGCCTGTCTCATTAAGATGCCAGAACCCAGACACATGGGATCATCCTCATTTTACCACCAAGCCCTGAAGCACTAGCTTGCCTGGCCCAAAGCAAGCCTCATGGGAATAAGGGACATAGCTTAACATTGTCCTGGGGACCTGAGCCCTGGGGCTGTTTTATCTCACAGCACTTATTCTTATCTGAAACCATCCCATTTATCCCCAGGTTTACTTCTGTTCTGTCAGATCCATCAGAGGAAAAAATACATCTGCTTTGTTTCTTAAGGATCTGGAGAAGTCCAGAGACTTTTTGTTATAGCAGTGAAAGAGTATATGAGTGAATGAATAATAAATGGATTCCCAGTCACTCTTATGGCCCAAATTTGAGCCATCTCCATAAGAATGCACTGGTACCCAATCTGTGAAATAAGCAAGATATACCCCATCAGTGAGGAGGCCCCACCAGGGGGTAGGATTTATATCGGGAATGCTGCCTTCTCCAGATCTCTGTGCTCCGTTCTCAGGAAAGACCCTGAGTGTCTGGGCATCTAGTAAAGGTTACTTAGAAGAAAATTTTGATGTTTATTCACCCCTGGACTCAACAACCATGCCCTCCTCCTTCCCTGCTCGTGCTCTGTAGGGATGACCACTGTGGGAAGCACATGTGGATAAGAACGAGGCAGCCATATTTCATGTGAAAATTGTTCCTAAATAAATGTGAGGGAAAGGCCCTTCTTGAGGACATCCTTTCTGGGCTGCTAGGAACAATGGGAAGTGGCATCCACCAAAGTGGGTCTCCCAAGCTGCCCCAGATTGCAGATGAAGAAGGACTGTCAGAGTCAATTCGTCATTTCGTATTTTATCTCATCAAAGCCTTTGCTACTTATGGCCCCCTCAATAGGGCCTTGACTGTGCTGAGGTCAAGGTCTATTTGAGGTTCTTTCATCTCCTCACAAAAATCCATCCCATCTTACTTGGCAGAGGGCATATGAGACCTCAGTCATGCACTTAGGAAACAGAAGGGAAGACCTGGTGAGAAGAGGGTACATGACTATGGGTACCGGGAAAGGACAGGCAAAGTGTGTGTGGTCTTGGCTATTTCAGATAAGCTAGGTCCCTCCTCATCTGGATGCCACTGGATGCTGAGGAAGGTGTGTGGTCTTGGCTATTTCAGATAAGCTAGGTCCCTCCTCATCTGGATGCCACTGGATGCTGAGGAAGGTACATGGAGACCTTCGCTTTGCAACGGTACAACCTGGGTTAGTGTCTACAAATGAATCTATGGGGGACCAGGAAGGGGCCTCATGACTGACAGACACTGAGAACACTTACTCAAGAAATAGACCTGATGTCCCTAAGGATTATCTAGAATTTCAAGTAGGTTGGAAGGGAAAGGACTCCAAGGAAAATGAAGAACATCATGTATAGTCTCGGGAGGGCAAAGAAAGTTTAGGGCACACAGGGAATTGTGGGAACGTTCCAAAAGGCTGCACTGTGTGGGCCAATAGTCTGAGGAGATGGGATCCTCAGCAGAAGACCCTAGGAAAGTGATTTATGGCTCATGGAAAGCCGAGTGACTGTTCTGGGTAACTGGGAGGCACAGAGCGTTGAGCAGAGGGACATGATGGCCCGGTGTGCATTTTAGATCGTACACTCTGAATAGGAGAAGTGCAAAAGAGATGCGGAACAGAGAAGCCCTTCAGTGAGGTGTGATGAAGCCTGGGGCTATTCAGAAGCTGTGGGCAGAGAAAAGGAAAGAAGAAAGTGGTCCTGATAGCTCACAGAGAGGGCCTATGTGTTGGAGGATGCAGATGTGATTCCTAAGGTCTGGATAGTGACTAAACAGGGGTGTCGAGAAGCATAGGGACTGGGGTGTGCTGTAGTGTAGTCTGACTTGTAGCTCCTGAGTTTGTCAAGTTAAGGAGAGAGTGAACGCAGTCATAGGCAGAGTAGGGGAGTAGCTGGGGAGTGGTTGGCTGAGCGTAGAGAATGGAGGGACAGTTCCTTTGGGAAAGCTTGGCTAGAGCAATATGGAGTGATGGCAGGGGATAGTATTTGGTTTGAAAATAGTGAACACTTCTACAAGTTGACACTTGGAACATGGAGTCAGAGCACAGGAAAGTTGACCTTCAAACAGAAGAGATCTCTAGAGGAGAGAGGGTCTGAAAAGTGGGAGGGCTGGACAGCTCCTCTCTTGATCAAGCCACAGCCTTTTACCCAAGGCTGCTTTAGGAAAGATAGCCTTGGAACCTGATGAGATACTCCGATGGAACATCCTTTTAAGAGATTTACTCCACACCTAGTACAGAGCACCTATTCAGAGAATGTATTTATTGAGAGTGCAAGAGTGGCTTGTGGCTGAGGCAAGTCTCTCTCCTATAGAATGGAATTGATCAGTAGGAGCTTGTAGACTGAGTCTCCGTGGCCTGAAGCAAACAATGATATTCAAAACGTGCATTAACCAAAATGGGGCTTTAACAGACTCTACAGTGCAGCAAGGCTCCCCTGGCTCAGCAAGAGCACATCTGAGACAGGGCGGGTTACTCTTCCTGTATAAGCTCTGACTTGAAGAGAATGGATGTGTATCCCTGGAGAGATGGGTGGAGAATTCTTGAACACAATTTGCAAGGCTTCAGTAAAAGAGCTTCATGAATTCAGCCCTGTCACAAGTATGCATGAATGCCAAGCTTTTAGCTCAGGCCTAATGGGCTTTATATAGTACAGTACTGATTTTCTTTCATGTTTTAATAGAATCTGGTTTAATATTTGCTTTCTGCTCTAGCTGCTTGCTGTTGACTGATTCAACACAGAATTCTTCCCTGGTGCCCTCCGACCTTGTTGTTATTCCCTCATTTTGTGTGTTGGCAATTGATTCCTGTCTCCAGCATGAAGCACTTTACACATGTCTTCGTTCAGCTGGTGATGGTCACGTGTGTGGATTCTGAATGCATTACTACCAGGAACGGCTGCTCCAGCGGACCTGCTATTCAGAAGGGGGGCTTCTGGGCAGGATTCATTCCATCCATTAAACATTGACAATATACAAGACTCAGGCTTGGAAACTTGAGGCTATGATCAATCCTTTTTGGTAGGAAGGAGGTTCTCCAACATAATCTGAAAAAGTCAACATTGTGGCCATTAATTCAGTGTTTTGCTTACCTACAGGGCACAAGTTTTTCAGAGTTGTGTAGCAAGGCATTTTCACTTTTTGAATCATGAATAGCCGTTAGCATCCTAGTGAGTTTACTTGATTTGGGAGGAGAAGGTCTCTGCTTAGGAGCATGAACCTTGGAAAGAGGCAGTTCTGGGCATCCATTTTGATTTTGGTTCCTGTTGGCCACGAGACCAATAGCTAGTTTCTTTTGTAAATTTTAGTCTCCCAAAACATTTGAGATGATTGCTGCATCTTCCTGGTAGGATTCCTTAGAGGGAGGGGTAGGTAAATAAGTCATGCATAAAAATCAGCTGTCTAGCTGCTTCAGAACACACCCTTAAGCTTTCTTGCGTCAATGAGTTAAATGTAGTGGTTATAGAACCTTTCCCACCCAGTGCTGTCTCCTGTCTACAGTTATCAATCTGGTACAGTATGACTATCATCCCTTTGGCTGCTCTGACAGTCTGTCCTTTAGAGACACATCCCTGAGCCATGCACATGACCACTAAGTTGTATGGAATTCTGTGTAGGATTCCAGGATCTGTAGGGGCTTGGGGAGGGTCTGCTCATATATCATTGAGCTATATTCCAAAGAAGAAAAGGTAAGAAATTCAGTAACTGTCATAGACACATGCATATTAACTATAAATGTTCATAGATGATGGGGCTTGGTCCTAAAAACAAAAATACTTGAACTCAAATCTTTAAACTTTTCTTTCCTCTGGCATACCTAATCAAAAGAAAGGAAGTCGGAATAAGAATAATGGGAAAGGGAGTTGGGCACAGGTTGCCATCTTTGTCTGTATTATCTTATGTTTATGATGGATTTGAACATGAAACTTTAGGGTTGAGAAACAGAGCGTATGATGAGGTTGAGGTTGGGCAGATACCAAAGGCAGCCAGGAGCTGTTTTCTCAGCCTCACTACACCTTTCTTTTTCTACTTGCAGGTGTGCCATCAGGTCCCCGAAATGTCATCTCCATAGTCAATGAGACATCTATCATTCTGGAGTGGCACCCTCCAAGAGAGACCGGTGGGCGGGATGATGTGACCTATAACATCATCTGTAAGAAGTGCCGAGCGGACCGCCGGAGCTGCTCTCGCTGTGATGACAATGTGGAGTTTGTACCCAGGCAGCTGGGCCTGACTGAGTGTCGTGTCTCCATCAGTAGCCTCTGGGCCCACACTCCCTACACCTTTGATATCCAGGCCATTAATGGAGTCTCTAGCAAGAGTCCCTTCCCCCCACAGCATGTCTCTGTCAACATCACCACAAACCAGGCTGGTGAGTCTGGAGATTTTTATGTGTATGTCTGTCTCTGTGGCTGGCTTTTCATTCTCTCTATGTAGGGTCATAGACAAAGCCACAACCATCCTGCCAACCTGCCTTCAGGCAGATGATGGATAGAAACTGACGTCATCTTTCAACCTCAAGAGTGAGCTAGAAATTAGGGAATTTTTCTTGTGCCCAGCATCAAAGCAAATGTGTGAGACTAAACTGGAGCAGGGCCTGGTACTCTGCATACAGCCTGGCCCTAATAAGTGCTAATGGGCAAATGGGTGGAGGAATGATGGTTAGATAGATGGGTATATGGATACAGGATTGGAAAGAGAATGGATGGATGAATGGATGTATGGGTGAATCAGATGCATGTACAGATAGAAAGACAGGTGGGCAAGTGGATAGAGGAATGAGTGGTGAGAGCATTACAAATCTTTGAGAGAAATCTGGAACAAGAGTGGTGATTTCATAGAAAACCCAGTGAGATGGACTTCATTTTCAATTAAACACTTGTTCTCTAGAGTACAGCCTTCCGGGATGCATGCTGCAGCGCTATAGAGTCCTAGGATAGACAATAATAGAAGACGCCTGGGATCCTGAGTAGCTCTGCAGCGTGCATAGATCAGAACACATCTTTCTTTCTCTGTGTTTATTTCTTACGCTTCCCATTTTTTTCCCCCTATTATGCTTTTTACACCTCTTAGGGCAACCCATTTCCTTTTATGTCTGTTTAGCCAGTCCATTTATGCACTAACTCATTTATTTACTCATTCATTATTAAGAGACAGTTATTTAGCACCCACTCTATAATACGCTGTAGATTGGATGCAATGAGAGATGTAGTGATACTTAGGCACAATTGTTCATCTTATGAAACTCGTTAATGGAAGCATTTGCAAGACACTGACCTAAAGCACAGAGTTGTAAGAATAGCGTGCTACACACTGGCAGTAAATAGTAAGTAGTTAAAGAAAAGAAATGCTTGTCCCCTGTATGAACTAAGAAGATTCAGGTGGCAAGCAAATATCACATCTATAGGTGACAGGGATCGTCAACAGTGGACTCTGATCTTCTTTGTAATTTTAGAATTTCATTAAAATATTTTATGAGGATAATTCATTAACAGAATAGTAGGAACTAAGCATCTTCCTTTGCTTTCTTCCCTGTTCTGTATCCCCTTTCATTTTTTCCCTTTCATACCCTTGAGCATCCCATCCTCAAACTTGTCCCCCCACCCTTTTAATACCAGGCATTCTTGATGGCAGATGATTCTTGGGTTAATGCTGTCAGAACTGAGAAGAAAAAAAAAAGTGTTATGAGAAAGCATAGCTGTCCAGATGGCTGTGCTGTTGCTGTGTGTGTGTGTGTGTGTGTGTGTGTGTGTTCATGTAGTGTGTTTGTATGTATATGTATGGTCACGTGTTTGTATGCATACGTGTATGGTGAGAAAATAGGAGTGGAAATGTAGAAGCCCCCAGCTGGTGACCACAGCCTGGTGCCATGGAGACAAAGGTTGTAACAATCTGTCTTACCCCAGAAGATGGAAAGGCATTTTCTGCGTTATGTGGAGCATGGAACATGGACGGTCTTTGTTAGCAAGTATTTCCCTTGAAGAGTTGAGGCAGGAAACTGGCTGAAATATTTGAGTGTCCCAGCTTCTGGGAATAACAATCCTGCCAGGCTGTCATGTTACGCTGAGCTTGGCTGTCTTTTCCCTCTCTCTAGCATGTGCAAATAAACCTGCCACTTACATCAGTTTGCTTTTTCTCCCTTCCTCTGCCCTGCTATTCCCGAACACGCCCATCTGCTTTCTTGCCATCTGCACCTTCCTGGGCTTCAGTGGAGCAGAGGGACCAGGGCTTCTGAAAGGGGCCCTGCATTGCCAACATTCAAAAATATTTATTTTTACCCCACGTATTTGTGCCTATGTAAACACATTTCTCATGCTCTTTATTCTCTAACAGATCCTTTATTCCTAACCTCCCAATTTTATACATCATTATGACCTTCCAATATGGAATTCTTCTTTGATAATTCTGAACCTTTGAAATTACAAAGTTTATAATCAGCGATAGGATGATTCAATAGCTCCCTGGTAGCATGCAGTTTATATAAAGTAAATATCAAGCTGGCTAGTGACTCCTAGTCAGTATGCTGTGTAATTTTAAGGAATAGCGTCCATTTGATTACTATGTAAATGAGTGTAAATCATCTTCAGCCAACAGCATTGGCTTATTTTTTAAAGGTAGAAGTGACCAAAATGAACTCTTGACCTCATGCCTATGCAAGAATAATTTAGAAATGTGAACAAAAGCTATGCATCTTACCATAGTTAGGAGACAAAATAGTAGGTGTTCTGAAAACCCATTGTTGGGAATGAAGTGGGTGGACCCGTGTGTAGCAAAAAAGCATGCCTTGTCTCACTTTATTAGGACACCACTGAGCTCATCCAGTGTTGGAGATAGTCAGGTTAGCCTTTCCCCATCAATCCCCTTCCCCTGGCTTTACAGTGTGATCCATGTAAGTGCCTGTGGCCACCACTGTTCTAAAAGTAGATGGTAGGCTAAAAATCTCACCAGAAGAAGTCCCCAAATCAGTCGTTAACTCAACCTATCAGTATTACCTGAGCCAGGAACAAATTGAAGTGTGGACTGATCGGGCACTATTGGGTGGGTCCTCATGGAAAAACAGAGTAAAAGTTGCCGTGGATACGTCATAATTTTTTTTTTATCTTCACAAAGAATTATCAGATGTTCAGCCTCATTTAATCCCCATAATTGCCAGATAATTACCCATCTTTCTGATAAGAAGGAAAGGCTTGCAGAGATTTGGAGAATCTAACAAGGAAGGAAGGAAGGAGAGCTACCATCATTATGCATCTTGGCTTCAGCCTTCCTACATCCCATTCTAAAAGTAGGTGGAACTTCTGGTTTCCCCACCTAATAGTTGGTAACAGTGGAGACTTTTGTCCCCAAGAGATATAATTCTATAATCCTCTTATGTGCCACTGAGCATGCGGCCCATAGTTCTTAACTCAGACTGGTCCATGTCTTGCAGCCGCCTGTGATTCAGTCTCTGTCTTCAATTGCAAGCCTAATTATGATATTCCAAGGCCTTTATTGCTTTGACTAATGTCATGAGAAGCTGTCACCCAGGATACAGTCGGGGCAAAGATGTTTTGCTGCTTCTGAGTACCTCCAGTCTTCCAAGCTTTTTTTGTGACTCAGATGAATAAACCAGTTTGGAACGTTTTTGAAGTTTCTCACCATATGACCACCAGAAAATAGTGTTCCCAAAGTTCAGATTCAAAATTGTGACCATTTTATCTTCAGACCTATCAAAAATCACATTATGGGGGAACATATAACCTATAAACTCTCTCTAAGCTATTGCCACGTAGCCAGGCCACTTAAGCTGTCAAAAAAAAGTGTCCATCATCTTTGGTCAGGGTTGGTTATGAATTATGCAAGCACAGATTTACGTGAAGGTTGGAGGGATATATCTTCACACTGAATATAGCCACTGTGAGTTTAAAACAGACCAGGTCAGGCAAAACTCTCTCTGTTCCTGTGGCTAACCAATCTGCAGTGAGGCTGTTATCACCACAAACTCCCATAGTCATTCTCTGGCACCTAGCCTCAGACTGTTCTGATGATTTGATCACCTGACCATCAGAGAGAATCAAGTGAATGACAAATGTCATATCTCTGTCTGCTGGGTAGCTCTAGAGCATCCGAATCGGGGAATGGAGCCCCTGAGGTCTTGGGAGTGATAGATGAATCTTGCCAAGGCCTGATTTGAGATTATTTAAGCCAAAGCGAACAAACTTGAAGACCAGAAGGCCAGATAATAATGTAAAGAAACCAGTTGGGCTAGGTGAAAGGCGGTGGGGACTGGTGGGGACAGCAGAGATCTACAGGGCAATATATACAGCAACCACCCTGTTCTAGTAAGTGTTGCCATGCTGGACACTGCCTGATTTTATAAGCCAGAAATATGGATTTAATATGTTGACAACTGATTAGAAACTTGAGGGCCAAACAAATCTAATTCTGGATTTGGCCTTTTGGCTATGACTGGTAGACTCTCTTTCCAAGGACAAATCTGATTTAGCCAGGTCTTAACATGAGCTGCTATGCTATTGAGGCTCTTTTCTCCTTGGGTAGGCGTCTTCCTCGCCTCCTGGTCTCATGAGCAGAAAGTCCTGGGTTGGATCCCCTCTCTGTTCCTCACATGATTCTCGAAAATACATTTAACTGTCAACAACATCCCTCATTTCTCATCTGTGAAATGAAAACCATGATAGCCTGCTTCCCAGTACTATAGCGACAATCAAATGAGACAGAAGATGGAAAACCACTCTACATCCTGCTATGGGCTAGAAGATTAGCATCATTTCTGGGACTATGTCCTTGGTGAATTGCTGGACTTTTCTTTTTCAGATGCTTTCCTTCTAAGGCTTCTGAATCTCTTATTTGGGATTGATGTTTTCTGTTTCTATCTGCCCATGTTGTGTTGATTGGAATAGGCACCAGAAAAGAGGGGACCAAGTCTGCATCAATGACATAATGATGAGGTGGGACTCAGTAGTACCCAGTACCTGGCTCAGGAAGGTCCTGACTCTCAGAGGTGCCCTTTGCCTTTTTTGTAAAACTGTGTGTGTGTGTGTGTGTGTGTGTGTGTGTGTGTGTGTGTGTGTGTGTGTAGACGCACCACTGCCTCCCTTACATAGATGATTCTATCAGCTGGATTTATATTCTATTGCACACAGTTCATGTATGGCCTGCTGGGCCCTTGCATGCGGAATTTCATCCGTCATATACACAACACAGACACAATCTATTACTTAGTGTTGTCTAAAATAACTATGCTGTTTCTGTTAATAGTCAGAAGCTCCTACAGTTTGACCATTTTTAAGGCATTTTTGAAGTTCTTAGGCAATTAAACTCACTCAGAGGCACCCTCTTTTTCTACAAAACAATTACCTAGAACATCAATGCCTCTGAATCCATCACCTAATTTGCATTATTCCTTAGTTAAATATAGTATTTGCATGCATAAAGAATAATCTTTGAATATGAAAAGGAATTTATGATATTGCAATATATTGAGCTCTTTGGAGGAAAGATATTATGTAAATCTCAGAATTAAATATTAAAACAATATTACACACTGCCTGTAAAAATGTAGCATGTTAAGATCCCATATGCTGGAACCAGTTCATTTCTAAAGGCTGGTCTCATTGGGAAAGAGTGGGTGAGAATTAGTATAGAGCGGAGAAAAGATTGAGTCGGGGCTTTAAAAAGACTGGAATGACTTTAAAGAAAACCTTGAAAGAAGTAAATAAAAGAAAGTTTAAAACAAAACCAAGGAAATGAAATTTTCACTGTTCTTAATTCCATTTCATAGTTCATTTCATTGCTGTTTTCTCGTTGCTAACTCCAGGCAGGTTCAGACTGTTTCTTAAATCCTGCCATTGAGAAGAAACTTGCAGGTGGCCTTAGAAAGGCCTTGACTTCAAAAAGGCCACATGCAGGCACTGACATGTTGCCAGTGAGGCTGAGGTCAGCATGTGGCACTGCTGATGCCCAGGGTTGTGGGTGTCAACTCTATATAGCTTCAGACTTTTCCTCTGCCTGGAGAGCTCTGAGGAAACCTGGGCTTTCTTGGGAAAGAGCTACAGAGTACCAGGCACAGTGAGCCTTTCAAATATGGGCTAGAGAGCTTTTTTCCCACAGGTAGAAATTAATATGTATGTTTGGCTGGAGTGGGCCAATTAGAATGTGTCTTGAAAGTCTACAAGTCTTCAAACCTTTTCCAGATCAGCCAGCTGACCAGGCATCTTCCTCTACTGTGGTTCCTGAAAGGACTTAGAGAATTGATGCTTAGGATGATGCTATGAGCTGTGGTCCACTCAGAGAATAGGAATATATTCAGCTACCCTTACAAGGGAATTGGTTGGTCTATTTGCACACTTGAATTCTGGAAATACAATCACTTAATGCAATCTTTATGACAGCTGAGAAGGTCCTGGCTCAAGTCTTACACATTCTCTTCCATTCACTTTCTTAACAGACATGCACAGGCACCCTCTGCCAATCATACATTGTCCAGACACCACAGACATAGGAAAGAAAACAGGCAAAGATCTATGCCTTCATGGAGCGTGTATTAGTTTCTTGCACTCACTGAGACTAGGCTGAGAGGCTCATAACATCCATAAGTGAATGGATTGGTGATTCTGCTGTAACTAGAGAGTCTGAGCCTCTCTAACCTCTTGAGACTTGGGATATAAGCATATGCACACTTCAGAGAGCACCTTAGTTTCTGGTGTCAGTGACTGGTGGAGAGCTCCAGTGACTGTGTTGGATGGGATAATTTTATTGTTAGTTAATTGAAATAGCTTGATCTTCATGTGGATAGGCCACACAAAGATTGGGATTCTTTATTTCTGGTACTGAGTTGTAGCTAAGTGATGCTGAGAACTCAGGATGTCTCTCCCCTGCATTGCTGCTAAAATAATTGGAGTGTCACCAGGAACCTGGGGACTTGCTTGTTCATCTTACTCCATCTTGGGACAAATGTATGGCTTGTGAGGTGACATTGAGATGGTAAGGAATTTTTAATCTGTCCAAAGTCTGCATGAGATTATTATAGTCCTCGGCTGCAGAAGAAATGTATGTTCGGTTGTAAAATAGTTACCATTGACACTGTGGTCTTGGCAAAGACAATCGAAGGTTAGGGAGGGGTTCTGATAGGTGCCCACCTCACTTCTGTCTTACTTCTCTATGGTTGCGAAGTGATATGACCAAGGTGACTTATAGAAGAGTGTACTGCGGTCTTAGTGTTCCAGAAGGTTGGAGTTCATGGCCGCCGTGGCAGGGAACACGACAGCAGGTAGGAATGGCGTTGGTGCTGTAGCTGAGAGCTTGCTTCCTGCTCTACAAGCATGAGGCAGAGAGAATTAAGTGGGAATGGTGTGGGTTTTTGAAACCTCAAAGTCCATTCCCCAGTGACACACCTTTTCCAACAAGGCCACACCTCCTAATCCTTCTCAACAGTTTCACCAATCAAGGACCACATATTCAAATATATGAGTCTATTGGGGGGGGGATCATTGTGATTCAAATCATCACAACATTTCCGTGACAAGCCCCCCCCTCCAGGAGCCAACTTCCAGAAGAGCGTACCCTGACACTATCATATTGACTCCTGAAGCCTGTGTCTAGTTAGATGCTAAAAACATAGAAAACATTCTACAAATCAATTAATAATGAATGTCTCCGTTGTCTGAAATCAATGTTCAGCATCAACAAATGATTTAGTTTCAGCTCTCAGTGATTTCATTCAGCAGGCATTTTATTCTGGGGCTAGGTGGGGATTAAGCCCGCAACCCCTCTAAGAACTGATAAGGCTTGGGATTTCTTATGCTCTGTATCCTCTCCAGGAGGCCCAGTGGGAGCCCCTTTACTATGACCTGACCTGCTCCCCTTGCTCCCTACTGGCAGGGAACTGCTGCCAGGCAGGCACAGTGAGGGCTAGCGGGGATGACATTCCAGGTCTGTTGTCTGTCCACCTGCCTGTCATTTTCACAGCATCATCTATGTTAAACAGGCAGGAGCATGAGGGGTTTTTGAATGCAGCAATTAACAAAACAGTAATCAAGCTAAGTGTTTAATTTCAGAAAATTAACATCTTCTCAGAGCGGATGTGAAAGATGGGGGAAAAGGCACAGCAAATGTTCTTGGTAAATACAGACAATACTGGACCACGCAAATGTTTTTGTAGGGAGAAGGGGGACTCTACCAGCACCCCTCTGCCAGCACTGTAGGATTGCAGCTATAGCTTTGAATCCTAAGATTTAAAAGAGTGCATTTCTTCTTTCTTTTCTTCCGGGACATAAGGACAGAGTAAGGGCCTTATCACATTTCCTTTGATGCGGCTGCCCCATAGAAAAATCCTAGTATGTCTTTATCCTTCCCTATACATTGCTAGTCACATGGATGGCATAGTGAGGCCTTGGGTGGGCAATAGTGTGTGTGTGTGTGTGTGTGTGTGTGTGTGTGTGTGTGTGTGTGTGTGTGTGTGTGTGTGTGTGTATGTGTGTGTGTGTGTGTATGAGAGAGAGAGAGAGAGAGAGAGAGAGAGAGAGAGAGAGAGAGAGAGAGAGAGAGAGAGAGAGAGAGAGAGAATGTACTCATACACACACATTATAGCTCATGTTTCATCTGCTGGGTTCTGCAGGAAAAGGGCCAAATCTCTTTGCTCCAGGCAACTCCTATATCTCAGCACTGCCTCTTCTACTACAGTCTCCTGGGTGGCCTTAGATCATATCCACAGACACTGCCTCATAAGCCAAATGGCACAGCCCTGTGTAGGGTGGGGCTTGTGTACCTGAAGGGATGCTTGTGAAGAAGCCCGTATGCAGGAAGTTAGGTGGAGATGGGACAGTAGAGTTCTCTTGGTGTTTCCTCATCGGGTAGGTGGTGATGAGTGCAGAGACTAGAGATGGGGACAGCAAATGTCTCTGTGAAGAATGCTGTGAGGTCTGAGGCAGGCTTGAGGCTTTGTGATGAGGTGCCACAATTAGTAGGAAGAGGAGAGCTCTCAGGGGTTATAGTGAGCCCAGCGCTGCCTGAAGAAGCCCTGGAAACTGTGTACTCACAGGACTGCAGGTCTTGGAGAGGAAAGTGTAATCTGACTTAATTATCAGCTTTCCTTCAGGGGTCTTCCAAGCAGCTGACATTGGGAACAAAGGATGCAGAGCAAAAGAATGAGACAATGGCTAGAAATCACCCAGAGATATCTCAGGGGCTTCTAGAAGTTTTGGGGGTATCATTGAGAGAAGATATGTTTAGTCCTACATGTAACAAATCATAGAAGATTTGAGTGCCCGTTCAAAGTGCTGTGTATGCAGTTGGATATTTAGGCTTCAATTTTCTCTGTGAAGCGAGCAGAGGGGATGGGATTAGGGCTGAAGAACCAAGGAGAGAGATGAATCTGATGTACAATTCAGATGGAAGAATTACCAGGGAACTCTGGGTTCCCAGAAAATGTTGAGAGCTCATTTGAAGCTAATAATCACATGTTTACAAAGACACTCCCACCCCTGGGTGCCTTGCCTTTTTGTGAGGCCTTTCTGCAGTGTACCTCCTGAAGATCAGACCCTGCAGGGGGACCATGGATCTTTCTCTGGCTAAGTTTTGATAATTGAATGGTGTGAAGGAGAAGACACTGATGTTTCATTGCATGAGTACCTCACATTACATACTGGAGAGACAGATCCTAAGCGGGGAGATGGTGTTGAGGAAGTACAGTGCTTAGCGTATAATTTTGAAGATGGACTAACTTTGGGTGAGGTATAGTTCAGGTGGACTCGGCAGACTAAGCAGACATGGGAGAGGTGTGGAGTTGAGGGAATAAAAAGTGAATTACTCAAGAGGACATTGGAATCATTTTCTGGAGAGCAAGACTCATGGTGGAGGGAGACAGAAACAGCTGTGAATGGGAATGTGTCAGTGGGGATGGGAAGAAGGACACACACAGCTGTCCCAGGGCCTAGACGGTGATCCAGATGTGTGGCGCTTCTGCAGAAGATGCAAGAGATGCTGAGAGAGGTGGTAGAGGCAGAAAGGACACACCCCACTTCCTGCCTCTAAGGGGCAGCAGTACCAATGCTGGAGAGAGCAGTAGGGCAGAGGTGCCTCTGAGGAGAGCTTTACCTTAACATGGGCATAGGCAGAATGTTGTCAGAGAGGTAGTAGGGGCAAGATAGCATTTTGGAAGGTCCAATAGGAATGTGTTCCTTGGAAGAAAGAGGGATCAGAACTTAGTGGGAATGGTGGAATATGCTAGAAGGAATGTACAGTGGATATTACAGGAGAGCATCAGGCTTCTGGCAAGCCACTCTGATGACAAAAGGCTCTGGACCATGAGACAAAAAAACCTTAGAACTCCAGGCCCAGTGGTAGGACAGTGCAGCTATATCAGCCTCAGGATGGTGCAGAAGGGTTCCAGCCACTGTGGGGACTCTGCTGAATATGTCTGGGTGAGAGTTGGGGAGGAAGTATCCAGGAAAAACAACCCACTGGAATGTATATTATGTTGTCCTCATAGTCTGCCAACCTTACCTGGGTGGTATAACTCTCTGGTGAAACTTTCTGTGACAAGATATCAGACCAAAGGTACCAGCACTCAACTTATACCCGGAAAGGCAGATAGGACCACAGGAGGCAGCTGATCAGAGCACAGCAGCTAACCTATAGGTCTTGAGCATCCTATCTTTAAGTGCCTTAGCAGCAGTGATCCTGGATGCCTGCTCAGGACAGCCTTTCCTGAAGAGTAACTTCCCACCCTGATGCCCCCCTCCACAATTCCACAGGGTCCCACAGCTCAGATTTGCTGTTGTTTCGGCAGTAAATTTTCATTTTCTGAGGTACCTTTCTGGTTCCTTTGATAGGAAAAGGGAGCTGTGGGGAAATGGGAAGCTGTGGCACCAGAGCAGCATTGCATGGCAGGGCTATTGACCTCTACCTCCAGAAGCAGTGTTCTCCACGCTTGGATGGCAGGGGTTGCGGGGAGCCCCAGATCTCTCTGAGAACATAAGAATTCCTGGAGACAGTGAGTGATATGAGCTACCTGCTCCCTACCCTGATGCAAGGCAGCCTTGAGGGACAGTGGAATTGCTGAGTTCCTGAGTGTAGAGACAACACAGAGAAACCGCTAGCCATCAGTCCCAGAAAGGAGGCCAGGCTATTTCTGGCTCTGCATTAACTTGCTGGGGACTTAAGGAAGTCACTTTCCCTCTCTTGCCTTCAGCACTCGAATCTGCGAATTCGAAGAGTTGACAGAAAATTGAATGACCCGGGTGTCCTCTCAGAGTTTAACATTTCAAATTCCCAGATTTGTAGATAAGCAGTTTCCAAACCTGAGCACGAATTAGACTCCTGTGAAGGTCTGGGAGGGTCCTTAAGCCCAGATTACTGAGTCCACCTCTCCCAGGTCCTGGTCAGGCAGGACTAGGAATCAAACATCTGCATTATTACTGGGTCCTTGGTGATGCTGATATGGGACCACATTCTGAGAACTCACATAGTTAGGTAGATAGTCTCAATGAAGAATATCTCCCACATAAATGAGACATAAGAGAAGAAATTAGGTTCCTGCATTAAGCCCATACTTTCAAAAACCATTCCACCCAGAGATCCCAGGTGTGTGTGTGTGTGTGTGTGTGTGTGTGTGTGTGTGTGTGTGTGTGTGTGTGTGTGACACACCCCCTACATACCTTATGACTCTTTGCCTGTGGGTATGAAGCTCACCCATCTCACTTAGCTCAGCCCACAGTTTCTCTCATGGAGTCCTACCTCCTGACTCAGGCAGCCCACAGCAGTAAGGAAGTAGACTACATACCCAGAGAATCCTCTGACCCCGGGTAATTCCAGGTTAGGGAGGGAACTGGAAGGAAGGGCCAGGGTTAACTCCCAGAATAAAGCATGAAGCCAGTGTTTACAATAGGAGAAAACAATGAGAGAAATAATTAATTCTGCTTTTGTATTCATATCCAGGCTTCCAACTAATTGCTTATTTGTTTAATCTACTTTGACCAGAAGTGTTACTGCACCAAAAGTATTTAATGAGTCAGGCTTCCTAATATAAAATTCAAGTATGTTTCTGTAGGGGGAGAACAGTAGGTAGGGCCTTCTTAGCTGAGTTTCTTTCTAGAATGGAAATGTCACCAGAAACTCCACTGGGGTGCGTTGGGGCCCTGGCTCTTTGACTGACATTGCTATACAGGTTTGGGCTGTTCTCATTTTCCCTGGGGATGTGTTTTCTATGAGTCAAAAGACTACCAGCAACTCCCTCTTCTATTTCTGTCCTTCAGAGGGTCCTAGGAACTCACAGAATTCAGCCCCAGGCTCCGGGGGGACTTTCAGAGGTTTCCAGCAGAGTAGTGTCTACTGAGATAGGGATGACTAAGCCTCCTGGGTGTCATCATCCATGTACACAGAAGTCCTGTCCCTACTACCTTGGAACTCCCATACTTACTATAGTAGTTCCCTGTCTCCCTTCCCAGGATTCACAACTCCACTTCCCTTCCCCTACCCTCTTCTAAATGCTAACAGCTATGTTTGGTAGAAAGAAGCCATTTTCAACCCCTCCCCCTTCCTTGTGAGAACTTTGAAGGAGTTCACCAACCATTGAAAAGTTTTGTCGAGGATCTAAAATAAGGTTAATGACATCAGTTTAATGTGAAATGGCTAAAACCATACTTCCTGCCCCAGAGAACTTATTCTAAAGATGGAGAACGGGGTATCTGGAAAGTCAGATAACAGCCTGCTGATTCTCAAGCTGAACACATTCCCCAGTGATGTTATCAACCAATGGGCTTTGAACTGGGCAAGGCCAAACAGGGCAGTGCCTTTAAAGGCTAGCAATGCCATGAAGGGAGGTAGGTAACAGACATGAGAAACAGGTTCTCGAGCCTGCATTGATCAACACCTACCACACCTGTAAATGTTAAGGAGTTAGGACTTTTTCCAGTGTGGGGAGCCACTAAAGGCTTCGGGGTATCAGGGTAACATGGGTAATGTCTAGCTTCAGGAAGGCTGGTCTAGCAGTTTGAAGTAAAGAGGTCCAGAGATGGGATTTGGGTATTGGGACAGTTCAGAGAGATGTAAGCAGACATGTGTGATCTACTGCTCCTGTTAGGCTGGGTACTTGGCATCCACCTGCAAAACTCCCCCGGGACCGCTGCTGTTCACACATGTGAATCAATCCCTGGCATAGCTCCCCAAGATAAACATGTGCAGCACTTTGGAAGGCCGTGGAAGCTCCTTATGAATACTGGTCAGGCCACTTGGTGAATAGGGTGTAGCTCCCTTCTTCCCCAGAGTCAGAGGCTGACCTAGTCTCTGGAACTAGGCACTTGTTTCTTCGCAAATTACTTCCTGGGAAAAACAAGCTGACCCCAGGTGTCAAATTTCACAGGGAAGTAATTCCTCTTCTGGAGTGTGTCTCCTCCACCTCTAGCCCAGTTTTGTTTGTCTTTCTCTGTCTCCAAGCCTCTTCCTGCCTAGCACCTCCACCCTGACTTGATTGACATGTATATATATTGCCTCAAAGGTATTTATAACATAAATACCCAAGGCCACCCCTGGATTGGATTGTGCTGCACATGTTCATCTTGGGGAGCTATGCCCAGGGATTGATTTGCATGTGTGAGCTGCACTGGTCCCAGAAGGAGAATTGCAGGTGGATGCCAAATACCCAGCCTGACAGGAGCGGTAGACACAGCACCAGAACATTTGGGAAATTTATAATGTGAGGATTAACATTCTCGTTGTATGACTGAAAAATGCAAGCTTCAAAGTTGTTAAGGCCTCAGGTTAACTCAAGATCACAGAGTAAGCAAAAGGTCGAGCTAGAAGAGGAACCTGTTTCTCGGCGGCATTGTAGGGCCAGGAATACAGCCCTCCTTCATTTCCGCTAATTCCTACTACACTGGGCTGGGGCCTCAGCTGCTTATTATTCCTTATCCCACCTCTGCACAGCTGTGGTCTATGGTATAGAAGGCAAGCTATGAGTCCAAGGAAGATTGGACTGGGAAATGCTATTCCAGACAGAGTACAAGAGGCTGGTATTTCCATATGCTCCAGCAATCCAATCCTGGGTTTATCCTCAAGAGAAATGCTAGCATATGCCACACAGAAACTGATATATGAATGCTCACAGGAGCATTATCTGCGCGCGAGTGTGTGTGTGTGTGTGTGTGTGTGTGTGTGTGTTACTATGTGTACGGGTGCATATGTGATGTATAGGTGCATGCAGAGGCCAGAAGTCAACTTCAGGTATCATTCCCCAGGATGTTCCACTTTGCTTTTAGAGACAGAGTCTCTTGCTGGCCTGGAGCTTGTCAGATAGGCCAGGTTAACACATTCCAGATATTTACCTGACTTTGCCCACTCCCAGTCCCCCCACTCCACCCCACCCATCTCCCCTCCCCAGTATTGGGATAGCATATGCACATCAGCACACCTGGCTTTTTGCAGGGAAGGTGGTTCTGGGCCTTGAACTCAGGTCTTCAGGCTTATAAGACAAACATTTTATTGATGGAGCCATTTTCCCCAACCCTGAATTATTCTTTTTTTATGAGTTTTAAAAACACTTTAATATATGTGTAGGATATATTATGATCATATTCACAGTTCATTGCTCTCTTTTCCAGTCTCCTGTTAATTTCCTTCTCCTTCCTCCCATGAATCTCCTTCATACCCCATGACATGTGCGTGTATGTATGTGTGTGCGTGTGTGCGTGTGTGCGTGTGCATGTGTGTGTGTGTGTGTGCGCGTTTGTGTGTGTGTGTGTATGTGCGCGCGTGCGTGTGTGTGTGTGTGCGCGTGTGCGTGTGCGTGTGCGTGTGTGTGTGTGTGTGTGTGTGTGTGTGTGTGTGGCTCTTTTGCAGGTGGCTATACTCCTGAACATTTTGTATCTGCGACCATTCCAAATGACAACATTTCGTAGTGTTGTTCTCCGCCCACCCTCTTCTGGCTCTCCTCCATGTGTCTCCTGGACTTTGGAAGGTGGTGGTATAGTCCCATTTAGAACTGAGCATCTAAAGTCACTTTTTCAGCACTTGGCAGTTGTGAGTCTCTGCATTAATTGTCACCCTGTACAAAAAGAAGCTTGCATAACCTGGGCTGAGAGTAGATGTAGTCTATGAGTATAAACATAAATGCTTAGAAGTCAGTTTGGCTATACAAAACATCCGGAGTACATTCTCCCGAGGACCTGGAGCCTCTTTTATACATAGGCTTTTGACCTACTTTACAGTAACAGACATGTGCTTCCATCTGTATTGTAGCCCTTAAATTCAATTGGAAAATGGTTGGGTGCCCACAAAATACTCCTGCCACTGTTGTACCGGTGTATGCATCTTGCTTGTCTAGTCGGAACTATACAGCACAAAGAATCCACAGATGGGAAAGACAATTGGTGATTTTTCTCTCCTTGCAGTCTGCATAACCTGCATAACACCTTCTGGTATCATGAACTCTAGCCATCAGGAAGGATGATAACTGCTCGGTGCCAGCATTATCATAATAATTCCAATGTGGAAACAACTCAAAAAGGCATGCTTGTGTTAAAAGTCGCTAGTAGGCCTTAAGTTTATATAGTTCAGGCTGAGAAAGTAGTACTTCTCTGGCGAAAAATAGTTACTGTGAGGACCATCTATGAAAGGGTCAAGGAAAATGACCTACTGTGCCCACCATCGGTTATTGTGGGCCTAGGATCCTCTTTTTATGAGTCTGAGAAAACTCAGATGTCAACTCCTTCAAACTGAACAGACCATCAATCTTCAGGAGATGGTGAGACCTTCCTCTTGAGCTGGGAGAGACTACCTGGAGGCTAGCCATCTCTGATAGGGCTCCCAGCCATACAAGCAACATTGTTTTCTTTGTATAAAAGATTTGATGACCTTCAAAAAGTCCAAATGTCTTATTTTCTTAACTTCTTCAAGCATTATACTTCAACAGAACAAGTTAATCGTGAGTGGATGTGAATGTTCTTTAAATTACATGTAATTATTTTTAATGTCTTAAAAATGTATTAACATAATAAACTTGTATCATTTGTTAGATCCCAGAGTGGATTATGGATAAACCTCTTGAAGGAATTTTTTTGACCCAAAAATCAATTAGGAGATTATGAAATAATTTCTAATAAGCAAAGATAATGCATCAGAACCTAGTAATTATCATAGGAGAAAAGCACATTTACTTATTCTTATAATTTGGAATTGGAAATGATTATCTGTTGAGGGAATATCTCTATTGAACAAAGGAAACAAAATGTACAAGAAGGGAACCTTGAATGTGCTCAAATCTGTAGCTAAATTAGGGGGTCAAGGCATATCTCATCCAGGTGGCACTACCATGGCTTCCACACATATGCACTCTAGGATCCATATATGGAGTAATGAACTTTCAAGATAGATTCCTGGCATCATCTCAGACACCATGGAATCATTAGCTCCACTGCCCACTTTGAACCTTTTGTAAAAATGGATGCCTGGTCATTGCTACACTTGCCAACCATCTCTAGTGATCAGTGACTAGCGATCTCTAGCGGTGACCGGTGACCGATATTCAACTGGCATTTGTCCTGGGATGTGATTGTGATTCTTTTCAGCTTGCCTTAGGGCTATCTTATATATAATTTATCTTCATCCCACTTGTCAGAACAGGCAAGCACATTCATTCAGTGTACGTGCTGTACTGTATAGGATGCTCTCTCTCTTGGATCTGTCTGCTACTAAAGCAATTGGAAAATAAGATCTCCCAAAAGTATTCAGTGGCAAAAACAGAGACAAAGGTCTTCTGTCCCTTGACCTGCCCTTGCTTCTTCTCCATCTCTGAGCCACTTGATAACTGTTTTTACATTCTTTTCTGATTCTTACATCCCTAAAGGCCCTCTGGATACAGATGGTAGGTGCTCCTACTGGATACTCTTGGCTCTAATTGTGTTTGAACTCTGGTTCATTTTGTATTGGAAACAGAAGAGACCATCTTTGCTTTCTTCTCTATCTATGATCCTGTTGGACTAGCCTCTGGACTTTTTGATCCTGTAGGGCTAGCTTCTATATTTTTCTAAAAAGGACTGCAGGGTAATCATGTTTCTATTTAGATTTTTCTGAGCACATCTTTTAAAGGCCAAATGTCTCCACTGAGACTTCAGTATCTTCTTCCCAAATATCCCACAAACTAATTCTTTCTTCCTACCTTTTCTTACAAAAACAAAAAACAAAAAAAACCCCAAAAAACCAGCTCATTTCCCCTAAATTTGAATAATCTTGTGAACTCTTCATTTTCATTATTTCAGTCTCTGGGTAGGATGTTTAATTTACTCAAAAGCTTTGTTCGTCCTTGCAAAACAGATTCTTTCAAACATTCAGTAAAACCATTCCTTCCTCTGAGGATTGTGTGGAAAAGACTGCCCTGGACTGATTGTTGAAATCAATGTTTTGGGGGTGGGAAGGTCACAGGGGTTGCCTGTTGGAATTAATCTTCTCATCTGCCATAGTTTTTCAAGAAGTTGGTGTTTGGGTGAATGAATTCCTGAGCTTATTTTTATCTTCTGCTTGTCTGATGGTTTTATAGCACATAAAAGATCAGATTTAGGGGTGATGTTTGCCCTTCGAAAAGGACCAATTCCATAGTGTAGTCCACTGGCTGTAAGTTGCTCTTAACTTTCATGCATGGGGATAAAGAAATGTTCTGTTTCTTTCTCCCATGGTGCTAAGCCCCATCACAATTAACATATAAGTATTTAGAGTTCCTTGTTTGGGGCACACACAGTTTTCTGAAGGACTTGTGACCATCAAGTCATCACTATCAACCCAAGAAATGTTGACAGAGATGACCACAACTCCTTCCTCCTGGACCTATGAACTGCTAGATGGCTGCTGGGGTGGCCCATGCCATCTCCAGAAACAAAGGCGTTCATGATTCAGGATACTGGTTGTTTCTGTCTGTCATGCCCTGTTGTTGTCTTTATAGTCAGACCTCACACTGAACTCTAAGGACCTCAAGAATAAGGTTGTGGTCATGTTTCTTTGACACTAGTGATCAGAGTAGGCATGCCGTAGTGTTTGACAAGTATATGGAGTTTTAAATGAAGGTTTTCTGAAGATTAGAGGCATAGAAAAGAATCAAGACCAGGATTATCCTCAGACTATTAGGGTTAATCTTTCAAAAAATCAGTATACAGAATTACACAGAATAATGGCATTTATTATATGTGCATGCATATAAGGTACTTTGATCACATTTATTCCCCAATTATCCCTCTTATTTCCTTTATCCACAGGTCCTGTTCTCCCATAGTTCTTTACGTCTATATTCTTTCATGTCCCTGACCCCAGCACCACATATGAGAGAAAATATGTGAATAGTGTCTTTCCAACTCTGGCCTGTTTTTCTTAGTCTGATGGTGGTCAGTTCGGTCCATTTCCCTGCAAATGATATGATTTTGTTTTTATTTGTGGCTGAATAGTATTCCCCTATGTATCAGCGCGTGTGCGTGTGCGTGCGCGTGCGCGTGCGCGTGCGCGTGCGCGTGCGCGTGCGTGTGTGTGTGTGTGTGTGTGTATTTACTGACCTTGACTCCTTCCTTCAAGTACATACTCAGTAGTGGTGATCTGGGTTGTATAATTGACTTTTAGGTTTTTGAGGAATTTGCCAAATAGCTGTGCTAATGTACATCCCCATCAACAGTGTATAAGCCTCCTCCTCCTACCTCATCCTTACCAGCTTTTGTTGTCCACTCTCGTCAGTCTGACTAGGTTGAGTAGATTTGACTGGGGTGAATGGGTTTTTTGAATAGGGTGAGTGGTAATCTCAATGCACATTTGACTTGTGCTTCCCCCATAGCCAGGGATGTTGAATAGTTTTTAATTAGCCATCTGTTTGTTGTCTTTTGAAAAGTATCTATTGATCTAGTTGCTCATCTATTGATTGGATTATTTGTTCATTTGGCTTGAACTTTTTGAGTTCTCTGTGTACTCAGTATCACCCATCAGGTGAATGGCTGGCAAAGATTTTCTACCACTGCATGGGATGCCTCTTCACTCTGCTGTTGTTTCTACTGATGTACACAGAAGCTTTTGAGTTCGATGGAATCCACTTGTCAACTCTTGCTATTCTCTTTTAGGGATGGAAGTCCTTTTCTGGAAGCTATTGCCTATGCCTGTATCTCGGAGATTTTTGCTACATCTTCCTCTAGCCATTTCAAATTTTGGGTCTTAAATTCATGTAGTTTCAAGATGAATTTTGTGCAGCCTGGAAGGTAGGGCCCAAATTTCAGGCATCTGCTTGTGGGTTTTCCCAACACCATTTGCTAAAGACTCTGTCTTTCTCTTAACGTTTATATGTTTCCATCTTTGTCGAAATCTGCTTCTGTAGCTGTGTGAGTTTATTTCTTGTTATTTCTTCTAGTTCATTGTTTTGCAGGTCTATTTTTGAGGCCATTCCATGCTGTTTTATTACTATAAGTCTGTAGTATAATATGAAATGGAGTGTTTTAATGACTCCAATATTTCTTGCTCAGGATGGCTTCGGCTATTTGGGGTCTTTTCTACTTCCTTATGAACTTTAGGCTTTTTTTTCCATAGTCCTATGAAGAATATAATTGGAATTTTGGTAAGGATTGTACTAAATCCACAAACACTTTCAGCAATATGGCTGTTTCCAAGTATCAATTCTGCTCACTCATGGGCATGTAGAGGTCTTTCATTTCTCTGCTGTCTTCTATTTTTTCCTTTGGGGTTTCAGAGTTTTCATCACAAAAGTCTCCTGGGCTAGGTTTATTTCTAAATTTTGTTGAGGTTATGATTAATGCAATTGTTTTTCTGATTTCTTTTTCAGTGAGTTCATTACTGGTGCTTAGAGAACCTACTGATTTTCATATGCTGATCTTGTATTCTGTGGCTCTACTAAACCTCTAAATAAGATTTATAATCTTATTGTGGTGTCTCTCAGATATTTTGACGTCTTTTTCAGCTTCTCTCTTGATTTCTTCAATGGCTTGCTGGTGTTTCAAAAGTATTTTTCAGTCTCTGTGTGTTTGTGAATTATCTGTGGTTTCTCCTACCAGCTATTTCTAGTTTTTCCCCATTGAGAACCAGTAAGATCCAAACAAATAGTTTGGTATTTTTGTATTTGTTGTGCCTTGCTGTGTATCTTTAAAATGAATCCTTCGAGAGGAAAGTTTCACAAGCTTCTGAGATGAGTGTGTTTTGCATTTTGGGAGTAAAACATTCTGTAGATGTATGCTGATTCCACTGTATGCACAGTGCAGTTAAGTCTCATTTTTCTTCATTAATTTTTGCTTTGAATAGCCTATCTACCGGGGAGAATAGAATACTAAAGTCACCTGCTGTTTCAGTCAGTTTTTTTTTTTTTTTTTTTTTTTTTTTTTTTTTTTTTTTTTTTTTTTTTTTTGCCATTGCAAAATGTCTTAGGAAGATCACTTAAAGGAATACAGGCTTATTCCTACTTATACTTTGACAGGTTTCAAGCCATGTTTGGTTTGCTTCCCTGCTATAAGCCTGTGGTGAAGCAGGACACCATGGCAACAGGTAGGCATGGTAGTACTAAGCTGTTCACCTCATGATAAGTAAGAAGCAGAGAGACAGGAAAGAGCCATGGGTAATATATTCCCTTCAAAAATATACCTTAGTGATCATCTCTGACCAGACATACCTACTATGTCATCACGTCAATAAAGCCATCAAGTTATGACTCCATCAGTGGGTTAACCTGTTGATTAAAATAGAGCCTTGCTAGTTTACTCATACCTCACCAGCTAGGGACAAAGCTTCAAATGCGTGAGCCTTTAAGGGAAATTGAGTAGACAAACCACAACATCCATTATTATTGTATTGATTCTTATTTGTATCTTTATGGACAATAGCACTTCTACTATGAATTGAAGCATACTGATATCAGTGTGTGTATATTTACAACCATTATATCTTCTTAGTATAATGTTCCTTTTATTAATATAGATGACATTTGTCACTTCTAATTTTAGATTGAGGTCTGCTTCATTGGATATGAGAATAGCCACTTCTATTTGCATTTCCATTCTATTAGCTGGGAATATACCATTTTACCCTTTTACTTTCAGTCTGTGTGTTTCTTTACCACTGTGGTGAGTTTCTTGCAGGTGGCGAGTAGTTGGGTTTTGTTTTGTCACGTGGCAGGTCACTCTTCTTTGTCTTTTAGCTGGAGAATTATAACCAAATACATACAGGAGTACTATTAAAGACTATGTTCTATTTCCTGTTGTTTTCTTGAAGGTTTGAGTCCCTCCCAATTTCTATTTGCTCGTCTGGTCTTAATCCACTTATTCTTCCCGTGCTCTCTTGTCTGTGTTTATCTTCTTTTACTACGATGTAGACTTTTAAATACCTCCTGGGATGTTGACTTATTGCTGTGATTTGCTTCAGTTCGTGCTTATGTTGAGGGTCTTTATTTTTCCTTCTGTTCTGAATAAAAAAAAAAAGGATGAAATTAAAAAGAGGAACAACAAATAAGAGAGGGGAAATAGAATTAAAGATAGTTTTAGATGGAAAACAGCAAAGGGGAAAAGAAAGTATTCTAGTGAAAAAAAATAAAAGGCAGAGGAACAGAGGAAGAAATGGAAAAGGATTAAGATTTCTAATCCCCTCATTTTCTTCTTCTCTTTTCTTTCTTTTTCCTTTTTCTCTCTTTTCTTCCTTCCTTCTTTTTTTTCTTTTTTATTTAGAGGTAGGGTCTATAACTCAGATTGGCCTGGGACTCACTAAGTAGGAGAAGATGACCATGACTTTGAACTCCTCATGTTTCTGCCTCTTCCTCCTGAGTCAGAATTACCGGGTTGTACCGTCATATCCAGTTTTATGTGATGCTGGGAAATAAACTTATATTCTCATGGTAAGTGAGCATTCTACCAATTGAGATACAGCCATAGCTTAAGAATTAAACATTAAAAGGGGAATGAGAAAGATGGAAATGTAAATTTCAATCTAAGAAGGCATGACAAAAAAGTTTTAATATGAAGCAAACCAAAATAAACAAACAAATACATAAACAAAGCCCTGCAAGTCTCCTTTTTCCCTTTGTCAGGCAGAATGGTTAGTTCCATGCAGCCTTTGAAGAAAGCATACACTTTGCTCTGTCTGCCTTTGTCTGCTTCCCTTTTGTTCACCTACCAACTAGGTACGGATTGTAGACACAACCACTTGTAATTCCTGGTCACAGGGAGGTGCAGTCTGAGAATCAACCAGATTCACACAGGTTTCATTACTGAGAGAAGTCAGGGCAGGAGATCAAGGCAGGAACCCCAAGACAGAAACTAAAGCAAAGACCCTGTGGGATGCTGTTCCATGGCTTCTTAGCTTGCTCCTCTGTGCAGCCCAGGGAGGGCAGCACTCACAGTAGACTGAGGTCTCCCACAACAATCATTAATAAATAAATGCCCCACAGACATGCTCACAGGCCACTCAAGAACTCCTCAATTGAGCTTCTTTCTTCCAGGGTCACCTCAGTTTGTGTCAAGTTGACATACCCTAAGCAGCACACATTGGGTGGCCATCTTCCCAGGTCTAGTGTTCTGAAACTTAGCTCCTGGGGACATTTACTCGAAGGTATAGCCTCACCTCAGTACTTGTACTTTCCCTTACAAATTGATGGTATAAATTGGCATAAACCTCTGTTCCCTTTTGTTTGTCTTATCCTGCTGTGGCTTTCCACTTCACACACCTCTTACTTTTTCATTATTGTTATTTAATTAAAACATTACTATTACTAAAGGTCTCACTGTACAATCCTTGCTGATCTGAAACTCACATTGTAGGGAGTCCAAGGCAGCCTAGAACTTGCATCAATCCTCCTGTATCAGTCTCTCGAGGGTTGGGATTTCAGGTGTGAGTCATCATACCTTGCTTTGAGTCAGTGTCTTATCTATGGTTTCCGGACTGGCTCTCTGGCCAGCACTTGTTCATGGCTTCATTACCAACCACAGGAAAATGAAGGACTGTTTGATTCTCCCTACAGTGAGCCCAGGCAAGGCCTTATCAAGACCTTATCAACTACATGTTATGAAGCTAAGAAAGCTCCATGTGCCTTTTCCTCTGTGTGGGTTCTGACTGCCCTGTGTGCCTAGCAGGACCTCTGCATGGAGTCCAGGCCTGTGCTTCTGTGTTTTCTGTGTTTCCTCCTTTTCCTTTAGCCTCTTCCTTCTTCTCTCTGCCCTCTGCCCTCTGCCCTCTGCTCTCTGCCCTCTGCCCCCACCCTCTGCCCTCTGCCCTCTGCTCTCTGCTCTCTGCCCCCACCCTCTGCCCTCTGTTCTCTGCTCTCTGCTTTCTGCTCTCTGCCCTCTGCTCTCTGCCCCTACCCTCTGCCCTCTGCCCTCTGCTCTCTGCCCCCACCCTCTGCCCTCTGCTCTCTGCCCCTACCCTCTGCCCTCTGCTCTCTGCCCCCACCCTGTGCCCTCTGCCCTCTGCCCTCTGCTCTCTGCCCCCACCCTCTGCCCTCTGCCCTCTGCTCTCTGTCCCCACCCTCTGCCCTCTGCTCTCTGCCCCTACCCTCTGCCCTCTGCTGTCTGCCCTCTGCCCTCTGCTCTCTGCCCCCACCCTCCACTCTCTGCCGTCTGCCCTCTGCCCTCTGCTCTCTGCCTCCACCCTCTGCCCTCTGCCCTCTGCCCTCTGCTCTCTGCCCCCACCCTCTGCCCTCTGCTCTCTGTCCTCTGCACACAGCTACTGACATGGGTGCAGGGGTGTGCTTTTTCACCCTCTGTTCTGCCCTCCAAAGTCTCTCTGAGGTTTTAAAAGTCCACTTACAGATAAATTGTAGTCCATTTTGTCACCACCCAGCTCAAGAAGTGGCTGCTTCCCCTGCATTTACTTCTGTCTGCAGAGAAAAATGGCCCTTGCTGCATGCTTCTCATCTGGCATCTTGGATTCCTCCATTTTTTTTAATTTGTTACCTCTTTAAAATAATAATAATAATAATAATAATAATAATAATAATAATAATAATAACCCCAGAGTCTCATATAGTGTAGGCTGGTCTTGTAGTCACTATGTAGCAAGCGATGACCTTGAACTTTTGATTCTTTTCCTGTGCCTTCCAAAAGCTAGCATTAGAGTGTGCATCATCATACTTATTTGTCTGTGGTGCTAAGGATTGACCCAAGAGCGTGGTGCATGCTCAGTGAGTACTTTACTAGCTGACCTACATTCCCAGCTCTGTCTTCCAGTATTAATGGATGGTACTTTACCTCTGGAGACAGAGAGAGCCTGAAAACTTGGTGACACTTATAAAACACACATTGTGTAGACTGTGCTTCCACATGGCCTTTAAGAGGAATCAGAATGGCAAGATGTGGTAGGAAAGCACCATTATCAGGAGCCCTTCAGTCATCTCCATCTTGGGTCACGCTGGGACCATGGGAACATGGAACAATTCTGGGAGACTATGCCACTTTCTGAACCACCTTTACTTCTACACATAGTCTTGTCAAGGCATGTATGATCCCAAGCAATGTGAACATATGCTGTCCAAATGGTTAACCACACAGACTGTGGCTAAATCAGGGCTCCATTTCCAGTTTCAGGTGACTTGACTTGGCGGTAAAGTTTAACATATTCAGTCCCCCAAGTTTGCTTCCTTCTTTCCACTGAATTTCCAGGCAATTACACTTCAGGCTTTCCTTCTACTCCATTGGCCTTGCTTTCACGGGGCCCTTTGCTGCTTTCTCCTCACATCCTGCATCGTAAAGTATCCACTCCACTGGTTACTTTCATGATCTCTCAGTTCTGTACCTTCCTGATTTATTGAAATACTAATAAATAGCTCCAACTTTACACACATGTCACTCTACCCAGCTTCTACATGGGGCATCTTAGACACCAGAAAAGTCATGTGTTCAAAGTGGGACACCCTGTCTGTCTTCCCAAATGGCCTCCATTGATGTTTCTCATCTCAGTTGATGGCAGCCCTGCCTTTTGAGTGTTCCGAACAAAAACCTTGCAGTTGTTTTTAATTTTTTCTTCTATATCCCACCCCTATGGAGACATTCCCAATTCCAGCATTTCTCAACTTGTGAGGGGGCTATATCCCCATGACACTGTCACTGAGTTGCAAATATAATAAATTAAAATTGCATTGTACATGATTTTTCCAGGAGAAAGAGGTCTCTGATCACCCTAGATAAGCTACCCATGACAGAGCAAAGAAGTAACCCAGTCAAGTCAAGTTTAGAACATCAGTAACTTCACTGAGGATTACCACCAGGAGCATGGGTCACTCAAGGGCAGCTATACCACTGAGG
Organism: Phyllotis vaccarum; assembly: GCA_033318265.1. Classification (NCBI taxonomy): domain Eukaryota; kingdom Metazoa; phylum Chordata; class Mammalia; order Rodentia; family Cricetidae; genus Phyllotis; species Phyllotis vaccarum. Next base: position 108,031,325 of record JARWLC010000004.1, read on the forward strand.
AGCCCACCCCACCATGAGTGACAACTCATGAGAGCTGTAATCCCTGGAGCTCACTGAACAACTTGCAGGAAGCTCCACCAGAGAGTTTCATTTCTCCAGAAATTGATATTGCTTATATAAACTTGGGTGAGGGCCTTGTGAACCTTGCTATTTTCTGAGCTTCTTAGAGCTTCTATATTTTATGAGCCTTTTGAGTCTTGTGAGGCTCCGTTCTCTCTTAAGGAAGGAATGGTTTCGTAGGAAGAAGTAGCAATACTACAACCCTTACTGCACCTCACACTGAGTTTAGGTCAGCTAACTGCAGTGTGCTCAAAACAGTAGCCTACACTTGGGAAGAATTAACTGATGTAGAGCCTAGTTTATGACAACATATCAAACATCTCATATAGTTTAATAAATTTATTAAACAACTCTGTCCCAAACTAAACATCACACACACACACACACACACACACACACACACACACACACACACACACACACACACACAATTGTTGATGTGGTAACTGTGGATTATGTTTAAATGGATATGGCTCACCCCTGCTGCCTAGCATCTAGAAAGTATTATAGCCAATATCTCTAGGTCGGGAAAGGTTTAAAATCAGAACTAGTTTCTTCCACTTAAGAGTTACTATTTCAACATGGTAGAGTTGAAGGAGCAAGGTCAAAGCATCATTAAGTTGGAGACTGTGTCTATACAGGCTCCGGCCACTCGATCTCACAGCAGTGGCTTTACGACAGGCCCTCCTGCTTTTGTCTCGCCCACACCTGTTGGCAGCACAGAAGATGATGGCGCTGTTAGCACACGAGTCAGATTGTCGTGGCTTGGTTGTCATGGTTCCTTTCCTTCTGTTCACTTGGAATAGGAGCCAAAGATCTTCCCCATTGACTATGATGCTTTCAGGTCAGACACTCCAGCCTTTTCTCCCCCAGTGCTGCTCTCGCTGACCTCTAGCTTCCACTCCTGTACCTGCTCTTCACGGAGACCTTTGCTGACCACAGGCCAATCACATCCTTCCCACCATGGAGTTTCACCTCCTCTTTCCCTACTTCATCTCCCCACTTTACTTGCTATCTTTTATATACTTTCAGTTTATTATGTCTAGATTATGAATCCCTCCAATAGAGAGTAGGGTTTATGATGGCAACAAACTTTACCTTGCTCATGAATATATCTCTAGAACCCAAAAGAACAACTACATGCCAGATGCAACTAGATGGTAACTGCTTAACTATTAAGCTGGGATATAATAACAAGGTAGAAGATAAAAATGTATTAGACAGTTCAGAACAGGATTAAAAATTCTTTCAATTTGTTAGATCAGTAGATCAAATTTAACACCATGAAAAAAACAAGGAGGGATTAAGAAACTTCACAACAGAAATCCAACTCTACAGACATGGTAAGAGAGAACATGCCTTGGAGAAATCTAGAGGTGATATGTGACTTTAACTTCAGAATTGAATAACAAAAACATGCTTTTGATCCAAAGGCTAATAATTAAATTAATAGGATACACAAAACATGGCAGATATTAAGCTTAAACTTAACGTGTAATACAAACAACAGAGGAGAAGTGGGCGGATGCCTCTATCTCATGCCTACAGAGATGTAGATAATGCGAGCCCATTTGGTAAGGGCTACTGAAGGTAGAAGAATACTCTGGTATGACAGAAATATCTATAGGAGCTGACCATTTATATTGCAGGGAAAACTCAAATCCAGTCTCACCTGTTTCTTTGACAAGCTATTGTGTGCAACAAGGAACACTCTAGACTACTTTAGTTGGGAGAGGTAAGACCAAGGAGAAGAAGAAAGATTTGAGATGTGGATTTAAAAAAAAAAAAAAAAGATACATAAGTGGCAAGAGTAACAGAAGCACAGAGCTGGATGTCCCACATGAGCAGGAATTTGGCAGCAAGTGTTTGGTAGGGACATTGTAGAGGGAGCCACCAGACCAAAGTCATCATCCAAATCTAGTGAAAATGGGGGTGGGGGGGATAAGAAAGGAAGGAGGACTGAGTAGGAAGATTTGGGCACATCTGTACTATTATTATGAAGCCTTGGAGAGATCGTTGTGGAATCTTTGATCAGGAGTGCCTACGCGGGAACCCACCCGTATTTTACAGGGATGGATGGGCTACTTAATGTTTAGTGGAACTCTGAAGGAGACAAGCCTTCTGCGTAAATACAATGACACAGCATCTGAGGCCTTTAGTCAGTTACAGCCCTAGGAGCTAGAGGTGTACTGTCACGGCCAACACAGGATCTAGGAGGCTTTGTGCAAACTGACCTCCAAAATCCCAGAGGACACTGATGCTAAATGTTGTCATGGCAGCATTTCTCACAACTGGGAGCACTTTTGGAATGCATTTTCTGCTCCCTCTTCTCTGGCACAGACCGACTTCAGTAGGTGCTAGAGTCTGACAGACTGTGGGCAAGTCCATGCCTTCCTCCTTAAATGATCCGCTAGCTGTGCTCTGCAATTCCAGGTCTTGGAGAGAATCTATTAACTTAAATTGAGGATAGTAAATGTCACTCAGCCATGGTCCCCAGAGAAACCCTTGTAAAGTGGAGTTCGAGTGAGGAAATGACCTTCATCCCTGCAGAAGTGGCAGGACTAAACAAAACAGCCCCCGGAGCAGAACACAGACTGATCCTCGCCCATTACCCTCCTCTTCCCTTAGGAAGACAGCCCCATTTATTATTTCCAGATTGTTTCACTTTACCTACACTGTGTGAAAAATGTTGAAATGGGAGATAAATATTATTTCCTAACAGAATTTCATAATCATCTTTGCTGATCTTGGAATTATTATCCTGTTTCCAAATGTTTGCTTTGTGTATCATTTCTTCTTTTGCCTTTGTGAGTTCTTCATTGTAAATGTTTTCATTTGCAGAGTTCTGACAGGGCCTCCGTTGCATCTCTGTGTTCCTGTCTTGGTGAGGAATGCTAGCTCCTTTCGTTGGAAGTACATTAAAATCGTACACACAGTACCAGAAGGAAATCTTTGCTGGAATGCCCCTTCTTATTGTGCAGTGACTCTGCACTAATCAGTTCTGGTTCTGATGGTCTCTCTTTCTCCAGGTTTTCTGCTCTGTAGTAGCTCAGGCCATTTCTGCATCGCAGAGGGTTCTTTAGCACCTTGTACTCCAAAAGCTTCCTGTTCCTCTGTCCCTTCCTCCTGCTTTTCAGCTCTTTCTTATGTTGGACTGTTTTTTTTTTCTCCAAGTGTGTGTATTGACACATATGCCACAGAACATGTGTGAGAGACAAGAAAAGTTCATGGACTTAATTTCCTCACCCCCTTTTATACCAGTTTGGGGGATTGAACTCAGATTGCCAGGCTTGCACAGCAGGCACCTTTCTTTACTTGATGAACTATCTTGCTGACCCTTGTATAAGTTTTCCTTCTGCACCATAAATGTTTCACACTCACCCCAGCCCTGCCCACATGTGCTTTCCTTTGCTAAATCATCACCGTCTCTCTCCCTCTCTCCTCTGTCATCTCAACTTCATTTAGCCCACAAAACCCACAGGGAGTTCTGCAGGTCGGGTTCAGCTAAGGAGGAAGCACAGAATTCACATCCAATCACCCCCTCCTAAAGATGGCGCTTCTCCTCTATTGAGTATCTCCTCAGTTACCCGTCTCTTCCTCTCTTCACAGCCCCCTCCACCGTTCCCATCATGCACCAGGTCAGTGCGACCATGAGAAGTATCACCTTGTCATGGCCTCAGCCGGAGCAGCCCAATGGCATCATCCTAGACTATGAGATCCGCTACTATGAGAAGGTAAGCCATCTTTGACATGGTCAAGCCAACACTTCAGTGGGTGTGGCCAGGGAATGCACAAGAGGACAAGCTGGAGAAAGCCCATGGGGAAGAAGAATTGGGTACTGGAGGGCAGAGCCTCCATGGGGAGAAAGCCAGGTCTGCCTTGCCCTGCCTCTCTCTGCACTGACCTGAGAGAGAGCCTTTAGACTTGCCATCTGACAGTCTGGACAGTTCACTGGACTGGACTATGCAAACCACTCCCCTTCCTAAAGCCTTGTATTTGCTATCCCAAGGAGTATGCGATAAAACCACCTGGTGCCCCAGAACCAACAGAGGATTTTGGAGTCTTGTAAACTAGTTGTTTTCCAAGTCATTGATCCTGTGCCTCCAACTCAAGCGTATTGATTTCTAAGCTATATGGGTGTGGAGATTAAAGAACATGTAATTGGACATTTAAAAAGGAGAGATGAAAGAATGAATTGAAATAGAAATTTGTGTGTTGCGTTCCATCACTATCTGTCAGCAGTTGCAAATACCAGCCAAGGTATTGCCAAAAAAAGAGAAACAATGTCTTTAAGGTTGGTTCCTAGTCTGATTATTGTCCATGGAAGCAGGGCATTCTCTGCAATGGTGAACTGCAGTATTTGCAAAAATCCTAGGAAAATACAGTGCTTCCTGAACTAACCCAACACACTGTTTAGAAAAACACCAGATGCGTTTGTTTATTTGTTTAAGGGTTTGATCTCATTGCTATTTGGTAGGTCCTATTCTAGGATATGTTACTGAACAAAAGAGTTCTGCCATCAGGTCTTGCTTCTCAAAAGAGGGAGACAGACTAAACAAATGAGAATACAAAATATGAAAATAATTAGCATGTTAAAAATAGTAGCATAAAAAGTATAGAGGACCTAGCAAGATCTTTAGAAGGTAAAAGCATTTGTGAGCAAACCTGATGACCTGCGTTTGATATCTAGAAGCCAAATGAAGGCTTGAAAGAGAGAACCAACTTCTGCAAGTTGTTCTCTGGACTATATACATATGGAGTGACACATAGACACCCAGCACATCTACACCCATACTATATAGACACATAAAGATACATAAAAATAATGAACTATTAAAAAATTAAAAGAAGAAAAGCAGAGCAGATAGATGGCTTTGTAAAGGCCAGCCTGAGGTAAGTCACAGACTTAAATTGTCATTAACATCTTGGAGAAGATGAAACCTCCTTCAGTATCTGGAGAAAGTAGAGTTACAAGTAGTTATCTCAGTACGGAGAGAGTGGCAGACTCTGAAATGCCATCACAGCTGTGACTCCAAGAGCAGGGAGATGATAAGGACACTTAGGATGGTATCAGCAGTAGGGAACTAGTAGACGCATGAGAGCGCTTACTACTGGGAAAGTCAACATATTGCGCTATAGTGAATCAAGTTTTACTACTGGGGAAGGCAGGGAACCGCCACAGTTTTAAAAGCAGAAGAAGGACAGAATGCGACTTATATTCTGAACATAGTTCAGGCTATAAATGGTCCCGCTAGATCTATATCATTCGTTAGGAAGATAGGTATTTGAGTTGGTGCATCAACCAGGAGCTGTTGAAACCAGCTGGCTTGTAGATATACAGTATACACTATAGTAGAGCTAACACGATTTCTAAGTTGGATGGGGTGTGGATGAATTTAGAGAGACCTCCTAGACTGAAGTAGGCAACCTCAGCCCAGGAGGAGTTCTCCACGGGTAGCGGATATTGGGATGAAAGAAGAGCAGAAGTTCAGCTCTGTGCCTAAAATGCCATTTGAAAGCCAGGTAGAGGTGTGAAATAGAAAACTGATGATCTCAGCCAGAAGATAACTTTTAATTTGGGATTAAGAGAGGGGATGGCTGAAGATGCCCATATATGAGTTGTTGGGATATACAGGCTATGAAATTCCTTTGTCTAGGTGAGGTTATCCACTGGGTAGATGGATGTAGTGAGAATCAGGGATGAAGACCCCAGAGCCATGCAGAGAGGCCAGATGAATGGTGAATAGCACTACATTAGAAGCAAAGGCTGGATTTCCAGTGCGCTGACAAGCTGCTGGAGTCCTGTAATTTAACCATTGCAGGGCACAGTTTGCACATTTTGAAATGGTAGCAGTTTTATATCCCTGAAAGTAGAGGTGCAGATCAGTCTAGGGTACCAGTCTTATCATTGGGGAGGTATGCTCCTCAACATTATTGAGCCACATGCCAATGAGGTGAATGTGTGATTACATTCAGTTCTGTTTAGAGAACACTGGCCTTCATAGAGAGTTGAACATTCAATGAATTGGGGTAGTTTTAACTATTTGTCTTAGTTACAGTAATTATTGCTGAGTCATGAAACACTGTTACCAAAAGCAAGTTGTGGAATAAAGAGTCTATTTGTCTTACACTTACACATCATAGTCTATCCTTGAAAGAAGTCAGGACAGGAAGTCAAGCAGGGATGACAGAACCTGATACAGAGGCCATGGAGGAATGCTGCTTACTTCTGGCTTGCTCAGTATACTTTCTTAGAGAACCCAGGACAACCAGCCCAGGGGTTTCCCCACCCACAATGAGATGGGCCCTCTGCCATCAATCACTAATTAAGAAAATGCCCTTCAGCTGGATCTTATGGGGGCATTTTCTCAGTTGAGCTTCCCTTCTCTCAGATGACTTTACCTTGTATCAAGTTGGCATAAAACTAGCCAGGATAGCAGTATATCCAATTCACTTCAAAATAAAGGATCTATTTGTGCTAAACAAATTTGGGGGAGATAATAAGGCAAGAATCAATATGCCAAGCTGTTTGGACCCATTGATTTCATGTTGCACCAAAGTTGGCCTAGAAATCTCACCAATTTACACACATCAGTTTACTGTGCAATGTACTGTGTCGTTGACTAGGGTCTACTCAATCCTTTTTCTCATACATGTGATCTTGCAGCCCTGCTGAAATTATGCTTCATCTGAGAAGAATTTTCCTAAGATGTGCTTTACGCTTCTTTTCATATTACAGTGTGTTCAGTATTATTATAACTGCTTTGGACCAAGAAACATACATAAAGAGAATAAAAATAAGCAAAAATATTCACATAGGTCAATCATGTAGCTAGGATGTGAGCCTTGCTCTTCTACCCTGCAGCAGATGGCAGTGTTGGCAAAAGGGGCTGAATGTTTTGTTGCCAACTGCTCTGCCTTTAACTCACGTGCTGTGGACAAGGCAGAGAGCAGACACTCAAGTGGGCACCTGTGATGAGGTCAAGTGCCCAACATAACCTGGGTCCATAGCCATGTGGCTCATGCCTCTGTGTCTTGGCTTCCTATTCCCAAGCTCAGCTTTGCCCAAGCTCTGCCACTGTCTGCATTTCCATTCAAATCTCTTCCTTTGCAGCGCTGTAATTAACCTCAGCTTCTTAGGCTATGAAGGACATTAGTCGCCCCTTTTAGGCCATCCCCTGGCTTCTCATTAATTCATACTAATTATTAACGCATACGTACACATGGCACTCAATGCCTGAGGCAGCTTGCACACCTCAGTGGAGCATATTATTATTCTTCCTTTAGAGGATGGGGATGCTTTTCTTGGGAACACAGAGGATTCTTAGCCTACTCATTGACCACCCTTGAGTATATGAGAATAAACCTCTTTTTTTGCTTACAAAGTGCTCCACTGCAAAATACATTACATTGCCTTGACCATTTCCAATATAACTAAAGAAAAAGACATTAGCCTTTGAGGGCATTTTGAAATAATAACCAAAATGGTAATTCATCATATATTGAGTACCTATTATGTTCCAAATATACACAGATATATTAGTTCTGATCCTTGAAAGGAATACACTTATAAGCCACTTATAATCAGTTAGAGTTGATGGAACTAAATCACATAAAGACTAAATGACAGCCATGACCACACAGGTCACACATAGGGAGTCACAGAACCAGATTACAGACATTTTTATTATATTTCATGCTGGAAATTTCTGGAATTGTATGAAATCATCATCTATGCTCAGGATTTCTATATTAGAATGACTCCTGAAATAAGATACCAGGTTTTACTATTAAACCCAAAGACATGTAAGCAAAATGAATGATCATCATGTCTGATTCATGAAAACAAATAGAATCCAGCCCAGTTGATGTTTGGATCCAGTTCAAAGAAAGAAAATTCCCCATTCCCCGACCCTGTACCACCTCCTCTCCCTATGGATGTCCCAGTCTCTTTATCTGAACCAAGAGTCATTATAGCAGGAAAGCAGCCATGGGCAGCTTTGCAAGAGATGGGCGTGGCTATGTGCAATAGTACTTTATTTATAAGGCCTGTGTCTGGCCCACTGATGGTAGTTTTGCAGCCACCAGCAGCTGTGGGTCTCCTGCTCAACAAGACTCTTAGTCTGTGCTGGGGACACTTTTCAACTTCAGTTTTGTGTATAGAATCGGTGGGGCTCTGCCTTCCCCCAGCAGTTCATTAATAGAGAGCTCAGATCAGAGAACTCAGGACACTCCCTCTGTTCATTTCTTTCCCCCATCTCACTCTATCCCCATTCATCATTCTCTCTTGTTTACTGTCTTGTAGCACTTTTCACTCCTGATGTCAGGCAAACCATGGGGAAGGGGGGGCATCTGCATCTGCCCTCAGCTGTCTTTATGATTAAGTGTTTCGATCTCTCCAGCAATTGATAATAATTGTCTAAGCTAGGGCCAGTTGGTTTAGGTTGGGGGGATTTCTGCTCTTCAGATTTCAAGATTTCACAGAAACACTTCTAGATCTTAGCGATGGCTTGCACTCAGCTGATGGCAAGTGTGCCTTTTGCTCATTCCCTTAGTGCTGAGATGTGGTGAGTACAGGCAACAAGGAGCTGAGACGCTGAGGGACAGAGAGATAATGGAGACATAACCACTGCCCTCAGTAGCTGCGTCCTCCATCTTCACATACTTATAATCAAACCAGTCATAAGCAACCTTCGCTCTCACTCATTTGTCTGGGATTGATTAATGACTTGGCAAAGAACAAGAGCTGATGCCCATTTTAATCACTGAACCGCTTCAAGAGTGTGTGGACTGGAAAGTGATTATGGGTTAACGCTTGGTCCTCACCATCCACATGCCAATATATCAAAACACTTTCCCCCGGTAAACGCTATCCAATCTCAAGCAGTGAGTGATTCCATCTGATTCCAGCAAAACCAGAGAAGTCAGGCAGCTTCCTGCATTTTGTAGCAATGGTGTTTTCCTCTTATTTGCAACATGAAGAGATGATGCTCATAGTTTCTGATCTCTTGTCTTCAGCGTGTCAAAATAGCAATCAGCAAGTTTTAGATGACATCTCTTCTACAGTGAATAGCCTTCCATCTACCAATCCCTCACTGGGGCAGAGAGGGCCCAGAGGAATCCCCTCAAGCCTCTGCTCTTCAAACAGATGTAAAGGCCAGTGAAAGGTTACTTTCTAGACAATTTCCCTCAGGGCGCAGTGAGTAACCTCTCCATTAGGGACCTTTTGCAACTTTCAACTGTCAATTGAAGCTAGTCTTGAACTCATGACTCTTTTATTACTACCTATACTCCAGATATGCACATTCTTTGTGTTTTAGTTAAGGTTTCTATTGCTGCAATGAAATGTCATGGCCCAAAGAATAGTTGGGGAGGAAAAGGTTTATTTGCCTTATACTTCTATATTCATCATCAAAGGAAGTTGGGACAAAATCTCAAACTGGGCAGGAACCTGGAGGCAGGAACTGATGCAGAGGGCATGGAAGAGAGCTGCATACTGGCTTGTTCAGCCTGCTTTCTTATAGAACTCAGGACCACCGGCCCAGGGATGGCCCTGCCCACAATAGTTTGGGCCCTCCCCATCAATCACTGATTTAAAAATGCTTGCCATCAAGCAGGATCTTACGGAGGCATTTTCTTAACTGAGTCTACCTTCTCTCCTATGGCCACAGCTTAGGTCAAATTGGCACAGAACTATCCAATAAGCTTTGCATGCTCCTCGGCCCTTGCAGCCTTCTTTTAGACTGTTTGATTCCGTTCTCGATCTTCAGTTACCAATGCAATGTGGTTTCTTTCTTTCATCTGTACTTAAGCTACTCTTTCCTCGTTCCCCCAGCAAAGCTCTTTCCCCAAATCTAGGCTCCTTTCCCTTTGATACATCCCCAGTTCCCTTTTCCCATCACCACTCTACCTCTGCCTCATCACACAGTCAATGCTGCCCTCATCTGTGTGTCTTCCAATCCATTCCACACAGCGTTGTCTCCCAGAAAAGGCCAACCACACTCTGGACCCACAGCCGCTACACACCCAAATACACAATAACCTGGTTGATTGACCAGATGAGCGATTCTAGCGGACTTGGCTTTTGCAAAGTACAGTTCTACATATTTTAGGAAAATGAGAATTTCTTCTTTGATGCTGGCTCTTTTTCCCCTTGTTATCTCCCTGGGATGTGCTTGAGCATGTGGGTTGTAGACTCTCTGTGTGCACCTTTCTCATTTATATCCTGGCCTCTTGAAGCGTTGTGCCCAGAACTCTTAATGGTTTCCCAGATCTGAACAGGAGGTTTGAAATTGGTCTTAGTGACCCGGCCTCTTCATTTTCAATTAAGTCATCACATTTCAGGATTCACTGTGCATACAGAGGAAAGCTCAGACTCTAAGCTTCTGATCTTGTACACTTAGCAGTAGCCCAGAATCCTTGCAGAGAAAAGATGTGCTCACATGGAAATGGAGACCAGACTGATGGATAGGGTGCTAAGAGTGAGCTGTAAACAGCAAGGACAGTAATAAAGAGCCTATGTGCTGGGGAAGTGAAATAGGGCTCCCTAGGGAGGAGATGCTGGGGGATGTGAGCTTAAATAACCTGGATGGAGCAGGATCATTTCAAACTGGGGAAATAGCCTTGAGCAAAATGCTAGTGGCTTGGGTGTGGTTCCCAGAGGAAGAGGAAGACCACAGTTTTAAGAGAACATGAGAGATTAGTACTAATTTTATTCTGATGGGCATAGTTATCTAACTTAATACGGATGACAGTTAAATCAGGGGCCCTTTACGAATCTTGACATTTCATAAACATGGCATGGATGGGAAGCATCAGAAGGGATGGTAATCCAGTCACCAATCCAATGTTAAATATGTCAGCAGCAAGAAGATGAAGCAATGCTTTAAAAGTTCTTGTGGTAAGAAGAGCCAGAGATAAAAACAATTAACACACTAAAGTCTGTGCACACCGGAGATGCGGTACAGACAGCTGAGACCATAGAGAAAAAGATATCAGATATTGGAGAGAGGCAGGCAAGATCAGTTGATTCTTGGGGTTGGTGGAAGGGATGAAAACCCAGGGAGAACGGACATGCTGTTTCTGGAGCTGATAGGGGGTTGGAACATGGATAGCCAGATAAGGGCAAGAGAAGGCAGAAGCAGATATGAGAGGCAATCTATCCCTACCTGAGCCACTCCAGCAGAATGGAGGCAGAGCCCTTTAGAGAATAGTTGGAGGAACTTCAGGAGTCATCTAGAAAAGTTAATTGTGCAGCACGGCCAGCAGATCTTGAGCAGGGATAGGCTGAACCATACCTTATCAGAAGCAAATAGAGGCAGCTGAGCACCAGGCAGAGGTGCTGGAATGTGATGGAATTTGCAAAGCTGACAGGAGTTGTTATTTTACCTATGAACCTGAGGGAGGGCTGGGACATGGGTAGAAAATATCTACCAACTCCCAGTCAGGCAATGGGAGCTCAACTCTCTCCTCAGACTCCTTTCTTCAGTGTGCCACCACCCTGTGGCCCAAAGCTAGCTCTCCATTCCCTGGGCCCAGGAAGGCTGACCTTATTCAGAGAAAGACAACTTTTACAAAAGGTGTAAGACCAAAAACTGCTGGGACTGAGTGCCTGCCCTCACAGAGCTGGGGTTACAGTACTCAGGAGATATCTGGTGACCCCTTTGACTTCCCTTGTCTCTTTTTTTAGGAGCACAATGAGTTCAACTCTTCCATGGCCAGGAGCCAGACCAACACAGCCCGTATTGATGGGCTAAGGCCTGGCATGGTGTATGTAGTCCAGGTGCGCGCCCGAACCGTGGCTGGTTACGGCAAGTTCAGTGGCAAGATGTGCTTCCAGACTCTGACAGATGGTAAGGGAGGCGATGGGATGGGGGGATGAGTGTTGGGGGTGAAAATGACATAAGCCCAGGGCAGCCAATGGCAAAAAAAGTAATTCCATAGAAACTTCCATGATACCCAGTCCTATTAGGCTAGTGGTGTTTCTTTAGATGAACTTGCCTGCCATCAGGGCTCTGTGGACTGTTTGGGTACATGCTAAACTCCAAAGTCTGGGCTCTGTCTCTCTCAGCATCTGACTGGATGCTTTGGAAGGGCATGAGGCTCTATACCCTATGTGTTACTGTATCTACCCAATAGGGAGATCCAATATGTCCCATAGGTGCCTCCTTGTCTCCTTAAGAGGGTTCAGGGGCCTGTGTTGCCTCCACCTCACCTTCATCTTACTGCTTGGACTCTGGAATGGAGCTCACAGCCTCTAGGAGAAGGGGAAAAAGGAGCCAATGTTTGGACCATGTGCCCAGGGTCTCAGAATATTGCAGTCACTTCACCTATGACCTGCTCAGGTATTTTCAGAAAGAGAACACTGTTTTTGGTCCAGAAAATCCATCCTCCTGAAAAACTTTTCATACTGAGACAAAAGACCCAACAGAAGCAACTGGAAGGAAGGAGGAGTTCATCTTGGCTCACAGTTGAGGGGCATATGGTGGGAAACTATGGCAATAGAAACCTGAGGCCGCTCATTGTTTCCAGAATAAGGAAACAGGAAAAGATGGCTGGTGGTACCCAGCTCCCTTTTTCTTTTTATCCAATCCAAGACCCCAGCCCATGGCCTAGTGTCACTTACATTTAGGGTGTGTCTTCCCATCTCAATTAACCCAAGCTAGAAACTCCCTCATAGATATGCCCAGACATTTGTTTCCTGGGATGGTCTAGATTCTTCCAGGTTACCAGTTGTATGAACTACTGCACATACATCCCTAAAATCTTTTCTTTGGGGGCTTGTCTATCCCCTATTTTAACTTTGCTTCCTAGTCCTCAGAGAACACCTCCATCAGTCAGTGGATCTGATTCTGTTGCAGCCTTGGCATTGTGCATGGCTATGGCTGTCTCACTATCCACCTCTTTCCCTTAGCCTTCTATCAGAGTTGTGCGTTCCTGCATCTTTGTGCCTACCTTCCTGTTGTTTTGACTCATTCACAAGCCGTTTCCATGTAGCTTTCTAAATGTCAATCTATTCTACAACTCATCAATTGAAATCCCTTCACGTTTTCTTTGCTAGTTAACATATATTTGAAATGTCTATTTTCCACAAAGCATTCTATTTTAGACTGGCACTCTTAGGCTGAGTGCCTGATAAGGCTGGAGGTTTTATCTTGACACACATATTTGAAAGCAGTTTCTACACTAATTAGAAATATTTAAAAATCAAATTGTTTTATCTAAAAATTTCTTGTGAAAAAATTATGCAGGCGAGGACTGGGTGTTCTGCTTTGAGGAGAGAGAGGAAAGAGAGTAACAGTCACCCCAGATGGTGCCCCCCACTTCGAAGCAACACAGCTGGATGCTTTGCATGAGCTATCTGGCCCCTGTGAGACTAGAGTGTGTACCCTGTTGATTTTATGCCAGGTGAATTTTCTCTCATGTTTTGAGGCTGGTGAGATGGGGTAGAAAGGTGAGCCTGTTCATTGAGATTAATAACCCTGCTGGGATGAGAAGAACGCAGGCCATCTGCTTCTCCCTTAAGGACTCTGCTCCCCCATTTTGCACCTCACTTACCATCTAGATTTATAGGCACTTTGGCATCAGGAGGTACACAGGATTAAAAGCCCCAAACTCCAAATGCTCTGAGCACTAGTCTCTTGGCAATTCTGCTAGACAAATCAAGAAGTAACGAATTTCCCCCAAGAAGGCTATTCTTTTTACATTTGGCAGTTAAGTTTTGCAGACCCAAGAGAGGGAAGATGTAAGAGAGTTCTGGTAAGTGGCCAAATTTGAGAGAATTTATCTTAATGACGGGGGTTGTTTATTGGTGATGATACTCACTGACGCTGCAGGCAAGTCTGTAGGAGAGAAGGAACTTGAAGATTGATTAGTGGGAGGGCCATCAAGGCAGGAGGACCCTTCTAGGTCAGTGGCTATCTTGGGCAGGTGGCAGCCACATGGTGCCCTGGCTAGTCTAAGTGTCTGTGTGCAACCCTTTGACTTGGTTTTCTTTCTGTTATTATTAATTGTTATTATTATTACCATCGTCATTATTACCTTAGGCTTTCATATTATTCTGTGAAGATTGGATTTATGAAGACTTTGTCAAAGACTCATTATTGGTCTTTCCTGCATTTTATTTCCTGCCAACTTTCTTTCCTAAATGCATATTTTAAAATATAGACCGAGGTGGTGCTGAAGAGATGGCTCAGTTATTAAAAATGTGTACTGCTTTTCCCAAGTTCAGTTCCCAGCATCCACTTCAGGAGTGGACCTACAACTACCTGTAACTCCAGCTCCAGGGGATCCAATGTCCTCTCTGATTTCCACAACCACCTTCACTTCATTGCATAAAACCATGCTTTGACATATACAGATACACATAATGCAAATTCACAAACCAAACCACAGCTAAGAAAACCAAAATTCCACCTCTAGTCTTTGTAGTTACTGTCTATAGTCTATAGAATAAGGCATTTTAAGAACCAATAGCAGTCTAAGTAGATGGCTCAGTTGTAATGTGCTTGCCACATAAACATAAAGACCCAAGTTCCAGCATCATAACCCATGTTAATAAAAAGAAAAGCAAAGCTGGGAAAGGTGGCACACATTTATAATCCAAGTGCTGGAGATAACACTGGGTGGAAGTGAGGGCATCCGCAAGGCTAGGTGGCCATCCAGTTTAGACTAATTGGCAAATCCCAGGTTTCAATGAGCAGTCTTATTTCAAAAGACAAACTGGATGCCATCAGTTCAAGTATTTTCTGTCCAAATGTGAAGACCTAAATTTGGATCCCTAACACCTACATAAAAAGCCAGGTACAGAAGTTTGTGTCTGTAATTCCATGGCTGGGAGACAGAGGGATCCTTACAGCTTGGTGGTCAGCCATTCCATCTGGATCAGTAGCCTTCAAGTTCTGAAATGACTGTGTCTTTAGAAAAATAGTGACATCATTGCAGAGTATATCTGATGTTGACCTCTGGCCTCCATATACCTATTCAACACACAAACACACACACACACACACACACACACACACACACACACACACACACACACACCAAACTAAGGAGGATGGCTCCTGAGAAATGATATCCAAAGCAGTCTTCCGGTCTCCACATCCATGTATACACATATGAGCCTACAGCTTTGCCTCTAGAAGTTACCTTTTTTTGCCCAGATAGATGAAAGATGGCTCACAAACACTGGAAAGCATAAGACCTTGCTGAGGAATTGGTAAAACATGCAGACACCCTGATCTTCACCCGTAGATTTGAGGAGAGGCTTAGAAATAGTGGTGTTTAACAGCTATGCTCACAGAGATCCTGGTACGGGACCCTTACTGTGGTGAACTTTATCACTGAGGTTGCCAGATAAAATAGAGGGCTATTGTTTAATTTGAATTCTAGATAAATAATGGTTAAGAACAAAAAAATCCCATACATTAAATATTATTTATTATTTATCTGAAGTGAAGGTTGTCGGGATTTTTTTGTTGTTGTTACATCTGACAACTCTAATAATAATAAAATATAAACAGTTTGACCTTCTGTATGCCTGGGTCAAAAGCCGTAGATAATGGCTTCTAAGCAGTGTTCATTATCAGCTGCCATCACCACCATGAGGATAAGGCTGACTCAGGTGGCCGGTGTGGAGTCAAGAAAAGAGATGTAGAATTTGGCACAGTGATGTAGGTCAGATACTAGGAACTATTCACATGGTTTGACCTTTTATCAACTGTCAAGAGACCTGAGAATCACAGAAGTAAAATACTTTCCCCCAAGGCCACAAAGAATACAGACAGCACCAGGTTTTGAACCAGCTCTGTGCACTTGTATGACGCTGAGTTGTTCCACTCTACATGTAACACAGAATTGTTTTAACACCTGGAAGAACCTTCAGTTCCTTTCTTCCTGAGTAGGAGCTCAGGGTGCCGGGAAATTCCTCTAGCATCTTTTCATCCTCCACAGGTCTGGCTGTAGTGCTTGCTGGCTGACTGTAGATAAAGTGTAAAAATCTGCTCAATGAATCTGTTGACAAGTTGCATTTCAAGAGCTTAAGCTGTTTCAGCAACAGCCTTTAATTCCCCTCCACTGGTCTTATTCTTAATATGATCAAAAGGACTTGGAGAGACGTTTAGAGCCAGACGGTAAAGGCTGGGAGTCACCTTCTCTTGGGAGACAGTTATTACCAGCACTGAGTTACCAGAATTGTCTCTGTTGTTTAGTTTTTAATTCCTGTTCCCACCCTGAAGCATTAGAAACTGAGGCTCAGACATATCCATACATCTGGTGTCTTTGGTGTCATACACCGAGTCCAGCTATGTCCATGGGGCACATGGGGGAGGATTCTAATTCCTTTCTTTCTCACCTAGATGATTACAAGTCAGAGCTGAGAGAGCAGCTACCCCTAATTGCTGGCTCTGCAGCAGCCGGGGTCGTGTTTGTTGTATCTCTGGTGGCCATCTCCATCGTCTGCAGCAGGTAGGTCCTCCACTCTACCCTCCATGAACCCAGGAAGCCCCTCTCTACCCACCCATCTCCCATGTTGGCCCTTCCTCAAGCTGGACAGCCTAGATAAGTTCTTCGACCAGCAGCCTAGAAATCTCAAGATTATTTATTTACTTTGTGCCTTGGATAAAACCTGCTATGGGAACTGGGTAAGACTCTAAGTAAACAGCATCCATCCTCCAACCTCATTTTAGCCAAGACGTTTAGCCCCTCATACACAAGGACTTTTCAGAGTGACAGTTACAAAATTGCATTTGACCCAGTGGAGCATCACAGCTGTGCCCAGGCAGTCTTCTGGTGAGAGAGCTCAGGCCCTGGGCATCAAGCGAAGGAAAAGCAGGCAGAAGAGAGAGTAAGGAAGAGATGGTGTGAGCTGAGCTTTGCACACAGCCTGGCCTGAAGGCCTTGTGAATTTTTAATACTGTTTGCAGCTGCTTTGGGTGGTTATTTCAGATGTTGCTTGCAAAGTCCTGTAGTCAGCTTCCATCAAGCAGTTCTGCAGCAGTCCACTGGTACTTATGGAAACCCTCATCACCACTGCCCTCTTGGCAGGTGCCCACAGCCTTTCCTGGTACCCGCTAGGCTTTGGCTTGAAAGCTGAAACCTCTGCCCAAGGGAATTTATGTTGGTAAACCAGAATGTAAGCCAAGGCAGAAACACAACCTTCCAGTGAGTGAGGAGTATCCAGTTCCCAGAAGTCACCCAAGCTGAGTTCTGTGTCTGCCTGTAAGGCCTGCATATGACTCTGCTAAGAAAGCCCTTCTCTATCTGCAGGAAACGAGCCTACAGCAAAGAGGCTGTGTACAGTGATAAACTCCAGCACTACAGCACAGGCCGAGGTGAGTAGAGGGCACATATCCACTGACTGACAGTGAATCAAGTGCACCTGTGTGTACAGTGGTCCTCAGAACCAGTCTTCTGATGATTAGGTATAACAGAAAATGTCTGACAAGCCCTCAGTGCCCAGTGACCCTTCTCTGCAAGTCCCTGGAGACCATAGGCTGTCCACTGCATGCCCTTTATGGGCAGTCACTGGGATCCTGGTGGGAGATTACTCCCTGGATTGATAAGCCATATTCGAGACAGGGGAAGACAGGGTTTAGCAAGTCAATGAATCCTAAAATCACCCTCAGTGGGGAAAGATGGAGGGTTCTCTATTAACATCTTCTGCCTTATCTTATCCAGTTGAGCGGCTGGGGAATGTGTTAACCAAATTCACAGATAAGGTATAGAACATGAGTGTAGGGAATTAAAAAGATAACAGAGCCCAGGAGGCTGAAGGGCTGGGGTATCTCCCAAGCGGTTTTCTTTTAAACAGTACCTTCAAAACTTTTTCTCATTCATTATCTTACCCCCGTCTCTCTCTCTTTTAAGCCTATGTATAAGTTTTTGTAAGTCAAAATTTCCTCACCAACATACATCAAAATTGCTGCTTCTGCCTCTAAATGAGTCCAGCATTACAATCTAAAACAGTCCCAGGAGAATAGGTTGACCACCTCCTTGCTTCCAGAAGCAGGTACTTAGAGCTTTACATAAGACACTTTTTTTAAAATGACTCTTTCCAAATTCCACACAGGCCCCAGAAATCTTCCTTAGCACACTGGGCTCTCCCCTGTAAGCCACATCATACTCCAGTTCTCTCTCCTCCTGTATCCTAAACCATTTTTGTCCTGAGTGCTCAGTAGTGAGCAGATCCCACAGACAGGCATAACCTCAACCACGGATTCATGTTCACGGGGTTGGTTCTTTTGTAAGTAAGAATGGATTCCAAGACTAAAATTCTCATGAACCAGACTACATTCCTTCCCCAAGGTCACCTGAGTCAAGGAATCCAGTGTTGTTCTGTTCACAGTTGCTGTGAAGGAGCATGTGTTCTAATGCGGGGTATAAGCTTAGGCTGCTCAAAAGACACAGATGGTTTATATAAGATCACACCGTTGACAATTAGGGTGTGTACAGGGTAGGCATTGCATAGAAAAGCCATCATATGGCATCGGTACTCCCCAGGCTAGCTCTTGATGTCAGACTTTGGCATCTGATTCTCAAAAAACGTGTGCCTACCTGGTGCCTTAGAGTTGCCCCAAAGCCTACTGTTTCTGTCCTCCAGCTCGGCTTCCAGCATTGCCTCCTTGTTTTTTGCTTTGGACCAGCTCCTTGCTATGATGAGGCACCCGATGTCTGTTTCAGATCTGGTTACTGACCTCTTTGTATTAAACAGTTATAGATGGCCCCGTTGGCCTAAACGCAGTCAAGACCACAAGAGAACATGATTGAATTCAAAAGATGCATTCTCGTTTTTAAGTCTAGAGACTTCTAACAGTACCCCAAAGTGACTCAGTCAAGAGCTCCCTTTCTGAAGATACGCTATCCCTCTGATCGGGCACAGAGGATCCCCAGTCATCCAGGGTAGAGTGATGTTTTTTGGTTTTTTTCTTGACAACTTCAAGTTGACATTTGGCTGTTCTCTTAAAGCATGCCTCTGCCAGCTACTTGGTATACAGAGATGTGTTAATAAAATGCTCATGGCTCCCTGTATGGAGAGTAGGGAACTCCATCTCCTTGATAGCCACAGAGGGAGGTGTCTATGGTTTCTAGCCTCTGTAGAGGAACTACTCCCCAATCTTCAGCCATATTGCCCTTTCTATAACCAGTGGGCATGGCTGGAAACAGTCAGTGAGTTTCACCTATTGTTGGTAAGTGGATATAGAGTTCTTGTGGAGAAGGCTCAGTTTACTTCTTAGGCTACCTTTGATATATGAACCATTTCTAAATACCCTTCTCTGCTGTGCACAGTTATTCTCTTTTAACCAATCCTGACACTTGCCTCTGTAGTAGTAGATTTCTGTCCTGGACTTTCAGGCCTGCCCTCAAGGTTTAGAGCCGCAGACCCACAGACCTGCAGAGACACACAGATGCTTACAATAGTTTTAGGCTGATTGGCCTAAGGCCCAGGCATATAACTTGCTAACTCTTTACCCTTAATCTAACCCATGACTCTTATCCTGTTCAGCCATGTGGCTCAGTACCTTTTCTCTCTGTTTCTTCTCGCTTCTCTCTGGCATTCTGCTCTGTTCTGCCTGTTCCTAGAGTCTTCTTAGTCTGGTAGCCCCACCCACACTTCCTGTCTGCCTTTGGCCAATCAGCACTTTTTATTAAACTCATAGGTGGGGACAATTATTTACAATGGAACAACATAATATCCCCACATGCCTCCCCCCCAACACATGCCTGAGCTCTGACACCTGCCCCCTCCAACACACCTGGGTTCTCTAAGCCCACACCCTGGTGCAGTAAGTGGCACTTATGCACTTTTCTCCTATGAACAACTATCTCTTTGGTTGAAGCCATTATTATGGAGAATTGTGATCAAATGACCATGCATGTAGAGGAGGGCCCAGCATACAAAGAGCAGAAGAGAAAACTAAAGCTTTGGTGAAGGAGGAGCCTAGCTGGAGTGGAGGGTCAGACAGATGAGGTGGGAGGGATGGCCATGGAAGGTTTCATCTGTGCCTACACTGGGAATTTTAGTAGCTTGCCTTCACTCCCATCGTCTCTACAACCACTCAAGGAGATGAGGGTAACCCCTAAAGGACAAGTAACTTTGCTGAGTGAGAAAGCTTGAGGGTTGAAGAGGTGGATTGTGTATGCTCTGAGTCTGGCTGTAGACCTCATAGTCTCTCCATGTTGTTGAGGTTCAGTGTGTTTAGCCTTGGGTGCATACTATGTCTAATCCCAGATGCCCGGGTTGATGGTTTGTGAGTCTCTATCCCATTCCAAGAGTCAAAGGCTCAAATGAGCCCAATTGTTTTTGAAAGCTCTGGGGGTTTCTGGTGCAGGACAGAGCATCTGCAGCAGCTGCTCAAATCTCTCTACCATTATCTAGGGACCCTAACTTCCCTGGCTCTTGCAGGGGGGCACTACAAAGGAGCTGGTTATTCTTGTCTTCCAGACTCTCCCTTTTAAAATGATGCAGAGGTTGAAAGAGACAGAAACGAAACATGTGCATCAGTCTCTGCTTGCCTTCCCTAGTGAGTCAAGGCATGGCAGATTTGGTTACTAGAAAACATGTTGTATTCAGAAACTGACTAATATATATTATATTTTACCCCTGCCCTAGAACAGTGCTTTGCAATCTTCCTAAGGCTGCAATCCTCTAATTCAGTCCCTCATGTTGTGGTGACTTCCCAACCATAAAATTGTTTCTGTTGCTACTTTATAACTGTAATTTTGCTTCTGTTATGTAATTGTTTAATGTACTTAATACATAATGTAAATACCTTATCTATAAGATATCTGGTATGTAATTCTCCCTAGGAGTCATAAGAGGTTGAGAACTGCTGCCCTACACCTTAGTGAACAGAGATGTAAAAGAGAAATTTGAATTGGTGGAAAGACAGTCCCTGGAGGGTGGGCTGGAAAGAGAATACAATGGATGTGGGGTCAGTTAGTCTGATAAAGAATTACAGAGCCAGGGGCTCATGTTCAAGGGTGGGTGGAAAGGACCAATGCTGAGAAATGGATCGACAATGTGTTTTCATGGTTTCTTGGTCCAGTTTTCATAAATTATTGGCTAATTTCAGAGGATGTGGGTAGAATGATCCAGGTAGGACAGGGCTTAGGAACCTGACTTCAGGAAGTTATGATTTCTTCTATTTAGGGAAATGCAAACAAGTGTTGAGCTGGGTGGGTGCATGAAGTTGGAGATAAAGGGAGATTGGGGCTTTTGAAAGGGTTTAGGGCTTTAGGAGATCAGTTCTAAGATAACTGCCTGAGTTCAAGATGTAAATTACAATGGCTATTGGCATCTTTTGAAAAAAGCAAACACACACACACACACACACACACACACACACACACACACACACACACACACACGCGCGCGCGCGCACACACACACACACGCGCACACACACACACACATCCTCAGCAGGATCATACCCAGAAACTGAGAGTGAGGGCCTACTTGTCCTTGAAATTGAGGTCCTCACTGTCTGAATCTGCCACCAGAAGCAGCTCTGAAGGCTTCTGGAGAACTGCTGCTTCCTAGTCACAAAGAATCTTGAACATGAAACTTGGACATAAAACTCAGACATGAAGCTTAGACATGAAGCTCGGACATGCTGGTTTTGATATTAGTATAGGAATCAGCAGCAGCAGCAAGGGCACAGATTAACTCAATAGCAAAAGGGAGGTTGGACAAACAGAAGGCAGGCGAGGTAATTTTTCTTCTGCCTTTTTATGTGCACTGATATTAAAAGGCACCTCCCACAATCTCGGAGTGCATCTTCTCATATCAGTCAAAGAAATCAGCATGCTTTTGCAGGTGAGACTTCCTTGTCAGATGATTCCGATATGTGGCAAACAGACATTAAAGCCATCGATAATACTTGAGATTGGAAAACACTGTGATGTCCAGACAAAGCAAAGGAACAGAGAAGACATAGCTGTGGCTCCAGCTCAGACAAATGCCCAAGACACTGTGAAACACGTGGGCCTGAAAATATGACCTTGAGTTTTGTCATCATTAGAAGCAGGCAAGAGGTAATTAAGAAAAAAAGGTTATGGGACCCTGTCTCTTTTAATTAGAGATTATGTTTAATAAATTCAAGAAATATGAGTAGTGAATGATTATTTTGGCAAAAATATCTTATAGTGTAATGGAAGGCATTGTTAAGTAGATACAGACTTGGTCTTTATATGAGAGAAAGTGAATTAGTGACTGTCACTGGAGGAAGGCCCCCGGCATTATTCTAGTTTTGTCCTATTCAATCCATATTTGTTTGATTGCCTTTTTAACTTCACAAGTCAGATGCAAGCCTGGGGATGCTGATCGAGTTTGTAGGTAACAGTTGGGAAGCAGAACTAACACCATAAAAGACAGAATCAAAATTCAGAGCCACCCAACAGCTTTGAATGCTAATTTGAAATCTGCAAGACAAAATGTTAGCAGGATAAATCTGGAACCTAGTGTTTAGGTTAAAACAAAACTGAAGCCGTACAAACATGGAGAAATCTGACTTACTACTTATTTATGTGAAAAAAAACAAAACAAAACTGTAGCTGATCACATGCTTACTCTCAGTGGTACTACCGATAAAGAGTACTAATGAGTATTAAATGTTTACATCTACTCTTTGTACTGTTAAGAACCCACTCAGAGTCATGGACTGGTCTAGAGACCTAGTTTCTAAAATGACACATTCTGCAAAGCACCTGTCCAGAGGAGAGCAGCCTGCCTGTGTTGGTATGGCAAGTGTCTGACTCAGTGACAGTATGTCACCAGATTCACAGGATCTGTCCATCAAAGAGGTTCCTCTACAATGAAGCTAGGGGTTGAGATCTCTTAGTAATGGGTGATAAAATGATTCCTGCCTTACACATGGATGGAACTGGAAAAATTCATCCTGAGTGAGGTAACCCAGACCCAGAAAGATGAACAGGGTATGTATTCACCCATAAGTGTATATTAGACATAAAGCAAAGGATAACCAGGCTACAATCCACAATCCCAGAGAAACTAAGTAATTAGGAGGACCCTAAAAGAGACATCCATGGATTCCCCTGGGAGGGGGAAATAGATAAGATTTCCTAATAAGTTAGGAGCCTGGAGAGTAAGGGGTGATAGAATGAGAACATGAGGGAACAGGATGGTAGAGTTGGGGGAGGGATGAAGAGAGAGGGAACAACAAAGTAGATATCTTGACAGTGGAAGCCATTTTGAAGCTTGGAAGAAATGGGATGCTAGGAAAGCTCTCAGGAATCCACAAGGAGGACCCCAGCTAAGACTCCAAGCAATAGTAGAGAGGATGTCTTAATTGCCCTTCCCCTGTAATCAAACTGATGACCACCCTAATTGTCACCATAGAGCCTTCATCTAGCAACTGATAGAAGCAGATGCAGAGACTCACATCTAAGCACTGGGCCAAGTTCCCAATCCAGTCAAAGAGAGGGAGGAAGGATTATATGAGCAAAGGGGTCAAGATCACGATAGGGAAACCCACAGAGACAGATGATTAGAGCTATTGGGAGCTCATTGACTCTGGAATGACAGCTGGGGAGCCTGCATAGAACCAAACTATGCCCTCTGATTGTTTTGTGGCTTGGGTAGTTTGTGGGGCCTCTGGCATTGGAGCCAAAATTTATCCCTGGTGCATGAACTGGCTTTTTGGAGCCCATTCCCTATGGATGGATACCTTTTTCTGCCTTGATATAGAGAATAGGGATGGATCTTACTTCAACCTGATGTCCCAGACTTTGTTGACTCTCCATGGAGGCCTATCCTCTTTGAGAAGTAGATGGTAAGGTAGGGAGAGGCTGAGGGATGAGTAGGAGGAGAGGAGGAGGAAAGGAGAACCGTGGTTGGTATGTTAAAAAAAAATCTGTTAAAAGATGTCAAAAAATAATAATAATAAAAAAGATTCTTGCCTTAGGTGAGAGTGGATGAAGTCACACCCAGAAGAATATGTCTAAGTTACTGCATTCCGGGTGGTTGATACATTCTGAACTTCAAAGACAGCACCCAGCCTCCCAGGAATCACCTGAGACTGGATATGCAGGACAGGAGGACCCTGGAAGGAAAAGACTGACTGGGGCATTAAGAATAGATAATACACAAGTGAAGGCCTGCAGGCATACCAGGAGAAGCTCCTTGGTGTAAAAGGAAGCTGAGTTCACAGTTAGTGTTTATTAAATGTCAAATAAATGAAAAGATCTAGATTCACCCATGTGTATGCTGTTGGCTTCTAGCCAGAGCCTCAGCAACCATTCTCTCCAGTAGTTCCAGGATCATTATCTATTGCTTTTGGGTTCCCAGTAAGACTTCAGCAGTCCAGCACCAGAGACCTGTGCCTGGAAGAACTTGTCTATCTTGATCATCCCTACCCACAAGGCGTACAAGTGTTACATGCTTTTCTGGAAGTATGTGCCCTTGCCTCCTGTCATTCTTCCAGCACTTAGACTGGAAACGCTGCTTTCTTACACTCTAAGTAATTACCAAGACCACTTCATAACCGTTTTCCCAGCCCACAGATCTTTCCTCAGCAAAAGAAGCTCTCTGGTGTCCTGCTCTCAGAATACCCTTCTGCTGTTGAGGGGTAAAACAGTTGCCAGCTCTGTGTGCCCCGGGGTATCTGTCACTGTACCTGTGTTTGGTAATTGGAGCCCCAGTACTTGGATACCAGCATTACTGCCTCTATTTCAAGCTGGTCTCCCTTTTTCCTCCACACCCAGTGGCAATTCCCTCTCTGAACATTTCAAACTTTGCCTGCGGTGTAACTTGTCCTGTTGTCCTTCCACATTTAATCCAGTTCTGGAGTTTCTAGGAGTCTGACCTTGAAGAGTGGCATCAATGGCCTTCTGCCATTTTCAGGCTCTGTAGCGTCTGTAACTCATTACCAGGTATGGTCTCCTGATTCAGCCCAGCCCAGCATTGTGCCCTTTAATGGCCCATTTCAAGTCTTAGTCATGTGAAGAACCCTGAGAGCTTTGCTTTCCTGTGGATGCCACAGTACTGGTTGGATGTCTAGCAACACTGAGGTAAAGGAGGGAGGCTTGACATCCTCAGGCAGAGTAACAGAGAAGGTCCCTTAAGGACTGCACATCTTTCTGAATAGCTCACCTTTCATGCTCAAATACCTGGATGAAACTGCAAAAAAGTCAAGAGGGGACAGTCTCTTTTGGATTCAGAAGAGGTACTAGTGGGCACACTTTCCTATCTCCTTATGGTTCCATCAAAACCTGCTGGGACACAAGAATATTAATAACTGGAAACAAGTCATTCATTCTGTGACACTACCCTGTGGGTTCCAGAATCCTCCCTCAGCTGGAAACCAGCCGCCTTTTGCCAGAACCCCAGAAATCCTAGGATCAGTTGTCATAACTGGCCTGCAGATGTTCTACACTTGCCACTAGTTCTACACTCAGAATGCACATCAGGCTTGCACAAGGGCAATGGGTCTTCTCCCCTAGCTCTGAGTCCATGCATGTCACCTGCTGTTTACAACCTTGAGCTCTCTGACTTTTTCCCACACCCTTGGCAGCTGCACATGTCTCCAAAACCTTTCAAATTTCCCCCTTGTAAGACTTCTAGCATCCCCAGAGCTCACCTAAGCCACTTCCATTGATCCTCTGATGCAGGGCCTCAGACAAGAGAAAAGAATTTCTTTTGCTTCCACAACTATTTGATGCCATGCAAGAAAGTACCAGACAGCAGTACAGCCATCCTCAACCATGAATATGTTTACAAATTAGATCTGTATTGGAGATCTATAAACTAGGAGATGGGAAAGCTGGGGGTGTGATTATTAATAAAGCACTAACATCAGAAGTTTAAATCCACACATGCCCCTTTTTTGCCAAAGATATTCAAACTATATTAAAAAAAGAAAGAAAGGTCAGACATGGCTAACACTTTATAGTATTTCTGTTACTAACAATGGTGTGAAGGCCACATCAATCACTATAAAATGCCATGATTATGGGGGTCGCTTACCTCTGTTATTACCATCTCCTCTCACAGTATTTCCCTCAACATTCACAATCAGAGAACATCTTCTGTGCCCAGTGTCCCGGTGTCTGTGCCTTGCTCTGTGGCTGACTTGATTCCTTGTTCACTGTCTGGTGATTCATTGCACTAAATACCATTTTCCTGATAATTAAAAACTGTTCACTGGCAAGTGGGAGCAGGAACAGGCTGATGCGGGATTTATGCAGAAACACAAAATGAGCCGGAAGACAAATGGCCTGCTCCGCCTAGCAAAAGGCATTTTTTTTCCCCTTCCTCATCTTCTGGGATGTGAGAAAGGCTGGCTAGAGCTTGGGAGCACAGTCTAAGGAGATGTGTCCTCATATGAGGAGGAGTCTCCATTGTATTCATATGCTTAGCCAAATCCCTCTGTTAATTTGGAATACAAAGACGCCTGCCTGCAACCTGAGGAGCTGGGGTCAGGGCCATTTTTTCTTCCTGCCTTACTGGACTCGGAACAAGCTGTGGCTAGAGGAATGATACTAAGTTTGAACCTTTTCTTAGACGTTGATTGAACTTTCCCAGTTTCCTTCCTCCACATAATAATGCTTTTACTCAATGTCAAGGAAACCGGGGAGTGATTCTTATGATGCATTAGATGTAGGATTCAGGGCATTCATTTTCTTTGGACATTTCAACAGATCATAGTCTTGGGCTTTAAGCAGACTTCTTGGCTTCCAGGGAAATGCCTCAGTAATAGCCAAAGCCCTCTGACACAGCAAAGCAGCTGTGGTGTTACATGTATGTACATGTGAGGGAAAATGCATGCACATATGTATTCACACTTTTCAATTCCTCAGATGTCTCTTGGGGAGTTAAAAAAAAAACAAAACCATGAATCATCACAGGGTAGGCATTTTCCCATCTGAGTGCACTTTGGGGCACTTTGCTGGCCTAAAGAATAGAGGCTCCATCAAGAGATGAGCTGTCTCTCCTTTCTGGGAATAGCTTCTTCCCCAAACTGGCTGGGGCCAATATCTGTAAAGCTCATTAGCTCAGAATCCTTTCCCATTCATCCTCATATATGTCTTTACTTGCAAACCATTCATTACAGCCCATTCTAGATTGTTTAATTAAGTTTCCATGGAAGAACTCCTTCAGGACAGCTTAGCATACATCTTTAAAAGCCCTTGATCTAAAATAACAAGGTAGTTATTTTGAAAGTAACTAATATAACCCTAAGTGGCTTACATTCCCCCACTGCCCACAATGCCTCACTTCCTTTTCTTTCTCCCTGCACACTTCTAAGAAAAAAAAAAAAAAAAGAGAGAGAGAGAAAAAAAAAAAACTGTTCATAACAGTAATGAGTCTATTAGTCAGGGAGTCTTCCCAGTACCTGGGGTACTGTGCTGGCCTGCCACTTGTCATGGAGACTTTAGTCTCACAGGCAAGCTGAAAGTCTCTGTTCTCCTTTTGGTAGGGAAGCTGCTGTAAGAGATAAACCTGAACTTGCTGTATTTTTAAGAATTGAGAAAATACTTTAGGGGTCTAATGTCACCTGCAGATCTCAGCACCAGGGATTCGCAGATACTGACGCTGCCCTGGTGTTCTTTTCATGTATCTTTTGTTTTTGCATTTTGAGGGATTTTGTATTGTTTTATCTGCTTCCTTTATCCTTCTACCATAGTGGCTGACCTTCACCATCATCTCTGTGTTTCTTTACCTGACTATGTTCTCTGGCCCTGGAGTCCCCCTCTTGCTCATGTCACTGGCCATTCAATGCCTAAATTTTGACTATGGCAGTCACTATGGAAACACCTTGTCTATCTGTATTCACCCTAGAGAAAGCCCATTCTGAAGCTTGTGTTCACGCATCCAAGTTCACAGAGTGTCCTCGAGAAGATAAAGCCAGTTACACAAACCTACAATAGCCAACAGCTTAAGGACACACCTTATATCTGCCACCTTTTGTTCCCTATTTGTCTTCCCGTTTTCTTCCTGGACTTCTTGGCAGACAAGCCATTTGCTTTCCTAGATTGGCTTTTAGGGTAGTTTCTAGAGGAACAGTAAGTAGGGCTTGGGCAACCTGGAGATGCTGGGGCTTCTCACAAGGTGGAATTCTGGCCACTTGTATTTGCTCTTCACCTGTTCTGCACAGCAGGTGAGAAATCAATGATGCTTCATCTCTACTTTGCCCTTGCTCTGGCACCACTGAGGGCATTCTCACTCATGTTCACGTGTAGGTACTGCTATCCCTCAGGGAGTCAAGTGTACACCAGCCTCCTGCAGCCAAGAGTCACTCTGAATGTGGCCCAAGACAAAAATCATAAGTTTACTTAAATCATTAGGTTTTGTTAAATTGCCTTTTGTAAAGCCCAATTGCATGGTTTTTCAAGCATAAAGTTTGTTGATAGTGTCTACAGATTGGGCAGAAACAGAAGTAAGGATCTCTGTTTGCTTTGCCCAAATCTTAGTGTGTTCCAAAGTGAAAGACACCACCAGGTTTTGTAGTTTCCATGTATCTATCGGTAGGCGTGGCAGGAGCCCTGCAAGTGCAGGTTCATGAGTAAATGTACGCACATTGGTTGGGTGGGCAGCGGTCAAGGTCAACCTTGTTTGTCCTTATGTGTTGTCCAACCCTCCCTCCCTCCCTCCCTCCCTCCCTCCCTTCCTTTCTTTCCTCTCCTTTCTTCCTCTTCCTCCTCCTTTTCCTTCCTTTTTTGAGACAAGCTCTCTCTTTGGAACCTTACTATTACTTTAAGCCAGGCTGGCTGGGTAGCAGTCCCTGGGGAATCACCTGTTTTTACTTCCCCAGCACTGGGGTTACAATCCAATGCCACTATACCCAGAATTTTACGTGGATATTAGGGTCACACTCAGGTCGTCATGCCTGCAAGATAAACACATTCCTGACTGAGCTCCCTAACCTCTCATTCCCTACCACCAGAAGCTTTCTAGAATGTGTTAACGAGTTTCAAACAAGCAGTCCAGAATACTAGGAACTAGTATTGGTTAAGGACAGAAGAACCTATCTTTTCGGAAAACCTGTTTCTCATGTCACGGCATTTGACATCCTTTGGCTTCAAAAATAAGTCTTCCCCATTCTTTGGTGTATCTTCTTTTCGCTTTTGGATTGTGTCCTAGGATTTTAATACTTTCCGGAATAAGGAGAAAACCAAGGAATTCAGAGAGGGGTCAGATGTTTTTCTGATGGAAAATGACAGAACTGGAGCATGGGCAGAAGGCTGGGAGGTAACGCGGAATCAGCTGTGGGTGAGGCACAGAGAGAAGGCTTTGGGAACCTGAAGAGCAGCCTTGGCTTGGATACCCACCACCACATGTAGATACCCACCTGACGTGACCCTGGTATCTGTCTCCTCCATGAGCACACCACAGTAGTCAGCAGGGGAGTGGCAGCAGACCCTACAGCCTGTCTTTTGGAGGCCCCATCTTTCACCATTGAAAATTGTGGAAACAATTTCTACACTCCACTTAATGACACACCAAACAAGTTGAAAATTTACACTTCAAATAAGTCCATCTGTTTTATCTGTTCCATTAATTTTTTTAAGTCCCCTGTCCTCTACTTTTTGAAAATATTTTTTTCTTGCAATGACAATTCTCCATTTTGTCCTCAAGCACACCTATCTTGCTAATATATATATAATTGACAAGGTCTATATTTATTTATGTATTTCTCATCTACCATTTTATTCATTTTTTCATACTTCAGTGTGTCTGAAGGCATGAGAGGGTTCAATTACCATTTTCCTTTTGTTCTACCCCATTTTTCCTATGTAGACATTGCTCTTTCCTGCATTAGGATTTTCTAAGCTTTTCTCCTTATATTTTCTCTTCCAGTGCACAGTGTTGGCACTGCTGTCTTAAGGGTTTTCTAATAGCAATTTCTTCCTTTTTAAAAAGTCTATTTTCACCCCTCTCGTGGCTGTGGAACACAGCCGTCCATTATAACCTTAACAGTGGCCTCCACTCAGGAAAGTTGTCAAGCTGATAAATACTGATATTTACCCTACCATTTTACCACCCCTTTTCTGCTAATGCATTTGGTTGGCATCAATCAGCTTCTTTGCCTTCCGTGAGTGCCTGGTGTGGGAACTGGTCCCGAGCTGTCATTTACAAGTAATCTGTTCTACATTTCATCAAGAGCATAGTAAGAGAATAAACCAGAGGAGAAGTAGAGGGCAGGGAACCAGAGTGGTCCAGGAAGAAGAGAGATGGGGAAGCCCAAGAATAAGAGATGGGGTAGAGGAAGTTTATAGCAATCTGATTAAGAGAAGGATCCCTCCCAGGAATACCCTTGGTACTGGGGACATCAGTAGTAGTAGTGACCCGTATCCTATCTGAGATGTTAACCTGCTTATTTCATCCAATAAGGTTCCCCAGGGATGAAGATCTACATTGATCCCTTCACTTATGAAGATCCCAATGAAGCTGTCCGGGAGTTTGCCAAGGAGATTGATGTATCTTTTGTGAAAATTGAGGAGGTCATCGGAGCAGGTATGACTCTTACCTCCCCTGTCTCTGTCTTCTCGTTGTCCAAACACTATCTTCCTACTATTCTAGGTATCTTTTATTTTTTTGAAAGATGAATCTGGACCACTAAAACATACAAGGATGTTGCTCAAAACCTTTGGGGACTTTAGTCACCGTGGCTAAGCTTTCTTGGAGAAGCACAGAAGTCAGCTCTAGTTTTCAAAGATTCAAGAGTAGCTCTAGAGACAGACCAGGAAGCCTACACAAGGAGAGAGATGGAGAATACTTAGTCATGAAGATAGGAATAAACAGCTTAAAAAGCTGATCTAGTATCCCACTTGCTTAAAATGGCATCTCAGTGACTTTGGGCAAAGACTTCTCCCCACGCTTTGAATTCTCCTTTCCCTCACTCACACACTTGCACCCAGATGAGGCATCAGAATAGAATCCCAGCCTAGATTAGAACTAACTGCTGAGGTGCTCCCAAGAAATCACACCAAGAGACTGATTCAGAAAACTCACCTTTCTTTAACAGACTATACAGTAAATCTGTCTATAGTCCCCAGCCTGATTCATGTAGAATGGGTGAGATGTCTTAATGGTAGATAAAAATATTCCAGACATCATTTCTTTATAAATGATCTCTTTACTACTTTGATTTGGGTCTCCTCTCCAACTTTATTTTCTTCGACAGCGTTCTTTGTCTTTGGTTTTTATTAGCCATTGCTTGGGCTGTCTTCTTCATTGCTCCTGGCACAAAGGAGTTTTATTCTTGTCACTGGACTCCTGTAGAATGAAACCTTCCAATACCGTTTTAATTCAACAAAGCATGTTTAAACAATGTTCAGCAGACAGCCACTTCCTATGTTATCTCCTTCTCTCAACATACTAAGGGCCAAAAAGCTACTTCTGGAATTGGGAGTCACATTGGAAAGCATAATCCAGTAAGACACCATCTCCGTGCTTCGGGTTCTTCTTAGTGCTGCATCCCCCCCCCTCCCCCCGCCTCACTGTGGAAGGCCCTGGAATTCTTCCTGTCACAACACACCACCACTTACCACCAAACCCTCACGAGTTCCAGCTGGCCAATTAGAATCTTATTCACCAAGGTCCCTACATGTTTCCCATTGACAATCATTAAATGTTTTACTGAACCATGACTTTCACTTCTTTGTCGATAATTTTCCCTTCCTCTTTAGACACTGACATATTTAAGGATGATGTGTTTGGAAGGTTGGATACCAGATAAATTGGATTGTTCTTACAGGCTCCGATTTCTCCAGGAAACTTAAGAGTGTTGGGAAGGCGTGCCTGCTGTCTTGCATTCTGTTTGCCCATGTTATTAATTGTTGTTATGGCTCACAGTAATGGTGCTAGTGATTTTAATGTTGTTATTTATGTCGTGTGCTTAGAGTGATGTGTTCTGGACTGCATTTCATCCCAGACAGCACACATCAACACCCCTACTGCCTTTGTCAGGGGACGAGTAAAGAGCCTTCTCACTTTATGATCCTGCCGGGGAGCTACAATTTGGGGTGAGCTCACCAACTGCGGATGCTCATAAAGGGACAATTGATGGTCCCACTCTAACTCTATCCTTCACCTTCCACTGTGTGAAGCATTTGCCAGTGCTGCTTTGTTTGAGCATTCAGCTTAGAGGAGGTCCAATGCTTTTGGTGTGTCTTGCATGGTATTAAGAAAAATGCTTTTAACAAATTACATGATGCTCAGCAGCATAGCATTAAGAAATGTGTCTGATCCCTGCTCTCTACCAAAGCCTATCCCAGGACTGATCCCTGTGGGTATTAACTCACTGTTCACAACTGGATGCAGTTTTAACACAAAACACTCTACCAACACATTCCATTCCTCCGTATCCTTCCTCACTGAGGTTGGCTCCCCTTTTGCTAATAAAGAGCTTGGTTGCAAATAGCAATTAGAAATATAATAGGCATGTTTCTCCTTAGCCACACAGAAGAGTTGGTGTAGAAAAGAGAAAACTGGTTTGCAGTATGGAATAAAAATATCAAAAAACAAAAGGAAAATCCAGGAAGGAAAAATCAACAGTCAACCAATCTGACCCCCTCCCTTCTTCCTTTTCTCTCCCTTCCTTCCTCCCTCCCCATCCCTCCCTCCCTCTCTCCACCTCCCTCTCTTCTTCCCTCCTTTTCTTCCACCTCTTTTTTGTCTCCTTCCATAAAAAAGCTTTCAATGGGTACCTTCTGTACACTGAAGTGGATTTCCTAAGAAGAATAAATGGTCCCTATGTTCTAAAGGCTGACAGACTTAGTGGGAAGTAAGCAAAGTGGTCACAGTGAGCTATTTCACATTGTCACAGTGCAGGCGCAGAGGAACACTGGGCCCTTGAAGAATGTGTGTAGTTCCATGGGCTGAGGGTCCTGGAGGATCAGGACGGCCCCTGGATTGCTTACTTTTCTTCTGGTGACCAGACACTTGACAAGAAGCACTCAAGATTAGAAGAGTTTATTTTGGCTTATGGTTTAAAAAGGGATGCAGTACATCCTGGAGGGATGACAGCAGGAGACTGAGGCACAAGGAATGAAGAGATTGAGAGATGAGGGGGCACCATAGGGAGGATACAGCCTTGGAGATGCTTGCTGGCAAGGAGGTCTTGGGGAAGAGAGACCTGAATGATGACTAAGGACAAATCAGCTTGAATGCAGTAAGTGTACACACAGAGAGAGTCTTGATGGCCTAGAGATGAAACAAATGTACTATAGATTTTCCCAAGGGAAAAAAGGAATTCTTGAACAGATTGAACAATAGGATAGTGTTCAGAGAGTGCACCTTGGAAACTGCTGTAGGTCTGATGGAAAGGAGATTATGAGAAAGAGTGGATAAGCTTTCTGAAGCCTGGAGACAAGTTTGTCTAGATGTGGAAAGAGGTTCTGAAGGGGGTGATTCTGAGATAAAGTGATGGGAGATGGCATTGACCCAACTAGATATCCAAGCTGGAGTAGAATAGCAAATGAATCTACTATGTGATTTAGTGACTGGATTTGGTGGGGGCAGTTGGCATGGAGGCTGGGCCCAGAAATGAGGGCATCAAGTTAAGTAACAAGAAGGAATAGTAAGTCTGCCTGTCACCTAGAGTGGGAGTGTTGGTTATGTGTATGAGTAAAGGTCAATGGAGCAGAATCTGGAAACCACGAGACAGGAAATTACATTAACTTCAAAGTATCTTCTGAAGTTGTTTAGGGTATTGAACGAATGAGTGAAAAATAATCATCGTAGAGCTTGAGGTGATACCACTCAAGAAGATTAATATGTCATTAATATGTAGTTGTTTCAGTCTACGAATCCTCTGAGACTCACCATTATGTTAGAGGGAGAGAAGGCATGTTCTTTCATTAACCTGGGACCTGACCTAGTGTATGGAACTTTGTTGTTTGAGTAAAAGTTCATCAGATGCGCTGATGACAGTGGGAACTTGGAGGAAAAGATGTGGCAGGGGTAAAAAGTTTGAGAGCTAGACAGAGTTTGAGGGAATGTGGATGAGACAGAGACAGACTAAGGCCAGTGAATTTGGCACTCTGAAGGTGGCCCACTGGAGCGAGGGAAAGCTAATACATCCCCTTTATCATGTAGACAATGGGGTCAACTGAACTTTCTATAGAGGAGACAGCATAGCAATCTGGTTTGGATGGAGGCTATCAGCTCATGGTTTCCATGGGTGTGGCTAATAGGAGTCACCTTATTGGTCACTTTCAGCTCTTTGATTAGTTTTGGTCAGTTGGACTTCCCTAGAGACTCAGTCAGGGTTGCCATATATATTCTTACAAGACGAAAAGCACTCCACAACTATGCAGTAATCTGAGCATATGGCTGTTAAGTACATAAAATTGTAGATAGGGGATGTCATTAGAGGCGTTATCCAAGGAAGAGCATGCCAACTGCATTTTAGGAAATAAGCGTTCATCTCTAGTAGCTACTAATACTATAGATGATTATGTACAAGAAGTCTGCTTGCAGGGGAGGACTCAGTAAGGGAATGGATGCTGTATAGAGATGGATATGTGCTTGCTATATGGGGTTGTTATCTTTGGATGGAAGGGTTTTAGAAGAGGAGCCCAAGGAGATATCTCCAGGAAATATAATTGAAGTGTGCGGTTCATTCTTAGCACGTGCTGTGTACCTGGTACTACCTTGCATAATTCACAAGTACTGTGCATTTAATTTTTGTAATAGCCCGTGAGTCAGTTGGTGTTTATGTGTGTACGGGTTTTTAGACTGGTGAGGAAGTCGGCATGCAGAGGATGCCTGTTGCAGGCTGTGCTGCCCTTGAGTTAATGATGCAGCTACAATTTAAACCCAGATGTGGCGGATCCAGAGCTGGTAAACGAAACCCCTGAACTTGCTTCCACTTTCGTTGCTGTGGAAAAGAGTAACTAAATACACAGTCATTGCTTGTGATGCTAAACTCTGCCCAGCAGTTAGAGTAGCCAGGCTTTTTTTTTTTTTTTTTTTTTTTTTTTTTTTTTTTTTTTTTTTTTTTTTTTTTTTTTTTTTTGCTAGGAATTACAATACTTAAATTATAAAGACTGTCCTATGGTCCCTAGAAAAAGCCTAACCTTCATAGAATACACTCTACATTTCTCTTGTCTCTGTTCTCATTCTAAGAATGTCATAAGATCAATAAGGCCCCAAACATTTTTAGATTTATACTTATATATGCTTAATTATGAAAATAAGGTCATTATATACACATCTGTAATCCCATGCATGGTTTCATATATAAACACATGTGATGCAGAAAGTGTGCTGTTGTCTAACAATCACAAAGAATTACTGTAAAAAGAAGTTCATTTTGCCCTTCACCATCTCATTCCATTCTGTAAACATTGTGACCATAAAGTCAGTCCCTCTCAGGCACTTACTATAGCAGCCTGGGTAATGGACATGAGGGGAACTCTGCTGAAAGAATGATAATTGGTTGTGTTCAACTAGTAATGTCTGTCCTCTGTGCATGGCCAGGAGATGGTGAGAAGCATGCCATAGTCCCTATCACTCTGGGTTTAGTCATAACCTACTTGTCTTGCACAGGCTATTGTGTTGAAACTTGCTTGAAATCATTTTTTCGAACCTAGCTTAAATTTATTCTTTAAAAGTTCCATATCGAGCATATGCCTGAATTAGTAACTAGAATTTCTGCTCTCCATTTTCTCCCCAAGGCAGTTTGAGACTTCAAAATGCTGCTAAAGGGGGGGGGTACAATTGAGGTGTAGATTTCTCCTGCATACAGCCAATAGCTGCTGCTTGAAGTACCTGCTGGCAGGTTGAATGTTTCATTTCCAAAAATTGAAAATTCTTTCCTTCTGATTTTATATATAACAGTTGAGGTATTTAATGGTGCCGAAACACTGTTTCTCTCTTCCTCATTTTGTCAAGGAAGGTAGGAAAGAGACATTGGCAAGGCTGCAAATTTTAAGGAATAGTTTCCACAGCTGTCAGGGAGGGCTGTCAGAGGAACCAGCTAGAAGACATCCACTGACAGCCAAGAGGAAAGTGCCCCTCG
This sequence comes from Phyllotis vaccarum, assembly GCA_033318265.1. Taxonomy (NCBI): domain Eukaryota; kingdom Metazoa; phylum Chordata; class Mammalia; order Rodentia; family Cricetidae; genus Phyllotis; species Phyllotis vaccarum. The sequence goes on from JARWLC010000004.1 coordinate 108,067,372, forward strand.
GAGGAGAGCCAGACATCAGAATCACTGGGAAATGAGCTAACATCCAGATTCCAGGGTCCTATCCATCAAGCCTCTAGTAGAGCTGGTGGGACCCTGGGAATCTGTATTTTCCAACAAGTTTCAGATACAGATGCTAGGCAAGACACACTGAGGGCCACTGAGAGCCACTGAGTGCCCTTGGCCTCCATACTGGCTGGATGCTGGAGCTGAGCCCTGAGCAAATAGATGTAAGGCTATCTATGAGAGAGGACCTGCATCCGTTTCAGAGATGCATGATGATCAAGGTCTACCCAGATCAAAATTGGGCACACTATATCTACTGTAGATAAGAATATTCAACAAATAACCAACTACAAATACTCTCCAATGGAATCAGTCCGTATTCACACTCCAATGTGTTGAAATATTTTATTAAGAAATTTAGAAAAGTGTGATCCTAATGTGTTCACATAAACAGGGGCATCCTTAAGATTTCAGGTCTTCACACAAGACACCATCGAGTTCTGTTCTAATTGAAGGAAATTATCAGAAAGCAGAAATAAGAATGTGTGTAAATTGTTGCTTGGTTTGCTCACTTGCATATTTTTGTGACTGAGTCTCACTGCACAGACAGTCTGTTCACAGCCTATGTTGATGCCTTCTGCATACCAAAACACCCAGGCAAGTGCAGTTTTTGAAGTTAGTATCTGTACTAAAGTTAGTACATAAGTTAAAGAATATGTGAATGGCACTATCTTAGAACACAAATGGCATAAGTCCTGAGTTTTTCTTGTCATTAATGACGGCAATATGACCATGGGCTTCTACCTCCCTGTGAGGCTGTGGAAATGCTAAATGGCCAGAGACCCCTGATTTTATCATGCTAGGCTTGCCGGGGTTCTTGGCAAAGGGAATTCCCATGGCCTCTTGCATCTGTTGTGGGTCAGGTACCTGTAAGTCTTGAAAAGCTACAGAGACCTTTGCCTCCTCACCTTTGTAACCCATAATGTCCCCAAACACCCTCTCCCCACACTCCTGTTTCTTTGGTTTACACTCACCACCCACATGTATCTTTAACTGTTTGACATTTAGAGAACCTCTCTTGACTCCCAGGTAGGAAGGTAAGGCATCCTTCTGCTTCTTCCTATTAAGTAGTGATGAGACCATTTGAGTCCTGGAGACATAAGGGTCAAGGCAGCGTTCATTGACTGTCTAGAATGCTGGAGCAGACATGAAGCTCCCTCCTGACCTCCTCCATTGCACTGAAGGCCACTTAATTATGAGGCATTTTTGAGGGAAGCCTTGATACTGAGTGGCTTACTTTGGGGTTGGTGCTTTAAAGGCCTCCTGGCTCAGAAACTATTAAATTTCTCTAATTTTCCAGAACCTCCTCTCTCTGTCTCTGATTTGTTTTTTTGTTTGTTTGATTGTTTGTTGTTTTGAGACAGGGTTCTCTGTATAACGGTTCTGGATATCCTGAAACTCAGTTTTTAGACCAGGCTGTCCTTGAACTCACTGAGACCCACCTGCCTCTACCTCTCATGTGCTGGTATTAACTGCATGCACATGCCAGGCTCATAATCTCCTTTCCACCACCAAAGAATAGATTTTTGACCACTAAATTCACCAGTGACTACACCCACCTCCTCACCCTACCCAAGGTAAACATGCTTTTATTTTCTTACTTTCAAAGAATGAGATGAGACCCCACAGAAGGGATAATCTGAAGCCTCAGTCTTAGAAAGACCAACTTGAAGACCAGTTAGCCGTAAAGATCAAACGGTCAAATAAAAATAATCTCATCTACAATGTCCTCGGGGGAGACAACTTCTCAACAGCACTCTTTCCTGGTTAGGTGTCCTCCATTCCCTCCACATGCATCAGTAAAGCCTACGCTGTGCTCCTGGCCATGTGCAGACTGAGGCAGCCTGCACGCAAGCTCAATGGAGTCAAAAGAAGTCCCAGACTCCAGGGCTTGGGTCAGTCCACGAATCTGGTTGTCAGATGCTGGGGTTTAAAGCACAGTTCTTGGCCTTGGTCACACCTCAGGGGCACCTGGGATCCAGGAATAGGGACAGTACCCTCATTCAGGGACCCATGTTCAGAAAGGCTTCCTTTCAGTTTTATGATCTCCTGTCTCCATCTTGAAATCCTTCATATTTTTACAACAAAGAGCCCTATATTTTCATTTTCTACCAGGAACTGGAATTGTATAGTCAGTCCTGTAGACTGCTTTTCAATATAAATTCCCAGGTTGCACCCAGATAAATTGCTCAGAATCTCCACATGAAACCCAAGTATTTGTACTCTAATTGCACAGACAGCTAACACAGAACAGAGTTTGCTAACTGTGGTGTGTATGTGTATGGTTGGGGCACATCAAGTTTATCTTGTGCATTTTCCCAAACTACACGCACAGACTGATAAATAATCTGGTTCTACCTAACTCCCAGGCAATAATTCCACTGATAGAATTATTCTGATATGGGTGATAGCACATGCCTGTAAAACCAGCACTCAGGAAGCTAAAACAGGAGCTTTTTTTTACTGTCAATTTAAGGATGGTCTGGACTACAGACCATGACTCAGACAGGCAGACAGCGAGGAAGGCCAGAAAGACAGGAAAGAAAGGAAGGCAAGAAAGTACCATGCGCCCTTCCCTGGGTACTGACTTGCTAGATAGTCATGCTTAAAGCTGTAAGCTGGGCAGGATGTTCTCTGAATTGTGACTGTATCCAATGGCAAATGGTAAGAAGTGAAGTGGATGGAGCCAGGGCCCTGACTGACTTTCAGATGTCTGGTTTGGAAGCAGGCTTTTGGTGTCTCCTTGCTGATTTGCTATTAGTAAAATGGAAATTTTATTTGCAGAAATGTGATGTGTTTAGACAGAAAGACGTATGCAATAGCCGCTGACCAATAGATAAATACTTGTAGGCTGTCTTCACGCAGAAGAAATAGTAGTATACCCTTCCTCCTAAACTCTCAACTATACCTTTCTCCTAAAGGAAGCTAGAACTCATGGCAACAAGAAGAAATACTAACCAATATTATTCAATTGGCATAGTTACCAAATAGACAATTTGTGTTCACAGTTCCAAAATAATAGGTTATCAGAAGGATGGGTTCTACTTTATATGCATGTTATATATGTATGCATATATATGTAACACGTACACTTATACATATGCATATATAAAGAAACATGTGTGACAGGTCCCTGTTTAGTATTTGACTTGACTCAAGTTAGGCTGATTATAGCAACTCAACATAAAATTAACTAAGCCAAGTTTGCTAATCTTACTCCCATCTCCTATCTTCAGCCTTCTCATATAACCATCTTAAAAATAATTTGATGTTACATTTGATATGTAATTTTCACAATTATCCGTTTATACTGGCTTGCATTCCATAGGGGCACACACAGCACGTGTTCTGTATGTTGTTCTGTAACTCACTCCCCTTCTCTTATTCACTTAATAGAGTGTGAACATCTTTCAAAGTCAACATATATCACTCATTCGTGACTTTCAGTATTTCCAGGCTTTCCCTGAGATGCTCTGGTGTTTTCCGACCATTCCTTGACGTTCATTATTCACCTGCTGCAATACTAACATTCTCATTTGTGGATAGAAGTGGGTGAATGCAGATGTGCATGTGATAGTGTGTGTGTGTTTACCTATACACAGGCCTGTGGAGATCAGAGGTTGGTGCTGGTTGTGTTTCTTGATTTCTATCCTTTACATTTTGAGGCCGGGTTTCTGTGAACCTGGATCCCACCAATTCAACAAGACTAGTTGGCCAGTGAGCTCTAAGGCATCCTATCTCCACCACCTCCCCAACATTCCTACAAGCATGCAGGTTTTTTTTTTTTTGTTTTGTTTTTTTGGGTTTTTTTTGTTTTTTTTTTTTTTTATTTTATCTAAGTTCTGGTAATCTAGCTAAGATCACACGTCACCAACTGAGCTATTTTGTCAGCACCTGGGAGTATTCCTTTGCATACATAAGCCAACATTTAGGCTTCTTTTGGATGAAACAGTGATAAAAATCTCAGTAGTTTATGATCAGAGTGTGGACAAGGCAAATGCCGAACAGTTAACAATACATCTGACACGCTGGCTTTTGTTGGCATGCCGGGTATACACCAGGTGTTCCAGAGGCTGTGCAAGCTCTAAATGTGAGTATTTCAGTCCAACATCAAGCAATTCACCTAAGCAGCCTATGATTCAGTGTCAAAGACAAATGCTACAGATGACAGCTGTCTGAGGATTAGGTCTGGGAAGACATCTTCCTAATAGTTCTTCTCCTCCAGCTTCACATTTTATCGTGTTCAGTAGAATTCAGGGCAGTTTTTCCCAGAAGTCCTTTAGCATAGCTCTCTACTAGTGTTAGTCACAGAAAGCAAAGGGAGCTCTGGACTAGGGCGCTGAAGCATGTTAATATGTCTTTTCAATGTGGCCAGTAGTTTATCTGATGGTTTGCAGTTTACTCTCTCATTTTCTTTAGAAGAGGCTTAAAGCCAAAAAGAAAGTTTGCCCAACAGAAGCCCCTGTCTCTCTTGACAGGCCTTTGACATACATTTCCGTGAAGCCCTTGCAAGGAGACACTTAACTATTTTCCAGGAAAGAACTCCAAGTCACAAAACCAAGTGAAATCATCCAATAACATTTGAAAGCACATTAAGCAGGCAGGATTCAACAGACTTTTTTCTTTTAGACAGCTATGAAATGGTGTCATCAAAATTGTTTTTACTCTTACCAATTTTTATTGAAAAAAAAAAAGTTAAAAATCCTATAATGCACCCATGGAGGTATTCAGTTTGTGCCTACTTGGAGAAATAAATATCTTACTGCTCAGCTGCCAGGCTTCAAGCTGCAGCAGTGGGTCTGCCTCTCCTTTCCTGCAAAGGCCTAGCTCCTCCAGGCAGCCCCCAGTCAGCGGCTGAGCCTGGTGGGGATTTTAGGGGATGGTTATTTTGGGAACAGAAACTTGTTATTTCTTGACTGGCTGAGTCTTTGTCAGGTCTGCTAGGGATGTGTTTTGCTGTGATCTGGTGCTCTCTGTGCCTAATCCTGGTTCCTTTCCCATTCATCTTTCATGGATAAACCTATTTCCTAACTTTTCAGGGCCTCCTTTCCCGAGGACCCAAATAGTCATGTATGTGTTCATTGTGTTTAATGTGGGAGCATCATCTAAAGTACCCCCATATTCTCTATTCCCCAGACATTTTAGCACCAGGCTCTGCTAAAAATGAACCAAATGTTGCCAAAGCAAAACTGACATTTCTCTTCAATTATTTAGCTGGGACACACACACACACACACACACACACACACACACACACACACACACACACACAAATATTAAATGTGGGACAGAACTCAAACTTGGATATGTTCTAAAATTCTACTTCAGCTCCTAAAACTACTCTAAGAGCTGATGTAAGGAGTGTATTTTAGTATTCCTTCTGTGTTTCCTAGGAGCTGATTACAGCCTAGACATCGCAGTCGCATAGAGAGAATCCAATTTCTATTTCTTCATTCTAATCGCAATCCTACCTTGAGCACATTGTTCTTGATAAGATGCCTCCCCTTGTGGTTCCACAGATTGAGAAGGATGAGGAGTCTAATTGCATGCTTGCTGTTTCAGGGGAGTTTGGAGAGGTGTACAAGGGTCGTTTGAAACTACCTGGCAAGAGGGAAATCTATGTGGCCATCAAGACCCTGAAGGCTGGATACTCAGAGAAACAGCGTCGGGATTTTCTAAGTGAGGCAAGCATCATGGGCCAGTTTGATCATCCCAACATCATTCGCCTGGAGGGTGTCGTCACCAAGAGTCGACCCGTCATGATCATTACGGAGTTCATGGAAAATGGTGCTTTGGATTCATTCCTCAGGGTAAGAGCCACTGAGGGGCGCGCATGGGTGGTGTTAATACTGTCTGATGCAGAACAAAGATCCTGGGGAGAAGTGTCCTGTGAAGATAATCCACCTTCAGGACTGGCTGGTCACATGTAGGCAGGCTTTAACCTTGGCAAGGTTAGGAATTTGTTGTTGAAAGGAAAGAATGACTTTGGACTTGGTAACCAATCAGAGTCTCCTCCCTGGGAGAGGCTAACATTCCGTCTCCCAGCGGTCATTAAGTTATCTCTAGTTCTTGGTGTAGGGGAGTTACTCCCCCACCATGAGGTTTTCCCTCTTCCTCATCTGCATGCCTCATGATATTATTGCTGTTTATGCTGTCATATTTCTAATAGGGGCAGTCTCAGAGCTGACTTGCTGGCGTTCTGGCTCAGACAATCTTTATGTCGATCAGTTCTTCAGTGATGTTCCCTGAATCACAGATGCAGGAGCCGGAGGGAGAAAAGGGAATGAAGGGGGGGGGGGGTGATACAATTATATTCTAATTAAAGTGCGTTTAAGATTAAAAATACGTTTTAACCGAAAGAGAAAAGAACAAAACAGAGTCCGAGGTCTTCTCAGAGGGAGGATGATAAGGGTGAGAGCCTCAATAAATGCTCATATGTTGAATAAGAGCAGTCACTGATAATCCTCATGAATTACTGAGACTGAAGAGTCTCTCGGGGACTTCATGGCCCACCGTGACTCACGCAGATGGCAGTGGCTACTGTTCCCTTTCATGCCCAGAGCCAACCTTCCAGCCAGCTCTCTTCAGTTGGCTTGTCACAAAAAAAAAAAAAACAGGTTACTGTCTTCTAGAAAAATCCCTGTGCCATCCAAAGAGGCATCTAAAAAGCTGCCGGAGGCACCCAGAAGTCTTTCCTGATATCTATACGGAACAGTGTGACTCCCAGTCCACCCTGAAGCAGAAGTGGTAATACCTGGATGGATTCTGGTTGAGAGATCTTTGTCAGGACGTGTGTTCAGGAGGCTGTGCTTAGGATGGAACCACTTTTTCATAGGAGATCACAGAGGCATATGGCGGTAGCCAAGCCTAGCTTGGGAATTGGGCCTGACCATGAGGCTCAGAGGGAACATTTAGCAAGTCTTGGAGCAGAGGGTCTGAGAATAGCATCAAAGAATGGTGAGAGCCTTCTGAGTGAGGACGTTGGGCAAACAGACTATGCATGTTCCCAAACACAGTCAGCAGCTGTGATTGCTGATCAAAGGACCGCTCCTTCATACTGAAACACTGGTTGAATGCTCTTGCCAGGCCTACACTGAAGACTAGGCCTGGCCTGTGCAATAGTCTAATACGTCTCTAATGCCTTATAACTAATCACCCAAGACTCCACTGGCTTAGTGCAGTAACCTGATGTATGGTACTCATGAACTTGCAGCTGAGGCAAAGGTGTATTATGGAGCATCTTGTTTCTTCTTGGGTCATGAAATAGCTCATGTTTGAAATGGTTTGAAGTCTCCTTTGTTCTTATGTTAACATGGGGGTTAAATGTGGTATCAGCCGTACCTCCTAGTGGCCTGCTTGAACATCTTTGGAATAAACTGGGTCCAAAGACAACCATCCTTCAAGGAGACAGTAAAGGCTGCATCAGTTGTGTGTCCTGGAAATTATATAGTGTCTCTTTTACCTCAGTGACAGGCCAACCAAGATCCAAGGGAAGAGAGCAGTACCCATGTTTTAGGGATGACAGTGTCCCAGGATCTTTTAACTTAGTCTCAGCTGATGAGGGATATGGCTGGGTCTGTAAAGTACTTGCTTGTGTAAAAATATGGGTCTAAGTTAACTTCAGAGTCTCATTGCTCACATGAGCACATGCATTGGTTCATATCTGTAACAACAGTGGGGAAGGAGACATGGGGATCCTAAGGGCTCTCTGGCTGCCTAGCTAGTCTAGCTGAAACATTGAGCTCAATGAGAAACCTTGGCTTAAAAAATAGGGTGGAAGTGATTGTGGGAGGTACTCTGTTGATTTCTTGCCCCCACAGGTATATTCACATAGGCACACACACACACACACACACACACACACACACACAGAGAGAGAGAGAGAGAGAGAGAGAGAGAGAGAGAGAGAGAGAGAAGAGAGAGAGAGAATCTTGCTATACCCATCTTACAGAATACAACCCGCCACAGCTGCAGTCCCCGCCTTGAACCTGTATGTTCAAAGCTGTCAGTTGTTACCTGCCTATGTAGCACTTTGTCTTTATGAGTGAAGGTCAGAGATGTTACAGGGTCAAACATGAGTCTTCCTGGGGATGTCAGAGGAGGTATCAAAGGTAGGGAGAACTTCTCTGAGACTAGGGCATGGGAAGTCTTACAGACTAGTGGGGAGGTAGATGGTGAACTGTTGGACGGCTTGGTATGTGTGGAAGTTTAAGTAAGCATGGACTATTTCACAATCTACAGCAGCTGCAGAGCTGCTCCCATCCCGAGAGCATTGTGGGAGTGGCAGTGGGACTTAATCGGAAGCTGCGCTTTCACACCAGTGATGCTGCCTTTTCCGGACAGTACATGCTTGTTGCCTAAGCTAGTAGTCGGAGGGGAGGGCTTGAGGGAGTCGAAGATGTGAGGATGAAGAAATTTCTCTGGATTGGGACTTCAAACACATGCTTCCTTGAGGGATTGGTTGCATCTCTGTTTTGAAACACTAGTGTCTGGTAATGAGCCATAGTAAGTGTTGGCTGAATGAAACACATTCTCAGTAATTTCTAGAGATTGGGGGAGGGCTCTAGGAGTGATGTGTGCCCGTGGCATCTCATTCTGTCCTTGTAGACACATCAGAGCAAGACACGCTCTAGGCTTCCCCAGGGACAGTGACTTATGATCAGAGATCCCGTGGAGTCAGTGAGAGGACCAGAGGAGAAAGGCAAGCTGTGGGCCAGCCTCAAGATCCTCCCCAGAGTCATGTGTTTCCTTCCTCGGTGTCATTTGATTCTGCTTTAGAGAAAGTTACCACATGGTTGAAAGAATCAGAGCCCTTCCCAAGGTCTCTTAGAGGAAATGGAGGGCGTCATTCAAAGCCCTACGGTATTACTCCTACCAGATGGAACACGTTCCACCTGGGGCCCAGGCCACATAGCCTGGGGTTCTCATGATCATGAAGCTACTGTGTGCATAGTGGTAGGGAACCTGGGGCAAGAGAGGAAGACATGGAAACAGAGGCAAAGGCACATCTAGAAAGGGGGGGGGGCAGGAGCAGGCAGCGCCAAAGCAGCAAGGAAATGAAGCAGTTCTGACTATTCACACCTTGTGGAGGCAGGTAATCTATAAATCTAATTTCAGCCTTATTACCGAACCCTGGAGCATAGCAGCATTAATTGATGTATCTGCTACTTGATAAAATTGAAAAAATAGGTCATCAGTTCAGTTCTACAGGTTCCATCTTCTGGGAAGGAGGATAATTTTAGGACCACCATTCAAAGAAGAAAGAACAAGGGTTAGTCCTTAAATCTTACAACTGTTTCCTTCCCTTCAGTCCTGGGCTTAGCAGCCTCAAGAGGGCTCCCACTGTGGTCTTGGTAGAGATCCACACCTCATCTTTATCCATTCTCCTTCCCCATCTTTTCAGAACTTGGAAGTCCCATCTTCTAGAAGAATTGGAAACACTCAAGAGGTGGTTGTGCGTTGCAAATTATTTTAGATTGAAGAGTTCCTGCTTGGTGCCAAAATGTAACATCCACCACCTGGTGGCTCTTCCCTGATCTTCAGAATCATCCCTGAAGCTTAGATCCGTGTCTGGTTCAAAGCTCCAAAGAGGAACTCGGTGGTCACTATTGGTCCATTCATAGATGCTCATATCTGTAAGACTCCTGGTAGTCACTGAATGGTGTCAAATGGGACACTTTTCATCAGGGAAGAGCATGAGTCTGTTAACTCAATTCTCCAATCTATAAACTAAAGGCATTGAGCTGGATGAGCTGGAAGGTTCTCTTTTAGTTAAAAAAAAATCTATGATTCATTCTCTTCAAACAAATCAAATAAGGGTTTCATTTCCTGAAGTGGATTTGTCAATGAAAGTGGAAATACCTAAATCCTCCCTGTCTGAAATGAGGACCAGCAAGTGGCTCCATGCATTTGCAGGAAAGCAATTTCAGTAGAAAACCCTTCAGAATGGGAAGAAAGTTGAAACCACTCCACCCAGGCCTGCATCTTTTCACTGTAGCATGTCTGTTCCCAAAGGCTCCCTATGGAGCCCCATTGCTTCTCAAAGTCACCCCGAAACTAGGGGGTGCAGTTCTGCTTCCCTTATTTTTGTGCTGGCATCCTGATTTCTGCAATTATGAAGACTGTAACCAACCATCCTATATAGTTTAAAGGATAAGACTTCTCTCTCAAAACAATTTCCCAGGGCCTAGGAAATGGCTCGGTGGGTGAAGAAGCTTGCCATCAGCTTAACTGCCTGGGTGCAAGCCCCAGAAGCCACATAGTAGAGAGAACCAAGTTGTTCCTTGACCGCCATGCATGCACCATTCCAACATTTGAGCAAAAATCAGTTGAACACATCAGGGGAAGCATAGTATGTTTATATTCTTAGGTTTCACCAACATAGTAAATTCAACAGTCAGGACCTTTCCTGTGGAGATGTTTACCCCAAAATGCCTAAGGAAAATATGTTGCCTATTGCAGAGTCAGCATATTCTAGGGGAGGAGGCATAGGCAAGAGTTCAGACTGTTATCTAACAGCAGCATTATAAGTCACAGGTGGCTTTCTCCCCGTGAAACTTCTGAGGCCTTTTCTTCCATACACCATTGAAGGCAGCCATTATCAGAGGATCAGAGGTGGAATGTCAGCACAGAAGTAATTTGCCAGGCCGGATTTAGACTTCTATTATAACTCAGAACCACACAGGGTGATTTAAGTCTGATCACATATGTCCTCTGGACTCCCTTTATCTCATCTATGAAAACAATACAATATTGCCTGTCTTTTCTTCTGCCCAGGGCCAGTTTGAAGGCTCCGGTCATATTCTGGGAAGTATGATTTGCCATTTCTAAGTCAAGTAATAATACAAACTGGTATTTGCAAATTGATTCAGATTTCAAGCATGTGTCCTTAGGTCTCCATCATCCACTATTACTACTGGGTATGCAGCAGGGAACTGTTACCAGTGTTGACCCTTTGTATATCAAGCTCAGAATGTCTACTGAACTGACCTTCTCAAGAGCAATGACCCTAGAATGTCTCTCACAGACTCAGGAAAACATGAGGAACCTTGGACTGGACCCTGGTCTTCCTCAGTGGGATCACTTGAGGTTTGTGGAGGAGGTGACTAGGTGGATGGTCTGGCTCCTGAGTACCAAATTACAACTGACATCAAAGCATAATAGTGTCCCACATGAGGGCATCTGACTTTATTTAACCACCACAGAGTCCAGGAAGAGATGACACTGTGCTCCTATGTTTCAGGTATGGGGATTACCACTCTGGAGGCTAAATCATTTGCTCAGGCCGGTGAATGGCAGAGCTGGGGTCCAAACTGTATATATCCAGATACCCAAATTTTAACCGCGTCTGGCCTCTGTTCACTCTGTAAACTAGAGTGATGCCTGATCTAAATTTTAAAGAGAGGGCAAAGCCAGGAAGACTACAGTGAATTAAAACAAAAGTACAGACATGTTCTCATTGTTTTAACTTGCACTGTCCCACTCCAGAATGAAATCTTTAGTGAGACACATTTTTTCACTAGACTGTCACCTATACTTATGAAGAAAAAATGAAAAAAATGGAATTAAAAAAAAAATCCAGCCTCTGTGACTTGAAGCTGGGATGCATTCTTATAATCTACACAAGTTGCTTGGGGATTTTCTGAGGAGGCAAATCTTCCAGAGATATGCACAGAGAAAATGTGGGATGCTCCTGAAAGGCCAGCTGGCTTCTGGAGAAGGTGCTGATGGAAGTTCATTCAGAAGGAGGATTTGAATCATTTCTGGTACATTCATCCTTCACAGATGGGCAAATCAATCAGTCTTTCCACAAGGAAATGCTGTGCTTTTATTTTAGGTTCATAGAAGGAAATGCCACAGCAAAGGCGTTCTAGTCAGGATGGGAGGTGGTTAAGAATGGAGTCCGGAGCAGCCTGGCTCATGGGGTGTGTCTTGGTTTTCCTCTCTGTTGCTGTGCTAAAATACTGACCAAAAGCAACTTGGGGAAGAAAGGCTTTGCTTCATTTAAAAGATCACAGTCCTTCATGGTGGGAATCAAGGCAGGAGTTCAAACAGAAGCAGAAATAAGAACCACGGAAGAAAGCTGCTTGCTGCCTTTGTTCCTCATGGCAGCTCAGCCCTCTTTCTTATACGACCCAGGACCACCTGTCCAGTGTTGACATAACTCATAGTGGGCAGACCCTCCCACATTTATCATTAATCAAGAAAATGTTTTCCCACAGTCATGCCCACAGGTCAGTCTAATGGGAGCAATTTTCTCTGATGTCTAGGTTTGTATTAAGTTGATAAAACCAACTAGTATAGCTTCCCCAAAGAATCCTGGATACTGATGGAGTCTGAAGAAGGGACATTAATTTTATTATGTGCAAAAACGGCATACCCATCCATGTTGTATAGAGATAATAGATGTAGGTGTATTGTATGATCTATCCAGTAGATGTTCAGTCCAAAAGGGCTCCTCATGCTGTTTACACTTTGTGCATTTCACATGCCAACTTCTGGGTCAGAGAGTGTGGCTCATCCAGTTCCTGTGTTCAACAGTAACTAGACTAGCCCTCAGGTGCCATGCCTTCTCCACATCTCCAAACACAGCACTCCAACGTCTAGAGTGTGCTCTAATTGATAAAGGATACAACTCACTATCCTTTGTAGAGAAACTGAGGCTGAAATAAATAGGAAGGGCCGTTCCTGGTAGCCTGGCTCAGAGCCCACTGATTTAACCACTGTCTGCAGAGGCAAGACCCAGGAGTTTATGAGCGTCAAGAAGAAGACCCATCTATTGGTTGGAAAATCTTTCTAATAGAGGGCATTTGTGCTTGAAACTCTGAGTCCACCAGTGATGGGCGAGGGGGCAGCAATAAATACAGCCTGGCCTGATGAGGGATGCTAGCATGATTCCGGGTACCAGACACTGAACTTGAACTTCAGCCCCCACTGATCCCTGTGGGGTGAGCTTGCCAGCTTGACATTAGGTTTGGAAAAGAGCAAGAGATACAGGTCACTCACCTACTTCCATGTTTTAGGATGTGGGAACTTTTCTTCCTCTTCCTCTTCCTCCTTCTCCTCCTCCTCTTCCTTCTCCTTCTCTGTTAAAGTTTTCAGCACTGAAAATACTAAAGGAACTTCAAGAGGTGAGAGTTCTTGTGCTCAAAGAGTTGCCCGAACAGCAGACAGAAGTTTATACACACATCCACAAAGCTCCAACTTATGTAATATAAGGCAATTCAGTCGTGCATCTGGAAATAATGTTGAATGACTGTTAACTACATTTGGGGAAGGGGATCATAAGGACCTCATCTTTGAGAAGGGCACAGTTAAGAAGAAAACAAAAGGCTTAGAGAAAAAGAAACAGAAAAAAAAATGGTACTTACGAAACTCTAGGGCAAGTAGGAATGAATGCATCATTCTCCGGTCCCTGTGGCTTTGTGCAGTGTGAGTGTGTGAGTTTGGAACCTAAGGGGAGGCAGTGGCTGGTCCCTGGCGTCTCTTGCACAGTACTGAGGAGTTGGGAGCTTTTTCTTAATGCAATGGGAAACCATTAGAGAGTTTAAGCCAGGCAGTGACAAGGCCTGATTTATGTCTTGAAAAGATGGCCCTGGCTGCCATGGAGAGAATGGATTGTAGGGGGGGCAGGTGCAGGAAGCTGTTACAGGTGATGGATGGCGATGACTTGTTTGGGATGGTGGCAATGGAAAGGGAGAGGAGTGGACGGCTTGAGATGTAATTTGGAGATGAAATCGACAGGGCTTGGCAAGAAGAGAGAGAGCAGAGCATTCAAGGAAAGAGATGAGAAGGAGGGAGGAACAGGAAGAAGTGGTGGAGAACTGAGTGCTGGCTGCTGACAGAGGGCTGACAAGCCATTGGCCATACTGTCTAGGCTCCTGTTTAGCCACTGAAGCTCATCTTTATCCTGAAATTTTTTTTTTTGTCTTACTGCAGCAAAATGATGGACAGTTCACCGTGATCCAGCTTGTTGGGATGCTGAGGGGCATTGCTGCTGGCATGAAGTACCTATCTGAGATGAATTATGTGCACAGGGACCTGGCTGCTAGGAACATTCTGGTCAACAGCAACCTGGTGTGCAAAGTGTCTGACTTTGGCCTCTCTCGCTACCTCCAGGACGACACCTCAGATCCCACCTACACCAGCTCCTTGGTGAGTCTTCAGTACACTCGGAGAAAGTATGCCAAGAGTCAGTGATGGCTGAAGTTATCTCAGGGCCCATGGCTGAGTTTTTTCCCCACTTAGGGAGACAGATGCTGGGCCCCATCCAGTAGAAATAACAGCAGCCAGTTCTTGGGCAAAGACTTGACCACAGCTTTCCAGAAAGAACTGATGTCTACTTGGAAGCCACAGTGTTCTTTAATCAATTGCAAGAGCAGTTAGGAGCAGATGAACTTAGAGAATCCAGATAAGGGAGAGTGGCACCAGAGGCCTCTTTCAACAGGAAGCAGTTCTAGGCAAAGTTGGAGCAGTTGGTTCCTAGTTGAGTTGGGCAGTACATCATCAAAATCTAATTCAGTTGCTTGCATTCAGGGGCCTTTGCATACCAGCTCCATACTGAGTGCTGAAATCTGATCTCCTTTCAGCCTCCCCCTCCACATCCTGAGTACCTCTAATCTCTATCCCACTGCCTCCTTCACACAATTCCTCTTGGAACCATCATAGATTCAAAATAGAGTTCTGGCTTTACTCTCCAGGGTAACCTTGCCATGGCTCCGTCTCCATAGCTGGCACTATTTAACTAGATACTGAAATAGAAGAGTCACCATTGGTTTATTGCAGTGTCTTAACATTCCAGTCTGATCCTCTGCTATGCCTAGGAAACCTGTCCTCACCCTTCCTGCCCCCTGACATTATAAGGCTCCACTATCGCTGGCCTAGATTGCTATAGTAGGTGTCTAAGTAGTGTCTGCATTTTCTACTTATATTCCTAACCCAGCAATAGTTTCTCTGCCTCCCTGCTCATATGCTTTAAACCACAAAAACAAAATGTACAAATCAAAACAATACTGGTGCAAGTGCAAAAAATAATTAGTGAATGATGACTCTCCCAGGGTATGAGTCCATAAACATTTTCTTGAAGAGCCATCTGGCTAGTGTTTTAGGCTTTGTTGGCCAGGAAGCCAAATGGAGACCTATATAAAGAACTAGAGCAGCTGATCTGGACACTCAGGCCAATGTGTTCCTTTTCCTAGAAGCATCATCTCAGTTAGATGTGTCTCCTTCCATGTTTCTCTATGAGTGCACTGTACACCTTTCTCTGAATTCTTGTGCACCCCATGAGCTTTATTTACATCTAGACTGACTCTACAAAGTTCAGTGAATATTCATACTCTCCTGGGAGTGTGTCGATCATCTAACATCCTGAGTGATGACACAGTTAGATGCTCAACTGTTGTCTTTCTAATTGCCCGTGACACCGTCTGGTTTGCAAAGTCACAGAGATTTAGGTAGTCAAAAATATCTACCTTTTCTTTGATATCTCCTTAGGATTCTCTTTTTCTTTCAAAGTTTTCCTGGCAAAAAAATTATGAAATGTTTCTCAGAGTTTTCAGTACGATTGCATTGTGTTGATGGTTGTTCTAGATGTAAACGTTTTTTAGCACACCTGAAATTATTTTATCACATATTTATTTCAGAAAAATTTCAGATGTACATAGAACTTTGAAGAATTTGACCAAGACTATTCATACATACTCCTTGTATTTCGCAGAAGGAGCTTCTTCCTACGTGTGTTTCATCATCTAACTGACATTCGTGTCATTTTTTTTCTTTTCACATTTCTTTGCTTCTGCACACAACGGTGTGCACATCTTAAGTGCACACTTGGGGTTTTAACAAATGTATCTAGTCAAACTTCCAGCAAGGTAAAGAATCTAGTCATCACCCCAGCTCCTCTATGTGCCACCCACCTCTAGCCAATCCCCACCTACCAAATACACTTTGATACAACCACTGGTTGGGGTTTTTCAAATGCTAATATGTATGTGCATGTATGTATGTGTGCATGTATGTATGTATTATGTATGCATGTATGTATACATGAGAACTTCATGGTCAATCTGGATCTTGATAGAAATGGAACCACATAGGGCATTCTCCTGGATGTCTGATGATCTCCCTCTGTATCATATCTGAAATACTCACTCTTCTCATTATGTGCAGTGGGAGTTTACTCCTATTGAATTTATTTTTATTTTCATGTTATCTTGTTGACAGATACCAGGAACATTTTGGAACTATTTTTAAAATATTGATTGGAAAGTCACTTCTTACTTAGCTTTGTCAAGATGAACAATTATGCCATCTCATTCAATATACATTTTACTTCCAAAACATTATGTCATCCTTGACATTAAGTTCTTTCTATCAACTGTTTCTATAAACTGTTGATTTGCTAATCCAGTGTTTCTTTTTATTGGTGTAGTCATAATGACGAGCAAATATCATATAACAAATTTTTAACTTAAATTCTACCCTTCTCTTGAAAACATTTTTTGGACTAGTCTTACTTGTTTTCTTTAAGTGAAATTTAAAATTCACATGGATGCATTTGCGTTCAGAGCTGGTCTTTGAGTGGAGCTCAGTACTCCTTTGGAATAACTGACACTTTAATGCTCCTGTGTCGCTTAAGGAGTGATGAAGTCAAATACAGAACTTACATCTATCATATAGTGTACCTTACAGTAGAAGTTTCTTAGGGAAAACTTCCCGCACAATTTTATTATACCCATTGCTTAGATTATCTGCAAAGATTTCACAAATGCTTTCTCTATATAACAAGTTTCTCTATATAACAAGGACCTCAGAGTCTTCAGCACCACTGGTCATGTGTTCACTTGGCTCATCATATTCCCCATGCCATTTCTTCTATTTGCCTTTCCCTAGAAATAGAGACAAACATATTTGCTGATTGAATAGATTATGCTTTGAAGTTCCAAACAATTTATTCAAATGATAAACATTTATTGAACATCTTTTATATGTCTTTTATGTTATGGAAGCATATAATCAGAATCGAAAGAGATACTACTGCTTCACAATGCATAGAGTTTTGTGATGACATGAGCATTCATCAGGCACATGTTCAATAACAACACAGCTGTCTACTACAAGAGCATGAAGAAAACTTTAACAACACAATGTTCTGACAGTGTCTAGGGGGATTAATGAGGATTTCCAGAGGAGGAAATGATTTTGTTCCAACAAAAATGAAGAATAAGTCAACTTAGTCAACTTGGGCTGCTGAAATGAAATGCCCCTAGCTTAACAGCAAACATTCATTCCTCCTGGTTCTGGAAGCTAGAGTGTCTGAAGTCAAGATACCAGTCTGGTCAGGCTCTTGGTAGAGACTTTCCTCTTAACTCATTCTTGAGTACCTTAGTGTGTGCATTAGGAAAATAGAGAATATTCATACCTTGCTTCAAAACTGAGGATCAAAATAATCCTAAAAACATAAGTGTATTAATCCATCATAGGGTCTGAATTTTCATGGTATAATTCTAACCATTTCACCTCCTAAAAGTCTGCCTCCAAATATTCTCCTAATCCTAATGGGAATTAGGATTGCAACATATCATTTAAGAGGCACACAAGTAGATTATATCATTCTTTGCCCCCAAAGGAATATATCAGGTTAAGCCACATGGGCAGAGAAGCAGTGCTTCCAAAGTCGTGTGGCAAGCGGGAAAGTTAAGTATGTTAGAATAGAGACTACAATTTTTGCTGACTGGAGAATGAAAAAATGCTTAAGAGGTCAACAACAGTAGGCTCTCTCAGATACCTGTGATAGAACTGATAGTTTGGGGTGGTGGAAAACCATTCAAAGGGTAGAGTTTTGTGTGTGTGTGTGTGTGTGTGTGTGTGTGTGTGTGTGTGTGTGTGTGTGTGTGTGTGTGTGCACGCGCGCACACACGTGCACACACACACACACATATTTGGTGTATAGATCTGTACACATGGTCTAAAGGTGATAGATTTGCCTTTGAGAAAAACAGCTTGACTTTCCTTCCCCTTTCCTGTTCCTCCGAGTTCCTTCCATTCTTCTGTTTTCATAGATTAAGAAAAATCCTGACTTCCTTGGCTTTCTCTTTATTTCACCAAAGCACTCCTTGACAGGGCAACAAAGGTATCTGTCATACGTTAGTAGAGACTAACACCCATGTGTGAGGGCTCCACGACTCCAGTGGTGATTACAAACTCTTCTGGGTATAAGACTGGTAGAGAGTGGCGCACACATGGAAAGCATGAAAGCCAGAGCGGGTTATGCAGTGTTGAGCTTTAGTACGGGACAGACTATGCTTTTACACTGTAAATGTTTGTCACTGTAATTTTAGCTTAATAAAACCCTGATTGGCCAGAATCTAGGCAGACAGGAAGTATAGGCGAGGTGATCAGACAAGGAAAATTCTGGGAAGAGGAAGAGCAGAGCAGATGCCAGTGAGATGCAAAGGAAGTGGGATGAGAAAGCTGCTTTGAGAAAAAGGTACCAAGTCATGTGGCTAAACATGGATAAGAATCATGGGTTAGTTTAGGAGTAAGAGTTAGCAAGTAAAAAGCATGAGCCATAGGCTGAACAGTTCATAATTAAAATAAGCCTTTGTGTGGTTATTTAGGACTAAATGGCTCTGGAACCAGCCTGGCAGGACAGAGAAACTTATTATATTTGAGCAGATGTATTTGTGTGAACTGTGAGACAGACAATAAATAGGGCTTGGGGTTCCTGGAAGCAGTAACATCCACGCAGGAAGAATAGACCTGCTTCTCAGTCCTTGATTATTTTTATCTACCCCACTTTAAGCAACCAGGACTCATTAGAGACATGGCCCCTTTCAGAGCCTCAGCAGGGAAAATGAGATGAGTCAGCACACCGTGTGTGTGTGTGTGTGTGTGTGTGTGTGTGTGTGTGTGTGTGTGTGTGTAAAAGTAAGAAAATATTCAAATAATGATAGGATATGCCCCCCAAATCCAAAATTTCCAGCATAAAACACCTTCTAATGTCTAAACTGAGATAGTTGGAACCTCAAAATATAAACTACTGTGGCAGATTATAACTCTGGGTCTAATAAGATCAATAATATAAGACTGTTGAGTTCACATTGACAGGACAAGAAAGTGCTCCTTATACTAGAAAGAACATTATTAGTAAGCTACTAGTTGGCAGCTATCAATCAGTGGTTATTTATGTTAAAAGCATAAGTAGATACTAAAACCCAGGGAGAACCTAGGAAAGGACTAGAGTTGTTTTTTTTTTTTTTTTAAATTTAATACATAGTTTCATATTGTCTCTTTCTAAATACTGACTTAGGGGTTGGGGGAATGGCTCTGTTGCTAAGGACTTACTGTCCAGGCAGAAGGACCTGGGTTTCTCACCAGCACTCATATAAAAGCTAAGTGTGGCTGCATACACTCTCTCCTCAGTACTAGGGGCTTTCTGACCTGGGGCAGAATCAGATGTCCTTGCCTGGAAAGTAAAATAAGGTAGATAGTGACTGGGAGAAACACTGGCAGTTAGCCTCTGACTTCATCTCACTCACACACACACACACACACACACACACACACACACACACACATACACACACACACACACACACACACACACACACACACACACACTGTATTGTGTAATGTATTTCTCTGGTTGTGTTCCTCTGGTTGTGTTACCCTCACTAAGATGTAGCTAGGAATGCACCATCTCTCCAAGATATATCCCAATTAAGGTTTTCTAAGTTTTTAAAATTTGTGTTTTTCACATATCCAAGAAGTTTTCAACCATATTCCTGTAAAAAAAAAAAAAAAGTTGTTTTTTTTTTATCTCCTTTTATTCTTCTAGGGCCAGATTTTTCCAATTATATAAACTTTAGTTCTATGGTATTCAATTTATTTGTTTCTGTGCTTGACTAAGATATTTTCTCTTTTCATTCATTAAAGGAATTTTCCTTTATATCACTGAACAAGGCTAGAACAGTTACTTTGAGATCATTTTTTTTTTCAACTACTCTGTCTTTTGATTGGCACTTTTTCACTGTCTTTTTCCATGCAGATGGGACACATGCTCTTGCTCTCTGTACATCTAGAAATTTGAGCCTATAGACATAGTGAATTTTATGCTGTTGCGACTAATTTCTATGGCATGAATCCAGAGTGGGGATGGATTTAATTTAGCAGGAAAATAACTTGGTTGTATTCGAACAGTAAACTGTATCTCAATTTTATCTCTCAGCTCCTGTGAGTTTCATCTTATTTTGTAGAGGCAACACTTAAGGTCAGCTAGAGATCAGGGCTCTTCCTCCCTAGCAGTTCTATGGACCACTACCCCAGTTACTCTTTCTTGGTTCTCTCATTCAGAAAATTGGTATTCTGGCATGAGCAGACCAGAGACCCAGATTGCCCATAGGTAAAACAGTACGGGTCTGTGCTGTTCAGTTTCTTGAAAGTTCAGGAAATCTTCCCTTCCTTTCCTCCTCTTTCCCCTCTTCCCTTCTCTTTCTGTCTTCCGCTATATTCGTTATTATTTCTGGGAGGCTTTATTTATTAGAAGCGTATCCACTTCCATATCAAAAGTGGAGCTTGCTGCTTCATGCCCTTAATTTCAGTTCTCCGAGACAGTCTTCTCTTTCTTAATTCTTTTCCACGAAGCTCTTCCAAGGCCCTTTCAGCAGCAGCATCTTCTAACTCACCTGGTGTTTCTCTGTAAGTGAGGACCTCATTAATAGCTATTAGAGTTTTCTAGTCTTTCCTGCTAGGCTCCCATTCTTCATCCAGCACTCTGACATTCTTCTCCACCCTACCCCTTTTCTCTGGGTGTTTGTTCTCCACTTTAAATTGCTATTTCTAGCCCCAGGAGCGTTTCCTTCCCAACAGGCTCCCATAATAATGAACAGATAAAATTTGTTCCTTTGTGCTTCCTTATGATTGCAATAAATTCACTAACCCAGGAAAGAGTTCCGAGCAGCTGCTAATATCCCTGCCTGTTGTGGCGAACAGAAAGATTAGATGGGCTGGGCTCTGAACGCCTGTACCATCTACAAATGTTATTTCTTGGCAGATATATGTCTGCATTGTGTGATGTGTGTCTCAACAAACACTCCTATGCACTGTTAAAGGCCATTTCTCAATGTCTGACCTCAAAGATCATATTCTCTTGATAACTGGTTCTGGCTGATGTTACCAACTTAGAAAAGAGCTCATACATCCCAGGAAAGATGTCACATTTATGACAAATGTTTTGCATTTCAAGTCTCATGCACTTTCTCAAATCTGATCCCCACACTTAAGCATTTAAGTTTGGCATGAAGAATTCCAGCAGGATCCCAGAGACTTCTGGATGGAGGCTTTATTCTCAGGGAATAGAAAGTTATGCGCTACCCGGCAAGGTTGCTTTTCTTTTGATGCATGGGAAGAGGCCCAGCCTGTCCCATAGTGACCATGATCTTCCTCCTTAGTATTCAGGTGGGTTTCTTCTGCTAATGTAGTGTCAGTGTTCCCATCCTATAGCATCCCTCCTCAGCTGTCTCTCTAAGCTGTCTCCAGCCATGCGCCTGCCTTCCACAGGTCCTGCTCTCCCAAGGCTCCCCAGTTTCATCATGAATTGCACAACGTCTTCAAAGCACTTCCGAGCTTTCTCTGCCCTTCCCCTTTGCTCTCCCTCCTCTTGTCTTGAGTAGCGGCCCCTCCCACGCTCTGTGTTTCTGCAGCATCTAGTGCTTGCCTCCTTCCAAGCCTGTCCCTTCCTTCTCCTAATCCTTAACTTCTCTTCTGATGTCTGCTCTGCCTCATTGCCCATCTGTGAATGTCAGGAGGGGCTGTTCCCGGGGCATCTGTTCCTCTGAGAAGGAGGTAGAAGCTGTCTTCTAAGCTGCCTTCCCCCTGCTCTCACCCTTCTGCGATCCTTGTCCCTTTTTTGTGCTTTCTCAGCTACCATCTTGCCCTGTGGCTGTCCCTCTTTCCCCCCACTGACTGCCTAGAAAGCTTACATGTTATACCTGCTCCAGAGTAGGCCCATCTGCATCAGAATCATCCCCTTCATTGGCTATGCAAGGAGCATAAGAGACTATCTTCCCAGTGGGATCAGGGACACTTGCTGTCATGGCACACCCTTTCAGGTGTTTTGCAGATGCCCTTGCTCTCCTGTGATGAATTGGTCATTCTGTTACAGTGTGGGCAGTATCGTAATCTCATCATTGCCCCTGTATTGGCCATTATTTTTGTGAGTTATTGTCTCAGCTGCAGCCTTCATCTTTAGAGTTATGTTAATTATCGTGTCAAAATAACTTGAGATACTGACTGGCAGGATGGTTCAGTGGGTAATCATCTAAGATCTGAATTCAATCCCTGGTAGAAAGAATCAACTTCCACAGGTTCTGCCCTGATTTCTGCCTTCACACATACACACACACACACTCACACACACACACACACACACACACACACACACACACACACACACACACACACGAGACAGTAAATAAACGAATTAATAAAAATTTAAAATGGAACCACTAATACAATTAACTTCTAAAGTAGAAAGCTTCGTTTGGGTGATAGATTCAGAGACTCCAGTCCATGGTCTCTTGGTCCCACCACCATGGGACCAAGAACAAACTGCTTACTTACCTCATGGCATCAGGAAAACAAAGAGGAAAAGAGAACATGTATATAACAAAACCCTTCTTCTGAAGTCCATTAAGCTCTGAATCCATAATAGAATTTGCCTACTAATGAAATCAGAGCCCTCATGAGCCAGTCACTTCCCAAAGCTCTGCTCTCCGAACACTGCATGGAAAGAAGAAATGTGATCTTTGGGGGACATTTAAAATCCAGTCTGTAACAACTGTATTTGCAGGGAATCACCCACATCAGCAACAACTGATTTCATGCTAGGTGCAGGCTTCTTCAATTTACAAAAGCACATGTCTTTATTTCATGGTATTGTTCTGCGCTGTTGAGTTCTGTGTCAACTGGGGGCAGAGGAATCTTTCTAGAGCTAAGTCTCCATCTCTAGTTGGGAAATAACAGGTAATAGAAAGAATGTAGAACTTGGACTACTTTGTATTCTGTGAACCTGGTTTGCATCTCCATACTTCCAGAATTTGAAAGATTTTGTGAGATTTCGGAGTCAAGTGATAACCTGGTAATAACCTCTCACACAAACCTGCCCTGGTCACAGCTTATACTGTTGCGAGGGAAGCTATCATGAGTATTTCCTCATGCCCCTCATTCCCACCCCACAGCCAAATACACAGTCACCAGGGAAAAGCTGGAGTTGTGATGGAATCAGTAGGGAAAACTTTGAAGACTATTCCTCAAAAGAGAACAGGGAAAGGTAACCAAGCTTCTGTCAACACACAGGGACGGTTCTCACAATTTGCAGTGCATTGCAATCCCCAAGAGGGCTTCAGACACAGATTTCTGTGTCTCCATCTCAGAGGGCCTGCTTCCATGTCTGTGGAGGAGCCAGACTTTGCAATCCACTTAGCTTCCATTTAATTCTGTCTCTACTGGACCACTCTTGCAGCTCTTCTGCATTTAATAGATTTTAGGTCAGATCTTACTTCACAAGAGATGCCAGTCACTTTATGTCGTAGTTTGGGTTTCTGCTGCTGTGATAAAACACCATGACCAAAGCAAATTGGGGAGGAGAGGGTTTATTTCACTCACCGTTCAATATAATCATTTATTATCAAAAGCAGTGAGGGCAGGAACTCAAGCAGGGCAGGCACCTGAAGGCAGGAGCTGAGGCAGAGGCCATGGAGGGGTGCTGCTCACTGGCTTGCTCCCCATGGCTTGCTCAGCCTGCCTTTTTAGATCACAGGATCATAAGCCCATAGATGGCACTACCCACAATGGGCTGGGACCCCTCCCATCAATTACTAGTTAAGAAAATGTTCTGTAGGTTTGCCTATGGCTCAGTCTTATAGATGCATTTCCTCAATTGGAACTCCATTCTCTGAGATGACTCTAGCTTGCATCAAGTTGACATAAAACTAGCCAGCCTACGCTGATCCCTTGTCAACCTGACACACAAACACATAACTTTTCAATTAGAACCTTTTCTTTCACTGTTATTCAAAAGATGACACATATTATCACAAAGGTTATGATATCAATATAAATATCACAATATAAAATATAAGTAGTACAGTAAAATTTATAACACATGGAAACCACAATCTCTTTTAAATATCCAATCTCCTTTAAAAACAAACAAACAAAAAACCCAACTTTAAATATCTTCTTTAAAAAAAAGATTTTTGAAGTTTTTCAACTGTGGTCTCCTGTAAAACCCAAAATTAAATTGTCTTCTCAATTCCCTTTCAAAGAGGGAAGAACTAGGGCACAGTCACAACCTAAGCAAAGCAAAACCGAACTCCAACTATATAAATAACCCAGTGTGCCACTATTGGGATTACACTCAGCATCTTCTCAGCTGGGGTCACTTCTTCAGCTGTGCCCTCCATAACACACACAGCTTGTGTTCTAGGCTTGGACAGCCTCCTTTCTCTCACGCTGCTTGCTGTTCTTGGTGTTCATCTCATGGTACTTCATGTCCAAAAGGTTAGAGGCTTCTGTGGCAACTGAGCTTCACTTTCACCAATAGCTTCTCCGAGACTCCTCACGGTGCCAAGCCTTAACTCCTCTACGTGACCCCTGAACTCCTGAGTCTTCAACTGCTACTGAGGTTACACCTTCACTCTCACATTACTAAACCTACGATGCTTTCCAAGATCCTTTCATGCCTTCAAAACTAATTCCACCTAAGTGACTCTTAAACTATCAAGTTTGGCTGCCAGTAAATGAGAGGTCCAGCCTTGGCTGACTCCGTAGCACAGCATCTGTGTGTTGACTCTTAGGAAACACTTCCAAAAGATTCGGCTTCACTGATGCTCCTCTCTTGTTAATCATCTTGTTCAGCTCCAGACAACCAACATCAATTGTCCCAGTAAAGCAAAGGTTTTACTCCTGTTAATCACAGTTGATTCTTTAGCTCCAGTTGACTAGACACTACACATTCTTCATACAAATAGGCCTGGTAGAGTCTTTACTTCCCTCTGAAGTTTTACAAGCCAGGCAGGCTTCCATTGTCTGCATTTCTGCCAACAGAATTATCTTCCAACCTCTCCTAGTAAAGCTCACAAAGCTTAACCACTCAGTGACTTTTCTATCCCAAAGTTCCAGTGTCCTTCCACAACCCTCCACAAAACATGGTTCGGTGTATCACAGCAACACCCCACTCCTGGTACCAACTTGTCTATTGATGTGATGAAACATCATGACCAAAGCAACTTGGGGAAGAAAAAGTTTATATCACTCACAGTTCCATGTAACAGTTCATTATCAAAAGCAGTGAGGGCGGAAACTCAAGCAGGGCAGGAATCTAGAGGCAACAGGTGATACAGAGGCCAAAGTGGAATGCTGCTTAATGGCTTGCCTGCCATGACTTTCACAGCCTGCTTTCTTATGGAACCCAGGACCACCAAACTATGGATAGTACCACCCACAATGGGCTGTGCCTGTCCCCATCAATCACTAATCTAGAAAATGCTCCACAGACTTGCCCTCAGATCAATCCTATGGAAGCATTTTCTCAGTTGAGGTTCTATTCTCTGAGGTGATGCAAACTTGTATCACATTGACATAAAAATATTCAGCACACCTGACTTAAAAAAAAATCAAAGTGAATATTGTAGCAAGCTTTTACTAGGGAAAAGGAATACAGTTCATCTATTTTTGTACTGTGCTTCCTCATGCACAGGGAATTGTGAAAGCTGAGGTGTTACTTGGGACTCTCATGTCTTTTCAGAGATAGGAACATTTGTGCCTGTGGTACAACTTTCCTGCCAGCCACCAACTATCACTGCCACATAGCAGAACTCCAAGTTAATATCAGCCTCTAATCTTGGGAACTTATTCTGATCCTGTAACATTTTCCCACCCAATATCTGAACCCCTGCCCTAACCAAAAGCTCTTAGAAAAATACAAAAGCAATGCTCATGAGTCCATGGAGATGTATAAGAAGGAGTCCAGAAACAGACCAATACCAGTCACTTCTAACCTCAAAAGCAATCTAGATCATAACATCAAAAATAGAAAAATTACTAATGTTACCACCATTTTCATTGTCATTTATTAATCAGCAAAAGCTTCCTCATCTTCCCAATCCATCAGAACTGAACTGAAGGAATTCCCTTGTATGGCATTTAGCTAAAGATCATTAATTGATCTTTAAGGGAAGAGTGCCGCTGTTAAGACTTGAGTCTTAAATGTCTCCCAATGCTGCTGTATTAAAGGCTTGGTCCCAGATAGTGAAGCTATGTGAGGGTGGTGGAAACTTGAGGAGACAGGACCTAGTGGAAGGGCATTGTGTCATTGGATATGCCCTTGAAATGGATGTTGGGATCCTGGCCCCTTTCTCTCTTGCCTTTACTTCTGGGCCAGTGTGTACTCTCTCCTGTAACATTTGACCTTACCACAGACAGGAAATAACAGGTTCAAATGACCATGGACTAAAAACCGCTGAAACCATGAACCCAAAGAAATATTTTCCACTCTAAAGTTGTTATTTCCAGTATTTTGTCGCAGTTGGGGAAAATTGGCTAACAAAGTAGCTCAAGACAGCTGTCTGTGATATAAAGTTCTTCTGTCTGTTGAAATTGTTTAGGGGGTGTTTAAGAGAAGAGGCTCGAAGAGAGGAAATAAAGGGTCCCAAACCCTTAGCCTTGGGGAGATTCATCTTCTTCCTGAAGGTCTGGGTCTAAACTGTTACTGTCATTTACTGGAAGAAATCATGGACAGTGCTGGGAACAGGCCTTTACTTCTCCAAGCTGCCCAGACTTGGTGTTTCTCCAGGGGCCAGTGATGCTATGCATGGTTCTGGGGCAAAAATGGCTAGGGTTAAGATATAAAGCTCTGTGAACTTTCTCCAAAATCTGGGCTGAGTGGCTCCCCCTACGTACCATACATATGTACATTCATATACATATTCACACAAACATGCACACATGCATGCTTTCACTGAATAAGTGTGTGATGCATAGATTTGCACTCAGTAAAGAAATATACACATGTACCCAGGGCTACTCAGAAAATATACACCACTGCTAGCCACACATCCCAGGTAGCTCTTAGCAAAAAGTTAAAACCTAACCTTTTTTTTCATTACTTCTAAAAAGTGGGTTTGCCTGCTCTGGTAGTTAGTTTTAGAAGGTCCCCGCCCCCATAATATATTTAATACTTAAAAGACACAGAGAATTCAGAAAATTATCTCAAAGATAATTCTTCCTGTAAGCTTCTCAGGAGAAATCCCCACCCCTCTACACTTGTTCTTGCTCTTTTAAGAAGTTGTTTCTAGCTCAGTATGGAGGCATATGCCTTTAATTTCAACACACTGGGGGCAGAGAGGAGATGGAGGCAAGCAGAGCACAGGTTCTAGGCCAGCCTGGGTTACAGAGGGAGATTATAGAACTCTGCCGATGATGTGTATCCTTCAGAAAGAGCAATGTCTTGGCTTTGTGTCCAGTGATCCCGGCCCAGCCAGCCTTTCCCCCTACCTGTTCCTGGTAGTTCTATATCTATAAATCATATGTCTCCTTTTCTGATGTGTCAGGATGATTTCTAGCTCTTCGTTCACCCACTTGGCTTAAGAATAAGCTCCATCTCCTGGGTGAATGGGAAAAATGGAGAGGAACGGAGGCAAGCGAAGAGAAGGAGGGGAGGAGGAGGGGAGACCCTTTTAATTGCAGGCAGATTCAACCCGAGTCCTGGTCCCCTGGAAATTCTTCTTTGGCATTAAGTAATTGGAGGGAAGAATAATTCAAATGTCATTCTGCCCATGCTTTGCCACTCAAATAATTTCCCCCTAGGTGGTTCTTGCCTCCTCCTCTTCCTTCTGATCCTTCCCTGGGTCACTCTGTCAACGGATGCACATATAGGGATAGCAGGACCTGACTGGAGTGCCCTTTTGAGAAAGACTCAGCATAATTATTCTTAGCAGTCCCTGTGTATTATTAGCTGAGGTGGGATTTCAGAGCCTGAGCTAGCCAGTACCCAGGGGCTGGTCAAGTTTCTCATCCAGTGCCCCTTCTCTGCTCTGGGCCAGTGGGTGTGTAGTGTGCACATGCTGGTATTCAGAGCCAGGACCTTATGTGCATGGGACCACATGGGAGTACAGCCTCTCCTAGTCACTCTCCAACATCACCTAACATATGCAAAGCCTGACAGATAACTGTTCTGACATAGGTCCTCAAGTTCCATCTCAAGGCAAAGGAAGGGCAGGGATGTTGTTCAGGCAAAGAGAGCTTACCTCACAAGCATGAGGACCTGAGTTTGATTCCTTTAGGCCATGTGCATGCATGCTGACACACATCTGAAATCCCAGGGCTAGTGATGGACCAGAGGACATATGGGGCTCAATTTCCAGCCATTCTGGCCTAATTGGTGTTAAAATAGTTGGATAATGTTCTTGAGAATAACAGTCAGGGTATTCCCTGGCCCACACACTTACAGACAGGCCCATACACCAGTACATGTGAAGCAGCACAAGTGCATATAAACATTCAAATGTACATGCATACAAAAGATAGACATTAAATAATTATATAAGTCATATAATTATTGTATATGTACATACATTATATATGTAATTATAACTGTTTGGTATGATTATGGAGAATATCAAGCATATATCAGTGAATCCTGTGGCGATATGTATTTATTAATTAGTCTGGAATAATTGAGAGTTAACCACAGAGCCAAGGTGAGAAGATCAGGGAAGGGTGACCCACACCTTTAATTCTAGCTTTAGGAACTTGGAAAGAGGAAGTCAAGAGAGCCAGAGGCAGAGGAAAGAACATGAGAATACTGTGTTGAGCAAAAAGGCACCAGGCCACCTGTGCCTAAACAGATGTAGAAATATGGATTGACTTAAAGTTTAAGAGTTAGCAAGTAATAAGCCTGAGCCATAGACCACATAGCCTGTAATTAATAGAAGTCTTTGTGTGATTATTTGGTCTGGACCTCGGGTCTAGGCAGAGACAGAAACTTTTTACTATAGAATACCAGGAGAAGAATCCCTGAGCTGAGACCCAAAGACCCAGAGATGAGAAGGAATTAACTAGGGTACCATCTAGAGGTGGACATTCATCTTGTTCACTGAAGACCGAGTACGTGGGAGTAAGGATATGAGGAGCCTCTGTGCAGGAACAGCGTATGATCAGCTATGGTGGTTTAGCCCCTGACCTCTTGCCATCGGACCCTGGGGTCATGCTAAGATATGAAAAACTAGACTTAGGAGTCAAGAGCTAGTCTGAAGGGACTGACCTGGAGGTGTGTGGATAAATGAAAGATGAGCTCTGTAAGTCCCAGATAGAGGGACGTGGCTTCATCTTCCCAGCTGAGGTCTCACAGAGAGTCAGTCAATAAATCAATGAACCAATCAATCTAGGATCATTGATTCCTTGCAAGAAGTAAGGACCTTTACTAGAGAAGATATTTAAATATTATATTTAACATGTTGATTGGCACTGGTATGTAGCTATTATTTATTTTCGTAGTTGGATGTTTAGTATCTGTTTGGAGCCCTGGGTCTAGAAAACAGCACATACTTCAGTGAAAAGAGAATTATGCAGTAGGTCCTAGAGTAGAAATGAGCACTGAAAGGACATTTGTCAGACACTGGAGTGGATGGATGGAAGTATGGACAAGCCAATGATGGTTCAGGGGCAGAAGGCTTTATAGAAATGGAAGATGGCCTGATCAGAGAAATATAGAAAGCATCTGTGTGTTCTCTGGGTGTGTCTGGCTAGTTCAGCTAAAGTTGAGAAGTGTGAGTGAAGATGGATTAGCCCTCTCAGCTAGGGGACCCTTTATCAGAACTGTGCCCTTTCCAAAATAAATAGGGGAGTCCTCACCCCCACACCCAAATACATACCTAGAATGCATTCTTATGTAGATCTTTATGAATATAGATCAAGTGATGATGAAATCTGGAAGAGTGGCTCTTGGATCTGATGGGAAAGAAGGCAGAGAGAGGGTAACTATGTGACAAAGGAGCAGACAGAATAACTGACGTGTCCATAAGCCATGGAGTGTCAAGCATCGCCCGTCCACACTGAAAACTAGAGAAGGCACCATTTCAGAATGAGCCAGACCCAACTGACACTTTCATTTGAGACTTCCAGCCTTCAGAATAAGAGACAATAAATCTTCCTGTTTTAAGCCACACAGTTTGGAGGGCTGTGTTAGAACAGCTGGGTTAGATCACTATAGGTCCTAAGAGAGGAACTGCATCCCCAGCAGGTGTGCAGTGAGTGAGAGGTCAAACTGTGAGGGATGGGGATGGAATGTTCTATGTGGGGGTTCTTGGAAAAGTGGAGGAAGAGGGGTCCTAGTTTCCTGTGACTATGATAAAACACCCTGGATAATGCAACATAGGAGAAAAAGAGATTATTGTGGCTTTCAATTACAGATTAGAGTGTATGCGGGGAAGTCATGGCAGAAACTTCAGATAGCTAGTCACATCACACCCGTAGTCACGGGCTGAGAGAAATGCATACATTCAGGCTTAGTTGCCTGATTGCTTTCCACTAAATGTTTCCACTCCTAAACAAAAGTTCAGCCCATTCTCAGCCTAGGGAGTGGTGTGTTTCACAGTGGATTGGGTCTTACCATATCAATTCACTTAATTAAGACAATAGCCCACAGACATGCCTGCAGGTCAGCCCAGTGTAGGGAATTCCTCTTGAAACTCTCTTCCTAGATGATTTTAGGTCATGTCAAGTTGTTAATTTAGGCTGAACATCACGGGGCACTGAGCATTGAGCATCAGATTTATGACTTCAGATGTAAAGAGGGGTGTGTGTGTGTGTGTGTGTGTGTGTGTGTGTGTGTGTGTGTGTGTGTGTGTGTGCACATGCGTGCACGCGCGTATAAAGGCATCCTTACAGGAGCATGATCTTTAGAGTGTTATGTCTCCAGTATGATAAAAATTAAAGGTTTGTCACATTTGGAAAACCCTGAGCAGCTTAGAGACTAGGGAAGTCTTTGCAATCCTGCCTTGCTCTGCAGAAGTCTTAAGCAGCGTTAAGTGATGTTTATGTAGAAGATAAGCTCCTTGTCTAAGCATCCAGCCTAAAAGGGGCCTCCAAGACCAGCCAAAGCTTGGCCTGTGGACCTTCCCAGCACAGAGCACCTTTACCAAGAAAGTGTGTGGGTCCCTTGAGTCTCTATAAAGCACAATGTTATCTAAGAAAAGGAAGCTTGGATAGAATAAGTGTTTTGATAACACAGAGGTATGACAATTGTGTTTTGTTTTGTTTTGTTTTAATAGCTTAGTAGTTCAAAACTGGTACTGCCGAGGCTGAGCATAGTTCCCTTCCTCTGGGAAAGCAGAATTCAAATACCTGAAGACATAGAACGCTTACTCTCAGCCAGCAGGATAACCAATGCTGGAATAGAAGAGAGAGACAGAGGAGGGAGGGAAACCTGGAGCGCTAATCAAAGGCTGTGGTGCAATCATTGCTTGTGCTCCAGCTGCAGGGGGATATGCAGGATTTTAGATCTCCAGCTGCAGGGGAATATGCAGAATTTTAGACATGAAGACTTCATTGTAATCTTCCCACAGAGCACTGGGGTAAAGCATTTCCTGTGAGAAGAGAGTAGAACAGAAAAGGGATTCCAGTGAGAGCATCCACACAGACTTCTACTAATTCCGCTGACTTAGAGAACACCTACCATCGGGGTATTTGATAAAAAGGGAAAAATAAGGCATAGAGAGAAGTTCAGGTTCAAAGCTGTGGATTCCGCTTGCCAGGGCAAGTTGCTCACCTCTCCTCCTGGTCGGCTCTCATCTCTGTTGGCGGCAGACTTTCCCCCAGCCTTTTACACAGCCACAACTATTTTTGCAAAGGACTCTGTAAAGTCACTTTATTCTCTGTGTCCAAGGAGCCAAAGAATATGGAGAAAGAAGGGGAGGTAGCCCAAGTGACAAGGGCCAAGGTGACCTTCTTATTCATGAACTCTCTGAGAGTTTTCTAATAAAATACAAAGCCAATGTCCTCAGACTAGTTTGGCTTTCTTATGCTATGGTTCTATTATGATTAAATTTAAATAATAGTTACCTATGATGCTCTTAGTTTATAATAATTAATACTATTCAAAAATCTTTTAGTAAGAGAGTAGACTCTGTCATTTAAAACACATCACTCAATCTCTGTGTTTGCTGATTATTATGTTCAGTGATGAAGACCTAAGCTTGTTTTTATTTTTCATTTTATATTTTTGTAACATTTCAAATTATGTGATCTCAACATTGCTAACAAGAGATATTTCACTATGTATCTAAGACCATGCAACTCTGAAGGGGGCGTGGGGGTCTCCTCAGAAATTCTAAAAGCATAGCTGGATATTGAGTCAGTAAACACGGTTTGAGTACTGAGCCTCTAACTGGTAATTGGGTAAACTTACACTAAGTCTCCGAGATTCTATTCCATTATTTGTCAAGAAGAAAAAGCATATTATGCCTGATCTATAAAATACAGTCACTGTAAAGATCAGAGGAGAAGCAGGATTATGCGCTTTCATGACCTCCTAGAGTCCTATAAGATGTTTAAAGAAATTATTATAAAAGCTGATTAAACAGGATCATTAGTAAAGGATTTCTGATGTCAGTTAAAAGCTTTCACCTGGTTTGGGATCAAAATCAACTTCAATAATATCTGATATGCTAAATATTATTATCTGCATGCCCAATTGTTTCCTGTCAACTAAATATACAAGTATGAGGGTTCGCATACAAATAATCCCAGACTTGTATGGCAGTGAGACTGTAAAACCCAGCTCTACTACTAACATACTATGTGACAGACCAAGTAGGGTATCTACTCCTTGGGCCTCAGTTTTCTAATCTGTAAAATGGTAATAGAACCCATTTATTGGC
This sequence comes from Phyllotis vaccarum, assembly GCA_033318265.1. NCBI lineage: Eukaryota > Metazoa > Chordata > Mammalia > Rodentia > Cricetidae > Phyllotis > Phyllotis vaccarum. Next base: position 108,100,374 of record JARWLC010000004.1, read on the forward strand.
TGAACAATAATGGTGCATACCTTTGATTTTAGCACTTGGGAGGCACAGGCAGGTGGCTCTCTGTGAGTTCAAGGTCAGCCTGGTCTACAGAGGGCAACCAGCTACACAGAGAAACCTTGTCTTGGGGGGAAAAGGAACCCATTTACTACTGTAAACAGTGCATGAAAAAATGAAATATAGATATTAAATATGTAAAATACCCAGCAGAGAAGTTGGTGCATGGTAGATACTGAATCCCTGTCCATTTGCACTCACCTCCTCTGGTATGCCTTAGCCAAGGAATGAAGAGACAGCCTGTTCTCCAGTGCCTGTCTGTAGTGCAGATTAACGCATCTGCAGTTAGTAAATGAAGACGGACACCAGGACAGTGTTAGGTTTTCATGTTTTCTTTTTCCAGTGTTTGTTCCTAAAGCACATAGATCCAAGCTTTCTTACCATCAAAGAATAAGCTTCCACATAATGAGAAGAACTAAAGAAAAGAGCAGGACACCAATTGAAAGGCCTTTATTTTAGGGCTAAGAGTGGCAAGGTCAGTGGATTCCAGAGTCACCTTCTGGTATCTGATAAAGCAGAGGATACTGAACACATAATTGCTTGTGTTACTTAAGAAGCCTATAACCTGGTTGGATCTTTACTTTGGACCAAACCAATGCCTATGAGATGTTCCTACTACCAGGACCAATGTTTCCAAGGAGAGGCACAAAACTGAGGAGTTTAAGGCTATACAGAGACTCTCTGGACTGACATGATCTCTGTGTGTACAGGACGCTTGTAATTTTTTTCCTGTGCTGCTACTATTAGGTTGTGTGTCTTTATTAGACTGTGAGTATTTCCTTCCAAATGTACTTTCTACCCAAAGCTTCCATTATTTCACTGTACATTTTTTTTTTCAGAAAATGAGGTTTATGTGAAATTTGTGCATGACCATCTAGCAGAAATGTTCCTGTTAGGAAATTAGAGTTTGATCAGTCACCTTCAGAAAGCTTGTGCTTTATCCCAGTATATTATAGTTGCACCATCAATATAGCCATCTGAAGCAGGAAAAGCTTAGCTTTGGGTAAGACTGAAACTAGATGATCATGGTCAAACATCTACCGAGTAAAAAAATATGGAAAACGTGGGCTCTCCTCTTTATTTGAGTCTGTCCCCTGTGAGATGTGACCAGATTCTCTCCATGTGATGGTATCTTACAAAGTGTGACTGGGTAGTGCTGGTGGCACAAAGATCTTCCCAGGACCCGGTCCCTGACCTGAGTATCAGTATTTCCCCACACACTGATGTTGATAGTATGTCTTCATGGAACGTGTCTTCCAAACAAGGCTTTTGCTGCTGGAATGAGTCAGTTTCTGGGGTTAATATTTTTGTCCCCTGTCTTACTTTTACTGGGTTTCAAAGAGATTCCACAGATCTCTGGGACATTTTCCCCTTAATATTAGGAGCTTCAAAGAAGGTGGTACATATTACATTTTACTTGTTGTCTATATTTGAAGGCACAGAATTCTCTTCAGGATCCTCCTCATTCTGTACAAACACAACTCAAAACAAAATGTCACTCACTTTTTGGTGAAATAATGTTTTAAAATCATCTTTAGTTGGCAAGGGAATTTCTAGAAAACTTTTTGGTTGGATTTTTTTTTTTTTTTTTTTTGATTAAGAAGTCTCTACGATGGACAGGCTTTTAGTTTTGTTGGAACCACTCTCTACTACTAGGAAATAGCCTGTAAATCTGTGGTTTAGCAGCAGTTACTTTTAATTTTCATGTCTTCTTAGCCTCTTCTAGTCTGGAATACTTTCCCTGTGTTTCTTTGCCTTTTATGACATTTCTAAAAGCAAACACTCACTTTTTAAAGTGAGACATTTGTTCTTTTGGGGTTGTTCTGACCTCCACCATGATTCCATTCAGATCCTATGTTCTTGGCCATGATTATTTCAGCAATGTGTGGTCACCCTCTGTTGCTGTATCTGAAGATATGTGATATACATCTGTCCTTCATGGGTGTTATTAATTTTGATCAATTGCTTAAGGGTCTATCCAATTCGCCAATGTTTAGTTACATGCTGTACATTGCATTGTTTTCCCTGTGGGAAGTTATTATTAGGTCACACTGGTGTCTTGCTTTTCTTCAAAAAATTTCTCCCGATTTTAGAATCCACTGGTAGATCTTATTAGACTCAAATTTTAATACTGACTGAACATTATTTTTTAAATCTACTGTATAGCCAGTCAGTACTTGTCCCTGACAAGGAAATATTTGGATAGTTCAGTATATCAGACAAATGCTCCTTCTTTCTCTTTGGAAATTCAACCTAACTGTATTCTGAAGGACATGGTCTTGATTTTTGCTTGGGAAGTCTTGGAAAGACCATTGGTCAACATCATTAAGATTCCCATGTGTTACTGAGTTTCTGATTCTTGGTCTAAACTATGGTATTTAAGACTTGAGCTTTATCTCATTCCTGACATTCTGTCCTCACCTTTTGTGTCTATCGGTTGGTGACTTTCCTGGAGATGAAAATGACAAGACACAACAGCCACACGTTTCTCTTTGCCTCACATACTGTTGGCTCCTCCACTCCTGTTTCTCCAATTTCAAGCTACTCTATCTAAAGCTGGGATGCCCTGTCCCCTTCTACCCTCCCATGGCTCATCCTTTTCAAAGGCCATTAAATATAGCCCTTAATGACCCATAAAGATGAAAATGTTGTGGCTCTCGAATGATTCTGGAATGTTCCCATAAGATACATAGAACCTCCCTCTTGAACAAAGTCATTAATGATTGTCTCTGGGTGGTGGGTCTCTGAAATAGTACTATGAGTCCTCCTGACTCTGGAGGAGATTTTAGTTTTCATAGAGGGTGTTGCTGCTGCACATAGTCTAAGAAGAATTCTCAGACAGTTGGGAAGTCTCCATTTCTGATGAGCCACCAGGAGCATCCTGTAAGGACTGAAGCCAGGGCTTGGAGAGCAGAAACAAAGCAACTCTTCTTCCCATTGTGAAAATCCCAGATGTGTTTGGGTCAACTGTGTGTTTAGCCATCCCTGGGCTCAACTGTGGTCCACAGAGGACAAGCTATCATTATAGTTTGGTGTGGTTCTTTCCTAGCTGCTATGTGTGAGTGTATGTGCATATATTTGTATATTTTTATGATCTCTAAAATGGTTTTAAACTATGTGTTGATCAGTTCATTGGGAGTTCTTTGTAACTTATTAACTGTGGATCTAGATCACAGGCATTCTCTGACCAGTTCTGTAAGCATGGAAATGTGGGAGCAGTTCTAGGCTTTGTTTCTTAAGAAATGAGAAAATAGGAGGCAGATCCTAAGGGGGATCAGAAGATAGAGATCAATCTGTGGGGAAGATTGTGGGGAAGATTCAGGCAACACTATCAATGTCTGTGTTTCTGAGGCCTTGGTAGATCATCATAGAGAAAGCATGAAGACTCAGACTTGCTGTCTGTAACTTCAGCATACTGCATTTAAAATCTGTTCCCTTATCCAGCATCCAGGATCTCAAGAAAGCCATCTTTCGGGATTCTTGACCAGCCACTGCCTTCTCTTCTCCAAGAAGCTGGCATGGCTTTCTCCTCTAACACAATATCCTTGAGCTTTTATGTGCTGCTTAGTAAATGTCTGTGGACTTGACTAAGAAATTAACATGAGGTAAACATCACTGGAGATTTGAGAAGCTAAGTAAAATAGCTAGTGTAGAATGAAACAGAAGCCCATAAACCCTTGGTGCAATGTGGATGCACCAAAGGCTTCTGGGTACTTCACAATGGAAGAAACTCTGGTTTCTGTTTTCCCATTCTGATGGCTCTTAAAACCAGTCCTTTTCACCAGACTTTTGATCAACAAAACCCTCAGACTCTCTGTCCCATATCTGGGAAGAAAGTAATACCGGAAGTTGCAGGAAAAGGAGACTTAGTTGTCTAACTTGGAAGACAAGTCTCTGTGAGGAAAGGAACCAAAAGAAATCATTAGAATGCTATGTTTTTAAACTATTACAGTTTTAATTAAAAATACAGTTAAAGCTTTAAAAAAAAAGACAAAAACCCAACTTCCTCTCTATAACTCTTATAATCATCAGTGCTTTAAATATGGTTCCTACCTAACTACTGCACTGTGTGTGCTTATGCGTGTGTGTAGAGGGTGGTGTGTGCGTGTGTGTGTGTTTTCAGTCTCTTAAAATATAAATCATTCTACCCTGGATGGTTATGGGCATTTTTTTGTCATTATCCATGTATTATGAAAACAACTCTTGGTCCCTGGCTTTATGCCCTTGAGATTGCTTTTGGCTCTCTCAGTGGTTTGTTCTTCAGGCTCTCGTTGGAATCTTTTGTACAGATGACCTGGACATGAGTTATTCCATCAGTTCTTTTGGAGTAGCCATCTAGGTAGCTTCTGATGCGTGATTTCTAATAGTACTTCAGAGAAATTCTCATATAGATAGATGTATTGAACTTGTTTAATGATGGGTGTAAAGATGTGTTGCTTTTCCTGCCTAAGGCCCATGATTGGTTTAATAAAAAGCTGAATGGCCAATAGATAGGCATAAAGGGACAGGCTGGGCTGGCAGGCAGAGAGAATAAGTAGGAGGAGAAATCTAGCCTGAGAGAGAAGGAGAGAACAAGAGAGAAAAAGAGAGACACTAGGGGCCAGCCAGGCAGGCAGGGCCAACCAGTCAGACTCAGAAGAGGCAAGAAAGGAGGACCATACAGAATTAAAGAATGGTATAAAACCCAGAGGCAAAACAGAGATGAAGAGAAACAAGTTAATTTAAGTTAAAAACAAACAAACAAAAAAATAGCCAGCTATAAGCCCAAACTAAGGCCAAGAATTCATAACTCATAATACCTCATGTCATGATTTGGGAGCTTGTTGGTGGGCCAAAGGAAAGCCTGCTATGTAGATGCCTCTGTGCACTCACATCAACCTTTCTGTAAAATAATCTAAGAAAATTTGCCGGCCAAACGTTTCTGTGCGTTTAGCAGAGAATGAAGAGAAGTCTAGTGAAAGCTGTCTTCTAGGCATGACATGGCTCTCACACTCACACTGTGGTTTTCTGCATAAGATTAAGCTATGAACATCCCAGCCTGTATGGGAGAGGGGCACATGAGGTCCCACGTTTCTCTGAAGAGCTCTTGGCTGAGAGGTGCTGAGAGGCGAGGAGTCATTTTTCTTCACGTGTGTAGTTGCTATGATCTAGTAAATAAATAGCTTCAAACCTATGTACAGGCTGGTAATACTAACTAAACCTAGAGAGTTATAAAAAACAAACCTGGAACAAGAGGGATGCACTTAGGACAAAGGATTCCTGAGGTAGCTAAGGGGGTTAGAGAGGAATATGATGTAGGTCTGACCAAGTGCATCACACAGATGTATGAAATTGTCAAATAGATTCCTATTTTAAAACTTATTGCACATTTGAAATGGAAAAATTCAAATGCGAGGAATATTTGCAAGAGAAATACAAACACCTATATAAGTTATAGCCCATTTCTTTCTGGTGTTGGTGTGTGTGTGTGTGTGTGTGTGTGTGTGTGTGTGTGTGTGTGTGTGTGTGTGTGTGTGTGTGTGTGTGTGTGTGTTACTGAGACTCTCAGATTTCACATAATACATGACGTCAACTAGGAACCCTTTACTGATCTATATCCAAGGTGCACACCCCTATCAGGTCCTTTGTTTGAACTAGGTCTCTGGGTTCCCCAGGCTGGTCTTGAACTTGAGATATACTGCTTCATCCTCCTGAAGAACTAAGGATTGCAAGCCATCTTTTTATTATCTATGCTCACATTCTAGTTTTGTAAAGTACTTTTCCTCTGGAGTCTTACTTAATTTCTTTTTTTCAGTAGCAGGGATGGGACCCAGAGTCTCTGACATGGGCAAGTGTTCTTCCTTGATCTATATCCCAACCCCTTTTCTGAACTCTTAGACAATGTGTTACATATATTATAACTTTCACTCTTGAACATTTTTATATTATTTTCATATTAAGGTAGAATATATTCATATATTCCTCTGGCATTCTTTTCCACTTAATAATTTAACACAGATAACTTATTCTTATCCAATCTGCCATCTGAATTTTTATTCTGTCTGACCCCACCAATGTCTTCCTAAGCATTTCTTCCTTCTCTAGTACTGGGGCCAGATATCTCCTTAGTTATGTTGACTTCTTCTTTAAGCAAGATGCTTTTACACTGTTATTTTTTTAATGCTGCTGATGTCCTTAATGCTACTTTAAATAATATAGTTCATATATTTTATTTATTTATTTCTGTGTATGCATGGATGCCATGGTATGAATATGGAGGTCATTTCCAGGATTGAACTGACTCCTAGGTTTGGCAGTAAGTGCCTTTACTCTCTGAGCCATCTCCTTGGCTCACATTTCTATATTTTTAATGGAGTCTCCCCGGCTCAGGTTTGCCTTCTATCTTCTCATGATGGGATCCAGGTTATTCATTATACAGCATGCAGATGGTAGTGTGTCCCGAGTCACATCTGTACTGGCAATGCTACAGATTTGCAGATTTTAAATCTAGGAGGAAGTTCATTTTTCAAATTCTTTTGCCATGGTTGAGATAAGTCCATTTCCAACCCCCACTGCTCACCAGGACACCGTTGATCTCCTATTCCCAACCTGCATGTTGTTAATGTTTATGTGGGAGGGTGACAGAGAGAGGTGAATTTTGGAGAGAGTTGGGGCTCTGCACTCTAAGGATATAATACAGAGCCCATCCTGATTCTTCCCTTGTATGAGAAAAAAAATGCTGCTTTCCCTCACACAAACACATCTCCATTTATCTTTCCTTCTTCCCCATTAACCAATGGGAGGGAAACACCGTGTAGAAGGAAGGTTTCAGTATTCCCACCACCTTTCAATCTGGTGTATATCCTGGGTAGCTTCATTCCTAGGATCTATAAATCAAGATTCAAAATATCTGATTCAGTTCACACCAGTGGTGGGAAAGACATCTAGGAGAAGCCAGCCTCCCTAGGTAGCCTTTGGACATGACTCTCCCCAGCCATTGCTCACTGCCTCTAGAGGAAGACAGGAGATTCAGAGGACAGGGCTCCTGCTGGGAGGCAGGTGGAGCAGCCTCAGTAGCACACTTGCACACTCCACAGCTAGCATTAGCTAACAGCTCCTCATGCACCCCTCTGAGATAATTAAACATTATTATCCCCATTGGCAGAGGGACCATAAAGATGGAGTGGTTAAGTGACTTGGTTATAACTGCTGGGTTTGTTTGAGGGAGAAGTCATGCCAAGAGGGGCTTGCTGTTCAGAGGCCAAAATAAGCTGTTTAATGTGAGTAGTTGTTTTAAATTTGCTTTTAGGGGTAGGAATAAGAAGGGAGACTTGAGAAATGGCTAGTGGCCATTGGCAAAGCATCAGAAAATACAATGTGTCTGAGAATAGACCTACTTTTCCTGTTAATGTAAGTTAGATTCTGGTATTCCCTGATTAGGAGGGAAAATACTAGAGGCCTAGGAACCTGGGTGAGGCCAGCAGATCAAACTACACAGTTTTATGCAAGGCTGGGCAGAAGTGCAGAGCAGAGGCCAGTCTATAGTGAAGATCTCTTGCTTTAGCTAAATCAGTGGTTCTCAACCTTCCTTATGCTGTGATCCCTTAATATAGTCTCTTGTGTTGTGGTGACCCCCACCCATAAAATTATTTTGTTGTGATTTCTTAACTGCAATTTTGCTACATTATGCACTGTAAATATAAATATTTGATATGAGACTCCACAGGTTGAGAGAACCATTCATCTAGAGGCAGAGAAATCTCCTCCTCTTTTGCTAACTGTCATAAAGAAGCCCTGCCAGGTACATGGCTGTGGGAGGGGCACTCCAGTGATGGACAACAGAAAGGCCCAGTGCCCTCCATGCACAGAAGCAGAAATGGAATAGAATGGGAGGGGTGATTGGGAGTTATGGGGCACAACAGGTATAGACGTAGGAGGGTAGAGACAGGTGCTCCCAAATCGCTGTGGACAATGGACAGTCTGCAGATGGGGGCAGGGCAGAGGGGGTTACTTAGAGGGGCAGAGTGGTGTGGAGCTGAGGAGGGCAGCAGAAAGCAAAGGGGTTAGATGAGCACCAGGAGAAAGCTCTGGTTTGCAGGTTCTGAGAAGCAGGGATGACACAGCGCCTGTGATATCCGGGTGAAACTGGAGCCTCTTTTCAACCTTATCTGTTCCCTGCTACCTGATCTGCCACACCCACCTGTCATCTAAAGTGCCTAGAGGCTCATGGTCCCCGACCACTAAATGAGAGTGTTTTGTGCCCATAGCAAGGAAGTCCAGACCTGTTTACTAGCGCCCTGATGGATGTCTAGATTTCTCCATTGGGTTATTGGTAAGCAGTCCGTCTGTGAAGGCAAAATGCAGAGAATCTATCTTCCTTTCATCCAGTTGACCCAAGATGGCTCTTCAGAAGTGCTGATAGCAGGGCTTAGTTTTAGGGTCCCATGCATAAGAGCACCTGCCTGCAACACCATTGCTGAGCCCACACTGCTGCCTTCCCTGGACAGTGCCCTCTTCAGGACAGAAGTCATATTTCCTCCTTCTTCTGATCCGGGCCAGCAGGAAGGCTACCACCACCTATGTACTTGACAGATGAATGAAGGCAGCTTTGGAACCATTTACCCCTCACCTCACCGTTCTTTCTTTTTAATTGTAAACCCAAGAAGTGCTGAATGATGGAGGATGATAAAGACCGAGTAGCAGGGCCTGTTTTGGGGTGGGTGATTAAAACAGCTGTTTTCCTGTCACTGTGTCGTAGAGAAATGACTTCTGTTTCATCCATTTGGTTCAGAACTGGATTTTTTTTTCCCCAGTTAGAAACATCACCAAGTGGCCTTTCTGTTCTTCACACATGAAATACACACTATCACCCGCATATTTTTAGTTAATTTATGTCCAAATAGGCCTTTCTCTAGCTGCTGGGAAATGATGTTTGGGCTGCAATTACCTTTTGCAGCATCTTGCAGAAGGGTTTCGGCACACACAAAGCTCAGGGGAGAGGCAGCCAGGAGCCCACCGACTGTAAATCTTTTCATTTGTAGTTATTCAAATCACATATTTTATTACTTGTACAAAATACATTGTGTCATTCATTTTGCAGGCACAGCTAATGCTTCAGGAAAAGCTTCGAAAACATTCTGTTTAGAAATAGTTTCTTCTGCAGTCACCAAGGCTGGGTGTCCTTTTCTGGGATGTCTTTTCTCCCAGCCTTCTCCTGGGCTGCTTGGGTGTGTTCTTTGCCAGACAAATGAAAACACCCTTCCAGTCTCAGCATCCAGCCCTCTGCTCATGGAGTCCTTCTCCTTCTCTGTATATTGCATCCTAATCCTTAGCAAGGAAATAAACTACAGTGTCTCTCACAAGACCCTGGCTTCTAGAGTAAAGGCAGTGACAGGACCAGATGAAGTCTTCCCAAAGGTGGAGAGACAATTTTCCTGCAGATTCCCGGCATCCTAGGGAGGGTTTCCTTGTTACAATAGGCTCAGTTGTAATTCAACAGCCAGGTAGAGCCCTTTCCATTGGCTGTTAAGAGCTGGGAGGATGCAAAGGTAGATAGGTAACTTTAAGCAGAAACTTCCTGTCCCCACTGCTTCTAATCTTACCTATGGAAAGAAATGACTATACTTGCTAGGTTGGGGAAAATGGGTGATGTGCTTTCCAGCCCCTTTGAAGATGGCCATTCATTCTGAAATATGCTTATCCTTTAGCGCTTCTGATTTTTTGGTCCAAAGTAGAAGATAGTGACTGAGTAACAGGAGGGGTGGGTGTCACATAGATGTGCTCTGAAGACAGGGCCCATCTGTGTCCCAACTTGTCTACATAGGACTGCACAGAGCTGCTTTCATGGGTGGCTGCCTCACCCAGGCTGGTCAACTACAGTCAGGATGGTCATTGCCCCAAGGGTTGTGTCCAATCTGCCTACTCCAGAGTGACTCTTGACATGCAAGGCAAATTTGCCCTCTGCTTCTTTTGTAGCATTTTAAGATCTTGTAAGATTTAGTGCAGTAATGGCAAATACTTGCCGTGTGGTGCATCTATAACCACCTGCTCACTCACCTGCTGCAGACATTTCTAACCAAGGCCAACAGCCCCTCCTGTGGTCTCAGAGGCAACTCTTGTCTACATATTAGAACCTCCTACCCATGATTTTATTCTAATTCAGAATCCTGCTAAACCTACAAATCCTTGGGCATCACTCCCAGAAATTCTGCAAGAGTGAAGGACCTGGAACTAACTGTCCCAGATTATGAAGATGATAAAGACTTCCCCTGAGTGTTTGCCATGGGTAGACACACTTGAGTACTACTCTTCTAGGCCACTTGGGTATGGAGAGGAGCGTTGATGTCAGTGTTGGGTATGTCTAGTATAGCTCTTTTGGCTGAAGTTACCATCTAGGTTTTAGGACTCTTCTGTGTGGTAGTAAAGAGCTCTCCACGGTGTGAACTGTGGTTGGATCTAATAAACAGCCCTGAGTAAATATTACAGGGGCCAAGGATTAATTAAAATGCTTTGATATACCCCTCATCCTCAACTCCTACCACTCTCTGATAGCAGTATCTTGTATGTGTCTCTCACCTAAGAGAGCAGTGACCTTCAACAGCTGCTTTACACAGCTATGTACAGTCTATGCCTTAGTTCTCTGCAGTTGCTGTGAGAAAGAAGAATACCCCAACTTTAGATAATGGGAATTCAGTTTCTCAGCTCTGCAGGCTGGAAGACCAAGGGTCCAATTTAGTCAAGACCATGCTCCATCTGAAGGCCACAGGAATCTCTTCTGTGTCTCATCCCTAGATGCCACCTGTTCCTTAAGTGACTTAGCTTGTAGATACACCATCCACATTTCTGCTCCCATCTTCACAGGACGGTAACCCCTTGGTGCTGCTATATATGAACATGACCTTCATATAAAGAAGCCAGCATTATATTTAGGGCCAGTTCCAATGCAGGATGACCTCATCTTCAATTGATTTTATCTTCCAGAACCCTAATGTCATAATGTTAGAAGATGGACATACCTCCTTGTGGGTGACATCGTCCAGCTCATAACTCTTAGTAGGTCCTTACTTAATGATAACAACAACAGGCTTCATGGGTTATATACCTGGCCCATTTAACAATTTCAATATATTTTCTATATTATAATCCTTTGAAGCAATGTACTTATGAAATTCAGATCTATTGTTTGACATTCTTGTCATAAACCTGTCACTTTCAAACTCTAAGCGATTTTGTGAGTAAGTCTGTGATCACCATGGTCAGTTTTCATTAAAGCCCAGATTTCTGTATAATCCTCAAAAGACTTTGTCTCACAGAATATGATTGAGACAGATGTCATGACCATGCCAGTCATCCAGAAGCTTCTCTAAGATGAGTATTCACTGGGTGTGTGTGTGGGGGTGAATCCTGAGACCAGAGCTTGGCCTAGGAAACCTCCTAATAGGGAAGATTAGAGGACAAGGGTTATGCACTGTACCCATCCTCATGGTGACAAGACAATTTATTGACTGGGTGGCCACAGGGATACACTTTGCTTCATGAAGTAGGATGTCTCATCACTGATATGTTCCCCCAGTACCCTGCTGGGGACAGAGTGGGTACTGCATAGATGCCTGTTCTGTGGGACCCAGTTGGAGGAAGTTGATCACTAGAAGTTGTTTCTTACCCTGACCCCCTTGCTGTGTGCCTCTTGCTGTGAAGTGACTTTGCAGCTTCTTCCCACCATAAGAGAGCAACACTTCTGAAGCTGTGCACCAGCGTAAACAATCTTTCTGAGAACTTGTTTCTGCCAGGTATTTGGTCACAGCAAAGATGAACAGGACTAATATGTCATTGTCTGCAGAGTGAATACCTGCACCCTCAGTATCCCTGGGGGAAGCGAGTCAGGGTACCCGCCAAGCCTGGTCCAGAATCAAGGGTCTCTTCCATCTTTCTCTGTCCAGGAGGATGCTAATTTCTTCCTAATGAACCTATCCATTCCTCAGCACAAGAATTCCTTCGTGTTACCTACCATCCAATAGAGGAAGCTACTGTTCATTTGTGCCCCTTTCTTAATGCCTACATTGGAGAGTAGGCGACTCTGACAACACTTTGCAGACATGTGGATGCACTGACCGTGCTTTCTGGTCCAGATTTCCTCTTCTAGCAGCAAGACCTTCCTGGCTTGTGTTCACCCTGTCTGCTGCAGTCCCTGCCTCTTTTTTCTTTGGTCTCCTCATGGGGCTGGTCAGCATCCTCTAACCTAATAGATTTCCTGTCACATAATTGAAGACAAGTTTGGTAATCATAACCATCACTGTAATTACCGATGAGCATCAAAAGGCAATGCAGCCTGTGTGGTGTTTAAAAAAAAAAAAAAAAAAAAAAAAAAAAAAAAAAAAAAAAAAAAAAAAAAAAAAAACAGAAGGAAATGTAAGGTCCTCAGGAGGGAAGATACACACCCTGTGCTTCCCTGACTTTGTGTTTCCCTTTGTTCTGCCTAAGAGGTCAGCACACCCCTGGTTTTTCAGCCAAGGAGAAGAGCTGGCCACGACAGGCTATCACTTCTTTGTTTGGGGTGCCTCCTATGGAAGGCCCAGCCACCTGCTGAGATGGAGCGAGTGAGTGGTGGTGACAGGCCAAGCTCCATGTTCAGTGAGGCCCAGCAGTGCAAGGTGTCAGGAGGGCTGGAGGCTCCCCGCCAGTGGGCCTGGCTCTGCCACTTTACATGCGAGAGAGAGCAGCTCAACAGCTGTCGCTGACGGCCCCTGGGGTCTGCTCCAGATTTGGCAGAGGAGGACACTTCCAGACTCCCAAATCATCTCTTTAAAATTCAGAACTATACTTTCATCCCTCACCCCTCCCCAACAAACACACACAAAAGATAAGCAAACTCCGAGTGCCGTTAACTTGTGGGCTTTCTCTAGCCTTCTCTCTCAGTCTTGTACACATATTCCACTGATAAGTTCTCACATGAAATCTCTCTCTCTCTCTCTCTCTCTCTCTCTCTCTCTCTCTCTCTCTCTCTCTCTCTCACACACACACACACACACACACACACACACACACACACACACACACACACACACACACACACACACACATTTTCTTCTCTCTCTTACCTCACTTAACTCAGGTGTTGTCTACATTGTGTTTTGAGGCAGGCTCTGTTATCGGCCTAGAGCTCACCAAGTAGACAAGGGTAGCCAGCCATGAGCCCCAGCCATATGCCTGTCTCCAGTATTGGCTTTACAAGTACATGCTGCCACATCTGGCCTTCTTTATATTTGTTCTGGGGATCAAACTTGGGTCTTCATGGTTACAAGGCAAGGACTTTACTGCCTGACCTAATGTCCTAGCCCAACACAAGTATTGTTAAAAAAAAAAAAAAAGCAACCCCTCCTTTTCTTTGGGGGAATTCCAGGCCATCTCAAGATATTGCAACAACCCCTCCCTCAAGGGCAACATAGAACAAGGGTCTTTGAGCTACCACCTGCTGACATGTATGCATGTGGCAGTTAGTGGTTCATCAAATGAATATTCTACCTCCCTTCCCAGCCCTGGGTAACATTTTGCTAAAGCCAGTAAATGCAGTTGTGTTCTGGGACTGGCACTGGTGAGGGCAGAGCATCCCTTTCAGGGCAACCTAACCCTGTCTTCCAGGCATTTGTCATGTTTCTGGCATTTGAGCTGAGGACATCTTCTACCACAAAAGCCTGCCAGAATCCCTAGGGGAAATCAGCTCAGCACTGTCCTCCTTGCAGAAAGTTCTTCATGTGCCTGGGGAGGTGCAGACCAGGTGGCCTTTATTCCTCCCAGCCCTGGAGAGGACAAAGCTAGATAGAGATGCATTTTGCTGTTTACTGTCACTTCTTCCCCTGTCCTGTACATTAACCATTTGAGCGCATTTGGGGCATTTCTGCTAAACTCCACCATAGGTTTTGGTGAACTGAATGAATTGTAAGAATGTTCAAGACAAAAGTTAGCCTCCTACAGCTGAAGCCTGAGTCCTGGGAAGAAAGAAAGTGGAGTCTGTTGTCCCTTGGCACAGCCTCCATTGCTTGACTCTCTTAGTTTCATGGATTATGGAGTAATTCACTGCCCAGACATAGAACAGTGCTGTGGGGTAAGATACTGGTATTTGGAATGATGAATAGAAAAAGAAGGTCACATGTGTCCTAGCAAATGATGTGTTTGGGTGACAGCTTTGACATAGATCATATTAACACAAAGTCAGTTTCAGTGTGAATGTAGAATAAGCCATACTGTACCCTGCTTTCAGTTCCACACTCACCACCCTCTGTTTCCTTCTGAGGAATTACTGGCCTTGGCTAGGCTGGACTGCCTGAGCTCTTTTCTTCACTCAGTCTGGATTTCCCTTCTGCAGCAAGTTTTTCTGGCCAATGACTTGCCCTCTAGTGAAAAGAGTAGGTAACACACAGGCAGTGTGGCATCAGACCTATATGAAGAAGAGCCACTTATGAGATGTGATGGCCAAGTCTCGTGACCAGGAGCCAAGAGGAGTTGGGTCCTTGCCCTGGTTTCACAGACAAAAAAGGCCAGCACTGGTGTCCAGACTGGTACCCCCATTTTCAACACCCCCATAGCTAGCCTCTGTCCTCACCCTCCTCATTTTTCAATCATATTAACTACATTTTGAGTTTCGATATTCTGGTCTGCTCCCCATTATCCATCCATATTGATATCAGCTTGTACCGTCTCTGGCCTGCTCTTCTTTGAGACCCCAGATCTTCCTAGAGTAGGGCCAAGAAAGTGTAGGTACTGTTTGCTCAGTCGCTGATTAAATGTTGGCAAAGATGGATTTCAGCTCTGAGGTTAGCAGTGCTAACTAGTCTAGAAGCAAGATAAGGGCTAAATAGAAAACTGAGTTAGACACATCCAACACGGTACTGAGGACAAGAAAGGGGGGGGGGACCCACATCAGCCCTTTGGAAACAGTATCTTCTATCTCCCAGATTCTGACTTCTGTTCAAGGGCAGCAAGGGTAACCAGCATACAAGTGGGTCATGGCCCCTCATACCCTATGCAACCCAGGACTGTAAGCAGGATGTAGAGCAGGAGAGCCTTTCTTCAGATATGGAGCACAATACAAAAAGGGACAGAGGTGCAGATGGTGTGACAACTTTCAGTAGGAGGGTCCTCAGAAATTATGCTTCATCGCTCCTTCTGGGTCGGTGTATTTTCTCTTGATCTTAATTCTCACTGCTGGCAGCCAATCTGATACGGTTCTAGTGAGTTAGGGTGGTTGTACTCTCTGCCTCCACTGCCTTCCCAGCACTAATGGTAGAATCAGTGCAGGGTATCAGGGTAGGGTGATGGAATCTCATCACTGCCATCCTCTTCGTGTGTGGAATGTCCATGGCTAGCATAGGCCTTGTTGGTCCCCCAGAGCTCCTCTAAATAGACACCCCTTAATATTTCTTGTTTACCAGCCAAGGAGTTACTTGACTGTCCTGATTCATAAGCTGGGGCTGTGGAGGACATGGTGTGGAGTAAGATATGTGTCTAGTTTCCGCTTACGTTTCTGGACCAATTCTGGTTTCTCCTTCTTCTAGGGAGGAAAGATCCCTGTGAGATGGACAGCTCCAGAGGCCATAGCCTACCGCAAGTTTACATCAGCCAGCGATGTCTGGAGCTATGGGATTGTCATGTGGGAAGTCATGTCATTTGGAGAGAGACCTTACTGGGATATGTCCAATCAAGATGTAAGTATCAGCCATATCCAATTGCCATAAACAGTTACCCAAGCAGACCTCATGCTCTGAATGCCAAGGCTTCTATGTACATGATGGCGATCAGAAGGAGAGGCTAGTCTGAATGTCACAGCCTAAGTCCTCATCCTGTGCTACCTGTGAGAGTTGCATTGATCCAAGCAGCAATTTCTGAAACTTTTACATTAGCTTAAAGGAAGGCAATGTAAGGAGCCCTTCTCCCTGAGAACCCAGCCTTGTTTGGTCTGTGCTAATATCAGCAAAGGAGGTGGCAAGAAAGCTTCCGAAGGTGGTCAATTTCAAGAAGGCTTCAGGAGTAGGGCCCTGACTATGGGGAAGTCATCAGCCTCCCTCCAGGCTGCCCTCCATGGAGAGAATGGGAATGGAAGGAAGAAGTCTCTAAGTATGCTGTAAGTAGAGGCATTTTGGTGATGTTCTTTCTGGGTGGGAAATTTACTTCATAGTAAAGAGTGATGAAATTTCTGAGGATGATTGGATCTGATAAGATTCCAATCAAAAGTCTTGCCTGGATTTTAATACCACCTATAACTATCATTGCGGACCACTCATCCTCTATGTTTTGAATGCCCACTCTCCCCTTGGTGCTCAGAGACTTGCAATTTGCAAACCTGCATGTGTATGTTTCCTTTTACTCACTTCCTGCCTTTTATTTCCAAGGTTATAGTATAGGCTGGAAGAGATAAGGTTGTCCCCAGCATAGATCCAATTCATTCAGCTCCTACAATCACACTGTAAGTACATCCATGCCCGGGAGAGAGGAGGGCTATGAGGCACTTCTCAGTTTGTGAAAAGTACCCTCAGAAAGCCTTTATGAGTTTTCTCAGAAGACAGAGAAAGGTTGTAGTTTTCCAGCAAAATTATAAGAGGATGATCTGGGGTGATTATGGACCAGTACTTGGTGCTGGTGTGTACAGCATGCTCCAGTTCAGATCAGATAAAATGACTGAGCCCTTAACCAGGTCCTGATGCCTACCATGTGGTGTCCCGGTCCTCTATTATCTGTGATTAGCCACGCCTCGCCTCTGCTTCTGTAGTGTGTCCAATCAGTAAGTGGTGGAGCTGACAGTAACTAGGCTGCTTTTATGAAATCGGCTGCACACAGCTTCCATCTATACTGTCTAAGTGAGAAATGTTAGCCAGACAAAGCAGACCCATCTTGTCCCCACCCAGAGACCTTAATCCGATAAAGAACAATTCAGCTCACATAGAATGGACTACAAAACCAACAAGCAAGATTTGACACTTGAGATATTCTCAGGCAATGCGTTCACCTGTGCTGAAAACAAATAGAATTTCTGACATTGGGTTTCAAGAACTCCCAAATCATTCATTCAACACAGTCAACTCATGCTAATGGACTAAAGCATTGTACTTGCTGATTCCACTCTTGAAGGGTTTACAGTCCAGTGGCATATACTGAGGGCTTGGGGAGCATTTAGGAGGATGGAGGAAGCTTTCTGGATATTTGATGTTTGAGTAGAGACTCAGAGGGAATGTGAGCATCTGCAAAATAGTCAATAATTCTCTTTTTATTGTATTTTTCCAAAACAATGTCCCTAATCCTTGTCCCAAGTGCAATTCTGCTCCTAATGGGAACAGGAGGTGACATCATGCTCATTCAAAAAGCCCCTGGAACCTGGCCTGTGGGAGAGTCAGGAGGGGCTCCCAGGGGCTGGGCTGCGGTCACACTCCTCAGAAAGCAAGGAGGTGGTGGCAGTGAAGGATTTTACAGATGACAATTGAAAAGGCTTTAAGAAAGAGAATTGCAGAGGCAAGTCGGAGTGCTGGTAATTGGGCTTTGGGAGCCCAGGAAGGTCTTTGAACATGTACAGAGAGTTTGTCAGCCAGAGAGAGCAACTTGGAACTTCTGCTGCTTGGATCTGATTGACAGAGATAATTAGAGTGGCAGTGTCTGTGGAGAGAAGCTGCAGTTGCATTGAAACATCAGAGCTCAACTTAACCTACTCTGCCCTGGTTCCTCTACCGCTCTGCGCTCCCCTGTGTTACTCTTCCCAGTTCAGGGTCAAGTAGGTACCATCTACCTCCAGCTCTCTGGCAGGAAAGAGAGTTCAGAGACAGCTAAAAACTCAACCAGGAATTTGAGGGAGGGACTTTGCTCAGTTTCCAGAGAGGCTACTATCACTTCATATAATACCCGAAAACACTTGGGATGTTCTATAGGCTCCTGGGTCCAATCCAACCACAGACCTACCATCTCTGGGCTCAGTGAGCACAAGAAATCTTTTTTTCTATCTCAACATTTTGGTTAGGCCATAGCATAGGATGTTTAATTACACTAGACTTGTGGGATGTTCAAAAGAGTTATAGGAGACCATGCAGTGAGCTCAGATTAAGTTGCCTCGACTGCTTCTCATACCCACCCCCAAAATTCATTCTCTCTTTCCTCTTGAAATACCATCTGATCTTACCTTAGTATCCACTCTTTTTATACAGGGCTACACTAGCCCTGGTTCTCCCAGAACTCACTCTGTAGACCAGGGTACTCTTGAACTACCCAGGATCAACTGGCCAACACCTCTAATTCCTATGTAGTGCCCCCACCAATGTAGACGCTCTGCTCGTGACTGACTTTTCTGAGGAACAGGAGCTGGTGTTGTTTTGATATCCTCCTCAAAAGAAAATAAGGGTCACACATGCACGCACGCACACACACATACACACACACACACACACACACACACACACACACACACACACACACACACACACACACACACACACACACACCCCAGAATGGAGGACATGCCAAAACAAGCACCAGGGCAGTTAGTTATCAACACGGCTCCTCAGCAGTGTTCCTCTGAGAAGAGTAAGGTGTTGACTTGCTTATGGGGAAAACTGGTTTGTATAGTAATGCCAAGAGTTTAGAGGAACACTAATGTCTTCCACTACCATGTGTAGAAGACCCCATGAGACCTGGAATGTCCTGCTGGCCTTACCTAGCTTGACCTTAGATGACACAGAGCAAGCCACTCTGAGCACTCAATGGACAATTCCACTTGTCTCCACAATTGAATGGAGACTCCATGGCCCCCAGTCTGGTTGCTTGGAGGGAGTTATAAAAAGGCATATGTCAGCAATCCAGGTTAGAAACAATATCCAGTCACTGGTTTTCATGGATCCCTTATCTTAATCCCTTAGCTCAACTCCATCATGTTCCAGCCCACAAATACCCTAAAGGCACCTGAGTGGCACATTAAAGCCAAGTGTCCTGTGTGTGTTAGCTGTAGTCTATTACTCTTCATATGTCTCAGGCATATTGCTTTATTATTTATTTCTCCATTTCCCCGTTGGGAAAATACGGTCATAATGTCTTCCAAAGAGGGAAGAAAGGAATTTGACTGACAACAGGTTGGAAGAGATAAAAACTAGTCAGTGCAATACACTATTCAAAAGATAGTGTCCCCAGTCACTCACCATTTTATATTGAAGGGACTCTCATGTAAGGTGTGTGCTCAGTTTTCACCATATTAAATGGGAAAAAATAACATACTGATTATCTCTCAGAGCCTCAGGTAAATATTACCTCATGCTGTATGTATCATCCATACAAACTATAAAAATGTAAACTGATTGAGAATGTTCTCTCTCTCTCTTTTTAATAAACTTACAAGGTCAGAATGAAAAGAATAATCCCTTGAAATTAATCTGAATTTTTTTTAATTGAGGTGAAAATACCTGACAAATCACCGAACTCCAAACAACTCCTTTTGTTGCTTAAGGTGCTTCACCTGTTTAATACAAAATCAATGTACAATTATTATAGACGATAAAATACAAGTAAGCAAGATGAAAAACATAAAGAGCATCGTCTTCCTCCTTGCCCAGAGGTGACTGTAATTTACCCCACAGCCAATATCCAAGCCAGGTTGCACACAGGTGCTGGGCTCTGTTGGTTGTGACTTTATGCACCTATATAAGCAAGACTGCTGTACTGGTTGTCATCCCAACCTCTTGACTGATATGGCAGTGTCAAGCTATTTCCATTTCAATGGCTATATCGCTTTAAAGGCTGGTTAGATTCCAGGCTTTCTGTTGTTTGTAAGGTGCCTTCAAACCATCATATGGTTAGAACTTGGGGCATTTATTTATTTATTTTTCTCATGCAAAAAGTGCATAGCAGGCAAAATTGACTTACATGAGTTAAGAACTAAAAAGTGCAGTGTGAAAACGCACACAGTCTGAAAAGTAAACCACCGAAAAGTCCCAAATGTTTACAAAGTTTGGGGTTTTTTTGTTTGTTTGTTTGTTTGTTTTTCCCCAGAGGGAATGAAAGTCACCCACACAGGGTGAGGGTTTCACTCACTTTGGGAGGTCATCTTGGTTTCTGGGCCTTTGTCAATGCCCTCAAGAGTCTGTTCGCCTTGAACTCCAGTGCCTTCCACATCACTGTCTCGGGATGCTTAGTGCAGCCTCGCACAGGAAGCATGGAGAAGGGCCTGCAGTGCGGATTCATTCTTTCCATCCTTTACCCTCAAGACTGAAAGAGTAAAGGCCTCTCAGGCTTTTGGAGCATATTTCTAAATATCTCGTTCACCAGGTCTCTGCACATCTGTCCCTGCTGTTTACCACCCGCTTTCAGGAAGGCAGATGTGAGCAGAATCTGTTTTTATTTGTTTTGTAGACAAAGTCTTTTTATATTGCCCAGGCTAACCCAGAACTCACAACCCCTCCTACCTCAGCCTTTAAATTGCTGTAATTACAAAAGTATGCACCAGGTCTAGCTCTCGTGCCTTTCCTGTGTGTGTGGGGGGGGGGAGGGGGTGAATGTGTGTGTGTGTGTGTGTGAATGTGTATGTCAGTGTGTATGTATGAGTGTGTGTGCGTGTGTGTATGCACACGTGTATGAGTGTGTGTATGAGTGTATATGTCTGTGAGTGTGTGTGCATGTGTGTATGTGTGTGTGTATAAGCATGTGTGTGAGTGTGTGTATGTGAGTGTGTGTGTGTGTTCACATACACATGGCAGTGCTGGTACTTTCAGAGGCCAGAAACATTGGATCTCTTTGGACCTGGAGTTCTGGCACTTCAGGCCATTGTGAGCTGCACAATGTAAGTGCTGGGAAACGAACCTGTTCCTCTGCAAGAACAGTGCACATTCTTTACTGCTTCAGCCATCTCTCCAGTCCCACTTTCTATCCTTAAAACCTACTTACATTTTTTATTTGTATGTGTGTTTGTTTTTCTCTCTGTGCAACATGGGAAGGCAGTAAGTGGAGAATCTAGAAAAGGGAATCAGATCCCATGTGACTGAGTTACAAATGGTTGAGAGCTGCCTGCTGTGGGAGCTGGCAACTAAACCTGGGTCTCCTGTAAGACCAGCAGGTCCTCTTAATGAGCTACCTCTCCAGCCCACCTACCCTCTTGTTCTTAAAGAAACATTCATGGAGACCCAGTTGTACCAGGCCCTGCACCAGGTCCAAAAGACACAAAGGGACAAGATCTGGACCCTTGCTTTATAGGAAAAGCAAGATCACAGCAAATCAGAGTGGGAGATATGTGGTACCCAATGAAGGCAGCCGTGCCAAGCTGTCTGGAGGAGACTACATCTCTGCTAATGACTAGCTGGTAACACATTTCCTAGTCACACTGGTTCTTGTTTGCCACTACAGGTCATCAATGCCATTGAGCAGGACTACCGGCTGCCCCCTCCTATGGACTGCCCAGCTGCCCTGCACCAGCTCATGTTGGACTGTTGGCAGAAGGATCGCAATAGCCGGCCCCGTTTTGCAGAGATTGTCAACACCCTGGACAAGATGATCCGGAACCCAGCTAGTCTCAAGACTGTGGCAACCATCACCGCTGTGTGAGTCTAATG
Organism: Phyllotis vaccarum; assembly: GCA_033318265.1. NCBI lineage: Eukaryota > Metazoa > Chordata > Mammalia > Rodentia > Cricetidae > Phyllotis > Phyllotis vaccarum. The sequence goes on from JARWLC010000004.1 coordinate 108,121,973, forward strand.
GAGGAGGCTAATGCCTAGATGTGGTTGTTCTCATAGGCATGGCTGGCAGCCTTTGCTCTGTCGGGAGCAGAGTCAGAATGGCACAGATTGTCCACTAATGGAAGACATTCCCAGATTTTTGCCTTCTTTTTTATCCTTCCTCCTTCTAAAATATATTCCAAGTATCCATTGTAAGCAGATATTCTGAGACCTGGTCAGATTTCCACCATCCTTTGGCAGCCAGTGGACACAGCACTGGGATCTGTTTAACAGACTATTTCTGATATGATTGGTGATACACCATTTCTAGATGATCTAATTTCCAGGAGGCACCTTTTGGTTAACTGCATTGATTTGCCTAGGCCAGTGTAGTGGTAGGTTTGAAGGTTTTGTCAACAGTTTGTTAGGTAAAGGCTCCAGTTGCTGTGGGATAAAAAAAAAAATACAAGGCAGATTAATTTGATATAAATAGATGCACAAAACAGCTGTCAGATAGTGTCTGCTGTGATTCACTTATATGTATGTGAACTCATTTATTAACTTCTCTTTTCAACTAAAATATAGTGTCTATAGGGCAGTCTTTGTATGGTGCTTGTTCTATACAACAAGTAGGCTGTAGTCCTTGCCATTGTGGAGTTTAAAATAATCTAGGAACAGCAGATATTAATCAGATGTTCATAAAAAGGTAACACTGAGATCCTAATGGCTGAGTGTGTCCTCTGCAGAGCACCCAGAGCTTATGCCTCCAGTTGCAGTAGAGAGGGATCTGGTGATGCCCTTGCAGATGAGATGTGAAGGGCTAGAGTGCATTGACTAGATGAGCATGGGAATGGGAGCAAATGGCAAGTACTCAGCCTGTGGAGAGAGTCAGAATCTCAGAGCCAGTTGCTAAGCATGGAGTTGAAGAAGCTGGTGAGGTAGGCAAAATAAGACTACTCGGTGCATTGGGCATTCTTTTCATTGTCAGTGAGCACCCGTCTAAAGGTCGGGTATGTATTATGGTCAAGGAGAGAGCTATGATGTGATCATCTCTGCATTTTGTTAAGTGTGTCTGGCTGCAGTGTGGACCTTGTAAAGAAGAGCTTAAGAGAGTACCTTAAGGGAGGTAATGTTGTGTAAAGAAACAGGAAGTAAACTCTTGTGGCCTGGAGAGAAATTGGGTGCAGAGTAGAAGGGACATGACATAGATGACAGCAAGGCGGCTGGTTTAGTGCCCTGTGTATCTACCATGAGTCTGTTCAAAGAAGGGCAGTCATTGGTAGGCTGTTCCATGATATGCTTTTCAGATAGCAGGAAAAAGAAAACCGTTGCCGGTAGAGTTGGCAAGGCTGTACACATATTTAACAGGACCACATCTGTGGATAAGGAGTTATAGTCTTCCCCTCCCTTCAACTAAATATCGTGCCAAGCTGTTTGTGTTGTTCACCAACCCGTGACAATACACAGGAGTAGAGAACCGAGCCCTAGCTTGGAGGTGGTGCCAGGAGGGAAGGGTCAACCTGAAGTGCCAACTCTCTTCAGCCTGAGGTCACCTGTTCCTCTCTGTCTCTCCAGGCCTTCCCAACCCCTGCTTGACCGCTCTATCCCAGACTTCACGGCCTTTACCACCGTGGATGACTGGCTGAGTGCCATCAAAATGGTCCAGTACAGGGACAACTTCCTCACTGCTGGCTTCACCTCCCTCCAACTGGTCAACCAGATGACGTCAGAGTAAGTGAAAAGACTCTTCCTTTGTTCAGCCGAGAGCTGGGTTTTCAGGCTCTTTCCCTGCTACTGAAGATGATGTGAATTAAAGCCCTTTCTCTGTATAGTACCAGCCTTGTGAGGCTGTACTTGGGCTGGGAGATGGAAGTGGACCGAGGGTGCTGTGCCATGGATGAGAGTTCTTCCTGGCCTTAGCCATATGTCATTTGTTTAATTAAGTCTCTTCCCTGTTTAAGTTTATGAATTCAGCCCACCAAAGAGAGCATCCAGATGGAAGGGAAGAAGAAGGCAACCAGCACTTTAGACAGAGTTGCAGGCAGGGGACCGACCACACTGACTCAGCAACTGCTGAGCTGTGTGGGGCGGGGCTTCATCCTCACACTTGCACAACTCTGTAAACTCACACATTTGCGTCCCTCACACATTATTTACCAGTCTGATGCTCCCACCAGAGTGTGGAGGAATACACAAAATAAAATTATTCAAATAAGATGAGGACTAGACGGGTTCTTAAAGATCCATGTGGTCCATTCTTCCACTAGAATGTTGTGAGCAGCACCAGTTGGGAAATGTTAATAGGTTCTACTTGGAAATAAGGTCCCACAGTCAAATAAATTTGGGAAACACTGCACACTTGATCATCCTTGTGGAGATTCACTGTTCATATTAGCATTATAAAGGCCATGAGAAACCCTGGAATAAAGAAGCCCATTTCAAATTATTAAATATCATAGAACCACAGTTTTGAGGGACAGGTTTTTATGGAACTGCAGTTTGGGAAATATTTATCCAATATTTACATTCAGCAGATTCTGAAATAGTGTGACACTTGAGGCAAGATGGGACATAAGGCTTCATTTACAGCTGCTGGTTCAATATGCATCCCCCCCCCCCCCCACACCTTCCCCTTCTACTGGATAAAGGAGGGCTCAGCCTTGCTGCTCACTGAAATAGTCTGGGAATTTTTAAGAAGTACAGAAGCCTGAGTCTGGGGATGGAGACTCAGCCAGTAGAGTCCTTGCCTAACATGCATGAAGCCCTGGGCTCAACTCCCAGCACTGTGTAAACTAGGGATGGTGGTGCATGTCTGCAATCCCAGCACTTGGGAGGTAGAGACAAGGGTATCATTAATTCAGTAGTAACTTCTGTTACCATACCAAGTTGGAGGCCAGCCTGGGCTACAAAAGAACCAAGTACTGATGTCACCTTCAGGCTTCTGATGATTTGCTATGTGGTAAGAGCAGGTTTAGAGGATTTCAATGTTCCCCAGGTGATCCTGATATGTGACAAAGGTCAGGAAACACAGGAAGGGCCAGGATCAAATTTTGATTTTGTCTTTTGTACTCAAACAGTGCAAATAATCCAAGGCAGGAAATCATGTCTTCATTCCAAATGTGAGCTAGCAAATGTGCACACACACACACACACACACACACACACACACACACACACACACACACACACACACAAACACACAAATTACAATGCATGCTAAGAGCATCAGAATGGATTCTGGAGACCTGTGATACATGTCTTCTGTGGTCGAGGGCCCATCAGATCAGCAAGCAGCTGACACATGTTAACTGGCCATGTGTTATATACGAGGTGCCCTTCTGGGCATTGGGGTTTTCTTATGAGCAGGCCAGTTGGCACCTGTGGGAGAGAAGAGTGGAATTCCAGTTCTGGCTCTGTACTCCAGTGCAGATGAACAGATTCCAGACTCTTCTTCCAGCCCAGGCCTGGAATCGGGCTTTATCACTATGAGGTTTATTCTTATCATAAATGATAGAGTCTGGGTTTTCTCCAAATCGAATGTGCATCTCCACTTGAATCCACCAAATGGCACTGTATACTTGGTTAAGGTCCATTTCTCAGTGATACCTTAATAAATGAATGAATGAATGAATGAATGAATGAACGAACGAACGAACAAACAAACAAACAAATAAATAAATAAATAAATAAATAAATAAATAAATAAATAAGATGAAATAAAATACAGCCCTACATATTTTGAATGATTGCCAATTGGACAGCACAAACCGGAAAGAAGTAAAGCTAAATCAAACCAGCCTTCCTATTCTGCAGAGCCCAAAGGGATGCTCCTGAGCGATCAGAGCGCCTAAGTGTAGGTGTTCATGGAGTCAGGGCCATTCTAGTTTGCTTGCTCTCTGCCTAAGATTCTTTTAAAACATGTTTCCTCTCCTCCCCTCCATAACTGAATGAGCCAAATAAAGCTGTTCCTCCAGTCTGGAGAAAGTCACAGGGAAGGAAAAATAAAGGAACAAGGAGCGGATTACAGGAAAGTCAAGCTGAAAATTAGGGGGTTTAGTTCAAAGTAAAACACAGCCCCATAGTACTGGAGCAGATAAGCTTGTTTCTTGAGAGATGAAAGATGGAGAGCAAAATAAAAATGAGCAACTCGATAAAATAGATGGTGGGACAGTTTGTGAACTCAAAATTCAAACATTCTTCCCCAAAGTATTTGATATAAAAGGCATGGGCAGTTTGCTTATCTCAAGCAGCTGCAGCCTCAGAGAGATGGACTCCAGCTAAGGTGGGATGTGCCGGGGGGGAGGCATAGGGCATTGTGGGTACAGACTCAGCCCAGGGTCTGCCAGGGTGTGCAGTGTACAGAAAAGTCTGCCTGTGCTAGGGTCAGAGAGCCTGGAAGAAATGAACAGTACCATAGACGAGTTTGAAAGGCCTATTAGGGAGGCTAGGAACCTGGTGCCATTGTATTTGAATTCTACTTCTTTTTCTGCTTACCTGCTGTGAGATATTCAGCGCTTTACTTCTTTGAATGACACATATCTTGTCTGTAAATGCACATGTAAGAATAGTGCCCATGTCACTGGTTTGTAGAGAGACAAATGGAGTAGCGTACACTAACAGGCACGCATCCTTTGGCCCATTGCCTGCTCAGAAAACCTAGTTGCTGTCAAACTTACTATCTGTGACTGCAGTGCTGAGAAACGCATCCCTGCAGCTTTAGATAGGATAGAATATAGTACATAGAATGCACTTGGGTAGTACTCTATATTGTTTATATTGTTATCAGCCAAGGAAAGATGCCTGGATTTCTTTGAGATCAGACTTAGGCCATGAACTTGTTCATATTAATTCTCACCACTCACAGATTAATCTAATCTGAACCTCTATCCCAGACATATTCTTTGGACTGGTGGTTGGGCAGATATTTTAAAGTTATTTTAAGATCACCCTTGTTAAAAATGCATGACATTAAAATTCAAACAGAGCGAGAGATCGGAAGCTGGGGGGAAACATCAGAAGATCAGGCAAGCCCCATAGCTTTTCAGTCTCAGTGGGTGTTCACTAATTGAGGTAGAAAACGCGCCACAAAATAACCAAAGCCCCATAGAGTATGCACTTAAGAGAGTCAGACACAGAGCAGAGGAAAACTACAGTCCACCTGAGGGTCATGGCCACTATGAAAGGGATGCTTCTGGATTCATGGATGAGGATTAAGGAATGGCTCATGCAGACTGTGGGGGAGGGGGGCACGAGAGGTGTACAGAGAACATGAGTTGGAGCAGGATATTATAACTGGGTGCTGGGGAGGGACGTGGATAGCTCAGTTAGTAGAATGCTTGTTGGGCAAGCACAAGGACCCAAGTTTTATCAGCAGAAACATCATAAAAGAAGCTGGATAAGGTGGCATTCAGTTATAATCCTAGCCCTGGGAAGGTAGAGACAGGAAGATCCATTAGGCTCACCACACTGTCATAATCAGCATGTCCCAGGTCAGTCAGTAGAAATAATCTCATAAAAACAAACACACAAAACAGAGTGGTTGACTACTGAATAACACTCAAGGCTGGCCTCTGGCCTCCATATACATGTCCATATATGTACATACATACCCCCCCCCCACACACACACACTAGAGACTCACAAACATTCACACATATACAAAGTGAAAGAAAATATGTAGTCATGATGTTTCTAAACACTTGACCTAATTTCACTTAAGATGCTGGGATTTGTAGCACATTTTTCGGCCCACCCTACCCTATTCAGTAGCATGCCTTTTAGTGATAAGTTCAAGCTGTGAAAAGCTGCCCTAACTCTAACATTGACTTCTTTGCCTTTCTAGGGACCTCCTGAGAATAGGGGTCACCTTGGCAGGCCACCAGAAGAAGATCCTGAGCAGTATCCATACAATGAGGGTCCAGATGAGTCAGTCACCGTCGGTAATGGCATGAGAACACTTGCATTCACAGGGAAGGAGAGGAAGAAAAAGGACCAGGGTCAAAGGGAAACCAGAGGTTGACCACTGTGGAATGTGTGAGAAAGATCAGCTTTTTGTCTGGGGAACAGCTTTCCATCTGTGAAGAATGAACTGGACCCGATGCTCACGGGCAATGGTTGTTTCTCTGCAACAGAAGCACGTAGATGCTGTGGGGGAACCAAACACGTAATAATAAAGATAAGGAAAGGTGATGTATAACAGAAGTGCAGCTGAATCCATATGCATTGGGAACCAAGGTGAACTCGGCTCCTGTCCAAGGGGGACTGGAGTTACCGTCTTCGGGGTAGAAGGGAAGGAGGTGGAGGGATGAGACACTAGCCTCAGGCTGTTCCATCTTCTCCCTCACCAATGGCGTTCTTTTTCTTTTGTCCTTTTGTACTCCACCCTGAGAGTCCCTCCTCCCTCCCCCACATCCATGTCCCTTTGCTCATGACTCTTGTAGGGAAGTTTCTTCAAATAAAACCCAGCTCCTGAGTCTCCAGATTGTTCTGTCAGTTGCCAAAGGACTTCGCTGACCACTACTGCATGGGGATCCAACCAATTCAATTAATGTCTTCATATTGAAGAAGAGATGTACCTTCAATTGAAAACCTTGTTTTTCTTTTGTTTGCATTTTCTGCAAAAAGGAAAAAAAAAAAGAAACCACAAATTGGAAAAATAATAGAAAAACCTGTTTCTGTGTGCAAGCGCACACATATGTGTGTCTGCGTTATGAAACAACTGTGTTTGTTCGTGACAGATGCAAACAAGAAAAAGAATTGGGAAAAGTTTGGCCCTGGGAGGTCTCAGGGGGCTGGAATCTGCTATTGGCCTGGCTTTCTGGCTCAATGGGGAGAGAAAAGAGGGGCAGGGAACTCAAATAAAAGGAAAATTAAAAGAAAAAGTCTCTGAAGAGTTTGCAAACTAAGACAGGAAACAGGTCAGTGGTTTGAGTTGGATGCAGTGTGGGCCATTCTAGAGTGATGCTGACTGAAGAGTTCTTACTGGTAAGATCTGAAGACAAGGAGAAGGAGGGGGTTTCTGGAGAATGTTCTTCCACATCCCTGGAACCAGTGATTTTAGAGGCGGCAAGGATGAAGGTTTTCTTGCCTGGCCTATGGACTGGCTGGAGCCGTGTGACATCTGAGGAATGTCTCTGCCACGTCTGTGTTTCTCTTTACATTCCTTCTTGTACCTCATTGTTCATTGTTTAATTCACTTTTGTAAATTCTGCCTAACATTTAAATAGTTTAATTTCTCCTTTTACCTTAATCTCCTTGCTAATTTTATCTGTCTAATTAAAAAGAGCAGAAGCATGTCTGGGTTTATGTAAGATGTTGTCAGAGTGTGTGTCCCTGGACCCTGGTTTTTGTTCACACCCTATACTAAGAAGCTGATGTCCAACTTTAGACTGCTTGCAATTGTTATGTCTGTAAACACGCAGCTAGGGGAGATGTGAGAACCTAGCCAGAACCTTGGTTTTAAACTTAATACATGTTTTAGGCAGTTAAGAGCCTTTTCCTCCAGCCCTAGGCAACTGATTTGGGAGCCGGTTTTATTTCTGTTGCTGTGATAAAATATCAGGGCAAAACACAGCTCACGGGAGAAAAGGTATATTTGACTTACAATTCAAGGTGATGGTCCATTATTGTGGGCAAGTCAAAGCTCCAGGAGCTTGAAGCAGGTGGTTATGTCCCATCCACATAGCTGGGAGCAGAAAGAAGATGAATGCATGTGTGCTCACTTGTGGCCAGTGCTAGTCTGACTTTTTACAGTCCAGGAAGCCCTGCCGAGTAAATGATGCTGCCAAGACTGGGTTGAGTCTTCTCATATCAATTAATATAATCAAGACAATTCCCCTTAGACGTGTCCACAAACCAACCTGATCTAGGCACACCTTATTGAGACTCCCATCCCTGGAGGTTTTAGGTTGTTCCAAGTTCATGATTAAAACTGACACAGAGGAATTCTGGCCTTGAGTTACCAGCTCTGGACTAGCAGGATGCTCCATCAAAGAGGCTCATAGATTCAAGATGCAGCTGCAACCCAGGTGAGCTTACCTTAAAGAATTGCTATAAAGGTAACCCCTGGAGGATGAGAGAAAATGGGGAGAGAGAGCACTCTTTAACAGATTCCCATGTGGTCTGCAGATGGCTCCAGTTCAGCCAGGATGGTAGAAGACAGAATCTCTCCTGCTTTGTTGATTAATAATTACATGCACAGTTTACTAATTATCCTGAAAAATCCCAGTCCATGAGACCTAAGCCATATGACCAATCTGGTCTTGGTGTTCATAGGAATGAGCTGTGATTTGTCATCACATTCGTTAGGCAGGATCTTACCCAAAGTCTCCTCTCTAGCACTTCCAAGGCCAGCCTACCTTCTTGTTATCGTCAAGGCAGGGTTAACATGAAGTTCATGTCAAGCTCTTCAGCTTGATATTACAATTGGAGTCTGAGAAAGGACAGGAAAAAAAAGAGCACGGAGCACACAGAAGAGGACAGAAGTGATCTGCAGAGCCCAGGAAGGAAGCCTGGTTCTCAGTGACACTGAAATGAACAAGCTCTTGACAACTTTAGACCTGCCTTGCAAACATCCTACCTGGTGTCTGAGTCACCCCCAGACCAACAGAGTAAGAAGCAGCAAAGGGTCATTAGCAAGTAGTCAAGAAAGGCATATTTTTTTTTCTTGCACACTTTACATATCTAAGTTCATCCTCACTATAAATGTGTGAAGTCACAACAGATCCTGCCTTCTTCCCACTTTTCTCAGGAACAAAGACCCTTCCTAGGTCACACAATGGAGTCAGCATTTAACTTGGACATTTGATCGTGTTCCTCAGCATTGTCCCAGTAGGATATTAGACTTTGGGGATGATTCAGAGGCTGCTGGCCCAGAGGCCACACTGTGGAAACCTCTGCACTCCATTTAACCTTTCTCCCTAAGAATTGGTGGTGTTCTGTGTGAAGACACTGGCTTAGGAAGTAATGTAACTGGGGTTCTTTAGGGTCTTTTAAACAGAGGCATGAACCCTCACACTCAGTCAGGAAGTGATAGAGGTGTCTCTGCACATTGGGTTCAGGGGACCTTTTTCCTCAACGTTCAAAGAGTTCCCTTGGAACTAACTAACAGTGAGAGCCCATCCTTCCAGATTTCATTGCATGTGCTGCCTCACCGTCTTCCTACTGAGACATTTTTGTGTGTGGGGGTGGGTTTTTGGTAATAGAACTCAGGACAAACACTATCAACTGAGCCACATTTTTAGCTCAAGAGCTCTACTTTTAAAAATATTATATTTTAATTTATTATTTGAGAACTTCATACATGTATATAATATATTTTGTGAATCTATCTATTTATCTATCTGTCTGTCCCTCACGTTCTCACCCAAGTCCTCCTGGACTTCCCACATCCTCCTCCCAAGTTTTTGTTCTCCTTATCTTTATAACTCACCAAGTCTAGGAGTGCTACTTTTAAGTACATAAATATAGATCTAGCACTGGTCCTTAGGCAATCTACCAGTGGTTACATCCTTGAAGAAAAATGACTCTCTCCCAGCAGCCATCAACCGCTAATAGCTCCTCAGCTATGGGTAGGGCTTATGAGCTCCTCCTGAAACCATGCTGGGATGCTGACTGGCCCTGTCTTCTACAGGCAGCCACAGCTGCTGAGTTCATGAGTATATCCCATGACATGTCCAGAACTTAAAATATATGTAGTGACTTGTGAGCTGCAAAGCCAAGCTAACAGGATGAATTCTGCAATCTCACAGTTCAAATAAAGGACCACCCAGAGTTAGCATGTGTGGTCCACCAATGGGACAGAGATTTCAGAAATGGGGTTGGCTTATGTGAGGAAGCCTTAGAGATGCTCACCTCTCTCTCTCTCTCTCTCTCTCTCTCTCTCTCTCTCTCTCTCTCTCTCTCTCTCTCTCTCTCTCTCCCTCTCTCTCTCTTCCTCCCTCCCTCCCTCCCTCCCTCCCTCCTTCCCTCTCTCTCCCCCACTCCAAGAGGATCTTGTGAAATAACCTAGAAGTTTCATTATCATTGAAAATTAATGACTGTCACCAACTGACTAAGGATACATAAAGTTCCTTGCAAAGAAAGTAAAGGGAAGGCTGCAATGGAGACCATTATAGTGGGATTATGTTGTTACATTGTAAATAATTGTCCTGTCTACCGGTTTAATAAAATGCTGATTGGCCAGACAGGAAGTGTGGGTGGGACTACCAGACTAAGAAAACTCTGGGAACAGGAAGAACATGGCAGAAATGCCACAGAGTTGCCAGACAAGCCAGAAGAAGCAGAGAACAACTATGCTGCTCTGATAAAAGGTACAGAGCCCCATGGCTGAACAGGATAAGAATCATGGGTTAGTTTAATAATAAGAGCTTAGCAAGTTATATGCCTAGGCCCAGGGTCAGTTAGTGTACAATTAATACAAGCATCTGTGTGTTTCAATGGGGCTATGGGTGTGAAAGTCGAGGCCACCAGGCTAGGCAGGAAAGTCCAGGCCAGGAGGCTAGGCCAGAAAATCCAGGCCAGAAACCTAATATAACAGAACAGAACTCTCAAAGGGCCCAAAGAGATGAAAAGATTCACAGAATACTGAGCTTTGCAGTTACTGGACCATACCCTACACATAGAAGTTATGGGGTCATTTTCAAAAACAGACAGGTTTTTGTCTTTCCAGGGGCAGTGCTAGAGTGGAATCCCCAGGGTCACAAAAAGATGATTCAGTGGTGGAGATGGTATGTGAATCATGCTGGAAGATCATACAAGGTTTGAGACCAATGACTTCTGTGTTCATCCCTACCAAATCTTGGGAGGCTAGCAAGAGATGCAAGAACAAACCTAGGCCCTGGCAGAGCTTAGGCCTCAGAGCAAGGGTGGTGGGGATGAATGATGGGCAATGGGCCTCCACTGCACACCTGGGGAAGAGATTCCTCATTACCCCATATCTTTCTGGGCTTGCCTTGTTATCAAGGGCCCCAGAGTGGTTCCAAGCTATTGAGATTCATAGCTTGAGATTCACATCACAGTTCCTGGCAATTCCCAGGTGAAAGAGGACACAGGACTGGCCCTTCCTACCTCGATGCTCTCTATTAGTATGCTGCCTGGCTCATAGATAGTACTAGAATTTTTGATGCCTGAAGTAAGTTTAAACTAAAAAAGTTTGGTAAGTCATTATTTCACCTCTAGGTATCCATGACCTTAGACAGCATGCTTTAAAATAAGCTAATCCCAAGGTATTTCATTGGTATCTTCCTCCATTACTCTTAACTGCTATCAGTCCCAGCTTACCCTAATTTTAGTTTTGGGATGTTTAAAACACTACCTTTGAACCTGTCTGAATCTTTAGCACAATGTCAGAGTCTTCTCCAAAGCTCCATCTGGGGACATAGCAGTTTTTCACTAGTGTTAGTTACTGCACAAAGGCTCCAGGAGACAGGAACTAACCTATCTTGTTCCTGGTATGACAGAAGCAAATCTAAAATGCAGGGACAGCAGGGGCAGAGGGCAGCTTGTCTTAAGGGGGACCCAGATTGTGTCCCGAACCCCTGAACCTAGGGACTGGGTACTGCCAAGGTAACCTGTGGTTAGGCGCTGGAGACTGGCAGGGCTCCTCTGACAAAGAAAACTTGAATGGCATATTTTATTTTCCCTTTGAGCATCTGGAGACAGAACTTTATGTAGCCCAAGTTGCCTCCAATTGTCTATGAGCTCAGGATACCTTGCTCTTAGGATCTCCCTGTGTCTACCTCCCAAATATTACAGATGTGTACCACCATGCCCAGTGTATGTCTCCTTGGGAATCAAGCTCAGGAACTCATGGGTGCTGTCAAGTCCTCAACTAAGCCATAACACCAGACCTACACCAGTGTTTTAACAGCCCCCCCTTACACTAACAATTTCTTCCTTCCAAGATTTATTTAATCTCCCAGAAGACACCTTCACTTAGAATTTTGCAGCCCCCTGCTCAGCAGAATAAATTAAAATAAAACACTCAGCAAAAGAAATGTATAGGTGAACAGTCTTCTACTAAGCTCCTGAGCCCATACCATTCTATTCTGCGAGAAGCTACCATCTCTTCAAGAATATTTAAGTTGTCTCTTCTTGTCTTATTGAAGTTGTAGTTACCTGCATGTGAACATTGGCTGTGGTGTTAGAATTGGCCGTCTGCCATGAATGCTATGCAAAGTTCTAGGCATTGACTTCACAGCAGAAGGCAACTTTATAAGTGACTTGACAGGGAAATAGAGTCAAGAGAGAACCACCACTGTCCTGAGCAGTCAAAGCTGGTCTTCTCATAGGCTCTGCTCCTCTGGAACTAAAGTGAAAGGAGTTACCAAGCTGGAGTCTGGGTGAGCAGTGGAGGGAACAGCTTGTGTTTGTTCAAGTTTCAGAAGTCAGATATCACGTGTGTGGGATCACAGGTTGTTCTTTGAGGTTGAATAATAAAAGGCTGGCTGTGGGTAGCTGGAGGGGTGGGCAAGAGCCTGTACCATGAACAGCCTTATATGAGAAGATAAGGGACTGGATATTACTCTGAAGCAGGAGCTAGAAATTGCATCAAACCAACAACAACAAAAAGACCTCCATTTTATATAAGCCACTGGCCAGCAGATGGAAAATAGAAAGGCAGGTGTTGAACACAATTTAGAGAGGTTTATCCAGAGGCTGATGATCTCAGTGGTCTTGGGGGTGTATGTGTACAAGTGGCAGGAGGGGTGAGAACAGATCCACCCAAGAAACTCAAAGCAGTCAAGGTCAGCAGAGGAGGAGGTGAATTGGTTGCTAGGAGTTTGTGAGGAAGGACTAAAATGATGCCCCTCACGTCTTTATGTACCTGGGTTTAGGTACCCGGGTCTGTTTTGATAGACCAACTGAGATAGGGAATGATGTACAGGAAAGAATAAACCCAAGGAAAGAAGACATTGTAAGTGAGTTGCCCATGAGCATAGGATACAAAGGACTACAATCCAGCTAAGAATCTTGAAGCATTCTTTTCCCAGAGAGTAACTCAAGTCATGGAAGCGGAAGACTTTATTGTGTTGGGATATGATGATGGAGAGAGAAGAGAGCTTGCATGCAGCTTTGATACACAGCCTACCTACAAAAGAAGGTTCAGGAGGCATGCGAACAGAGCCTCCACAGAAGGGTGGGAATTTGTGATCCATGCAGCCAGAGGAACACATTTAGGGAAAGAACAGTCATCCCAAGGCCCAGTGCTTCCAAGAGGATGGATGTGAGGTGAGTTTTGAAAAAGAGCCAACCGAGATGGCATGTTGGCCCACACCTGTGGTCCCAGAGCATGGAAGATAGAGGCAGGAGGATGAGTTCAAGGCTGTCCTTTGATAAATAGCAAACTTTGGGTCAGCTCGAACTATATGAGATCATGCCCCCAAAGAAAACAAGTAGGGGGAACTCGTGAAGACAGCTGTAGTGGCACATGTCTAAAATCCCAGCAGGTAGAAAGCTGAGACAGAAGGACTGAGATTAGTCTATGCCACCTCTGGCTACATAGAGGCTCTGTCCAAGAGAGAGGCAGAGGGGATGCTCATGAGTGTATCCACATGAAGGCAAGTTCACCAGAGAGGAGGTAGCAAAGGATGATGACCGAAACAAGGGGAAAGAACACCACACGCTTTCAAATAGACTGATTGTGAATGGTGAAGACATACAGATACAGCTGGAGGAGGCTCCTTTTGCTTGTTGCTATTTTGCTTTTTCTTAATGGGAAGGGCTTGGGCATGTTGAAAAGCTAATGAAAGAGACGGGTATGGAGAGCAGCAGAAAAGCAAGATAATTGAGAGGGTCAGGCCCCGAGAAGGCAGGGAGTGGAGGCAGAAGGATGCGTGGTTCCCTCCTAGTGAAGCGATTCCAATTTGGTCTAGAAGATGAATGAATTAAGGACTGATGTTAGTTCTAGCCGAACTCAAGCTCACCTTCCAATTTCCTCCCAATTTAATCACTTAGCTCCCGCGGCCTCCCGCCTAGAAGCACCATGACTGAACTCACAGGCTTTGCTGCAGCCCTGTTGGAATGACAGGTCATGCAAACCGCTTCTGATGAAATATGTGAGTGGACATAAGAAAAAGAGCCATAAAGAAGAGTGTGAGACAGCATCACAGACCTCTGTCCTTCTCCGACCCCACAATAGCTGCTCATCACTGATGGGATGAAGTCCAAATTCTTCACCATGCCCTGGAGGTCCAAGGGCACCTTTCCAGCCAGGTTTCCAACAAGGCAGGCTCAGCTGTCTGACCATGGTCCTTTCTGTCACTATGATTGCTATCTCAAGACATTTCCCATGACATGAGTTCCCCCCCATTCTCCAGCCTAGGAGGGCATAAGGCCAGCTCCAGTGTGTCATGTGGAGGTGGCCCTGTCTAGGTCAGTCATCTTCTGTACCTCCTACACAATAGTACATTGTTCCTCTACAGGCAATTTAGCTGACTCACCTAGACAGTGAACTCCTGGAGGGTGGGGATAGGACCACATTCACTTCTTCAAACCTTTTGCATCCAGCAAAGAAATGTTTATAAGAGAGATGGCATAGTCACAAATTCAATAATAGGGGATTGTAATTTTTTTTATGCTTACTATAAAGTCAAGCAAACTGAATACTCCTAAGCTAGTACTGTGATGACCATTTGGGGAATGAACTTGCTAAATGGCTCATAGATACTCAGGCATCTTGTTCAAATCTAGACCAGGCTGAAGAGCTAGATTTGAACTCATATTATTTGTCTGAAGTGTGGTCTTTAAGTCGTCATTGATTAGACATTGATTAATTCCGTTACCCAAGTTAGATGCCTTCTAAGAATACGCTACACATTGTTCATATCTATTCTGAAGCCCAAATGACTTATACACACTGTGAGGTGATATGTCTATAAATGGGGATGGTATTATCTGCTAGGGTGAGATGAGGAACCATATATAAACTACATATTAATAACATAAGGTCAAACAACTCAACTCATTCAAAATCTGACACCATTGTGAGTTAGTTTATTCTATGTCTAAGAATTCAGAAATATGGCCAAAAATAGAAAACAAATCAGGTCTGGGGTTCTCCACAAATGTCTTCCCATCTTCTAATAAAGATTAATCCTTGATATCTGCAGGGTTGGGGGGACTGTGAACTTCACAGTTGCATGTATGTGCCATCTGAATCATTTCTGGCTCTCACTTTGTATGTGTGCTAAGACTAGACATGTTCCTGGGTGGATCCCCGGGCTGCCTGTCAGACTGGACTAATGGATGAATTTGGAACATTTCCTTTTTCAGTACATGGCTTGCTCATTCAAACAGGCCAGTGCCCCCTTTCCCTGGCACTAAATGAAATATTTTGATTAAAGCTCAAATTCTGGGCCGGTCTGTCAACAAAAAGAGTTTTCTTCAGCTAAATAAGTGTCCATAGATTTTCTCTGACTGCAAAGCCACCCTCAGGGGCCAACCTACTGGACTTCCATAACGTGTTGAGTGAACCGTCAAATAGCAGAATATTTTTTAGAATTTAAGCATCCAAACTTTGCAATATTGTTATATTTACTGTAAGGTATGCTTAAGAAAAATATATCTAATATAAAAATTATGCACTATCTAGCAGAAATTGTGAAGCATTCTTTTGAAAGAAGTTATTCAAGTAAAATTGTGTCTTATTTTCTCTTTATGCCATCTTTAGACTACCAGTCCCACCCGAAGGAATTCGAGAATATTCTACTTAATTTAATAACTTAACCCGTGTCCCTTTGCCCTTCTTCTTCTCCTCCTTCTTCTTCAACTTCTTTGTGGTGTATCTTAGGCAAGCACTCTTATAAAGTTACATCCCCAGTCCCCCCCGATTCTGTGTAAAGTCCCTTCTTCCAGGCTCAAGATTGAGCCCTGCTTACTACAACACTCTAGAGCTTCGCGTGTGCCAGCTCGCTCACTCACATGGTTTCATCTGTGCTCCCGATAGACGAAAGTGCTGCAGCTGAACAGGGCACCTGGTGGTGAGTCTCCCTGAAGGATGTGGCAGATGGCATTCACTCTGCCCAGTGGGAGCAGGTTCTTCTGCTTCATTGTGACCTCCAGTCTTACCTACAACCTGAGGTTTTCCAAATGCACTATCTACTGTGACTTTGAAAGATATTCTCTCTGACATCCAATTTAACAATTAACAAGATTTTTTTTCTTTTTATTGTTTTTATCCCCACCATGGGGTTTAGCTCCTGCTGGGATGTTTCATAGACGGGGCAGTTTTCCAAACATTAACTTGTCTGGCCCAGGGGGCATTACTGTACAGCTGATTTCATTTGAGTGAACATCATTCTTTTGGTCCTATTTGTAAAGTGTCATATGGTGCTGAGAGTTAGTTAACCATTTGTGGTTCTGAGCAGAAAACTCAGCATGGAAAAGAACAACACAGCCCAGCTTCTCTTGGAGATAGAGTGTAGAAGGGGATGGCAGATTATTTTTTTTTCTGTAATATGCTAGATAATGTGATCTCTGGTATGATAATTCAGCTTCTTCCATTGCACTGTGAAAATACAGACAGTATTTGGATTAATGGGTATGGCCATGTTTCAATAAAACTTTATTTACAAAAACAGGTACAGGATTGCCTGTGTTATGTGGGTAGTGTTTGCTGAGTTTGGTAGTGGTAAGAGCTCTTGCTCTGGAAGGTTATCGTGGGCATGATCTACATATGGTGGCCTATAGGGGGTCAGAGATGTGGCAAAAATAGGAAGTAAAAATACTGATAAATATGTATCCTGTTTCTAACTACCCTTGTAGTATTCTCACTTGAAAGTGTGTCCTAGATACTTACAATGCACTCTAGCACAGCTTCTTCCCACAGAGAAGCAGAAATTGGGAGCCCATAGGATCCTCTCTTGAGTGGTGGGAAAGTAGAGAAGTTGTGGCCAGTGTGTTCAAAGGACAGTGGCCCCGGACTAAGCACCAGGAAAAGAAACAGCCATTGAACCCATCTCTGTGAAAATGGCCTCCCTTCTCTGAAGTACCAGTCAGAGCTGGGAAGGCTGAAAGGAGAGTTAAAGGGCTGAAGGGGGTCTCCAGGAAGTCCATATTTCTCCTTCTCTTTATTCACTCACTTGCAGTAAGTGACTGCTGAAGCTCTGTGACCTCACAGCCACCTTTCTCTAACGGAGCTCACAATGTAAGAGAAGCAACACTGAGCTTGCCTTGATCTTATGAAACCTCAAAGCCCACCCCCAGTGACACACACAATCACACCTCCTAATAGCGCCACTCCCCATGGGCCTGTGGGGCCATCTTCACTCAAGCCACCACAGACAGGAAATTAAGTTAAAAATTGAGATGGCCAAGTAGGATGCTGTTGCCTATAATCTAGTACCTAGAAAGGAGACCTGGGGAGATGAGGAAATCAGGTCTACCCTCAGCTACGTAGTAAGTTTGAGCTATATAAGATCTTGTCTCAACATCTCTATACCCCTACAAATGGCTTGAGAAGTCTCACTGAAAGCTGCCCAGGCTCTGTTTATAAAGCTTGGGTCTCCTGGCTCGGAAGCTGGCAGGCAGTGGAGTACTATTTTCAGACAGTACCCACTTCTGCAGCTTGTGGAAATATTGGATTTGACGAGGGAGGAATTATCTCAGAGGTTTCGGCCTCATGTTGCCAGCACCTCTGGCTCACCATCACCTCTCTGTTGGCCTTGATGGGAATGTTACCACCCCTCTCTCTGGGTCATTCGCCCACCTCTGTGGCCTCTGAGCCCCCAGGGATTTCATCTGAGCTGGATTAAGTAAGAGCTGCTATACTCTACCCACAATAGGGAAGTTGTTCCTTTTCCAAAACAAGTTAAGAAGTAAGTGTAATGGGAAATTGTACACATGTAATTAGATGAAGCAAGAACAGGAAAATAAGCCAGCACAAAAAAGCCCCAAGCACATGAAACACACACACACACACACACACACACACACACACACACACACACACAAATGAAGGAGCAAATCTCAGAGAACATAGTGTCCCCTTTTCTGTGCAGCCCAATTTCTGAAGGGACTCAAGGACACCTCATAGCACAGGGTTCTCCCTGCCTCCAGGCTGAAAAGCTGGTGACATGCCATGACTTAGGGTGTAGTGACTCCTCCAGGCCCTGGTGCCCTTCTGCAGACTTGGAGACTTCTCTCAGTTACATTCTTTACAGTCCTATTCCTTCAGTCCAAAACCCTGGGCTAGGACCTGTAGACCCACATGGCCCCTGCTCTAAATTGCTCAGCTCCCACGCACACAGCTCACCCCTACCCAGGCCCCTTTCCTTCTTCCCTTTTTTTTCTCCCTGAGATGTTTTTCAGCTGACAGTCCCATTTCTAGATTTCTATGGCAACCGCAACCCCCAACCTCACTGCCTTCTCCCCTTCCCTTTTTATTCTTTCGCGAGTAGGATTTGCAAGAAGGCTGCTGACAGGCTGGGCTCCTGGTAATTTCCCTCATGAAACCAACTGAAAGGAAGCAGTTGAGGCCATGCAGAGGGCCAGGCGAAGAGGGAAGCCACAAGGGGACAGAGACTTAAGAGAAGTTTTGTGCACAAATGAATAGACTCTAGGGTGCAGCGGTTGGCAGCCCTGCACAGCCGAATCCCCAGGGCTGGCAGAGATGATGGAGGTGTGGAAAGAACACAGAGAGGACCAACTGTGAGCATTGACTAGTTGCCACCATAGTGACACAGCAGCGGACTTGCAAGGGGTAAGAACATTACAGGCTCCAGGAAGAGGTGTGCCTACTAGGCCACCTAGACACAGACCTAAGCATCGAGGACACAAGTTGCAGCCACAGGGGAAATTTCCCCAAATATCCTCATTATCAAGACAAGTGCTTCTGAGCCCACCCTTGCTTAACTGTCGGAAGTGCCCTTTTCTGGGAAGACGGGACCATTTCACCAACTCTAATGGCCATGTACATCAACCCAGTCAGTTGGAGTCAAAGGCTCCTCTGGGTACAGCCAGGCAGGTGGCAGAGGGCAGGGGCAGGAAAGTGAAGGCCAGGTAGGAGGGCACACTGATGGGGCCAAGGTGAGGCAAGCAGCTTCACCCTGGAGGGAAGAAAGAGCCAGAGATGAGGGTAAATTTGAATAGCCTTATTAAGTGCAGTTTTTATAAATAAAAGAAATATGTTTTGAGCTGCTAATGACCTTCAAATTAGCATCCTTTTCAGTGAACACTTATGTATTTTAAATTCCAAACATTGGTGAATATCAGTTGCAGAAACTATGAAAAGCAGCAGGGCAGCTGGATGGTTTTAAATAAGAGGAAACCCAGATCATTATTTTTGAAACTGTCAGCTTATACACCCCTTAATGGATCCACTTTCTATCATCTCTCCCCCTACCTTTGTGGTCTTTGAAGATTTGCAGGCATTCTCTGTGGGGAAGAGCAGAGGCTCAGCCTGTCCTGTGGAGGGACCTGGGGCTACAGTTTCTACCTTGTCTATAAGAGCATCCCACTGCACAGCAGGGAGGCGGCACAAAGGATGTCAGGAGTGCATTGGAGAGAAGAGATTTTCTGCTTGGGATGCAGTATCTCAGCTGATGGGACCTGGGGCTTCCTTCTCTGATCACTCTGATTCCAAATTCCACAAAAGAGAAATTACTGGCCTCACAATAATGGAAGACAGAATGTGTGTGTGTGTGTGTGTGTGTGTGTGTGTGTGTGTGTGCATGTACGCGTGTGCATAAATATATGTGTGTATGCACATATATTCCGTATATACTTTATATGTATATACACTTATATAACATATGTGAAGATGTGTATGTGCTCACACATGTTTGCATGTGTTCATGCATCATTTGTGCAAGTGTAGGGGGGTATAATAGGGTAAGGAAACAAAGAGAAGTATCACAGAGAAGCAGGTAGATAAATATAGCAAGAGGTTGACTAGGGAGAATGAGCAATCTCTTGAGAAGTGATTCTCAAGAAATGAGTCCAGTGCCACCACAGCAGCGCCTCTCACCAGGCATGAATGTACAGTCTGACATTATGACACTGGACAGGCTGAAGCAGGAAGATCACAAGTTCTAAGCTAGCTTGGGATTCAGACTTAGACCCTGTCTCAATGACAAACAAACAGGGTTTTTAAGACAGAAAACAGGAATGGGCATTCTCAGGCCCCATCCCAATACATCGGGCCAACAGCTCAGGGAGGAGCCAGCAACTGAGTTTTCATAAGCTTTGCTGGTAGTGCAGATACTCACAAAACTGTGCTGTGCATCCCAAAGCAGAGGATCGATGCACAGAAAGAGAGGGGGTGACAGAGAAGAGGAAGAGGGGACAACCAAAGAGGACAAATAAAAAGAGAAATGTCATGTGAGTCTTGGGATTAGATTCCTCCCTCCACATATGTATTTGCGCTCTTTTTGGATAGTCAGCTCTCGGGTATCTCTTCCATGCACCCATATATACTCGCATTTGGAACTGTCTCCTTAGCAACAGATAAGCTCCTGTGCAGATCTGACCTCTACATGGGCAACTCTCCTGAGCATCTTCCAAAACTTCCCAGTTTATCATGGTACTCTTGGTGTCTAAAAAAACAATAGGTGTCATGGTGAGGGTTTTTATTGCTCTTATCAACCACCAAGATAAAAGAAACTTAGGTAGGAAAGGGTTTATTTATCTTATACATCCTAAACCATAGTCCACTGAGGGAAGGCAAGACAGGAACTCATACAGGATAGGAACCTGGATACAGGAGCTGATGCAGAGGCCATAGAGAGGTGCTGCTTACTGGCTTATCATGGTTTGTTCAGCTGGCCTTCTTGTAGAATCCAGGACCACCAGCCCAGGGGTAGACCCCCACACATGGACTGGGTCCTCCCACATCAATCTCTAGTTTTAAAAATGCCCCCATGGGCTTGCCTACAATGATCTTAGGGAGGTATTTTCTCAATTAAGGCTCCCTCCTCTCCAATGACTCTACCTTGTGCCAAGTTGACATAAAACTAACTAACATAATAGTTCTCTTTATGATGAAAGTTAAATACAAATCATTATTAAATCCAGCCTAGATTCTATTTCCAGGTATTCACAATCCACCAGCAAGAAAATAGCAGGTCTATGCCCTCAATAGCATCTTTCAAGGGAAGACGGACAACTAGCAATAAACAAAATGTCTAAAATATCCTTGAAAATGGAAAACACTGTGGGAAAAAGAAAAGTTAGAGAGCAGAAAAAGTCTTGGGACTTTAATTAAATGGAAAAGTAGAATAAAAAAAAAAAAAAAAACTTACCAGGGACTAGCTGGCCAGAATGAAAACTTTCAGGCAAAAATCCACTAGGCCTCTGGCTTTGTATCCATGATAGAATGGTCTGATCTATTTACAGATCAGTAATATACTTTCCACACACCATTTCAGCTTTCCATGATGCACTAGGCATCAGTGTTAGCACTGCCCAAGCATGGAGGTTGATTAGGTTTGGAAATTAGGCTGCAAAACCATAATACTGACCATGATAAAATTGATCTTAAAACACACTGTTTTCTGATAACCTACCTTGCTTCTCAGTGTGAAGAATCCTTGTAATTTTTATTTTACTATTGTGATAGGGCTCTTCATTTTCACTTTACTTCTTAATTTCTTTTTAATAACTGTCAGGCTTGCTGAGAAATGCTATAACTAAATAGTGTTTTAAATAAAGATGCTGATCTAGTCTCCCAGAGAGACAAGGGAGATGTCACAGCTAGCATGCACCAGGCTACCCAACAAAGTGGATGCCTTCAGCTATGCAGTCCCAGCCCTCAAAGAGGTGGAATGGTGTATCTATACCACAGGGAAAAAGTCATCTGAGAAGCGGTAAAATTCATGGCCAAGAGAGGGTGTAAGTTCCAGACAATACCAGAAGACGCAGGAGGAAGAAGGCACCTCCCATACCTTAAAATCTCCTGTTCTAGGATATGTCTGATAAGAATCTGGGGGCAGATTGGGTTTCCAGTGCTGGCCACAGGAGATGAAATAGGCAAAATGTGATGTGTATATACGAAGGAGTGTTCTGGGCTCCAGCAAAGGATGACTAAATTTCCATACGGAAACCCACATGGATTTTCATATCAAAGGATTGAATGAGCAAAGGAAGAGAAGAGGGGGTGTAGAATATGACCATTTTACAAGACCATATATAAGTACGATGTTCACATTGAACTCAACAGAATAATGTCTATGGTTTGGGAAATGTGGGTAACTTAGCTATTTCCCACTTAACTTCATTTGCTACCTCTAACGTAGATTTATATATGTATGTTTGTGGGCATCGGAGTGGCTTCATTAGTCTGCCAGCTCCTATTCCAAGGAAGCACTATCTTAATTACTGCAGCCTCATTGCACATTTTAATAGGTGTACCTCAAGTCATTCATCCTTATTCACTTTCATAATTCTCATAATGATTTTCACCTGTATATCTTTCCCCGGTGCATTATGGGATAAATTTGTGAAATTCCAAAACTCAGGTGTGTTTATTGGTAAAGCTATAAGCATTAAATTTGTGTGGTAGAGAATGGACATCTACAACAGATCCATCTTCTAGTTAGAAATAGGATGTTTATCTTCATTTCAAATAGGGTTATATATATATATATATATATATATATATATATATATATATATATATATATAGTTTTTCATACATCATTGGACCTTTATTACAAATGTCATTTATTT
Organism: Phyllotis vaccarum; assembly: GCA_033318265.1. Lineage (NCBI taxonomy): Eukaryota > Metazoa > Chordata > Mammalia > Rodentia > Cricetidae > Phyllotis > Phyllotis vaccarum. Next base: position 108,144,596 of record JARWLC010000004.1, read on the forward strand.
CTTACTAAATCTCCCTATAATTCATATTTTGTTATAGTTATAAGACTCTTCCTTCTCACTATTAAAAAGTACTTAAATTTTATTTTAAATTATGTGTGCATGTGTGTCATGCTGGTGGGGTTATATATGCATGTGAGCTTAGGTGCTTGTGGAGACCCACAGTATCACATCCCCAGAGCTGAGCCACAGTTGTGCATGTTGGGAAATGAAGTCAGGTCCTCTGCAAGCCCACTACATGTTTTTAACTACTGAGCCATCTCTCCAACTTTATTCTTCTTTGGTAATTTTTGAATTGCCTTTAAATACATGATTTTTAATTATTCAATTTATTAAAAGTAGTGTTACTACTACTACTACTTTAATGAGTTTATTATTTTGTATTTTAGGCACATAATACAGTTTACTTTAATAGAGATTATTATTTCAAATCATCATTACCAATATCACCATCAATCAAATAATCATTATTGAGCCAGAGTTTCATTATGTAGCCCTGGTAGAGCAGGCTGACCTTGTACTCACTGCCTCTGCCTCCTGAATGCTGGGAATAAACATGTGCAACATCTTGCCAGTCTCAACAGAGTATTAATTTCAAGTTGTTAAGTTTTATTTAATTTTTTTCCTTGTTGTGTTTTCTATAACTTCTTGGAAAAAATTCAATAATGGTGTTTGCAGATACTTACAGTTTTAATGTAAATGTATCTTTATTGCTTGAAAATAAACAATAATATTGCTGCTGCTGTAATATAGGTTTTAGACAAAAGAGTTTTACCAAGAATTATAAATGTAAATGGATTCTCTACTTTTTCTGAACTTTTAGAAAAAGAATAATCCATGAAATCAAATTTGAATTTCAGAAATCATGGCATGTTTCACTTTTGATTTAGTGAGGAGTCTAATATATTAGAAATTGACAATGTATTCATATTTCTTTACCACCCAGGGCTAGTGTATAGGTTTCCTGTTTGTGGATCTTCCCTAGTCTCTACCAATTCTATTAGTAACAGCTTTAATTTTTTCATAGTACTTTTCATTAAAGTGTCATAGATACAGGAAAATTTATCCAAATGCTGCTTCAACAGCTTGATGAATTTTCATAAAGCAAAGTCACACACGCAGCTGCCACCAGATTAGAAAGTCAGAAAGCCACTGGCACCAAGCCTCCTCTCCATCTCTATGCCCCCAGATTGTTTAGAATTCTTTTGAATTTCACTTCAATGGAATAATACAGTGCACATTATTCTGTGATTGATCTTTTCACTCAAATATTATTTCTGAAATCCATTGATTTTTATAACAGTAATCTACTCATTTAATAGCATATAATATTTCTTCACAAGAATATGTTGCAATTTGTTTATTTACTCTATTGTTATGGTACATTTATGCTATTCCAAGTTTTTGAATACAGTAAAGAATTGTAAAATGAATATTCTTAGCTGTGTCATTTGATGTACATGTTGTTTATTTGTTCATGTATGTTTGAATTTCTATTATATCTAAAGGTGAAATTGCTGAATCCCAACCTGTGTGTCACCGTTTTCACAAGTGCATTACAACGTTCATCCCAAGAGTTGTCCTCCTAAAGTGAGGACAACTGCCAGTTATCCATCTACACGTAATATGCTATTAAAGCTAACCTGGCTGAGTCTTTAAATAATGCTCTGACAGATAATACTTGCTGACCACTTTCCAACTTGTCAGTGTAGTGTCTAAGCTGACTGTCTACAAAATGAGGATCTAAGTCCTAGGAAGTAACTAGTCAGCTCAGATCAGTCACACACTGTGGACACGTGCAAGCTTGGTGCTTTTAAGAGAGATCCACTTGAGCACGGAGAATCAGCTCACAAATCCCAGGGAAGTCTTACTTAGAAGAAAAGAGATTAAGCTTCATCATGGTTTTACCAAATGCCCTCTGCTTGCAGTAGTGTGACCACATTTCAGCCACAGCTATGGGGATTCAGCCTTTTCACAACATCTTCAATATAGTGAAAGCTCTGGCCATCAAGAAGATGACTCATCTCAAAATCTGGCCCATATGAAAGACATAAGGCTATAGTTAACTAATGCATAAGGCAGTGACGTGGAATACTGATCCCAGTAAGGAATCCATATGCTCAGAGCCAACCGTTATTTTAAAAGTCACCAAATCATACATTGGGAAAGAGTCTCCTCCTTAAATGATCCTGGAGAAACTGGAAATTCCTATACAGAAAACTAAAACTTGACCCCTGTCTTTCAGTCTATGCAGAAATTAACTCAAAATTCTTTAAAATGTAAGACAGTCATCACAAAAATACTGAAAGAACACATAAGAGAAAAAATATGACAGTGGTATTGTTATCAGACTTGGGGACCATAACTCATGTGCCCAGGTCAGGCCTGGCCACCCATCTTTAATAGGCCAATGAAAAGAGCCCAATTAATACGAAAAGCCAAAAAAGGAGATTTGCTGTGGCCATGCTGGAAAGAGAAACAATAAAGACCCAATAAGCTTCTCAAGTTCTTCCTGGGGTCCTAGAGTGAAATCAAAGTTAAAATAAAACAGGCCAAGGACGGACAGAGCTAAGCAGTCCCGGTCACATGCAGCCACAACCAACCATCAATCCATTGTTATCTGGATTTCAGTTTCACCCAGTAAGGGTGGGGTGTTTTGACAAGTTTTTGAACTGGGTGGAATCTCTTATATCAAAATATAAGCTTCCTGTGTCTGGAGCCCCGTCTTCTCTCAGCTTGAGTTTCCTGGGGAAACCCACATTTCTTTGGAGTTCATAATTTCAAAAGTCTGATATAAAGATGGAGAGACACAGATGTCTCTCTAGAACACCTTCATTTCTACCCAGAAGATTACAGTAGTGGCAGTGTTTCTTTTGTGTGAGATCCCAAAATAGAAGCCACACAGGCAAAAGTTAAGTAAATCAGATAATAGTAAGTTGAAAAGTTTTCATCCAGCAAAGTAAATAATGGACAGACCAAAGAGAGAATTTATGAGATGAGAGAAAACAATTATGCATGATTCACCTGACAAATGCTTCTTATCAAGAAACTCAACGAGATAATACAATTGAAGATGAGGAGATCTTAATAGATATGCTTCCAAAGAAGAAATTCAAATTACCAACAAATATTATAAGTATGCATGTTAAGAAGAAGCATAGTGCAGGATATAGTGTTCAGTTCTGTCCATGACCACAAATGTCCACTGGGAGTTTGAGGACATGCCTTATTAAATGAGGAACACTTTTGTTTCATTTACATGTCAGTAGTGTAAGCCACAACAGGACACCTGGCTGATCTAAAATATTCCACCACAAAAAGATATTATTCTTCCTAAACTTGCTCTACTCTAGTACCGGAATCCATTAAATGTGTAGGAAGGGTAATTGGGTACTAGCTCTTAGTACTGCCTCCTCTAGCACACTCATACAGGGGCCTTCGGTGCTTATTAGATACGAGGTAGTCCTTGAGCCCATCAAAAATCATCTTTGGGTTGAAACAGCCCAGGTTGGAAAGTGGGAATGGATGAACCAAGGGGATTAGAGAGATCCCTACCATGGTAGATGAGGTACACACTGTTTCCGTTGTAAACAGTACAACTATGGCTCTCAGCACAGGCTAATGAATTCATATTGCTTTCAGCCAACTTTACATATTGAGTTGGAGCTCTGTGACTTAGCAGCCACAATCATACTGGTTTCTGTTCAGGAGCCTGATGCCTATGGTTTTTTGCTGGCTTGGGCTTGATATGCTACCCTCCGTGGAAGTGTCTGCATTGACCTGAAGAATGTTTCCTCATTTATTACCATAATGCTTCCCACATCTTCATTCAAATTGTACATACACACTGAGGGAATTTTCCAAGGTGGCAGAGATGACAGCTAAGATTTGTCTAGATATCTGTGGGCCCATTTTTTCATTCTGCAGTGGGTCACGTTCATCATTATTGTGAGTACAATGCAGTCTTGTAAGACCCTGAGTCCTAATAAATGATTCATTTATGGTATCCAAGAGAGTTTTTCTGGCTTAGGGGAACATTTCATGTACCAGTCAGTGCCTACTGAAAACCACAGGCAAAACCAAAATGGGACCCTTTACCATCCTCTCAAGAAGACAGCAGAGAGCTCACCAGTAACAGATAGCTCTTCCGGTTCTTCTTTAACTGGATTTCGATAACCCAGTTCTCCAGGTCTTCAGTCAACCAGCTAAAGGTCTGTCAATCCTCCTGTTTTCTGTATATTTTGATCACAAACCTCCATTTGTGTGTGTGTGTGTGTGTGTGTGTGGAGATTTGGGTTTTAGCAAAAGTTATTTGATAAGAAAGATCCCTTAGGCCCATGCCCCCAGAAAAAATATCTTTACTTTACACCACAGTGGGGTGAACTTGAAGTTAGTCACAATATCTGTAATGAAATCCCTGCAGCTAAGGCATTCTAACAGCCTAAGTTTGTATTACACAAGCAGCTGTCTTTGAACCTATTTCTTAGCATGTGACTTGTAACTGCCTTCCCAGTGCCATCTCTCACTGATGGACAGCAAGGTGGGGGGCAGTTCGTTGCCTGATTGAACATACATTTTTTATCAATGTGATTGCTTTCCACATTAATCAGCTGACTAGATTATTATCCTTTTTCCCCATAAACCCTTCATCTCTGCCAGCATCTGTTGTCATTGCTAAAAGTGTCCAAACTCTGAACGCTCAGAAAGATCTTAAGAATTGAGGATAGTTGAGCATAGATGGTACCAATGAAGAAAAGGATGGAAGTTTAAGTGGGGAAGAAGGATGGGAAGGTGGGGCAGAGGTCAGGTCAGGGGAGAAGAATAATTAACACTAAGGATGTTTGAAAAAGCCATATGGAAATCCCCCCTCTCTCCTCTGTGTGTATGTGTGCATGTATGTGCTTGTGTATTGCTCTTCTTAGAAGCCATAGGTTGACAAACCAAAGTCCCAGTGTGTAGAATATCTTCCCTGGAGTTATTGGTCAGGGGCATCTGAGACCCCTGAAAAAGGACAGAGTATTGGTATTGTTCTTGGTTTCCCATGAGAACTTGATGGTAAGTCTCTATACACTTTGGTCATGGGATATGATAAATTAAGTTGATACTTAACAGATAAGGGACTAAGTTGTTAACAATCTTATCTTCTCGTGAATCCTGTGAGCTTTAATAATGGCCAAAACCTTGTGTGATCAGATATGCCCATTGAGGTAATGAGCCACTCACTCTCTGATTGGACTTAAGAACACTCCACAGGAGGATTAGATTAATTGTTATCATAGTAATAGTAATTTTTCAAAAAAAACAGTTTAATTTATAGTAATATTAATTCATGACTAAGTTTATCCAGGAAACAAAAGATCTCAACACTCAAAACTTTAAGACACTGATGAAAGTAATAGAGGAATATATGAATAATGTAGAAAAGTATCATATGCTCATGAACTGAAGAAGTTAATTTCATTAAGACGTATGCACTACCTTAAATAATATAGATGTTTGGCATAATCTCATCAAAATTCTTCTACTCAAAAAACAGAAATACTAATTGTAAAATTTATGTAGAGTCATAAAAGACCAGGGGTCACCAAAATACAGGAAAAAAAACTGAAGATGTATACATTCTGATTTCAAATAAAGTTATAAAGCAATAGTAACCAAAACAGTATGGAATTAAAGACAGACACATAGTCCAAAGTAGAGCATACACTATCAACTAATTTTAACAGGGCTACTAAGAAGCTGCAGTGCAGAAGGGAAATAAATCTATGTCAGAAAGAATGGACTTTTATATCATACATCGAAATCAACCCAACTATGTAAAAGACCTAAGCACAAGACCTGAAATCATAAATGCCTTAGTAAGCATTTTGATTTTCTCACTGAAGTCCAAGACAGCAGAAAGAAAACCAGTCTTGTGATGCCACATCAAATCTAAGGGTTGTAAGAGCAAAGAAAGCTTCCTTCACATTCTGGATAAATGTCTTCCCTTTGTTCTTGGCACACATTTTTATCTGTGGTGGCTTCTCTTTTTATTTTCGTAAGATTCAAAGGTGAAAAGTTCTTATTTTGATTAAATTTAACTTACTTCTAAAAACATTTAGCTTGTGGTGTCATTTGTCCTCTCTGAAAATATTGTCCTAAACATAGGTAAAATTATCTCTAGCTTTGGCCTTTATATTTAGTACTGTGCTTCCCATTATTTTTCATACATAATATATTATATGTTGATAAATAACAATAGTTATATATCTTACAAGATATATAGCTATCATATATCTATATATCATTTATTTTCATGTGGATATTCCCCAAGAAGTCTATCTTTTATTTTCTGAATTGTATGAATTCATCACTGGAACGTGACTGGTTATAAATTTTTGGATCTACCCCTGCTTTTTCTATTGTATTCTATTTATCAAAATGTCTAATTATTCAGAAATATTATGTTGTTTTAATTGGTGTAGTTTTAGAGTCTCTACATGAGGAATTAGTTACCCTTCATGTGCTTGTAAAAATGTTCAGGCTATACATATTCCTTTACCTTCCCAAATAGATTTCGTAATCAGCTTTCTGATCTCTAAAAAGGGCTGTTGGTATTTTTAATAGGGTTACATTGAATTTATAATCTGTAGATGTGTCTCCACATTTATTTAGGGCTTTCTTGATAGCTTTCATTAATGTTTTATCATTACAGCATACAAATCTTGGGAAGAATTTTCTTGGTGTGTCATGTTTATGCTATTGTAAGTGGAGCCTTTTAAATTATATTCCCAAGTGTTCACGTATACTAGGTAGGAACACCATTTTTAAGTTATTTTTCTAAGTTTATATAATTCTAGTACCTTTCCTGTGCAGCCTTTGGGATTTCTACATGGGTACTCATGAACTAACTCACAGTTTCCTTCTTTCTCTTCTACCCTGGATAGCCCCTCTCTGCCTCTCCTTCCCCTCCGTGCCCCTCTTTTGCCCTCCCCGTCCCCTTTCCTCACTCTTTTCTTCTCCTTCTCTCTCTCTTCTCCTCTCCATCATTTCTCTGGATGAGGATCCCCAGTGAAAACTGATCAAGAAATGTTGAGAATGTGTGCGTCTTGCCCGTCTTTCTCCTGATTCTAATGGGAAAAGAACTAACATCCCTTCTCTCTACTTTTCATAAAAGCTTCCTGAAGACCTCCTTCTTTAAATGTTTGAGGGAATTCTCCATCGATGCAAAGAGGCCTTTTTGGTTCGTCTATGGTTTATGACGATGTGCAAGTCTTCTATATCTTTGATAATTTTCTATCAGTTTGTTCTGCCAGTTATTAAGAGGAGAGATATGAGATTGGCAATACAGGTACGCGTGAATTCACTTACATCATTTTATAGTCCTGTCTAATTTTTTCAATGCTGATGCTGTGGAATAAACATTGGGGCTACATACTCCTGGTGTGTTAATGTCTTAATCACATAGAATTACCTCTTCGTCTTGATCAATGAACACACCTTGTATAGTTTCCCACCCTTTTATTCTGAACGTATTTGTATCTTTATGTTTAAAGTGTATTTCCTGTTGGCAGCAAATGGTGGTTTTATTTTTATCCAGGCTGACAATTTAGCTTTGTGATGAGTATGGTTAAATCATTTTCATTTAATATACTTACTGAATAGGATTATTGTGAAAATAACTTTAAAGTACCATAGGGAGACCCAAATTAAGATTTTAATAATGCACAGGCTATTGTATTATTGGACTGGAAAATTCAATATTATATGAAAGACAGTTATTCTTAGTTTAATATCTAATTTGGCCTTCAGAATACAAAACCATTATTTTGAAACAGATGAATTGGAGTAAGCTTTTTCTTACTTTTAAGTACATATGTTGATATGGGCAGGTTTAATATGATATGGAAAAATAACCATTTTGAAATATCTAACAAAATTTAAAAAGTAACAATATAAAGGGAAAGCAATTTAATAAGTATTAAGACATACTACAAATATATAGTAAATTAAAGCGTGCTGTTGACAGCTAACAAGGAAACATACCAGTGGAGAGAAAGTGGTAATGGAGAAATGGAGCCAATCTCCATTTCACACTGTACGTGTGAGAAGGTTGGCATTTGGAGTCAGTGGAAATGATGGCGTTTAAGACACATGGTGTTTAGGCTACTCTGAAACTTTCAGATGAAAGTTCATTAAATATTTTCTTTACATTCAATATTGAAGTAATCAAATTAGGATACAATTATATATATTATACATATATACATACACACACACACATATAATACCAAGAAGAAATATGATACATTCTTTAAATAGCCCTGAAAACCTCAGGCTTTTATATACAAAACACAAAATCAAGTCGTAACCAGAATTGACAGTTTTGGAGACATGAAAAAATAGACTACAGCTATACTCAACTAGTCTTTGAATATGATACAAAAGCGCTAGGCACTTGACACAGAAAATATAGTGTTCACAGTATACAAAGCTATAGAATTATACCTCCACATGCCAAAAATAAACATCTTCTTCTTTATAAAAATGGTCAAAAATAGACCATAAATTTAAATATAAAATGTGAAATTCGGACACTTTTCAAAAAAGATAAAACTTATGGTGTATACTTTCTGATGAATATATAAAAAGCATAATCTTTAATAATATTTATATATTAAAATTCATCAAAATTAAAAAATATTTCTGTCTAAAGACATAGTTTAGGTGAATGAAACCAAGTCATATACGGGCAGAAAATATATAAAAACATACTTGATGAAGGACATGAACTCAGAGTATTGTGAGGGACTCTTAAAATTCAGACAAGAAAACATTCACAACATAATTATTAAATGAGCCAAGGATCTGAACTTTACCAAAGAAGATACAGAGGTGGAAAGTAAGAAATAGGAAAGATGGTCTCTGTCGCTCACCACAAGGAGATGAAGAGGCACAATGATATACCTGTTAGATGACCTAACCTGTATCAACTTGTGAGAACAATTTCTGGTAAATGCCTCCACTAGGCTCTCAAGGTCAGCTGGAGCAGATGGGATTTCCATTTATATCTTTGTTTGGGAGTTTTTAACTTTATCGTTCAAGAAGTTTAAACATGTATACAACGCAGCATGATTACATTCACCTCTATCACTATCTCTTCTCTGCTGCTTCTTGAGGTAGGATGTCTTTCTGTATACTGTGAATATACTTTATTACCATTTGTCAATAAAGAAGCTGTTTTGGCCTATGGCAAGGCAGTTTAGAGGCAAGTGAGAAATCCGAGCAGAGATAAAGGTGATGAAGAGTAGAGTTAAGGAAGAGCTGCATGCTGCTCAGAAGCAAGATGTAGTGGAGCACAGATAAAGTCACAGAATATGTGGCAATATATAGATTAATAGAAGTGGGTTGAGGTAAATTATAAGAGATAGTTGGTAATGAGCCTGAGCCATAGCCCAAACAGTTTGTAATTAAAATAACCCTTTGTGTGATTATTTGGGACTAAATGGCTGCAAGACTGCAGGTGCAGAGAACAGGTCTAGTCCAGACCAGAAACTTCTGGCTCCAAATGGCATCCACCACAGAATAATAAAAAAGCTTTTAAAAGATTCTGAATGCACATAAACAGCCACACTGGATTTCCTAGTCTCACAGTCTCACGCTAGAAGCAGTGCAGAGACTTCCCACAGCTGCCTGGGAGATGTAGCTGGGAGACGTACATGGCATCTCTCTTATGAGCTGTTATACTAAGAGGCTTCTTCCAACCACTGCTTGCAGATTTAGGAGCATGACCCTGGGCTTAAAACCATAGTTTCATGATACTTAATATTGCTTTCCAGAATTGAGGAGGTAAGCATGACTCATTGGCACCTCCTCCTCCATTTTGAAAAGCCAAACAGCGAGGCGTTAGTAGCACTTCAGTCCCAGCTATACAGTTTAGCAATTTAAAAACTCTTGGCCAAAAAATGATTAAAAATATGTCATAAAAACTGAATCAGATGGAGGAAACCTCTAAACAAACAGGTCACAGTGTGTGTAAAAATGTACAGAGGCGTAGGAAAGAAAGGAGGTATGCATAGGCCGCTATATAAAAAATAATAAAAAAAGATGAAGTCTTCAAAGAGACAGTAAAAATAATAATAAAAAAATCTATGTAAAGATGGAAAATACACAGAGTCTGAATATGTATACTATAGTGTTTTTAAAATTTTTTAATAAGCTAACTGCAGAAAGACATTTGATTGCAAATGTTGCTGAATTAAACCAACATATATATTTTAAAGGTATCTTGACTTTAAAATTTGGATCTAAGAATATGTTGCTTTAGCAAAGAGGTTCTGCTTTTGTTTCCACAGAAGATTAAACACCAATGGGTTGCTTCCAGGTTAATATGGTTTGATCGAGCAATGACCCCTGAAAATTCTCTGATGGGAAGAGATGGTTCACAAGATCCAACACCCACATCGGCTCAAGGCTTCTGACTAAGATAATCCAGTCTTAGAGTCCTTCAAAGATTACCAGTGCCACCAATCAACAGGAAGTAGCCTAAAAAACTATGCTCACATTTCCCCTAAAAATACATTATGGATATTTACATTTGTTTAGAGGATTTGGTTATTGGTCATAGTCAATCTCTTTCTAAAAAAAGAAAAGGGGATATAGGTATAATAGGATAAAAGGGTAGATTATGGAATATACTTTTAAAAAGCAACAACGTATTTTAAATACTTTACATTGATATGGATATTGATTTACTGGTACAAATTTAAGGATAATTTTGTTACATGGTATGTATATTTCTACTCTTATTCAAGATATTATCTTTATCAATCCCTTAAATTGTAATGTATAATTAAGAAATATAGATTAATAGTTAATCATCTATGATAATCAAACTTATAGTCATGTTAGGAAGGTTTTTTTTAGATATATAAAGATATACTCAATTAGGTGATCTTCAAACACTTCAACAACTTACAGAATATGGCATTTAAAATGTTTAAGAACTTAAACTTCTCTGAACAGTGAGACATGTCTGATCTTGGCAGTACCAATCTACTTCAAGAGGATGATAGCCATTGAAGAAGCCTCGTGGCAAAAGTTAGCCATTGGCCAAAAAACTGTTCTCGTATTGACTGTTTGACAATATGCTGTATAAATTTGACATGCAGGATCCAAAGGAAAAAATAACCACTGAACTTTGCCAGAACAAGTCGAGATGGTCCTTCAGGTTCTCGCTTTTCAGAGAAAACTGCCAGACATGCTGCAGGACACAGGGAGAAGTGACTGATGAACTATACCAAAACAGAACAGTCCTTCAAATTTCTTGCTTTTTTAGCCTTGCAAAGATATGACAGATAGCAAAATATTTTAACTTTGCTAAATAAAAATAGACTATATGTTATAACTATAATTCTTTCTTGATATCTGTTTTATTATGTGTACCTTTTTTTTGATTAGACAGAAAAGAGGAGGTTATGTGGGATCTCTTTCTGAATGCTGTGAATATACTTATTACCATTCATTAATAAATAAACTGTTTTGACAAACATAAATAAGCTGTTATGGCAAATCATCTTAGAGGCAGGTAGGAAATCTAAGCAGAGATAAAGATGAACATGTGCAGAGTCAAGGAGAAGCTTCAAGCTGCCATCCAGAAACAAGAGTAATGGGACACAGATAAAGCCAAGGAGCCACATGAACGTATCAGTTACTTCTGGACATTTAGGTTAGGGTTAGAGTTGGATAGATAGAGTTAGGGAAATTTTCAACTGTTTTGTGATGTTGTGGTGGTAACTACATTCTACTGTAGACTTGTCAGAACCCATACAACATAGTACAATCAGTGCCTGAAACTTCATTTTTTAGAAAGATCAATTGGAAAATTGAGAGTTTTCAGAATGAGATTGCTATATGGCCAAATTTCCACAGATGCTACAAATGCACGAATTAGCCTCACTGAAGGGGTAAGTGATGTTGATCTAAGTAATCCAGCCTAAGAACAAAAGACTTGGCTTTAAGCATTGTACTCGGCTTTAAAATGTTGCTTCCCATGGGATATTGCTGAGCAGCTCCACATACTTATACTGTATTAAAATAATTAAATAAATGAGTGAAAGATGCTGGGGGACTGGCTTCTTCTCATTAAAATGGGATCTTAAACATTAACAAGGAAGGATTCTGTGGCACTGAACTGTAGTTGAAGGCATACTATGAGCTCATTTTTAGCATATTGTAGATGTAGATGATTATACATAGAAATATTATAGATGTCCATATGTTCATTTGTTCACACACACACACACACACACACACACACACACACACACACACACACACACACATACATACACACACATTTTATCAGCTGAAAGGGTCTAGGAGAAATGATGCTTTAATAGCAATGAACATACCTGGAAATAAGACCTTTGTTTTTCTAACAAGAGAAGAGGACTCCTTAGAGAAATAATTTAACTTAGGACTGGGATAAGATAGATAGAAGACATAAGCCTGGAGCATCTTGAAATAGTAGAAAGTGAAGAAATGCTTATAAAACAAGCACACTTGCACTGTCAGGGATATACAAAAGGGACACAGACTGAAAGAGTTCCCAAAGACTCAATATGCACAACTGTACTAAAATTCTCCTCTAGTAAAGCATTTCATTAGCTAGAACAATGAAGTAAGTAAAATAGTATTAAATTATGTGAAAAAGTATAACATACATATTTAAGAATCTATACTGACATTAACAAATGATTGAATAAGCATTTGCATAAATGGGGACAATAGACAAGTTAAATATGTAAGACAATTCTCAATAATTCACAAATATTCTTTGAGGATGTAGGATATTTTCCAGAAATTTACAAAGAAGTGCTAAAAATCAAATTCCTATATGTGGACTATGAGTAGTGATTCCCTCCAAATAGTTAACAAAGAGGGAAACAGAGTCATTGATTCAGAAAAGCCTGAATACCTCTACTAGAGATCTAATGTCAAAATTAGCAATAATATCTCACATTTACAGTGAATCTACTTCATGTAACATCATGAAAATGGACTTAACCTCTGTGGTCTTCTAGGTCTAGTCATTGGAAATACACCAGACAAGCCTCCACTTAAAGGATACTGTATAAAGTATGTGACCACTTTTCCTGAAATTGCCAAGGTCATCAAAGAAGGATGTCTAGGACCATGTCACATTAAGAGCAGACTAAGAAGGCATGACTGAACGTAATGTGCAAGAATCATGGAACAGACCAGTTTTAGGTAGAAACCAAGGAAAGGTAGATAAATTAGACTATAGTTAATGATGGTGGATCACCAGCCAAAGCAAAGTAAGATATGAATAATAGGGAAACTGGCATGGATAAAGATTGGAACTTGGTACTCTATTCACTTTTCCTTGAAATTTAGAACTATTCCAACTTGAAACGTTTATTGATAATTTAGGGTGATAAACTTTATCAATATTGCTTATATGAATATATAAGTATTGCTTTACAAATAGAAAATAAATGCTTTTAACTTTCTAAAAGTGAAGATTAATTTCTTGAATTCCTATAAAAACATCACTAACTTAATAGAGATGGAGTTCAGGAGTAACTAGTTAACATAAATGTAAATTTCAAAGTACTTTTGAACCTATAAATTGTGATCAATATTACTCATAATAAGAAAAATACAAATTGGGCTATCCTGCGGCACCATTTTTCACTGATCATGTGATTTGAGTTCAATAGAATACTTTGTTGGGGAATTAGAAAAGGCACAGAACTCTTTTCTTTCTCTGGAGCACAAAAATAGATACAAGTTCAGTGACCGGAGCGTTGATCACACACATCCAAATGAGTAACACACACACACACACACACACACACACACACACACACACACACACACACACACACCCCCCTTCCATCCTACTTCCATCATACTTAGTTTTACATCAACTTAATACATGCTAGGTTCATTTTGGAAGAGGGAACTTCAATTGAGAAAATTTCTCCCATTAGATTGACCTGTAGGCAACACTGTGGTAAGTTTTCTTGACTGATGGGTGATGTAGGAGAACCCATGTCATGGTAGGTACCACTACCCCATGAGCTGGTTGTCCATGGCTCTATAAGAAAGTAGACTGAGCATTCCATGAGCAACAAGTTAACGAGCAGCACTTTTCTATGGATTCTGCCTCAGATTTCTGCCTTGAGCCCCTGTACTGTCTTCCTGGGTGATGAAATAAACTCTTTCTACCCAAGTTGCTTTCATCATGATGTTTTAACCCAACAACAGAAACCCTAACTAAGACCATTAGACTAGAAATCTGTATATCTGAAAATGTAGTCTATTGAAATACTAATGTATATGTACCAAGATATCCATATAGGCAGGATCACTGCAGTATTGTTTATATAAATCCAATTATTTTTAAAAATCTAACTATCTGTTATGTAGGGGATTGTTAAAAATGTGAAATAGAAAGCAAAATACAGAATAACTATTACAAGTAATTAGGGTGACCCCAGTGTTCTGATACAGCAATTGCCAAGACATGATGTCAATCAAAAAGTGAGCAAAAGACAAGTTCAGAATACTGTGTACCCAATAATAATAATTCTCAGTACACACAGCAATTGAATAGGAAATTGTATCCCTAGAAGAACTGGATAATTTAGATAGCACACTCAGAAACAAAAGATGTTCTTAGTCACCAAATACAATTACAGAAATACAAACGAAATTGTATTCTGAATAGCAAAAACCTGGCTGAAGCCAGAGCTGGCCTCCAATAATGTTATGCTTCTGAATATAATGCAAAAGTAAAACTATAATTGAAAGTTAAAGATTTGAAAGGAAGTTGCAGTTGGTCTGACATCTATATCCAAGAAAGTTAAAAGGAAAACTGGAAAAGGCAAATGGAGAGAGACTATTAAACTATAAAGGAAATGAGAGAAAACTTCTCAGCTCTGAAGAAAGATGTTGACAGACAGGCCCTGCTGAAGGCCATTAGGAGTCAAGGACAAAAGTTCTCACTGAGAGAATGCTTAGTGAAGATTCTGGACCCAAGGAGGAAGAGAAAGTCCTAAACTTCCCAGAGAAAAAGGACACACATCAAATGGGCCCAGATGTCTCAAGTTCACCAATAGATTCTACAAAGCAAAAGGGAAAATGAGATGGAAAGTCTCTGTTGACTGAAAGCTTTGGTCAGTCTTAAGATGGCATCAAGACAACCCAGAAAATGCACATTACACTTGGAAATGCTTAACATTGTGACCCCCAAGCGCTGTCTTCCCGAGACTGGCATAAAGAGGAAAACACAGACTCTCAAAAAGAGGGGATGCTGTAGAGTCCTAAGAGAGTGTAGACACAGAGAAGTAGAATGATACATTTCTACAGCCCTCACAGAGAACGCGTTCACGTTCCCCACAGCCAACAGCCTGAGCAGGGCACTTAACGATTACCTATTAGTCAGACAGAAAGGAAGCTGAGGATATCTCAAAATAAAATTGAAGCTGCCCCAGAAGAACATGGTCCTATCACTAAAAGTAAACTAGAAATGAGGTATGTGACAATCCAGAGGAGGTGATCTGAAGGGAGCATGAAAATAAGGCATGTGATATTTTTTTTTCCTGAGCAGTTTTCCTGAATGACAAAAGAGAAGATATATTTTTGAGATGAAAAAAAACCCCTACAATATTAAAATCTTCAATTTTCAATATTTACATATTCATAATATATTGAATGATAGTTGGTTATTTTTATATCAACACATGAACAATTGCTAATAGAAATAAATTATAGGTATAGGATAAAAAAAAAGCTATATAATTTCCATGGAAATGCAAGAAAGGAATGCATACTCATTCCTTCTCCTTACATTAGTGGGGGTAGTTAATGTGTAAAGTTGAGAGTGATAAGACAGACATTCAATTACGTTTTTAAGGGCAAGATTGTTAGATTAAAATTAATATCATTGGGACATAAAAAAACAAATGGCTGACATTGTGGGACAGTTAAAATTGCTAAAGGCAAGAAAGCTCTGATTGAGCTAACCCAATTTAGATGTCATCCTCTGTAGTGTCTATACTGTACTATGTAAAATTTTCTAATGATGTATGTTCTATGTAATAACACAAAGGCAATACACACACATTTATTTGTCAAATAATCTTGAAATGATTAGAAAGGGAAGCTATGATTAGATATGTTGGGGACATTTTAAACTCCCACCCACCTCTATACCTAAAGAAATATGGTAAATGTGGGTCCAAAACTGAAGTAGAAAATCTGATTCTGGTCTTGGGCTTGACAATAACTCCTTTTGGACAAGACATTTCCTCTCTGACCTCAAGAAAAGAGGCCTTAGCTGGGTCATATGCTTTGTTTTGTTTTGTCCTAGGGACTCATGTATCCCGGACTAGCTTTAAATTCCCCATGTAGCCAAGGATGACCTCTGGCTGCCTGGGACCAAAAAACCTATTTATAACAGATGACCTTCAGCTTTGATCTCTTGCCCCCACCTCCCAAGTATTATGTAGTAATGGGAATCAAATCTTAAGTTTGGTACATGCTTGGATAGCTCTCTACCACTGAACTGCATTTCTAGAATGAGGTCATCTTAAGAGCTTCTTAGCTTCATCTTTTTAATATACTGATTTGAATTTCTTTTATTTCATATTTTTATTAATTTTTTAATTTTACACATCAGCACAGTTCTCCTTCCCCTTCCTCCCGCTTCTCCCATTCATTTCCCCACCCACTCCTCAGAGAAGTAAGGCCTCACATGGGGAGTCAGCAAAATCTACAAATAAAGTTGAGGCAGGAGCAAGCTGTATCCTCTTTATCAAGGAAATATCCCTCTATAAGGAATGGGCTCCAAAATGCCAGTTCATGCACTAGGGATAAATCCTGGTTCCACTACTAGAGGCCCCATAAATTGCCCAAGTCACACAACTGTCATCCACATTCAGAGGAACTAGTTTGGTCCAATACAGGTTCCCCAGCTTCAGTCTGGTGTCAGAGAGCTCCCAATAGCTTGGGTCAGTGTCTCTGTTGGTTTTCCCATCATAATCTTGACCCCTTTGTTCATATAATTTCTCTTTCCTTTCTTGACTGGACTGGGAGGTTGGCCCAGTGTTTAGCTGTGGATCTCTCATCTGCTTCCATCAGTAACTGGATTATGGTTCTACCATGACAATTTGGGTGGTCATCAGTTTGATTACAGGGGAAGACCAGTCTAGCACCCTCTCCACTATTGCATGGAATCTTAGCTGGATCATCCTTGTAGATTCCATGCTTTTCTCTAACCCCCAAATGGCTCCCTCAAGATATCTCTTTCTTTTCTCTAAATTTGCACCCAAGTAAATTAAGTGTGCCCAAAAAAATAGGCCTCTGTGGTTTTGTGTTATAAAAGTTTTTACACATAGTTGGCCTTTCATGATTGTGTGGCAAGATGTGGCTCAGTATGCTGGAAGATAACTCTACTTCCTGGTGAATGCTCATTTCTGACAGATGAGGAGTGCATGGTGTAAGGGAAGACCTTGTAACAGGCCACTCTCAGTACTGACTGCAGACAAGTACTTAGGACGCACATTATTAGTACTTGAGGAAGTCAGTCACAAAAAGTACAATGTAAAGCAGCATGGGAGTGGGCCCAGGATTATTTGATTGTCAGGCACAGGCAGGGGTGGAGGCAGTAAGTTTCTAAAGAGAAAATGTCTCATTATGCATGGGAAGAAGATTTAGAAGAGAACACCTCACCTGTTCATTCAACCTAAGAGAAGTAAGACCCAACTTCTGTGGGAAGGGATTCCCAGAGACAGAGCTGGCCCAGCACAGAAGCCGTGCTCTGCTGCCCTATGGCTCAAGTATCCACTTCTCGGGCTGCTGCATCAGAGTGCCACAAACCGTGGAGCTTGTGGGACAGGAATTCCGTCTCTCATAGTTCTAGAGGCAGAGAGTGCGAGGCAGAGGTGTGACTTGGAGGCTGCCTTCTGTGGCTGTGAGGAGAGCAAAGCACTCTATTGCCACTTGGGGGCACCCAGAGCTCTGGGGGGGGTACTCTTTTTTTTTTTTTTCTTTTTGTTCACTGTCTTACAGCTTCTCCTTGATCTCTGCCTTCATGTCCCCACAGTGTCCCACCCCCATCCCCACATTTTATAATGACTTCAGTCATTATAGGTTAGGGTTAGGAGTCTACTCTACTCTTCTAGTAACTATCCCTGTAAAAGAATGTTTCTTGATATGAATACATTTGGAGCTATCAAGGGTTAGTACTTTCCACACAGGAAGTTTGGAGAATATAGCTGTGGTCGGTCCAGTGCCCTTCCTTGTAGGGAGAGGTTTCTGTTCCTCCCTGTGTCCTCCGCTGTTCAGCCACAAATAAATACACAGAGGCTTAAATTAATGATACATACTCGACTGGTAGCTCAGTCTTATCACTGACTAGCTCTTACACTTAAATTAACCCAGAATTCTTAGCTATGTTTAGCCACGTGAATTGGAACCTTTTCTCAGTGCAGCATTCTCATCTTGGTTCCTCTGCATCTTGCTGGTGATTTCCGATTCTGCCCTTTCTTATCCCAGAATTCTCCTAGTCTGGTTGCCCCACCTATACTTCCTGCCTGGCTACTAGCCAATCAGCAGTTTATTAAACCAATTCAAATGACAAATCTTTGCAATGTACAAGAGCATTATTCCACAGCACTTCCTCCTCTACAGAACGTGGGCTTTTGGAGGAAAGAGTATTGGGGCCAGTCGGAAAGTATGGCTTCCACCTTCTGACCTGCCATGTAGAAAATGGCATGAGGCAGCTAATTGAAGGGCAGAGGCAGGTAACCACAGCTGAAATAGCTAGTTATTGGGTCCATAGAAAAAGATACAGGATTCTAATCAACTTAAGGAAGGGAAGCAGATGCTGTTGGCCCTTCCAGCCAACTGAAGAACTGACTCTCCCTTCTCCTCACTTATGAACATAGCAGTACTGCATAAAATCCTGCAAATTTTACATTTATTTTCCCTACTCAAGGTTCTGTCAGTTGATTCTGGAAGCAGCCTCTTGTCATCAGACTAAGTTCCCATGTTCTCTAAGGACTCTTGGTTCTGGACCATACACTGCCTATGGTGGCTTTTCATATGGTTAATGGCCAGCTGGAGAAGCATCATGACCAAGATGAAGCATAGGAGCTGAACGGTTTGCTCTGATCACATCATAAGGCTAGCTTTTCAAGGGCCTGCACAGATCTCCTCATGCATCAGAAGTGTATAAGAGATAATCCTGCCATGCAGAAACAGGAATGAATGGATATATAGTCTTGTCCAGGCAGGGAAATAAAAAGAAAGAATATCAAATCTGTAAAATTACAGTTTTATTTTTTCTTTTATAAGTGATAGAATTAAATCATACTCATTGACAAATATTTGAAAGATAAAAAGAAACAAAATGTAAAAATAAACTCCGAGGACTTTGAGATTGCTCACATTCTGATAGTTTACTTTACTAACACTGACCCCCCCAGAAAGGCTCCCCACCATAAAGTTGAGTTATTCCCTCTAAGCCAAGAAAGCTAAGGCATATTTATTAGACTTGAGAAATCAAGATTTCTGTGCTTTTGAATCAGAAGTTAAAAATAAAAAGATTCAGTTCAATGGAATGCAAGAACACAACCAGCTACATGAGACTCAATATGAAGATATAAAATATCCTACATTTAGGTGAGGAAAAACTGCACAAGATGGAGAAATGAAAACTTAATCACACTCCATGTGAGAAAATCTGGTGTTCCAACTGATCATAAATAAAACAGAAACCAATCACAAGACCGCTATCACAGATATATCCAAGCTAATCCTGTAACGTGTATTATATTATAGTATACATGTACCTCTATGTGTGTTCCTTATTTTAGATGCAGAACATATTTTTGGAGAGATGTGCAAGAAGCTGCTAACAGTGGTTACATCGAAGTGGAAAGTGGGGATGGGGAGGAATTCTATACTTTTCATTATGTCTTTTTAGATATTTGATTCTGTTTTTACCGTGGGTCTGGATTATTTTTATATCATAAACATTGTTTAAATTGGAAGAAAATGTAAGCAAGGTGATAGAAATGTAGAGATACTGCTGGGGCTGTATCAAACTGTCATAAGTTTGGAGTGTGCTGCTTTATTATTTTTATTACAAAACACAGTATGACAACATAACAGAATGTTCAAAATGCATCTTGAGAGCTGACGTCACAACAGAAGACAATTCTGGGACTGGCTTTATCTTTTGACTAAAGTGGAGTCTGGGCCCATAGGCTCTGAAATTAAGTTATTTAGGCTCTAGCTCTGTGATCACATGAAATTATTCACCCTTCTTTAGCCCAGTTCACCACTACTGAAATGGCAGTGCTATCTACTTTGTATTGCTATTGTCGTGACTTGAAGAGGGAACCATGAATATGCCTTGAGTGGAGTTAAGGATATACTTAGTGTTCTCTGTAAATGCTATTTATCAGCAAACTAACATTCAGGTTGTTACTGTCATATCCCTGGATATCTATGTAGTTTATCCTTCCTGTGATAATGTGGTATATCTCATACCATAAACCTATCAAATTATACTCCTGTTGTTGGCATAAATGTTATTGATTTTGTCTCTGTCTGTCTCTGTCACCCTGTATGTGTACATGTGCCCATGTATACGTGTGATAGTTACTTTTCTAATTGTTAGAAAATACATAACTTTAAGCTGGATTTTCTTTATCTGATGGTTTCAGAAGTCCCAGTCCATGATTACTTGGCTCTAGTGTTTCTCGCTGAAGTTTTGACACTGACCATCGTGGCTGTGGAGGCTGTTCACCCAATGGCTCATAAGAAGGAGGGTAGAGGAAGAGACCAGAACCCAGGTGCATATGCTAGGAAATTTGCCCCTTTTCCATAGTGATGTACTTCATCCAGCTGGTCATCTCCCAAAGTATCCATCACCTCCCAAAACAGCTCCAGCAGCTGAGGAATAAGTATCTAATACAATGACCTGTGAGGACCATTGAATACTCAAACCTAACAATGTTTGAATTACCATAAACTGGGCTTAAAAATACTGCATCATGGGATTTAATATGTTTGAAATCCTTCAGAGGTCCTGTTAGAATGAGCATTCCAATTCAGGAGCTCTAGAGTGGCATCTAAGACCTGTATTCTAGAAGTCCCCAGATGATGTTATGCCACAGACCATGCACCACACTTCAAGGAATGGGTTATAAACATCATAAATATCTGCCAAAGAAAGAAGAGTTGAGAGGGACTTAGAACCACGCATCAGAAAAAAAAACATAGGAAAAATGAGGTCATTTCCCTAGATGAAATATTGAATCTCTCAATGCTCTCAGACTGTTGGGATGCTGTCACATAGAGACATCCAGAGAACATCAAAATTCAGAGTAATAGACAATCTGGGAAAGTGAAACCTCTCTCCATGTAAGGACAAGTTTCTCACAGGTCTTATTTTTAGCTGCCACCCTGTGAACGATCACCACTGTCTTGGACAGTCACCCCAGCACAGAGTTCACCCCCTATAGCAAGGCAAAGGGAATGTGCAATTAAATGTCCCCAACATATGGTGGTGGCTTGAAAGGAATTTTCTAAGAAAGCACATCAAGAGGAACCAGCCTTCTGATGTTGTCAAGAAGCCCTTTAGCTCTCCGGGTATTCTTTATACACATCTTTGCTCTTACTGGGTGTTCTTCACTTAGAAGGTATGCTGAGACCCTATCTGGTAACTGCCCATGCTGCCCATGACTTCTTTGCACTGCCAGACTCTTGCAATCTGTCTGCAGCCACACTGCTTTCTAACTCCAGCTTCTTGGCTCCTTGTCTCCCTATGAACTTGCAGTGCGTTGACTGCCAAGGCAGCAGACTTCACTGACAGATTTTTGCTCACCACGTGGCCAGGAAAGATCTGGGCATGTCCTTCAATGGGATATAGACATCCTGTCCTCATGCTGGCAGAAATCAGTGGCACCTAAGTTTGTTCCTCTCCTGAAGTGGCGGGTCTGGCTCTCCACCCGCGGAGCAGGAACAGCTGTGGATCTGTGGGAAAGAGAGAGTGCTGATTTCCTGTCCCAGTTTTGCTTGGAAACTGAATGGTACCAGGGTCCTTAGGTGACTGCTGAAGGGCAAAGGAAAGAAGGGAGGCACACCACGAGGGGACGTAGGCAGGCTTCTGGGGTGACACTGGCTCTCAGTGGACCAGTACTTGTGAAAACAACAGGGAAAGAGGCATTATGAGCCTTCAAGTGTCTGGGATGAGCCACAGGAGTGAGCTGCTGGCCACTGAGGCCTGTAGCAGGCCCAATCTTTGCCTGAGAGACAATTCTTGCACCAATTCCAGAACCATTTCTCTGGTTCTCAACCATAGACAAAACCTACCGGGCACAGCTTTCTCAGGTGGAATTTTGTTTTTGTTTTCTTGCTAGAAAAGAAAAGTACGTACAAGATTGGCCTGATGTCATTCACAGTAGTGCTGACTCCAAATGTAGGTCCTGAGAATATCTGAGTCCAGTCTCCATTTGAGGGCTCTGACTAAGTGTCCTATAATTCAATCCATTCCTCCTCCCAGCTACCCAAGGTTGGCACAGATCACACAGATGAAGGGCTAGGTCTCAGAAAACCATCTTATTTTCTAAACCAGCTGCCAATCCCAGATTAGTACTTGAACTAGATATGAATTCTGAGCATTCAAACTTCCTATACAGTTTCAACGGTTCACTGAAATGACTCACAGAACTCAGAAATACACTGTTACAACTCAGGAATGACCAAGTAAGAGACTTGGCTCAGGGAAAGGTATGGGAGATGGTGTGGAGTTTCAGTGCCCTTTCTAGGGAAACCATCTTCCTAACACCTTAGTGTGCTCACCAAAATGATAATTCTCCGAAAGATATTGCTTGGGGAAATTTAAGGCCACTAGATTGTTAAGCATTGAGCAGTGGTCTTTAAATCAATCTTTAAGCCCACCTTGGTCGCTCTGGCAATTAAGCCCATTCTAAAACTGTCTAGGCTCTCCCAGCACCAGGCGGCACTACATGCAAAAGATACTTCAACACAGAAGAGATTGCAAGATTTTTGTCAGAAAATGGAACAGACATCTATTATTTATTTGTGGTTATATCAACAAAAGCCAGTAAGATTTTTTTCAGAATTAGAACTCAGGACTTTCTGTGTGTTATCTAAGGGAGTACAACATGAATATAGCCAGTACCAGAGGAGTGTGCAAAGGCTGGTTCACAGACACTCCTGTGAAGAGCAGGAAAATAAAACAAAACAAAAATAAAACCAAGGCAGATGGTGCCCTACATCATGATGTCTGCCTGGTAGTGAGGGTATTTGTCTTGTATCTCTAGTGGCTGATACCTGGCATCACATAGGATCAGTTCTCAATAGTCAAGTGTGGAACAACAATGACTTTGGAAGGAAGGAGGCATGCAGAGGACAGGGAAGGCAGAAGCAGCAGAGTGATGCTGTCCCCCAGTTAAGACCAGTCATTCCTTGTGACCATACACTGTTTTCATAGGGTGGCGTTCTTTTGTCATTGTGAATATGATGATCTTTCCTCTCTAGTATCAAGGCAAAAGGCAGCATCCAAAGACAAACACAAAGCAAATCAATGAAAGGTGTTTCTTAATCACACATCGTCTTCTTCCAGCTATGCTGATACGGTCAATAGTTCTGGAACCCTAAGCTCAAAGCCGCTCACCTTGACAGTCAGTGATGAAATTTGTTTAATGAATGAATGAGAAATATGAGAGCAGACATGAAAACGTTCTCTTCCATTCATCTATACCAGAAGGAGAAAGATGTGAGGGAAAAAAGATGAAGGACAATGATCCCCAACTGATATCTAATTACCCAGCCTGGCGGGGGGCTGAGCTTAGTTCATGTGCTGAGCATGATGCCTGCTGGCAGCTGGAACTCTAGCCTGGGTCTTGGTGATGGTTATACATGGGTCACTGATGGTATGATAAGAAGCAGGCATGCCAACATCTCATTTTATATGCCCTTATCCCTCCTATATTCGGCCTGGTCCCCTTTAATGATCTTACAATGTCTTATTAGACAATTAAATTCTTAATTTGGGTTTTAAAATAGAGGATATAAAACTGATGGCCCGTGTGCATGTCTAATATTATTGAGAACTGCATAAAGTTCTACTCGATTATAGATATAAATAAAGCTAGTATTCTATACTGAACTCCGAGTTAAGTGTCAGCCTGATCCTTCTTCCCTCTGTTTAGAACTGTGTTTTATGAATGTCCTTACTCTCCCTTACACACAGGCTCACGCTACTCATTTCCTTCACAGACAGGTTGCACAGCCTTCTAGTTCACATGGCTTTTATGAAAGGTTTAAATGCATTATCAAATGTCTTTAAGGATCACAGACCATGAAAGGCAAAGTCTTCTACACAGTGAATATGGCTTGGTTTGTGGCACCTTCTGAAAAGTATGAGTAGGTAAGGGGTAGGGCTGGACAATGACTTGGCTACGAGATTGACCAGTCCCAAGGCTCTAGGGAAGAGATCATTTCAGAACCAAGCATCAGACAATTGAAAATGACCAAGGGAGCCAATAGAAGGGACAGTGTCTTCATTCTTTTTTTAAGTATATTTTTTATTATTATTTAAAAGGTTTTTTTCCCCATATCCACCACTGCTTCCCCTCAGCCTCCCTCTCACCCCATCCCCCATTCAATCCTCAGGAAGGGCAAGGACTTCCAAGGTGAGTCAGTTCCCTTTGGCATATCCAGTTGAGGTAGGTCTGAATCCCTCCCGCTCAGTATCAAGGCTGAAGAAGGTGTTCCTTTGTAGAGAATGGGCTCTGAGAAGCCAGTTCATGCTCCAGGAATAAATTCTGGTCCTACTGCCAGAGGCTCTCCAAACTGCCCACACCATTCAACAGTGCTCTACATTTGAAGGATTTAGTTCTTTTCCTTGTAGGTCCCTCAGCCATCACTTCAGAATCAGTGAGCTCCCAATAGCTCAGGTCAGCCTTCTCTGTGGGTCTCCTCCTGATATCTTTGCTCACATACTCTCTCCTTCCTCTCTTCAGCTGGACTGGGAGCTCAACCCAGTGCTTAGCTATGGATCTCTGCTTGTGCCCCCATCAGTTGCTGGGATGAAGGATCTATGACAGTTAGGGTGGCCCTTCATTTGATTACGGGAGAAGTCCTGGTTAGGCACCCTCTCTACTATTTCTTGGAGTCCTAGCCAGGGGCATCTTGTGGGTTCCTGGATATTTCCCTAGCACCAGGTTTCTCTCTAACCCTACAGTGGCTCCCTCTATCAAGGTATCCATTTCTTTGTTCTCTCTGTGTGTTGTTGCTCCCATTCAACTATCTCATTCTCTCATGAACTCTTCCCAACTCCCTTTGCTCCCTCATGTGATCCCAATTTACTCAGGAGATCTTCTCTATTTCCCTTTCCCAGTAGGATCCATGGACGTCTCTCTTAAGTTCCCCTTATTACCTAGCTGCTCAGTGTTTCTGAATTGTAGCCTGGTTATCCTTTGCTTTACTCCTAAAATCCACTTATGAGTGAGTACATACCATGTCTATCTTTCTAAGTCTGTGTTACCTCACTCAGGATGATACTCTCCACATTCACCCATTTGTCTGCAAATTTCAGGATGTCATTTTTGTTTTTTACTGCTGAGTAGTACTCCACTGTGTAAATGTACTACAATTTTTAATCCATTCTTCAGTTGAGGGGCAAAATGACAGCATACAGAACGGGAAAAGATCTTCACCAACCCTACATCTGACAGAGGACTGATCTCTAAAATATATAGAGAACTCAAGAAACTAGAGGCCAAAAAACAAATAAACCAATTTAAAACTGAGGTTCAGAGCTAAATAGGAAATTCTCAACAGAAGAATTTCAAATGGCCTAAAGACACTTAATGAATTTCTCAACGTCCTTAGTCATCAGATAAATGCAAATCAAAACAACTCTGAGATACCACCTTACACCTGTCAGAACGATTAAGATCAAAAACACAGATGACAGCCTATGCTGGAGGGGATGTAGAGCAAGGGAAACACTCCTTTATTGCTGATGGGAATGTAACCTTATACAGCCAATTTGGAATGCAGTATGGCAGTTTCTCAGAAAAATGGGAATAAATATACCCAATGATTCAGCAATATCACATTGGGCATATACACAAAGGATACACATTTTTACCTCAAGGGCATTAGCTCAACTATGTTCATAGCATTATTCTTGATAGACAGAACCTGGAAACAACATAGGAGCCTTCATTCTTTGTAAACACAAAACTTAAGCACCTAAGTTTGTAATGGATTAAGTGAATGAATATTGTCCATTGACAACTTACCTCAAGCAATTTTCTAATGGCCCCCTAATGTAAGTACTGGAGTCACCTATGCTTAAGTGAGGAGACTAAGTAGTGATGTGAAATACCTTCTGTATTCCAAGTCTGCCATTTTCAAGGCTGAGCAAGACAAACCTGGGGTTCAATTGTTTTGGGGTATGCAAACTCTTCTCATTGCACTTAGCCAATATTTTCTTTACCTGCATATACTATGCATTCCCATATGCACCATACAACCTCAACAAGCTCTGGACCTCCTACCTGCATTCACCTATACATATTCCAGTTTCTGAACAATAGGATAGGTTTCCCTGCCACCTAGTAAAAATAAAAAGTAGGCAGTTTTAATTCAAGTGTATTCTTAATATATATGAGTGTAAAGAATAAAAGGGCATATCCAGCCCAAACTACTTTAGGGGACATATTGAATAAGGCAAGACTGTATCCTCTAGTAAACTTTTAGAGAGAGTTTCCTATCTATCATCTTGTGCCCATGCATAATTGGTGTGCATGTGATTAAAAACAGATGCTTTGTGGGAAGAGACATGCAGTATAAAAAAAAATAAATACATGGCGTATTTAATTAATTAAAATGAGAAGCAACCAAATGTGATCTTAGTGGCCAGTTCTTCCTTCTCTTGAGTCTCATCAAAGGATAATCAGGGAACTTGTGCATTCTCATTCATGTAACCACAGCCAATCTTGACACTGCATCCCCCTCAGATTTGCTATATTGTATCACTCCAAATAAACTTCCCTTATTTCTTTTACAAATTTGTGTGAGCCTTTGATTTCATTTCTTTGGGTAAGAGGTCAAGAACCTGGAAGCACCTGTCACAGATCTCAACACCAAGCTTCTGCTCATAACCACACTATCACAAGAAGGCTTCTAGGGAGCATGACTGTGTAAGTGCATTCAGGTTCCCCACACCCCCAAGACTCTGTCTCATTCAGGAACTCAGTAATAGCCCTGCCACCTCTGCTTGGTGGCTGTATGTGACCTAACTTCATTTTCCACTGAGATGCCCAGACAGAATCTGCAAATGTAGTTCTTGTGTCGATAACCACGCACAGGGCTTGAACATTGGCCATTATTTGGCACTAAGGATTCAGCACAGCCTTCTCTGCTTTTAATTCTGCAGGTGCCTTAAAATGTTTATAATGTGATATTAGGTACTAGATTGCAAAACAGAATCAACATCTGAGACTCATTGTCTCAGGCCTTCCTGCTGGCTAATCAGAACCCTCTGACAGTTTCATCTCAAAGTACTCCTTAGAACGCAGAAGTACGTGATTAAGTCTCTTAGCATAAAACATGATTCCTGTTCTCCAGACAGGCAAATGTCCCCTCTCTTTCTGGCCTATATATAAAGTTGTTACCTGAATGACTACCAGAGGACACAGCTTTCCTCTTCATAAAAGAGAGACCCAACATCCAACACAAGGCACAAGACACACCCCTTAGATCACCAAGATGGTAGAGGCTGTAAGATGTGGAAGGAGTTCTTGACAATTTCTCTTGGCAGGTAGGAGAGCAGGAAGATGTGACGATGTGACAGGGTAGCAAGGATGCCAAGAGCTGGAATCTTGAGGGCAAGGGAGAAAGGTGTATGCCCTGTGACCATGGCATTCCAAGATGTAGACAGACATTGACAGTGAGGCTGGGGCAAAGCAGAGGGCACTCTGATTGCTGATACTGCATTTGGGAGCAACTAGGACTGGGTCCAGGGATGGGCTAGAGCATGCAATTGCATGTTAGCAGGGTGGAGGGGACAAACACTGAGATGAAATAAGAATATGAGAAATGTCAGGACCCCAGACACACAGAGAGAAAGGATAAATATCAAAGGATTTGATGTAAGCCAGACCTGCCATAGCTCAGAAGCATATAGAGCTCAAAATTAGGGCTTTACCACAGGGTGAGGGAAATGGCAAATGGCCGAATGATTAAAAAAGAACTATAGCCTGTAAAATGGAGGTGCCTCAGTATTTTACTCAGGACACTTGAGATAGAACTATACCTAGGTGCTTAACTCTAGGCTAACAATCCACAGAGCTCAGCTCCTAACAGAACTGCTTCCTAGAACTGTCTAAGTCTCCAAAGTCAGCCAGGTTGTGCCTGTCTGTGAGCCCATCTACAGGCTGAAATATCCAGGATCCAGGCAGGCTACCCAACCCGCCACTCTTTTTCTGTGTGATGTGATATCAGCTGAAGATCAGCCAGCTGTGGAAATCCAATAGACATATAGCATGAGTATGTCAAGTAAATCAATCTCCAATTGACCTAGGCCAGCCGTCTCTTCTTCCTGCCTGAGTGGGTGCCACTCAGAAGCTGTCTGACAACACATCCCACAATGCCATGACCTTCTGGCCATCAACCTGGGACTCCACACTCTTTGTGACAGATTTTTCCCCCTTAACTGGATCAGGTTTGAGGAATATGAATGACCTAGTAGCAATGGAGCACCTTCATGGAACTTCTGAGCCATAGGCCAGACCAAGCCATATCAATATCCTTACCACAGTTAGGGATACTTGCCCTATTGCCAAGAGCCAACAACCTATGACCTGATCCTCAGGGACTGGTATGGGTCTAGAAATACTATCTTTCTTTAGGGTTTCTCATAGTTCTCCATATCAGGATGTTGGAAGCCTACACCATCAACACTGGTTTTGAGGTTGCCCTTTCTCTGACTAGCTTTGGGCTAATTCTTTGGACTAATTGCAACTCAGACAACCAAGAACCAACAACAAAGTCCTGTGGGATACCGTCTATGGTCTTGGATTGGTCATGGCTCTCATTCCCATGCCCCACCCCCCACCAAAACTGGCCCTTGCTGACTACCACAATCCAAGGAGCATGACTTTGGAGGGCAAGACCCATCTCATGGCCACCTAAGCAGAGTGAGATTTTAATACTGAGGAAGAAAAACTAGGTACTGAGGGAGGAGGGATGAGTGAATAAATAAATTAATGAAGAAAAAAACCCACCAAAGTGAGGATCCTCTTACTTGCACTGGCTAAGGGGATGTGTCCAGAAAGAAGATTTTAATCATTGCTGCCATCATGCAGGCTTTTATAGAATATGAGTATGTACTGATAGCATAATGGTTGATGTTATTTATAAGGCATTGTTACCAAATCATTGTGATGAACATTGTTCTGTCAGCCTCTCCCCTAACTGACGTTTGGTTAAAAAACCGACTGAGTGAGTGAGATTTAAATCCTTGTTACTTTAAGACACTGAGGCCACTGGAGTGGTGACTGCAGCACAGCCTTGGTCGGGCAACGCAGAGGTTGAGATGGCCATGACATGTGGAGAGAATGCGATTGAGTATCCACAGCTTGCTTCAGCCACAAAGAGGGCCATCCACAGAGCACTAGGTGCCACACTCAGTTACTATCAGGAGATCCAAAGTGGCTTCGCTTCAAAGTGTGCCCTGTTTATGTCACCCCTGCGTTCCCTCATCCCTAAGGACAATGTGGTCTATTTTGACTCCATGTCATCTACAATGTTCTTGGCCTAGAGGGGGCTGCCAGTGGAACCAGTTTCAAGCTTCTGGCTTTTTCTTTACTATCCTCAAGACAGTGGAAATATGAGTCTTTTTAAGGATTTTCAATGGAAATAGCAATAGTGTGGGATTTTGAGTTTCCCCCTCATTTCTTAAGGGCCTTCTAGCTTTTGGGTGTCATATAGCATGGGCCAGTTCAGCAGAGATCCTTATTAATGTAAGTGGCAGATTGTTGGGGTCTAGCTTCAGATCCAAGTAGATGCTGTGTCCAAAAAACTCTGACTCATTTAAGGTTATATTGTGCCCTCATTATTTCTCAAAATTTATGCTCCCTATGTTTCCCCAGACAATGATCCTGCAATTATTTTCAGGGAAACTTTCACATCCGTATCCTGATTATTCATCCCCTACCCCACATCCAGGCCATGTAGAGTTCAAACCTAGCTTATTTGGGAAAGAGCAATGAAATGGGAACAGAGTCAGCGTCTCTTCTGTAGGACTCAGAGATGAGCAAAATATTTTAGAAGGATTTGGAGAAGCACCAGGGCTCACAGATATCTTCTCTCAGTGTCACAGTCCTATCCACTCACGCTATGGTGGATAAGGTTGTAAATTAATTAGCGTGGCCATTGGGGAGACTTTTGCTGATCACTTGCTTTAGGCTATTGGGCACTCCTCCCCTCCCCCCTTTGCAGTTCATGGACATCCCTCCCTCGTCCTCTCCCCCCCCCCCCCCTTGCAGTTCATGACTGCAGTTTCAGGGCTGTCCCCTCCCTGAGTTAGTGTCATCTCAGGTAAACATAATACAGAACGGCTGTATCTGCTTTACCTCCCTGTGCTTACACATTTCATTTGGGCCATGACCAATTCCACATACCCTGAGGGCCTGCCGCCTGCAACTAATTTCTGGAACCAATTTCTATATCAACGAAGCTTCTGCTGCAACAACAGAAACCATTTCCGGCTGACTTTAAGCCGGGAGAGAAATACCAAATCCCCAAGGAGGGAGAGTCTGCATGTAATTAATCAGAGGCTCCTGAGGGAGCTTGCAGAATTGAGGCCTGAGAGGCTTGCCTTGGAACTCTTTGGGATGAGGCTGTTATTCATACCTGCCATGTCACCTTCTGAGGTGACACTTGTCAATCTTTCCTGTCTCTCTCACCAGCTTGACAATTCTTGGGCTAGCATATGTGATGGGTCTAGCATGGGCCATGCATCCTGCTCTGGGAAGAGTCCAGGTCCATTACCAGGAGCCTCAGCTAAAAGAAACAAGTGTCTTATTGAAATCCCACCACCACCGCACCTAGCCCAACATCTTCTCATCCTCTTGAGACACCTTCCTACGACATCCATTATCCGAGAGTGGGCAACATGTCTGCCCAGCAACAAGAAAATCCTTGGCCTAGAGGAGATGTTTGCAGCTCTGAGATTATAGTCACAGGGACTCTTGGCTGTGGCCATGGCCAGCATGAATTCCTTTACACTGCTCTTTGTCAGCCTTCGGAATCTCCTGCTATGTTGCCATATCAGAGTTCTCGGGCATTTTAGGGGCCAGGAAGGGGGATCAGAGACACAAGCCTTCCCTCAGATGTGTGGCAGAGGTTCAGGACCTCTGCTTTACACTCACACTGGGAGGTATTTGGAAGAAATAATTACTTCTGTTCTTTGCTTCCCACTGGGTAGAATGAACCCAGCCCCGGAGAAACACTTGTCAAGAGAGATGCTTCACCCAGGGAACTCTTTCAGCACTTGCCTGCAGAACCTCCCTAGGGAGGACTGAACCATTTTTGAGTTCTCTGATAGTATCCCATTTCCTCCTAGCTGGAAGTCTTCTCACTGCACTGACAATGTGCAGCCCCGCAGACACAGCTCAGGAAGAACTGGTCCCCAAGGAGCACTACACTTTGGAGGACAGATACTCAGGAGGCTCCCGTTGCTCAGCCTGAAGGAGGTTTAGAAAAGCCACTGGACAGTCTGAGGAAGCAGTCGGTGCCCAGGAGTCATGGGATTCCCTGGGGTTGGAGTGGGTACCAATTCTACTTCATTGTGACCAACTGTCCATATTACCAAAGAGCAAAGTCAACTCCCCACACCAACCTAGCCTCTTTCTCAGGCTTCCAGTAATGTATGGAAATAGTACTGACTAGCAATAGCTATGATCTTCCCCCAGGAACTCACCAAGGTTCACCTGTCTTCACAAAGAGGGCAGGATCTTTCATCTCATCTCTACCAACTAGTATAGCTGTTCCTTTGTACCCGATGTGTGTGCCTTCCACTGTTTATGACTTTAAAAGCATCCACCTTAAAGCCCTCTTAACTCAGCCCTTTTACCCAAGAGGACTCTCCACATTTTTGTGCCTTGTCTGTCCCATATTTCTATCAAGGCACGTAAGTAACTATTTGTTCAGCCAACTTCCTTCTCCAGTGGATTACAAGATTCTCCAGGGAAGACACCACATTGTTCACCCCTCTGCATCCTGAGGGTCTGGCATCTTGATGTAAAAATCATTCAGAACATTACGGAACAAATGGCTGACCCTGTGTGCTGAGGACAGCATCTGATCAACAGTGGATACAGAGAACCTCAGGAGCGTGGACTTGGTCCTCAATAAAACTCCATCCATGTCACCTGTTTTATAGAGCCTCATCCAGTTTGTCCCCTGGTGCTACTTTATAGGTTTTCGAATAGTCTCCAAGCTTTAGCTTTCACTGAGGAGTGTCACCAAGTCTCCTCACCCGGGCTCCAGTGCCTGAGAAGAACAAGCTGGGGGAAGAGCATCACTGTATCGTTCCACTTTCAGCAAAGTTTAAATTTGTTGAAGCCAGTTATCAGAGTAGGTTGGGGAGCAATATTGTGTGCCGGAAAGAAATAGCAGGGTGGTTTGGGGGCTCAGGACTTGCACTGCAAATTCACTTTCTGACCACAGGTTTTTACCAACTATGCATGAGGCAAACCTTCTCTCGTAGCTTTGTAAGAACTTTAATGAGAAAAACAGGTGAAAGAGCTAACAGTATCCAGCACATAGTAGCAATGTAACTATGTTGAATACAAGGAGCTGGTTAAACGAGAATTTTCAGGAAACATCTAGAAGTAAGAACCCAGCAGGCAGATGAGCAACCTAGACTAATAAGAAGAAGCACTTATGATGCCACGATGCCTTCTACTTCTAACCAGATCTCTTCTCCCCCAACAAATGTGAAAGCTCCTAACAGTTCTAGAGGATGACCCAACTCTAAGTTCCCTGGAGATAACAGTTGCTAATTCTGAGTAAGAGATGGCAATGAATATGTTCAAGTTTGTTTCCTGTTGCTGTGGTAAAAACACCACAGCCAAATGCAATTTAGGGAGGAAAGGATTTGGCCCAACTCACAGTTTTTAGTCCCTTACTGAGTTCCTGAAAGGCACGAACTCGAATCAAGAAGCTGGAGGTAGAGACTGGAGCTGAGGCTATGGAGTAGAGCTGCTTACTCGTCTGTTTCTCATGCCCAGGGGTGGTACCACGCCCTATCAGCCAACACTCCCACATCAAATATTAATCAAGAAAATTCTCCACAGACTTGCCTACAGGCAATCTGATGGAGGCATTTTCCCAGTTAAGGTTTCTCTCCCATGTTAACTCTAGCTTGTGAAAATTTGACAAAAATTCTGTAGGACAGCATATATGCATACATATATACAGAAATTCTATAGAAATGTGCCTGTCCAACATCTACCAAAAATCATGTGTAAGGAAAGATCTCAACAACGATAAAAAGCAGACACACTGAACCTAATAGAAGAGAAAATGGGGAACAACCTTGAACACATTGGCACAGGAGACAAGTTTCTGAACATAACACTGAATGGGCAGGCACTAAGATCAACAATTACTAAATGGGACCTCATGAAACTGAGAAGCTTCTCTGTACGGCAAAGGATACTGTCAACTGGACAACAGGCAGCCTATAGAATGGGGAAGGGTTTTCAACAACTCATCTGATATAGGTATAATATCCAAAGTATAAAAAGAACTCAAGAAATTAAAATGCCCTCAAAACCAAAAAACTCTAATTAAAAATGGGGTATAGACCGAAACAGAGACTTCGTAGTAGAAAAATTGCAAACGGCTCAGAAATGCTAAGTTCAACATCTTTAGCCATGATAGAAGTGCAAATCTAAACAACTTTGAGATTCCATCCTGTTCAGAATGGCTAAGACCATCAACACAAGTGACAGCTCATTGTGGAGGGGATGTAGAACAAGGGGAACACTCCTCCACTGCTGGTGGGACTGCAAACTTGCACAGCTACTGTGGAAATCAATACGGCACTTCCTCAGAGAGTTGGGCATCAATTTACCTCAAGCCCCAGCTATACCACTTGTGGTAGTTTGAATAGGCAGAGCCCCCATAGACTCATATGCCTGGCCTATAGGGAGTGGCACTCTTAAGGGATATTGTTTGAATAGCTGTATCAATGTTGGAGGAAGAGTGTCTCAGTTCACTTACAGCTGCCTGAGGATCAAGATGTAGAACTCTCAGCTCCTTCTCCAGCACCTTTCTGCATCCCACTTGTCACGATGATAATGGACTAAACTTCTGAAACTAAAAGCCAGTCCCAGTTAAATGTTCTTTCTATAAAAGTTGCTGCCATGGTCACGGTGTCTCATAGCAATAGCGACTCTACAATATCACTCTTTGGCATATACTCAAGCTACCATAAGAACACTTGCTCAACTATGATCATTGCAGCTCTAGTCATAGGAGCCAGTAATTGGAAACAGCCTAGATGTCCCCAACCAAAGAATGGATAAATAGCTGTGTATTTGCACAATGAGGTATCACTCAGCTGTTAAAAACAAAAAAAAAAAAAGGATATCATTAAATTTGCAGGCAAATGGACACAAATAACAACAAAAAAATCATCCTTGGTGAGGCAAATCAGAAAGACAGATATGGTATACATTCACTTATAAGTTAATATTAACTGTTAAGTAAATGATAATCAAGCTGCTATACACAGACTCAGTAAGATTAAGCACAGTGAAAGGCTCAGGGTGTGGGGGGGGATGCATGGATCTTCCTGGGAAGGGAAAATATAATAAATTAGGGACCGAAGTGGGAATTATCATGCTACAGGGGAGAGATAGAGGGAGAAATGGCTGGAATTGGGGAACGTGGGGGAACAGAACCCCCTCCTATGCAGTTTTTCTTTGCAATGCAAACTGTGTGGTGGAAACTTCCTGGAATCTAGGAGGGTGACATAGAGAAGTCTCTCTTAGTAATGGAGGATATAAATTGACTGGCCATGTTTTATAGCCAGCCAGTAGTGGGAATAGGTTGTATTGTTGGTGGCAGCAAGGGGTGTGGGGGGAGTAAGAAGGGTTTCATGGAGATCCTTAAACAACCCAGGTTGATGCTAGGACAGAAAGGTAGCTCT
This sequence comes from Phyllotis vaccarum, assembly GCA_033318265.1. Taxonomy (NCBI): domain Eukaryota; kingdom Metazoa; phylum Chordata; class Mammalia; order Rodentia; family Cricetidae; genus Phyllotis; species Phyllotis vaccarum. The sequence goes on from JARWLC010000004.1 coordinate 108,179,880, forward strand.
TTGAAAAATAACAGTGGGGTCCCATTGCTAAGGACAGCCACATAGTTTATTGAACATAGAGTTTGAACTGGTTCCTGCATGGAGCCTTCACCCCTACACTCTAGTCTCTTTGGTGCAAGAAGATACTGTACAGGCTATGGAAAGAGAACCTTGGACACCAACCCAGCCTCAAACCCCTCAGCCTGCAACATGTCCTCTCTGTAAGATGTGCTGGGGAAATGATAGCATAAAACATGTGAGTGTGGCCAAGCAATGCTTGGCTTAACTTCAGATCCATTGCTACAGGAAGTAACCCATGTCCCACACTGCCCGGATGTCCAAGACCTAGAGACTGGAAAGCCCAGACACTCAGGGTAGAACAAACATGACTAGAAAAAAACAAAAAAAAAAGGAAGAAAGAAAAAGAATTGGTCCCACTTCAATGGAACATGTAGACCAAATTGACTTACCTTGGGGTTACTCACCCTCTCTGAGGGTGAACAGGAGGTGGGGGTGGAGGGGAAGGGTAGGGAGAGGCTGGAGGAGGACTGGGAGAAGGGGCAGGAGGAGAACCATGGTGGGTATGGGAAAAATTAATGAAAAAAATTTAAAAAAATGAAACACTGAAATGTCCCCTAATGATCTTCTGCTATACGCAGAGAGTAGTGCCTTGTCCAGTCAGCGTCAGAGAGAATTCCTCCAGCAGTAGATGGGAACAGGTACAGAGACTAACAGCCAGACATGCAGAGAGAGTCTAAATTTGTGGTCTCCATTGGGTACGTGACCCTGGAGATGAGGGATCCCCAAGGAAGAGGGGGAGGGAAGACTTCAGGAGTCAGAGGGGGTAGAGGACTCCAGGAGAACACGGCCCACTGAATCAATAAAGCAAGGTTCGCGTGGGCTCAGAGGACTGAAGCAACGGGAGTGGGGTCTGCATGGGTCTGCACCGGGTCCTCTGTGTGTATGTTATTGCTGTTAGCTTGGTGTTTTCACCGGGCCCCTAATAGTGGGAGCGGGTGTGTTTCTGACTCTTGCCTGCTCTGGGGACTCTTTTTCTCTTATTGGGTTGCCTTATCCAGCACCATTATGAGGGCTTTTGCCTTGTCTTATTATATCTTGTTTTGTTCTGTTTGGCTGTCCTCTCTTGGAGGCCTGATCGTTTCTGAAGAGGAAAGAATAGACCATTTGGAAAGGTGAGGGGTGTGTGTGTGAGGAGATCTAGGAAGAGTAGGTGGGAAGGGAAACTGGGTGGGGATGTATTGCATGAGAGGAGAATCTATTGTCAATAAAAATAAAGAAAGGAAGAAAAAAAAGATTATTCATTTTGATGCTGTGTGTGATGGCCTGAAATTGACAATACTCAGATGACCACAAAAGAAGAAGGAATAAAGTAACCATGATGTATTCATACAACGGGATATTCTATATCAATGAGAATACTAGGTGCACTATTTGCTAGACATGGATCAGTCCGGTCACTACAGTACAGAATGAAAAAAGCCAAGCACAAAGAGCTACATGCTCTGTAATTCTATTCATATGAATTTTGAAAGCAAGTGAGTTACAGCTGCCCTGTTACAAGTCAGGATAATGGTCACCCTAGAGGGTAGAGTACTGATAGGAGATGTGGACCGTGGCTTCTGAGACACTACTAATATTCTGTGTTTTATCATGGCAGGGGTGACAGCTGTGTGTCTAAATCATGAGACATTTATGATTTGTGCTCTGATACATGTGGATTTTATGTTTTAGTTTTAAAACTTCTATTAAAATATTGCCACAAATACTGCGAAGGGAGGTTTATGGCAAGCCTTCCAAAACAGTAGTTATTTAGGATGCCTGAGTGAGAGCGGAAATCCAACGCCATTCCATGACAGATTGAAGACAGTGACAATTCTCACCCCCACCACAATGACACTATCTCATTGGCTAAAGCCAGTAGAGCCTTTTCAGATGGATTCTAGCTCTAGATTTTATTTTTTTTTTGAACATGCATTTTGTTACAAGTTCAGGTCCTTGCAAAAATATTTTTCCTGTGTAATTAAAAATAAGTACGCCCTCTGCCCCAGTATATCTCATGAACATGAAGAAGTTAATCTCTTTCTTTCTCAAATTGTAGACCCCTCATCCTACTGGATAAAACTTTATAGTTGATGCTAACTTTGTTTTCGGTAAGCAGAAGGTTTAGGCACTTTAATTTAAACAAGTACCACATGAATTTCATCACTCCTAATTGATAAAAGATAACCCAAGACACAGACATGGATGCATGTATTGATCTTGTCATCAACTGTTTACACCAAAGATAGAAATCAAACCTTGTCCAAATAATACAATCCTACTGTTAACCCAACTCTCTTTCAAAGACTTTTCAATGCAAAATTGGATTGCAAGGAATGCCTTTCTTATCCACAAAATCACCGCACACAGAAGTAGCTATGGCCTAGACCTCTCATAACAGTTTTAGATGATGTGAATCTGTATTTGTTGGCTAGAGCAGTAAATGATAGCCAGCATCTACTGTCTGATGATGACGACATAGTATGCCCAGGCGTCACCAAGAACTGGGAAATCGCTAGCTATGCCTGTGTCCGATACTGCTGGTTGGTGGACACAATGGCCGTCTCAACTCTCTTTCTCTCCCTCTCTCTCTCTCTTCTTCTTACTACAGAAGAAGAGGAACTGAGTAGTTTCCCATCTTCCATTATAGCTAGAGATTGTCAGTCAACAGTTATAGCCAGTGGAGTTTAAGCAGACGATTTCCGGAAGTCTGTTTTGTGATTGATAGGAACACTGGCTGCCATTTTCTATGTACTAACTATGGATAATGTCCTAACATCCAGCAGCTTTTCTGCAACTGTGTAATATAGGTGAGCCAGCTAATGAAGGCTAGGGGGAAAACAATAGGAGAAAATCTGGCCTACTTTCAAACATGAAAAGTAGGACATTGTAAAGACAAGATCCAGAATATTTGGCAAACAGTGATAAACTTCCAGGACAGTAAAATTATAGAAGTCTACTTCCTGTGGGGGTTGACATATTCTGATTCTATCTATACAGAACCTTACGACTTCAATGGTTTCCACATACTGATTCATGTTGAGCATCTCAAATCAGTGTCATTCCAATAGTACTTGGGGCAAATATCAGGAGAAATCTATCTGTAGAAGAGAAACAAGTTTCCTCCCAGAAAATACATGAACTTTCAGAAAAATCTTGAGTGACGTTGAACACGTAGATCATACGAAACCAGTCTAGAGGAGCTTGGTCAGGAGACTCCACAGGGTCTCAGCCGTCAGTTTAAGAAGCTGGGCTTGCCAGCTTTGGTGGTGCAAGGATATGCTGAAGAGGCAGAGTTAAGAGGAGCTGAGTTTGAGGCTACTTGGGCTACATTTTTAAAAAGAGGAGGAGGGGATCATATACATCCTAGATATTCCACGAAACAAATAAGTTTCCAAAATGTTATCTCCAACCCTTAAGCACTAATATGTCCTTCGAAAGCTTCTAAGAGACTTGGCCCTTTAGGAGCTGCAATCAATGACTGGTGCATTGTTTGCTGGGCCTGAGAGTTCTACAAAGGGGCAGGCATCAATGACAGTGCACTGTAGATCTGCCAAGAGAAAGGGAACTGTTTCTTATGGTCCTTGGTTTAGTGACAAAGTCTTACATAACAATTATGTAACGTTTTCTGTGGGTTATGCCGATTTTCATCTTGAGAGATTTCATTACTGAAACAACAGCTGTAATGGGTGTGAGCATCTGATTAAGTTTATGGAATTTTATTGTCATTCTCCAAGTTCTGTCCATTTACCGTCTGCACAAATCAACAAAACATTCTAAATGGGATGTGAGAAGACCACCAGCCCTGTACAGTTCAAGCCTTTAATCTCTGTGGTTTCTACTAAGAATCATCTTGCTTTTAGATTATTAGTTCATAAAGAGGAACAAGTTCTAGAAGCTTCTATTAAGGCTTTCTGACTCTAAACCCTTAATTCTTAGCTCCAGGAGCAAATGTGGTAGTGCTGTTAGTTGCTGAGTAGTCTGTTCTAATTATGCATTAAAGAACTTGCAAATAAGCATAATGAGAATCAATAAACCCAGTGGGATTACTGTGAGCTGCGCTGGGCCTAATTTATCTTCAAATCTTCATGAGCATTCCCTTTGCCGGTAGACTACCGAGGTATTTGGATCTGAAATGAATAATGTAGACTCAGGGCCAGGATCTAGCAATTCTTGGACACTCTGGATGCCACCTTCTCCTACATACAGTCACCCTAGTAAACAGATTCAGAGCCTTTTGAAGAAGATATAGAGAAATAGCTAGTGGTGTTTCTCAAGGACTGGTCTCAGCAGAAACCAAGAATTCTAGACTGGCCATTTCCTGAAAACTGGAATGAGAATCAGGACTTCCTATTCTAGAATCTCAATCCAGAACTATGACTACTACACTCCAGTTTTCCCCCTTATATACAATAAATTTTAACTCATTGTGTATCTATTTCTATGGTCAACAAACCATCGCCAAAGATTAACCAAATATGACTGCTTTATTTATGCTGCCCAGTGTGGCAGCCATAGTCACATTATCCCAGCAGTTAGTGCCTCTGTCTGTCTTCAGTTATGTTAGGATTCTGTCCACTCCAAACTAAGAACACTTCACAGTAGAAACATCTCAGACCCCTGGGTATTTACAAAGAGCCCTCTAAGATTCATTTCTGGTGTGCCCCACACTAATGCTCTTCTCAATCTAGAGAATGCAGCTACAACTCTCCCAGTGGGGTTGGTGGGAATCAGTGTGGAATTTGTATGTGATAAACCCACTGTGACATTGTTATTTTTTAAGGACCTTTTATCTTTTCTTCTACACTGTATCACACCCATAGTGTTTGAGTGCGTCAATATCATGGAGCTAAGGTTTCAGTCAGCTGACTAGGCAAGCATGTCAATAAATTCAGTCTGATTCACCACTGTAGACAATCCTCTCTGGTCTGCCACACGATGAGTCCTTCCCAAGACTATTTTCTGGGTTTGTGATTATGTAAATTGGCCTCATTCTGCCATTATTCTGGACTAACCACTTTCCTCTGAGAGAGACTTTGTACCTGCCCTCACGAATGGGATTTAACTTACTCTAGTTATGTCTACAACTAATGAATATGTAGAACTGAGGGCCAAAATGGTCCCAAGGAGCTGGAAGGAGATGCGAGCCATCTATTGTTATTGGAAAGAAAATGATAGAGCATACAAAAGTAAAAATGCCCGGTTTCCCTTTGTTCTAGTTTCCCCTTTACTTCTTGATGGCAGAATTTAATAGAAAGCCATCTCACAAGTGAAGTACAGTCACGGCCACAGAGCAGAATATGAAAGCGAGCTTTTGAAGGCAGGAACTGATCCTGGCCCAGGCCCAGCACTCCTTTACTTATTCATTTCCACACAGCATCCACTCATCTTCTTCGGGGAAATATGTCATTAAGTTTTAAACCACCCTTTTGCCATTTTCAGTCCATTCAAGTGAGACAAAATGACCCATCCCTAATTCTAGAGGTGAGCCTGGGATGGTTTTAGCTAGTCAGAATATCAAATCACAGTAGTTACGATAAGGAAAGAATGAAGAGGCAATATAACGTAATTCAATTAAAATGAATGAGATGCACAAAGACTTTCTTACCAAACTCTCAGACAAGGAAAGAAAGAAGCTGGAGGCTGATGCTGAGCACCTGTAGACCTGAGTTACACATACATCTTACTGGAACTTGAATATTGGCATAAAGCTGGTACACAAAAGAGAACGGAGCTGAGATAAAGACAACCTGGGTTTAGGTGGTATTGCATGAGCCTTAATTAGGTTAAAACCAGCACTGTTGCAAAACATTTGCATTCTGTCAGTCATATACTCCCTTTTCAGTGAGCTTACCCCACTGCCTTTGGTACCTACTCAGTGCATTGCTCCGGACAACTCTTTCTCAATAGAATGCCCAGTTCTGAGATAGCTGACTCTTCCTGTATGAGACCATGCACACTTTCCTCCACCCCATGACTGCATTTACAGTTAAATTTTATACATATCAAAGACTAGAACAAAACCCAGTTCTTCATAGTCATATCAAGTTCTGTAGTTGTACCTTCCTAGCACAATGCTAATAACCAAACAAAACTGTTAAGTAAGCCTATCAAGAACTTAAGCGATTCAAATGAACAGCTGAGGTGTTCATCTACCCATATGGCAAAATCAGGAAGATTGTGAAATCCAGGACATCCCAAGCAATAGCAAAACCCTGCCTCAAGCAGCAGCAATAATAATAATAATCGCGCACACACAGAGAGAGAGATATGCATACAAAGTAGAATACAGACACCCAGTTCTAGATACTTGAAGACTAGAGCTAAGCTTTGATCTAGTTTCTCAATAGTTAAAAAGAAAGCAGGAAAAAAAATCAAATTTACATAATACTCCTCACACTCTGATAAAATGAAGTCTGCAGGTTTGGTAGGAGAGAGGCATTGATATTGATTCCAAAGTCTATGTATTTTTTCACTCACTCCTCTATCCTGGTGGAGGAAGAGTCAGTTTTAGTTTTCAAAATTTACAAACAAGAAGTGAAGTTCATTGATACAAGACTGACCAGCTGCCCACAACACTAGAAGGTTAAGGCAAAGTTGACTGAAATGAAAGATCTTGCCCACAGTCCCAAGGCTAGAGAGTTGGGCAGCCAGGTCATGAGCCTGTATTTACATTTTCACATTTACTATCTCCTGGTATGAGTCAGTTTCTCTTTATTATAACAAAACACCAGAAGCAATTAACTTCTTAAAAGGAGAGACCTATTTTAGTTAATGGCTCTAAAGCTTTCAATACAAATTCTGACATTCCATTGCTTTGAGCATCTTGAAAGGCATACTGTTGCAGGGGGAAAAATGATTTATACCGTGACCCCAGAAGCATAAGGAGACTGAAGTGCACCCCCCTCCCATAGAACTAAGGCCCTTCAAATAAGTTCCACCTCTCAAAGGTTTCCTTATCTCCTAGTAGGACCATAGTTGGTTCAAAACCTTTTTCAAAAGGACTTTTGGGGCCATTAAACACCTGTACTGTAATATCCTATTATTAAACGTATGTGTAGATCCCTTTGTTTATTTTGTGCCTTAGATTATCCAGGACTTTATCTGTCTGATTTCCATATACCTTCCCAACAAACCTCATTTTACTTATAGGAAAAACCACAGAACTTTTTTGGGGTTTTTTTTTTTTTTGGTACTATGTAAAGCAGAGTTCCATTTTGAGAAACATCTTGAATAAAAGATATTGGATACTTGCTGGACAATATATTTAATTTTACTTGATAAAAACAGAGTATTTTTCCAGATGGATGATCCTTATGTAAATGAAATACCCTCAGATTTTAGCTCTACAATGGCATGACTGTGTGTGTGTGTGTGTGTGTGTGTGTGTGTGTGTGTGTGTGTGTGTGTGTGTGTGTGTGTGTATAGGGGAAATCCAGGCCAAGAATTTAAGATTCCAATGTCCCTGATAAATAAGAGGAAAAAGCTTAGAGAATCCAGACTGGGGGACTCCTATGCTGATATGTTTCTCAAACCGACTGTGTCTAGAGCAGACCTGTGGCACAGGCTGGATCTCTCTGCTTATTTATGTTGGATTCTCCAGACTGCATGGAGGATGATCTTTCTAAAATGCAAATTTGGGCCTGACATTCTCCTACTTGAAAACCCTTATTAAAGGCTGCACATTGCCTTCGGGAAAAAGTCCAAGATTTTAAATTCATTCCTTTATGACTAAGTCCTCATGGCATGGCCTCATCTATTAGCCCTTCTTTTCTTCCCAAACTGTTCTAGTCACAATGAGCTACTTTTAGCCCCCAATGAATCCCTTCCCACTTTCTGGATTTTCTCCATGTTGCTTCTCCTCTTCTGAGAGCATGCTCTCTCTCCTTGTTCCCCTCCATGCCCTTCCACAGCATCTTTCCCTGCGTAACACCTACTCACAGTTTAGGCACCAGACTGGGTCTTTCTTTCTTTGGAATCTTCTCTGACCTCCCCAGTTTGGAAAGAGAAATGTCAGTCCTTAGGATCACCCTTCCTGGAATCCCTCCCTTACCATGGAATGTCAGGTTCATTCAGTTTTCTGCCAAGGTCTCAGAAGAAGTTACCAGATATAAGATACATGAGGTAGTGGAAGTGCTAAGCTGTGGGCAAAAATAACGTACCAGATTGGCTTCAAAATTAACATAAACTACCACAGGCCTAGCTGGGACAGTAGCCTCTGAGCCAGGGGCTTGGCCTGTGCTTCTGTTAAGCACAGAGAGGAAAAGAGATGGAATCACAGCTGGGGATATTTCTGGAGTGTGTGGAGTGGTGGGGCATTTTAGTGTTGTTTGGGACTTTGTTTCTTCAGTGTATTAAGTCTTATGAGTGAAAGTCTACATCGCTCTCTAGGACTCAGAGCTCACCTACACCTTACCCACTGGACTCAGCAAGGAAGCCACCTATTCTGACTCCCCAGTCCCTAATCCAGATAGATGCCAGAGGAAGCAAAATGGTGTGACCTGTTGGGAAACCGCCCCAAGGAAGCCACTGAAGGCCAAACATTGCTCTAGCTTCCCCTCTTTGGGGGGTCACTCTGAGACAAACTCCCACCTCTAGGTGCCCCAGTTTTTCATCTGTGAAATGGGGATAGATACCTTCCCTGGGCTGAAGATCAAATAAGATAATGGTTATGAAAGCACTTTGAACACTGTAAAGTGCCATGGAAATTTTTTGAGTGTGATCAGGAGACAGCCACTGCCCCCACACTCACTTCAAAGGGGAGAGGCAGGGTGGAGAAGGCTGACACGGCTCTGCTTTTGAAGTACACAAGAGCTTCTCTCAGCATAGGGAAAACAACGTTGCTGCTTAAAAGGCAACTTTCAAAACAACCATTTTCCCTCTGAAGGGAAAATATAGTTGGGAGTACTTCAAAGGCTAAGGGAAATTTCCAGAAAAAAAAAAAAAATGACGTTCTCAATCCAACTTTTAGTCAAGTCACAGTTATTTTAAAAACCTTCAGAACTCTTCATTTATTTAAAAAATTAAAAACTGTTAAGAAGGGTAGATAAAGGCCTGGTTTTCTCCTGGCCCTTTGGTGCATGTTGCCATTGGAGAAGGTGGATGTAATGAGCCTGATTCATCTACTGCTTCCTCTGATTAAACATTTGCCCTCTCCTGATAAATTTCTTACTGAGAATAAGTCACCAGGGATATCATTGTCTCCTGTCTTGGACACCCAGCTATCACACACAGTCAGGTTATTAACTTAATTTTTTTCTTCCTTTTACTTTAAATATGGCAGCCTGCTAAGGATCAGTTTCAAGGGGCCAATGCAGAGGCACAATATCCTACCCAACACTTCCAAGCAAAGACATAATAATAGTAGTAGTAGTAATAGTGCATGCACTGACTCACACAGATATGCACGCATGTGTATGCACTGTTTGGAAGCTGAAGGACAACCTTGACTGTCATTCCTCAAGCACTGTCCACCTTTATATTTTATTTTCTTGAGACAAGGTCTGTCACTGGCCTGTAACTTGAGAAGTTAGATGAGTCAGCTATGGGCTTCCAAGGATCCCATTTTCTGTCTTGTTAGCCTTACCTGCTACACTGTGTCCAACATTTCCTAGGCAGGTCCTAGGAATCAAACAAAATCAGGTCTTCATCTTTACAAAGCGTTACTGTATCCCTGTGTTATTTCCTCAGTCCTTGATTTTTTATTACTTTCGAAATGGTCTCACTATGTAGCACAGGCTGGCCTGGAATTCACTATGTAGACCAGGTTGGCCACAAACTCCCAACAATTCTCTTCCTACCTCAATCTTCCCAGTGAATATTCACATCATAGCAGTCACTTTGCCTGGTAAGACCCTTTTATATAAAACACCTACGTTCCGAGATAAACAAAGCTCAAGCCCCAGGTAGAAGACTGTGTTGCAGGAGTGTCTGACCATTGGCCCAGGAGGTCTGCCCACTGGAACTTGGGGTAACCTGTTCTGAAATACGACTGTGTCTTTCTTCCAGCATCCTGCTGAGAAAGCATCCAGGGACCAAAGGCCCCATAGCTCTGGAGATACCATGCTTTACTATCTTCAGGCTCCGCTGGCAGACACGAAACGAAGTTCCTGAGTGACGTGTCTTATTTTTCTCATAGCTTGTATCTATACCTATAGACTATGATCAAACTGGATGCATTTTAGCTAAAGTCCAAAGCTCAGCAGAGTCTTCACATTTTCTGCTCTTAGGAAACGCACACACCAGACGGCAGCTGAGGGCTTGGGCGGAGAGGGTCAGAGAGAATGCGAGGGATGACCCACAGAGCGAGCTCTTTCCTCCCACACCTCCCACTGGCTCTGGCCTCAGTATATTTTTGCAAAGGGCTTTGAAGACACAAGTGAAAGAAGTCTCAGTGGTCAGAAGCCAGAGAAAAGCAGCTGCCGCGGGGAGCTTAGTCCCGGGGAACAGAGAAAGAGCACCCGCAAGATGGGTGACATCACACGAAAGGAGGGTCCTCTGAGTCCCAGCTCTTCTGCCACAGTTTTAAGGAACCCATTTAATTAAAGTGGTGTCTCTTGCTGGCACGAGAGCAATGGAAGCATCAGTTCGCTTGTCAGAAGCCCCTTTGCCGGGAGCGTAGATCAGAGCCCGGGTGGCTGTGTGCCAGGCTTCTTTCCAGCACAGATGGGAAGGCCAGGGGTAATTACCCTGCCCTGGCCACTTGCCTTCCTGTGTGAAATTATAGAAAAGTAGGAGACAGTGTCTCCACCTGATTCTTATTCTACATCATTTCCAGGGAAGGAATAAAGACGAGCATACAGTGTTCTGATTCCAGCAGGAAGGCTGCTTGGAGCCCATTCTCTGTAAGGTCAGCTTTGTAGAGCACAAGCCTGCTGTGGAGGTAAGCTATGAATTTCCACAGCTATGGAGATTGTCTAACCTCTGGCTCCCCAAGTATAACTAGTTGATGGAGCCTTTCAGCTCTGTAGGGCACACACAAAGAGAGTACCCATCTCCGGCCTCCCTCAGCTGTGTCTTGTCAAATCTCCCCTTCCCACTCTTAAAGTATATCTGCCAGTTAAGAATGTAGCTAGAGACTTCTACTTCCTCACTAGGAACCACGGTTTGGGAGGAGAGGGTGGCTATATTTCACACTTGGTATTGAGAAGAGGTGTGGCCTACCTCTGGATATATTGATCCCTTAGCTTGTTGGTCCCCACCTTGGTGTCCTCTCTAAGGATTTGGGGGCTCCTGATTTATTCTCCATTTCCATGTTCTGAGACTACTCCTCTATCCAGATGCTTCCTCCTCACAGGCCCTTGAAAAGTCCTTTTCTCACATCATCCTGAGTGAGGTAACCCAGACTCAGAAAGACAAACATGGCATGTACTGACTCGTAAGTGGATACTAGGTATAAAGCAAAGGATAACTAGACAGGGTACAGCTCCAGAGAAGCTAGCTAACAAGGAGGATCCTAAGAGGGATGGATGGATTGCCCTGGGAAGAGGAAATATATTAGATCTCCTAAATAAAAGGGGGTAAAGGAAAGAAGAGGGGAGGGAATAAGGGATGGTAACTTAAGGTATGAGATGGTCAAGATGAAATAGGGACGGAGCAGGAGAGAATGAAAGAGGTATCTTGGTAGTGGAGTTAGGGAGAAACCTGGTGCTAGGGAAGTTCCCAGGAATCAACAGAGATGACCCCAGATTAGATGACTAGCAATAGAAGAGAGGGTACCTGAGCTGACCTACCCTACCCTGTAATCAGATTGATGAATATCCTAACTGTCATCATAGAGCCGCCATCCAATAACAGATGTTTGTCTTTGTTTACAATGTTGGTTACAAGTTGTTATAGATAATACTGGAAAAAATATACAAAGGAAATTAGATTTGGGGTTCTTGTTTTAAAAAGAGAAAAGGGGATATGTAGTGGATTCGTGATGTTACATTGTAAATAATTATCCTGCCTATGAGTTTAATAAAAAGGGTTGACTGGTCAAAGGCAGACAGGTAGTGTGGTTGGGGCTACCAGACTAAGAAAACTCTGGGAACAGGAAGAACAGAGCAGAAATGCCACAGAGACTCCAGAGTTGCCAGACAAGCCAGAAGATGCAGAGGACAACTCTGAGAAAAGGTACCAAGTCCCATGGCAGAACAAGGTAAGAGTCATGGGTTAGTTTAAAAGCAAGAGTTAACATTATATGCCTGGATCTTAGGCTAATCAGCCTAAAATTAATGTAAGCATCTGTGTGTCTCTGTGGGACTGGGGATCTATGGGTCCAAACCTGAGGCTAGGCCCGAAAGTCCAGGCCAGAAACCTCATACTACAGCAGAGAACCATAGCCAAGCACCAAACAGAGCTCTGGGAATCCAGCTGAAGAGAGGAAAGAAGGATTATTTGAGCAAAGGGGTAGGGATCAGGATTGTGATATGGAAATCTAGAGACAAATGAGCCAAGCTAGTGGGAACTCATGAACCTTAGACCCACAGCTGTAGACCCTGCGTGGGACTGAACTAGGACCTCTGCATATGGGAGACATTTGTGTAGCTTGGTCTGTTTAAGTGGCCCCTGGCAGTGGCATCAGGATCTATCCCTGGTGCGTCAGCTGGCTTTTTGAGAGCCCATTACCTATGGATGGCCACCTTGCACAGTCTTGATGCAGGGAGAGGGGCTTGGTCCTGCCTCAACTTAATGTGCCAGGCTTTGTTGAGCCCCCATGAGAGGCCTTACCTTTTCAGAGGTGGTGATAGGGATGGGCCAGGGTAAAAGACTGGAGGGGTATGAGAGGGGGGATCTGTGGTTGGTATGTAAAATGAATTAAAAAAAAAAAAAGATAAAAAGAAAAGTCCTTTTCTCCATCTTGGAAAGAGACTCTGTGCTACCCCCTCCTCTTTGCTTCTGTCACCAGGCTGTAGATCACAGCATTCTGGCTCAGCAAGGAAGCCCAGAATGCTTAATGCCCTACTGAAAGTGTACAGGAGGCGGGCATCAGCATGCTTGCTGAATATGTGTTACATGAGGTTGATAACAGCAGTTAGGAAAGGTCATGGCTGGCAGGAAGTGAGTGTGTTCTCAGCCTCACGTGGATTGGTTGATGCTGACGCTGCTGCTGCTGCTGCTGCTGCTGATGATGATGATGATGATGATGATGATGACTATAATAAGGACAAAGACTTAATGAGGTCTATGCACTAGACACCTCTCACCCTGTTTATGATGTCTTCCTAGCTAACTCTTGCTCCAGTTCTTCTGTGAGAAACCCTGTGAAGTGACTGTAACCTGGTGGCACCTTCTTCTTGCTGAATATGGCACCTCAAAACACAGTGAATGCTGTGTAAGCCAGAGTGGGATCTTGGAACTTGAAAACAGACTTGCCCAGAATGTGAATAAGCAATCTAGAACATACATTGCCCATAGTTTTGGTGTGCTTTGAGGGCTGGCTGCTGGAAGACTTTCTACTAGGATCAGAGTGACCAGGACTGGGTTCCATCCATGGACACAAGAGTCAAGATGATTGTCCTCAATACTTAACGGCATGTGTATTTCACACAGTGCTGTGGTGAAGGGAAAGCCATCATTTCCAGCTGGTTTCCCAGAGAGAATAAAAATTGGGACCTTCAAAACAGACTAGCTATGAAGAACAGGAAACAATTGGCTCAAGGGCCAGGTTCTGGAGGCCCAGCCCCACATTGGCAATCTCTCCACTTCATATCAAAACCCACTGACTCTGTATGTTGCTTACCTAGGTAGCCTCTGGCCCTTGATAAATTTTAGCCTCCGTTTCTGGCCGAAGAGACCCAGGCATGAGGAAGTTCATAGGAAGGGCCAATGAATGTATGATGGTTTGAAGATGCAGGAGCTTTCGTGGAATGGAGAAAGAACCTCGGCTGTCAAGTAACAAGGTGTAGTACCAGAGGTGTTCGTAGGTCAAGAGGTTGAGACTCACACTGGTGCTTCTCACTCATCCCCTGCCTCACCCACTTCCAGGCCTCTGCAGCTGGAGTCAATTTTGCTAGGTATCTCAACTTCTTCCACTGACTTGGGGTCAAGATGCCCCTACACAGCAGCTGGGAAGGAAATCTCCCCCAAATGGTTATCTGTCAGACTGCGTCGTAGCACTTAGCAGCTGGGGCCCCACCTTCTTCCTCTGCTTCCCTCACCACAGTACAGACAATGACTACTTTTGCACCAGCCTTTCTAACTTTCCTACCTGTGCTGGTCTCTGCTGCACTGCTGCACCCCCCCCCCCACACACACACCAGTTCTCCTGCTTTCCATAGAGCTCTATGTCCCCCAGAACTCAGTCAAATGTTGCCCTTGAAGTCAGGACTTTCTTGACCTTTGAATCTAACAGACTCTGGGCCCACATACCTTCAGTTCCATTTCTCACAAACTCTGGTGTTTTGTGTCTTGGAGCACTGGGTGTCAAAGGGAGGCAGTGGCTGCTTTTCCCCATCCTTTGTCTACTGGCTTTGCTAGTTGCAGGCAGGAGATTGGAGCTAGGTGGGAGGGACAGGCTAGAGATCTCCTTTCTATCTCAGGTAGAAGTACCAATAGAGGTCCAGGCAATTGGAAACCTTTGAAGAGTGTTAAGCAGAAGGAGGCATCATCCAGTATACTTTCTGAAAACATCATTGTGATTGCTCTGTGCAAAATGTACTGGATTTGGGGAAAGGATTTAAGAGGCAGTCCCAGTGAGAAATGATAATGGCTTCGACCAGAGTGATTGCAACTCAGAGGGAGAGAAGCAGGCAGATTAAAGCTGTCTTGGAAGGAAGGATTAACATGACTCAGTGATTGTTAGGATGGGATGCTTGAGGGAGAAGTAGAGTTAAAAATGCCTTCTTGGCTTCTGGTTTGGGCAACTGTGTAGACAGAAATGTCATGTATCATGATGATAATAAAAGTCAGATAAAACAGACATTGTTCTGTTCAAGAGGAAGTTCATATGTATTACTGAGGTCATTTTTTTCTCTGATTCTATAATATCTTTTACCTATTGTCTATGAATCTTGTTATCTATTTATATTCATATTCTACCTACTATATCTTGCAGCATGGATTATGTTCCACATACTGTGTGATCATCTTATATTCTAATTGTTTGCTATGTGTAAATGGAGTATTTGATGCCATGGGTATACATGATGCCATTTGTTGTATTTGATGCCATTTGGTATATTGGCCTTGCATTTTGTACCTTGCCAAGTTCATAACTTAGATTTTGTAGGGGAACGTTGATTTGATGTGTGAACTCCTTACGATTTTCCGTATAAGCAATTACACTCCTTGTAAATCATCACAGTTTTTGTCTCTTATTCATGATCTCTGTGGCTAGACATCTATAGCTTACAAAGGCTTGGATTTGTGAGACTTTTCATTGGAAAACATGAACAAACATTTACTCACCACAGATAGAAAAACAATAACATACCAGAGTACAATTCTACTGAAGTCCAGCTTGACAAACCGGTAAGTTCATTGGGTTTTCTTGTAGGCATATTAGTGAAGGGTTACTTACAGTGGTGGGAACACCAGAGCAGGAGCCACATAACCAAATAGCCCACACCAGAGTGTGAGATGATGCATAGAAGCTGCGACCCTAGAGTTCTCTTCAGGACTTGTAAACTGCTCAATGGGTCAGAGTCCCTTGTGAATCAGAGACAGCCTTTGATAGGGACCTTGTGGCTCTTGCTATTTTCAGGAACTTCCAAGGACTGATGAGTTCTTCCTGTTCAAAGTCCCACAAGCCTCCATCACCCTTCCTGGAAGAGATTTGTTACCCAGAAACCTTTCATGCCAAACTTGGTAGAAGTGACTGAAGCTATAAGAAAAAAGGCACTTAGTGCTTTGTCATCAAGTGTAATATTAGTTATTGACTGGATGGAGGGCAGAGCTTTTAAAAATCAGATCGGTGTGTTTCCTTTTTATCTTAATTCTGAGAGGCTTTTTAAATCATCAGTAAATATTGGATTTTGTCATTTTCCATATTTATTGAAATAATTACTCTTCCCTTTATATTTTAAAAATGACATTCTATTGGCATATAATTGACATTAAACAACTTATACATTGTATCTGAAGAGATGGCTCAATGGTTAAGAATATTTACTACTCTTCCAGAGGACCAGAGTTCATTTCTCAGCTCCCACAACAGGAAACTCACAGTCACTTGTAACTCTAGGTCCAAGGGATCAGACCCCTTTTCCATTCTCCACTGGTACATATGCACACATAGCATTCACTCACATGAACAAACACACACACACACTATCACAAACCAAAGCCCCTGATCCTCTGGCTATTATTATCTTTCTGTCCCCTCTTCTGAAATATTTCTGGATCTTAGATGTAACTTATATGAGGAAAAGCTTATGAGGCCTCAACCCTACAGAAAGAACTGCAGGCAACCCAGAAAAGCTGGAAATATGGCCCTTTCCAAACAAGAGTATATGTACTGGTTGACCAGTGCCAAAGTGTCAGTCCTGAAAATATATGTACAAATAACTTTATATAGACTCAACACATTATATTTAGGAATAGTATATAGAGATCCATATATGCATGTGATAACAATTGATGAAAAAAAGATCATAAATTTGAAGAAGAGTGGAAAAGAGCATAGTGGAGAATTTTGAGGGATGGAAGGTAAGTCGAAATGCTGTGATAAAGTAAATCTCCCAAAATACACATACAAATGAAAATATTTTGAGTAAGTCTATACACATTGAATATATACAACTGAACGAATCAAAGGACATACATGAACCCATGAAGCTATTGCACTAGGTATAAATATATTTATTCTTTACAAAAGTTTCCTCATAGCCCTTTCATATTTTATCTTGTAGTGAGAACATGTATGATCTGTCAGTGAATGAATGGTCTGTATCTGTCTGTGAATGTTTTATACGAGGCAGGAGGTTTACTGCAGACACAGTGCTATCCAGAAGACCTCTGAGCTGACACTTTCTGGCTTCTCTTACCCAAGACCATGGCAACTACTCTCCTCCTCTCTCTGCTTCGACGCCTTTATTTTAGCTTCATCATGTAAATTGTATCACATGGTATTTCTGTTTCTAAATTTGCCTTTTCTCGCAGACCACAGTGTCCTCCAAATCTTTCTTTGGTATAGAAAAATAACAAGATGTCAATCTTTTTCAAAGCCATTAACAAGTAAATCTCCCATCCTAGATGCTATGTCTTAAATCCATTTATCTATCAGTTGACCTTGAATCCACACCTTGGATAATGTGGATAATGATGCAATGGGCAGCAGAGTCCAGATGTTTCTACAAGGTGCTGATTTCAATTCTGAATTCTTGTCATAAATCTCATTCAGGCAGTGTATTTCATAGTAGCTGGACTCAGAATTTTGTTAAGTATCTTATGTCTACATTAAGGCCTTTCTTTTTCTTTCTTATAAAGTATGTGATCCTTGTAGCTGAAATGTAGCCTTTTAGGGGGAGGGCTTGAATGTTCTCATGTCTCAACAGGGTGTTTTACTCTCATAGATGCAAACTCTAGTGTCTCCCATCCTACAGTATCTGTTCACTGTTGGGCATTTGAGGTACACACATAATAATCACTCCAGAATGCTCAGCTGCTGTGAATACTGGACCTGCTCCCTCAGTTTAGTGAGACTTTGTTTCTGTTGGAATCCATCTCTTTGTACTATGGTCGGTAAGCATCCTCAGACAGAAAGCTGGAGGAACTTGGAACCATCCCCTGATATGGCTCTCTTGCAAGGATTTTGCAGCTTTACAGCTTGACTTTGCCTGTTTTCCAACTGTTGTGAACAACCATACACATTTATTTAACTTTTTACATGATAATGATTTGATGATGGTGATGTTCATGGCCCTAACTTTTTCCTGAGTACTCAGTTGGGTTAACTGTCTTTCTTCCAACTTGTCTTTTGGGAATGCCTACACTTTACATCCTTAGGCTATCCCCAAATGACCTATGATTTCTCTTTGAGTCTGTGTCTATTTTTTATTCTTCTATTTTATAAATGCTTCCATCAATTTCATCTTCTAATCCTTTCAGTAATTTATTTACTTTTGTAGTTCCTTTTTTAAGCATTTAAGGTTATATTTTTGCTTTCTGAAAGCAGAATCTTGGCAACCAGTTTTCTTCAGTTTTATTGAGATAGGAACCTGAAAGCATGCCTGAGTGCTGTACAGGTAGTAGGACATCCCCCTTGTGGATATTGGGGTAGTCTGGGCCTGGTCAGAAAACATGGACTACTGGCTGACTTGATTCTTGGAGACTCCTTAACTCCATTATCTTCATCTACTCTTCTAGACTGGTCAGATGGCCCAGAAAATTGCCTTGTCATTCTAGGAAGTCAAATCTGGCTGCTGGAGTTCTGGTGGTTGAAAATGAAAAGGGGCCTGGTGGCCCTGATGTTCTGCATATTATCTTTTGTAAACTCTCCTTCTGTTACGGTATCCTTGAACTTGCATGGACCTTTTCCCTAGAAAGAGGCCCTCTTTTCTCCCTGCTACAATCTTCTTACAAATTAGAGAAAAAGCAGCTGAAATGTGTCCTTACTGGGGGAAGGCTTGCACACTGACAATCCCTAGCATCCTCATTTCACACCGGTTTTGTTCCGCTCCCAGCAAACCAGGGCCAGTAATTTCTGAATGTTAAAAAGAAATTAGGATTGGACACTAGTTTACATTTTTGCTGTAACCCTTAAATTTCAGCTTTCTTCACATTAAGTCAAATGGTGTGAGCTGTATACACTGGTGCATGCCTATAATCCCAGCTACTTATGGGGCTGAGGTAGAAGAATCACAGTTTTGGTGCTTGCCAGTCTACGTAAGGAATTCAGTACCAGCCTATAGAACATAGCAAGATCCTGTCTCCAAATGAAAGCAATCAAAAGGATAGAGATATAGCTCAGTGGTAGAGCGTTTGCTTAACTTTCTTAGCCCACGGGAAGCTTAGGGTTCAGTCTTCAATATGTACAAGAAGCCTAAGAGCTTAGCTATTTATTTTTTAATGCCATTTTTACAGTTTTTGGAGAAGATTCCTCTCAGATAAAGTGATAGCCTGATATATTACAGAGGACAAAGTCACCAAGGAGAAACAAGCTTAGAGATAGATGTTAGCTGTTCTAAAATTCAGAGCACTCAGGTGAATGTCTACCTTGTCTTCAAACTGCCCAGCAGAAGGACTAAGAGGGGAAGCCTTGGACTCAATGACATAAAAGGAAAGAACTTGGGAAACTCGTCATGAGACTTGATGAACAGCTATTGATGTAAACACAAATGATTCCCAGACATTCAGAACAACCTTGGGAAGCAGAGCCATGAGTGATCATATAAAGGAGCAAGTTTTGGACACCCATGCATAAGTCCATCTCCCTATTCTGCAATGATTTGGTTCTTGTATCCATCCCAGTTCTGAGCTCCATACTTCAGAGACTTCGCATCAGAGAGAGCTCAATTTAAATTCAGTTGATTCCCCATCATTATGGTGTGTGTGTGTGTGTGTGTGTGTGTGTGTATGTGTGTGTTGGGAGGATGCCCTGGTGTAGCTTGATTTGGGGCTCTGTTTTCCCAGTCAGTTTCCTCAAACAATTAACTCACAAGAGCTAATAATCCTAGTTATCAGCTATTTCTAAAAGTTTGAGGAAAGCTATTCCTTTAAGGCAGTGGTTCTCAACCTTCCCAACGCTGCAACCCTCTATACAGTTCCTCGTGTTGTGGTGAACCCCAACCATAAAATTACTTAGCTGCTACTTCATAACTGTATTTTTGCTACTTATATAAATTGTAATGTAGATATCTGGTATGCAGGGTATCTGATATGCAACTCCAAAGGGGTTGTGATCCATAGGTGGAAAACCATTGCTCTGAGTTCTCATTAAATAAGACCAGTAAAGGCTTCAGTAGAAGTGAATCATGTTATTAGATGCAGGCATCACCCAATTCAGAAAGTAGATTCTTTTATGCTGGGATGTGGACACTACTGTACCATTTTAGTGTCACCGGGTTCCCTTGGACCATCTACTCAGAGACATAAGACAGAAAACTGCTCACTTCTTAATGTTCCAGGCCTTTAGAATCCATAGACCTTGACAGATTATCCACACCATCTTACCTTTTCCTGCTCACCAAGGACACCAATAAATATAGAAAGGGCTGGAAAAAGGGAATTATCAGGGGTTAAATTTCTTCTTCGGGTGGAAAAGTCTTGCTTTGATCTTGTCTTGGGCATTGCACTATGGTACAAAGCATCACGATCACCTCTCAGCCACAGAAGGAATTATTTTCAGTGGTATCTTTCATTTCGGATTCTCCTTATCCTCATGCCTGCCTGCTGACAAATCAGAGCTGTCAGAGCCACCTGTCACTGCAGAAGGAAAAGATACCTATTTGACAACTGAATCATCCTCTAGGATATTCTGTGCCTGATGTCTACGTTCCAACCCATGTTTGTGACACTTGATTATTTCAAAGGGCCTCATGAAATTCTTCAAAAAGGAATCTCAAACTCTATTAATTTAAATTCATCTTCATTTTGAATGTGCTACCTGACATATTTAAGAGGGAGTGTGAGTGTCATAAAAACCATGCAATAGGAAGATCTTCTTGTAAAGAAACAGCTTCTCTCATTAAAAACAAATACAGGAGCCTACAAGGATTCCAGCAAGCAAGGACGCTGGAAGGTTACTCTTGTTGTGGTTGGAGTTGGTATGGATGGAAAATGCTTTGCTCTAATTCAGTGTTAGCCATATGTTAGTCAGGGTATTTCTTTCTATGTAGAAATAAATACACCTTCCAGGGCCCTGGGATATGGCTCAGTGGATAAAACACTTGCTGTTCAAGCAGAAGGAACTCAGTTGAATCCCTAGCATCCATATAAAAAGCTGGGCATGGTGATATCTTCTGTAATTCCAAAGCTGGGAACATTGGCAGGGCTTGCTGATAGGCCAGTCTAGCTAATTGGTGAACTCTAGGTCAGGTAAGAGACCCTGTCTCAAAAGCTATGAGTAGTAGAGCTAAAAAGGAAAACATCTTACCTCAACCTCTGCCCTCCATAGGTACATGCATGGATACTCACACCCATACCCACACGTGCACACATGTGAAAATGCAAACCTCCCCTCTCCACAGATACTTCTGAATAAAAATAAAAGCACATGTTACTATTTCCCTTGAGACAACATTATCCAGTGAAAATAACTGTTTGCTTTCCCCACCATGTCTTGAATTATCCCTTAACAACATGCCACAGCCATGTGTGGGCTGCAGGACTTCCCCACTGTCTTAGGAAGCCTAAGCTTGCTATTCTACCCTCTGGTTCCTGATTCAAACTGTTTTTGTTTGTTTGGTATTTTTTTCTTACTAAAAACCAGCCAAGCTAAAAACAAAGTATTACATACAAAGGGGCCTCGGTCAGTATTAAATTGTTCATTTTCAAAGTTCAGTGGCAATCTTTTTGCTTCAGATTTTGGATGGTGGTCTTCACAAAGGCATTGTCCCTTCCACCCACAGGTGATTGACACTTCTGGAAGAAAAAGAATAAATATGTGGCAGCACTTAATAGAAATTAAAGCATCATCAAGGAAATAAGTGATAAAAAAATTTATGGACAATAGAAGACATATATGATAGGATTTTTGCAACTTAAAACCAGTCAGTGAGAAGGCTCACATGGCATAAAAGCAATGTTTCCCATGGGAACCCCAGAACATCTCCTAGCTCGTGTTTGGCCATGAGAGACAGACAGCATCATTAGTTGCAACTGCCTGCAGCCCTGGTTTCCAATTGTTGTGACATACATATTGTCGCACGAATGAATGAGACTCAGGGATAGATCTCTGAAGAAGTTGGAGATACTAGAGAGAATAAAGACCACAGTCAGATTTTACCCAGCTGTCTTCCAGCTTCCTCAGCCTCGCTTCCCTTGGAATGGCTCCCTCTGTGTTTCTATCCTGTCTTAAGTACTCTTTCGGTAATTAAGGCGTGGCCCCACCACACCTGATTGGGAGCCTGGAATTCCTTCTATAATCTGAAGTGACCTTGACTCAGTTGGGATAAAGGGTGTAGGTCACCAGTTCCAGGATACTCCCTGTGCTGGGATTAAAGGTTTGAATCACCATTCTCTGATTTTCCTAGACTGACTGTGGTTAGAGCTCTGGGACTTCTGGAGCTTTTACTAACCCACCACATAGATTGTGGGTAGATTCCCTCTGATATCTCCAAAACTTCTGAAACTTTTATTGAATCCCCACATATCCCCTTTTGTGTCAAATTTAAAAAAAAAAAAGTGATAGCTAACATAAGAAAAACAATATGCAATAGGTACAATAATTTATATAATATATACAAACAATAAATGAGTAATGTCCAGTCCACTAACAATTGACAACTCCAAGAAAATATTCCATTAGTTATCCTATTTTGATGGTCCAAAGGATTATACCTAATTCATTTCCTTTCTAACTAAAAGCTATTATTTTGATGTTTCTTAAACTTATAAACTTTAACTTCAAAGTTTCTTTTCTAAAGCTGTCATTAGAAAACTGTAACTATAACTATCTCATCTTTAACTGCCTCAAAGACCCAAGAAGGAAATAATATTTACCCAAATAACTAGGAAGTGCAACAATTGGCGTCCAACATGGGGCGATTATCCACTTAAAGCCTGAGAAAGATTAGAAAGAGAAACCTCACTACTACAACATAGTCTTCTTTTTTTTTTAAAATCATATTTACAAAGTATGTAATTTTATTTATATAAATATATATTAGCAAATATCTCAACACACCACACATAAATTGTAAGGTTAATCATTAGCGATCGAAGTGAAAGTTTGTATTCCAAATGTATTGGGCTCCAAATCTCCAGCAGATCTTAAGACATCATCATTATTCATGCCACATGGTGTGACAAATAAAGGTCTGAAGTGTCTACCCGCCTTGTGCTTATGTTTACTAGCACTGGTATTTAAATCGTTGATTAGTATATTTTATGCCAGAATTTTTAATCATTTAACCATTTATCAAGGATTAGACATTTTTATTGGAATGTTTGTATTGTGGGGATATTTTCAAATATAATAAAAACAGTTGGAGATATCAGAGGACAGATCCACCCCCTCCTGTCTTTTTTTTTTTTTTTTTTTTTTTTTTTTTCCAGATAGAGTTTTCTGTGTAACAGTCTTGGCTGTTCTGGAACTTTGAAGACCAGTCTGGCTTTGAACTGACAGACATTCTCTTGCCTCTGCTTCCCAAGTGCTGAGACTAACAGTGTGTGCCATGGCTTCTTCTGCCTCTGCTTCCCAAGTCCTGGAACTAACAATGTGTGCCACCACTGCCTGCCTGGGAGCCTGGAACTCCTTCTGTAAACTAAGACGACCTCAAAATCAGATTGGATTAAGGGCATAGGTCGCATTCCCAGGATATTCCCTGTACTGGGATTAAAGGTGTGAGTTACCACTGTCTGATCCTCCTAGACTGACTGTGGGTAGATCCCTCTGACATCTCCAGCTGTTTTTATTATATTATTATTGTGTCAAATTTTTAGAAAGGTTATAGCTAATATAATAAAAACCAAATATAATGTGTGCAATAATTATATATAATATATACAAACAATAAATGAGTAATGTCTAGTCCATTAACAATTGACAATTCAAAGAAAATATTTCATTATTTACCCTATTTTGATGAGTCAAAGGATTATACCTAATTCACTTTCTTTCTGACTTGTGTTACTAACTAAAAGCTCTTATTTTGATGTCTCTTAAACTTATACACTTTAACTTCAAATTTTCTTTTCTAAAACTGTCACTAGAAAACTCTATTTCATCTTCAACTACCTCAGAGACCCAAGAAGGAAATAATATTTACCCAAGTAAACAACTTTCAAATAATATTTACCCAAGTGCAAGCAACATTCAAAATCTAGAAATGACAGAGATGACACCTATCTGCCTGGACAGTCACCCAAAGTTCCTTTATAAAGTTGGGGTATCCATCTTCAGTCTACAAGCCCAGAGTCTCTTTTCATTTCAGTGAAGCAGGAAATCTGCTCTGCCTGTTCTGGTATAGTTCATCAGTAACATCTCCTTGTGTCCTAAAGAATATCTGACAGTTTTCTCTGAAAAGCAGAAACCTGAAGAACCATCTCAGCTTGTTCTGTCAAAGTTCAGAGATCACTTTCCTAGTAAACCTGAATGTCCAGTTTAAACAGCATACTGTCAAGCAGTCAATACAAGAACAGGTTCTTGTCCAGTGATTAACAGTTGTCACAAAGAAAGTAGACTCCATATGGAGTTTCTTCAGTGCCCATTTTTCTCTTGAAGTAGATTGGGGCTGCCAGGAGCAGACATGTCTCACTGTCCAGAAAAGTCTAAGTTCTTAAAAATATTTTAAATTCCATATTCTATGGATCTCTGAAGTGTTTGAAGAAGACCAGTTCATCTAAAATATATTTGTTTGATTTTGAAAACATATTTAAAGCTAGTAAATCTTTTTTTAAGAAAGATTCAGTAATCTATCTTTATATCCTATATATCTGTATCCCCTTTTTCTTTCTATTTTTTAACACAAATCTTGAGTTTTTTTTCTAATCATAGCCATTAACAATTTTAACCAATTAACCTAAACAATGACAATCATCCATAACCCATTGAACGACCAAAAACCACCAACCCCACTTCTTGGGAATGTGGGGGGCCATATTTTTAAATTTAATTCCTGTTGTCTGGGGGTGATGACATCTTTTGGGGATCCTGAAAAGAAAAGTTTTGTTAAATGTCAAGTTCTGAAATAAGCAGCTGTATCATTTGTTGTCCAGTCTCTGTATAACAGGAAAGTGCATGGCTTGTCACAGGTCCTGGCTATAATAGTCTGTGAAGCTGGTTCATCTCAGTGAGCCACCTCAAAATTGTCCTGAGCAGTTTGTAGTCCAAATCTGATCTTTAGTTGATCTTTGTCAGCCTAGTGGCTTTGTCAGAGTCCATGTGAAATCATAGTTGTGGGGCTCCATCTTCCTTTAGGATACATCAGATCACAATTAGGCATTGTCATGGATCACTGCAGAAAACTGATAAGAGACTAAAACCCAACACAATGTACAGGAAGCTAAATGTATAACTATTTATGCAGCATGGGATTAGTAGCAATAGAATAGTCCCTCATCTTTTGTCATTCTTCTGTCCCACATCAGGTGACTCTTCTGATATGATACAGAGATTTTTTTTTTTTTTTTTTTTTTTTTTTTTTTTTTTTTTTTTTTTTTTTTTTTTAGTTTCCTTTAACAAGTACGCTTGAGTTTAGAGAAGGAGAGAGCCACACTCAAACTCTAAAGCCAGCTTTAAATTATAATTAAACTGGGACTTCAACTTACAAAAAAATAAGAGGTTAAGCAATGAGATTTTACCCTATGAAGTATACTGGTACCAATAGTTCCAATATTCTTTTGCTTGTAAATTTTTTTGGATAGCCTCCCTTTTGCTTTAGACATCTAGATGTCCACGGTTTTTTAACTTCTTGAAGATGGGTGTCTCTAGTTGTCTGGAAAGACAAAAACAAAAACCTAATGCCCACCCTTTATTTTTTCTTACAACTTAAATAATTGTAATATGGGTGGATGAGCTATCAATTCTTATTTTCATGAAGTTTCTCTGGTTCAAATCGGGTCTTCATTAATTTTGATGTTATCCATAACTTTCTTCACCTGTGAAAACAAAAGCAAAGCCCCTTCCCTAACATAGCACATACCCTGGCTTCCATTCAGAGGCTAATACATCTTTGAAGTAAACAGGCTGATTTAGTTCAGCGGTTTTCTTCTATAGTCCAACACCTTTCAGCAGCTGTTGTTCCTTTGTCATTAGTATTGAGAAAATTCAAAGTTAATAAAGCATTATGTAGTCTATCTCTAAGAGTCTTTGTTATTCCTTTCTGTTTATTTAGCATATCCTTTAGAGTTCAATTTGATCTATGACTGCTTGCCCTGTAGGATTGTGTGCTGTTCCTGTAATATGCTTTATGTTATAATAAGCAAAAAACTGTTTCATTTTAGTAGAGACATATGCCAGAGCATTGTCAGTCTTAATCTGTAAAGGTATTCCCATGATGGTCATAATTTCTAGAAAATGTGTGATTACAGAATCAGCCTTTTCTGAACTCAAAGCAGTTGGCCATTGAAATCCTGAAAATGTATCTATTGTATGATGGACATATCTTAATTTCCAAAATTCTGTAAAATGAAATACATCCATCTTCCAGGTTTCATTTCTACATATACCTTTAGGATTACTTCCTGCTGACAATGGAGTTTGGTTATAGAAAGAACAGGTGAGACACCTTTTTAAAATTTCTTTGGCTTTTTGCCAAGTGATAGAGAAATCTTTTTTAATCCTTTGCTATTGAATTGATGCTTTTTATGAAATTCTGAGGTCTCTAGTACATTTCCTGTTAATAATATCAATTTCATCATTACCTTGTGCTAAAAGACCTGGCAGACCCGTATGGGATCAAATGTGTGTTATATAGAAGAGATGATTTCTAGTCCTGATTATTTCTTGTAACTGAATAAATAATGAAGTTAATTCTGACTCATAATTAATAAAATCAGCCATTTCAATGTGTAGAACAACTCTTTCTGCATACTGAGAGTCAGTGACTATGTTAAGAGGTTCACTAAAATCCATTAATACCATCACAATAACATATAATTCTGACTTTTGAACAGAATTATAAGGGTTTTGAGCCATTTTACTTATATGTTCTGATTTGTAACTTCTCTTTCCTGATTTGTTTGCATTGGTATAAAATGTAGGGGCTCTGGAAATTGGTTTATCTCGTACAGTACGAGGGAGAATCCAATTAGTTTTCTTTAGAAACTCAATTCTTTTGCTTTGAGGATATTTGTTACTAATATCTCCCCCAAAATTACTGCAGACTCTTTGCCAAGGTTTACTTTCTACCCATAATTGGTCAATTTCTTCATTAGTTAGAAGTACAACAATTTCTGCTGGGTCCATTCCTGTCAAGTCATGAAGTCTTAATTTTCCTTTAAAAATAAGTTCAGAAAACATTTCCACATATGTCTTTAAATTCTTACTCAGTTTATATGGAAGAAGTATTCATTTTAATATAACATTTTCCCTTAACTTTAAAATTCCTGTAGGAGAATGCTTAGAGGGCAAGACAACTAGAATGCAATTAAGATCTGGATCTACACGATCCAGAAGTGCATCCTGTAATTTCTTTTCCACCAAAGCCAATTCTTTCTCAGCTTCAGGTGACAATTCTTTTGGATTATTTAGGTCCTTGTCACTATTTAAGGTTTTGAACAAATTTATGCAGTTCATCATTTTTAATTCCAATAGTGGGTTATAAATTGGCAATGTCTCCTAATAGTCTTTGAAAATCATTAAGTGTCATCAATCTATCTCTCCTGATTTGTAGCTTTTGGGGTCTAATTTTTTCATTGGCCTATTTTGTAGCCTAAATAATTAATGGAATCCCCTCTTTTTATTTTTCTGGGAAAATCTGTAATCCCCAAGCAGGCAAAACTCTTTTCACTTCTTCAAAAAATTTTTCTAAGGTATCGATATTTGAATTGGCCAACAAGATGTTGTCCATGTAATGATAAATTATAGATTGTGAGAATTTGTTACATATTTGTTCTACTAGCTTTGTACAAAATACTGGCACAGAGTGGGGTTATTCAGCATTTCTTAAGGGAGGACCCTCCACTGGTGTCTCTTTACAAACTGAGAATTATTATAAGTGGGCACTGTAAAGGCCAATTTTTCTTTGTCTTGTTCTTGTAAAGGTATTGTAAAGAAACAATCTTTTAAATCAAAAACTATAATAGGCCATTCTTTAGGTAACAGAGAAGGCAAAGGAATCTCAGACTGTAGATAGAGAGTCCATTGGCTGGACCACCTTGTTTATCACCCTTAGGTCTGTTACCATTCTCTGCTTTCCAGATTGCTTTTTAATAACAAATACAGGAGAATTCCAAGGGCTGGTTGATTCTTCCATATGCTTAGTATTTTACTGCTCCTATACTAGATGCTCTAAGGCCTGCAATTTCTCTTTTGTTAGAGACCACTGATGAACTCATATAGGCTTTTCTGTTAGCCATTTTAGAGGTAGTGCTGTGGGTGTTTTTGAAAGATGAGCAGCTGTTTTGCCTTGTTTCTCTATAACCTGAATGGTCTGTGACTGTTTCTCATAATACCTTCTAATGTTTTCTCCAGAACCATTTTCTGGTTTATAGCTTATTTCTGTGTTTGGTGGGGTATTAGTCTGTGTGTTCCACTGTTGTAGTAAATCTCTTCCCCATAAATCTATAGCAACGTTAGCCATATATGACTTTAATATTCCTCTCTGTCCTTCTGGTCCTATACACTGTAGCATTCTTGCACTCAGTTTTACCTGGAATATTGACCCAATACCCAAAAACTGAACATTTACCTCCTGAAGGGGCCAACTTGGATGCCATGAGTCTGGTGAAATTATTGATACATCTGCCCTTGTGTCCAATAAGCCTTCAATAATCACATCATTTATTTGTACCTTTAATTTTGGCCTTTGTTCATTGATAGAAGTTTGCCAAAATATTCGCAAAAATATTTTCTTTTTCTATAGATTTTATATCATTCAGTGTAGTATGAATTTTTAAAATAGGTTTTAATTTTTTAAATTGTTCTGGGAAGGTGTTTTCTCCACAATTGCAGGGTAAGATTGGATTAGATTTGATATGGGGGCTTCTGAAAGCCCCCTTGGGGTGTTTCCTGAAGGCAGAAAGTTACTTGATGTATCCATACATCCCCTTAAAGAAGAAGAGCTAAACAGTGATTCATCACAAGATAAATAAGAAACAAGCAGACTATTGAACCTGTACGCTTAACTCAGAAATGATCATTCACATATTAAAACCACACAGGCTTAATGTCCTTCATATTGTAAAGAAAATATATTTACACAATCATCCTAAGATGTTTTGGGGTGGGTCCACTTGAGAAGTGCCCAGGGAAGGCATCTACAATGGTGGTCCTAGGATGAGGGCTAGTTAAAGTATCCAAATCTAATTGTAGTCTTCAGGACTACTGTGTCCCTATTGAGAAAAATAGAAAGGGGCAACTGGGTATTTCCCATTCTCCTCAGCACAACACAACACACACACACACACACACACACACACACACACACACACACACACACACCACACAACAAACAAGCAAACAAATACCATTATAGTGCCATTCAAATGTAAAATAAACAGAGAAAACAAGGGTTAGGCCCCAAATCATTCAGATAACTAATGGGAGAACACGCTTCCCCAAAAACTTTATACACAACAGCAAGAGTCCTTTACCATTATCCCTACCAAAGAGCCTTGTCTTTCAGACATACATGGAGAAAGTCAGCCAGATTACCTGACTTGGAAGAGAAATGAGCAGCATAAAAAAGGGAAAGACAGACAAAGTGGAAGAAAACAATGCAGTTGATTAAACAAACCAAGTGAATACAAGAAAAGAAACGAAAACAACTTAAAAGTTTCAGACTTAGATTCTTAGAGTCATATGAGAAAGAAAGAAATAAAAAGGAGCAATCAGAGATGGGAAAGTAATTGCATATGTGAAATCAGAAAAACTGAAGTTATAAGTAACAGAGCAGAAAAATAAACCAAATAAAACCAAACTAGTACATGAAAATGATAAGAAATGTCAGTATAGAAAAAGGAAGCATAAGGGCAAACATTGTTAAAAGTAGAGGAAGAAAATTTGTTTAATAAGAATTCCAGTGGGAGAGACCATTCTGAACAAAGATCTTCAGATACCACTATCAGAAAATGGTGGCATCTTGTCAGACAAATGGCATGAGCCTGCCTTTCCTTTCTTATCTCTGCTGAACTCACCTATAAGCACTAGAAATTAAATAAGAAATGACCAGAGAGCTCCAAATGGTAGTAAGCAAAACTGTCTGTCTATTTGTGTTTCAAGACTAGATGAGCAGCAGAGACAGGGTGCCATGCATCCCCACATCTAATAGAGACAGGTTACTAAAGGCAGCACTCCCAATCCCAACCTGGTGATTCACAGCAACCTAGGGACATTCACTCTTTTAGAACCAACCAAAGATGAGGGAGATCCAATAGAGTCAGACCAGATGTCAGGGGAACTGCTCAGGATTCTCCTATTGGGAATAGGAAATCAAGGAATCATTTTCCCTACCAGATATGACAGATCTCAAATCCAGGGGGTAAGCCAGAGACGAGTGGGCAGGTGAAGCCTGCTGGATAGAATCAGTCACAGCAAGCTCTCTGGTCTGAGGTCACCTTTCCTATACATAGAAATAAGCCAGGAAGGTCAGAGATCCAGCTACACCAAGAACCCTGCTTCCCAAAACTCCCTTTATCCTCTGGGCTCTAGACTCTTATTCTCTATCCAAAACACTCTAAAGATTTATGTGAAAAAATAAGTGAAACACTCTTGAGGGGCTATATACTTCCTCACCGAGAAATATCTGATGGTCAGAATTGAGGAAGAATCAGTGGGAAGTCAAAGGGTGCCCAATAAACTCAGGAGACCAAAACACCACCTACTACAAAGCTTTGAGTGTGGAGGCCAGACTAACAAGTGACTGAGAGGTGAGCTATGAGGGAGATTTCCTAACAAAGTGAGCTGTCATGGGCTTATGAGGTCCATAGAAACCCACAATCAGGTTCCATCTTAGTCTCCTGGCAATGCTGAGAGGGTCCCTGAACTAGCTTTTTCCTAGAGTCAGATTGGTGACTAACACTAATTGTCATCATAGAACCTACATTCAATGGCTGATGGAAGCAGATGCAGAGACTCAGAGCCCAACACTTGGCAGAACACCTGGAGGTCAGTTGAAGAGAGGGAGGAGCAAGAAGGAGGAGTGTCAAGAGCACAGTGGAGGAAACCACAGAGACAGCTGACCTAAGCTCACAGGACTAACAGCTGTCAAGCCTGCATGG
The DNA here is from genome assembly GCA_033318265.1 of Phyllotis vaccarum. Taxonomy (NCBI): domain Eukaryota; kingdom Metazoa; phylum Chordata; class Mammalia; order Rodentia; family Cricetidae; genus Phyllotis; species Phyllotis vaccarum. The sequence goes on from JARWLC010000004.1 coordinate 108,210,888, forward strand.
GTTCAAACTAGGCCCTCTGAACGAGGATGACAGTTGATCTAATCAAGGTGTTGGTGCTCTCTGGACATGGGACCAGGTCCTGGTTACATGAATTGGCTTTTTGGAGTCCACTTCCTATGGTGGGATGCCTTACTCAGCCTTGATACAAGGAGAAGATAGGTCCTGCCTCAACTTGATATGTTAGCCTGTGTTGACCACTCAAGGGAGGCTTTACCCCATTTGAGGAGTGAATGGAGGGTAGGGTGTGGGGAGGCTGAGAAGGTAGAGGGGAGCAGGAAGAGAGGGAAGGGAAGCAATGGAGGGTATGTAAAAATATTAATAATTAAAAATATTAAAAAAGAAAGTCTGCCTGTGAAATACCAGCCTACAAATATAGGCCAAGCTCTACTCACCAAACCTGAGGAATTTAGTATAAATGTGGAGGGAAAAAAATGGGATAAGAAGGTATTTGCAGAGGTTTTTAAAGCAAAATTTTCTATAATTTGGTAAAACAACAACAACAAAACCCAACAAAATTGAAGATCCAAGAAGCTATAAAGAGCCTCCAAAAGATAAGCCAAAAAAATCTGTGTTATAATACATTATAATTAAATTTATGTAAACTAAAAAAGTAGAGAAGAATATTGAAAACAGACAAATATTAACTTACCTGTGTAGGACCATCTACTAGGAATGATGAGCTTCTCATCTGGAAGGGCATGGGACAGAAAGAAATGGTTCAATACATCTAATTCAGTGAGAGAAAAGAATTGTAAACAGCAAATTCTATACCCAGCAAAACTATCTTTTAAGGATGAAAGAGAAACTAGAACACCCTCTGGCATGAGATAGCTAATGTAACAAAGCACTAACAGATACATCTTTAAAAATATCAAAAGATGCGTGAAGCAAAAAGAAACTGTGAAAAAAGGAATCTTAGTGTTTAAAGAATGAAAAGAATAAAAATGGAGTGTATGCCACAAATGGTCTTTTTTCTCATGTGTTCTATGAGTCATATAGACTGAAACAAATAATAAGATCATCAGATATCCAAGACAATGGTACTTTAAAATGTCAAGAACAATGACATCTAAATGGAAGTATATTTTTATAGCTCAGTGGGTTTTATGAAGACCTTTCTTCCTAATTGACATATTTCCTTCTGTTGGAAAAGGAAGGTTCATGAGACTCAGGAACTAAACAGATTTATGAGCCCCAGAGAACTGAAAGTTCCAAGATCCACAAGGATTATTCCCAACGTTGGTGAAGCAACAATCAACTGCTTGTAGTGAAAATTGTTTGACCAGATGAGTTGCCTGGAGGAGACATCCCAATCTGTTGAGCTGCCTAGGAGTCTTGCAAAGAATTCGCTTCTAGGAGTCATCACCCAGTCTTGAATGGTCTTTTCAGTGATATAATTGCCTTTGAGTTGTCCCTGCACTTAGAAGTAAACCCTTGCCCACAATCCAATAACTGAGCTCAGTAGACTCATTGGTTTGCCAGTTTGGAGTTTTTTCTGTTGTTTCTCTGCTTGACCCAAGTAGGCATTTGCTTATTTATCCCCAGGAAAGTTTCACACACAACACTGTGAAAATGTTGATACCAGTTGTAGTGAGTGCAATAATGGTCCTCTGAAGAATGTATATTATTTAAATGGTAAATGAGGTTTTGTGGGTGTGATTGGACTCCTGAAGTGAGATTACTTATGCTGGGTTATCTGAGTGGTTGTGATAACAGATCATAGAAGAGGAAGAGGGGAGAGAAATTGAGAGAGAGGCCCGAGAGAAGAAAGTTGACTTTGCAAAAGAGCAAAGTTCTTTAGAACCTGTAGAGACAAATTCTTTTTTGAAAGAAGCCCTGTGATGCTTTAATTTTAGACCTCTGACCTGCAGGACTACAATTGACCATTGGAGCTCTTCCAACACACTAACATAAAGACTGTTTTCTTCTGAAGTCGTCTGGCTACTGCTATACCATCCATACTGAATCCTCTCCAGGACTCCTCTCAGATACCTGCTGTTGCCCCACATCATGGAGATCCAGCAGCTTTGGCAGTGCATGTTCACATGTTCCAGCAGTTAATAGATTGCATAGATGTTGGGTGGACCAACTCAAAGCTCTGGATCTGGGCCTGGGTGGTAGCTGAATTGGTCAGCTCACAAGTTCTCCTGCAACCAAGTCACTGGATCCAGTTCTCCTTATTTGCAAGGCAGGCCATTTGGGCAAAGGGGTACACTATGTGACACACTGACTCACCATAGCTTCCATGGTAAGTTATTTTGGGAAGGGAGTTACAAGGGTAAAGGATGCATATGGAAGGATTGGGAAAAGAGTGTGTTTGGGGTACATGATGTGAAATTCACAGAGTCAATAAAAAAGAAAATTTAAGACTCAGTTTTCTTTAAGGAACTGGCTACTGAAAGTTTGATCATACTCCAGTATTAAGCAGCACATATAGGACTTGTGACTTTTCATTTTGGGGAGCTTACAATAATAGGGGAACAGACATGAGAAGACTAGAAAGTGAGTGTGATGGACTGCATGATGTGAACTTTCCAGATAATCAATTAAAATATGTTGGAGGCAAAACCCACTAAGTTTGTGCTGAGTTGTTATAGTGGCATTGGGATGTAGATTCATACAGATCACTCCTCAATGTTATCTCATTGACCATCATGAAACCATATCAAGAGCAATTAGCTTAAAAACATGATAAACACATCCATGCAATTTACCATATTAATAAGGTCAATAAAGCACACATTATTTGCAACTGATCCAAACATCTAACATCTTCATAAGATTTAAAAATTATATGGGAATCTTCTCAGCCTGACAAAGGACATTTATGTAAAGACTCTCAGGTAATGTCCTATACTCAAGATTAAAGTTGTTTCCACTAGATGAACAACAACACAAAATTCTCCCTTTTATCAGTTCTAGCCACAGCACACTGAAAGTTTACCCAGAGAATGTAAGCAAGGCAAAGGGATATAAAATACCAAAATAGAGAAATAGTAAATTTATCTCAATAAAGAGTTAAAACATCCCCATGAATACACACGCGCACACACACACATGCATACACGCACATGCACACGCATACCCTAAAAGGATTCACATATGTATGTTTGTGTTCATATCTATATCTATTTAGTTAATATATTTCAAAAGTTATAAGCAAAGCAATTCAGCAAAACTGTAGGACAATAAATTTATTATATTTCTGCTTACTGCCAATGAACAATCCAAACAGAAAACCAAAGAGGCAAATAGCATTTATAATGCTATCAAAAAGAATAGAATACTTCAGAATAAATTCAACCAAGTTTAAGTATCATGCAAGAGTTGTAGACTGAACACTATAAAACACTTTTGATGAAATCTAATAAAGCGTAATAAATAAAAAGGCATCTGTATTCATGGACTGGAAGACTAAATATTGTTAAGATCACTAAACTCCCCAAAGCTATCTACTGATTCAATGTAGTCCATGTCAAAATCCTAACAGTATTTTTTGCAGAAATTGAAAAAAAATGGATCTTAATACTTATATGGAATTGCAGAGCACCCTAAATTAACCAGAACAGAACAGTCTTTTTAAAAAATAAGAAAGTTGTAGTAGTTGCATCACCCAATTTCAAACTTTATTACAAAACTACCAGTAATGAAAACACCATGATACTGGGATGAGGCTAGACACAGAGTAGTGAAGCAGAAGTGATGAGCCACAGGTTTACCTCTGCATCTATAATTAATTCATTTTAAACACAGGTGCCAAGATCATCCAATGATCAACAAATAATCTTTTCAATTCTGGAGAAGTTTGGTTTTTACAAGCAAAGGAATTAAGTTATAAGCCAACCTGCCTGCATATAATAAAAATTAAGTAAAATGGGCTGAAAACCTAAATATAAAAGCTTTAAAAATAATTTATAGAACAAACTTCAGGAGCAAATCCCCATGACTCTGGCAAAGGATTCTTGGATGCGATGTTCAAAAAAACAAAAGAAAAAAACCAGACAAATGGGAATTTGCCAAAATAAAAAGTTCAGTGTTTCAAAAGACACCAAGGGAGAAATAAAATAATAATGGGGAAGACCTGTGACATCCAGATCCTAGAATACACAAAGAAATCTTATCATAATAATAAAAACAACCCAATTCAAGAATGAGCAAGATGCATGAATGGATCTTCCCATGGGAAGCACTGGCAGCTGACACGGCCCTCAAGAAGCCTACCCACCATTGTTACAAACCACAGTGAGACACCATGGCTATTAAACTATGTGCAATGCCAAGTGGGAAATAGCAAGTGGTAGTGAAAATGTAGAGCAGTGGTGGTGATCACACCTTGCTGGTGAGAATGTGAAATAGTGCAGTGATCTTAGAAAACAGCTTGATGCTTTCTGAGAAAATGTGAAGATCACCATATGATCCAGTTCTAGAATTCCACTCCTAGATGCATGTTTTAAAGAGCTGAAAACAGATGCCAAGCAGAAGCTTAACATGAATGTTCAGAGTAGAACTACTCACGCTAACTGGGAGATAGAAGCAGCAAGAAGGTCAATGAATGTTTCAAAAGTAAACAAAAATGTGGTATATCAGTAAAATGGAAATAGTATTCAGCCCTGAAAAGGAGTAACTTACTGATATATGATACAACACAAATAAACTTCAGAAAGTTATGTTAAAGGAAAGAATGCCACATGCATGATTACATGCTGTGAATCCTTTCATGTGATATGTCCAGGACAGCTAAATTCATAGAGACATGCAGTAGAGGAGTGACTGTTATAGACTGTGGGATTGGAACAGCAGTTTGATGGGCATAGTTGCTCTCTTTATAGTAACAAAAGGAATTCTGATTTAATTGATGCAGCAACAAATTGAAAAGGTACTAAATGCTACTGAACTGTGCATTTTTTTTGTAGGTCAGAGTTGGCTTTTATTTTTAAAATAAATGATCTAGGCTTAGTAATGTTTCAGAGTCTTTGTTTGCCTTTGCCATTTAATGCGTGATAACTCAATGAATTTCTTCATGGTCACAATATTTCCTTAAGAACTTTTGCCCAATTTGCATTTTTAAATGGTTAATTTTATGGTATAAAAAGGCTATCTTTAAAAAAAAAAAAATCAAATCCCAATTATAAATACCGTGCAATTCCAATTATGCAATCTTTCTGAAATAAAGTGTGTGTGTGTGTGTGTTTGTGTCTGTGTGTGTGTGTGTGTGTGTTTGTGTCTGTGTGTGTGTGTCTGTGTGTGTGTCCCTAGAGGTCTCTGATAGCTTGAAAGAAAATGGACCTTACAGGATTATAAGGAGTGGCATTGTTAGGAAGTGTGGTCTTGTTGGAGTAGGTGTGGTGTTATTGGAGGAAGCACGTCATTGAGGTAAGCTAGCCGCCGTTTAGTGGTTTACTTTATAAGAGTTACTATGAGTAAGGTGTTTCTTCACAGCAATAAAAACCCTAAGACAATGTCAGAAGAAGACACCGGGACTCTGGGAGCTGGAGTTACAGTAGGTTTTGAACCATCTGGTATAGATGATGAGGACTGAGTTCTGATCTTCTACAAGAGCAGTAAACACTCTTACCCACTGAACCATCCCTCTAGGCCCTGAAAATACCAAGTTTTTAAATAGACCACAGATGAGGTTGTAGAGTTGCCAAAGCAAGGGAGAGCGAAGGGCACTATCAAAATCATGCAGAAGAGGGTCTTGTGGTACTGGAGTCTAGATTTCATTGTGACATTAGAAACGTCTAGATTGGAGCCTGAATTCGCAAAGGTGCACACACTCTTACACACAGATGCATGAGTGCAGGGAAATGTGAGAGAGGTTGGTAACTTTATCAACAGAAATGTCTTGTCAGGGATACCACAATCTTGTTACCAGTTGAGGAAATGAACACACCTCACTCTTTATTATTCCTCAGAGTTGTATGTGAATGGATTATTACCTCAATTAAACAAGAATATGGTAGTATTTGATAACTAATAAAATTAATTAAGATAACATCTCAATAACAATCATGATTAAGACAAAGACAAAGATTGAAAATGAAGGGAAAAAATGACTTTCCTACATTAACTAACATGTTTCTGGATATCTTGGGTGTGGGTCATAGTGACAGACATGGAGATGTATTTATAAAGAGCGAAAAAACAATGTAGAGGATGTTTTGTCTGTGTGGAGAACACATTTTAAAGGCAAGGGAATAAAGTCAGCAAACAATATAAATACAAAACATCACAGTAAGAAATGGGGAATGCAGAACAATAGAGAATATAATTCCATGGAGGGAAATGGTAAAGACATTTACTGAGGAAATAGTAAATAGCATTTAATCAAATTTAAACAAAAGAATTCTAATGTAACAATATTCATTTCACTCATGATATTATATATGACAGCACAGAGGAATAAAGAATAGTTGCAGAAATGATAAAAAGAATGTTCTAGAAATAAAGTACAGCAATCAGGAACTGGCAGTGAAATTCCATTATGGAACATGGGTGGTTAAAAATAGGATTCCTTAATGATTAAATGAAGGGACCTCTGTCCTACCCTAATGAGTAAAATACGCACAAAGAAGTGTCCAGTTATGAATCGGGCCTCCTCCCTTCATTGAGCTGTGCTGCATCATATACACCATCAGAAGCTATGTCTGCACGGCTCAAGTAGTGAGCCAACAGGATGAGTGACCAGTGAGCTTATGAAGTTTCTGTTGAGATTAACTGAGGTCAAATTATTTATTCATCCTTCTAACCGGCTTTTTAACATGTATGAGGTATTTGCATTTTCCAGGAGAGTGGCCACAGTGTAGCAGTAACCAAGGCCCCAAGGAAGGCTTCCTTTATGCATATAAACTATAGTGCAGGTCGTGTAGCCCTCCTCCATCTTGTAGCTAAGAAATAAACATTCATGACTAAGGTCAACATAGGCGAGAAACATTTTATAGAAACATTTTTAGGCTCCAGCCTGGAAACGGCTCACCACCTATTGGCTAGAATCCTGTCACATGGTTCTAGACCACCTAAAGGAAGCTGGGGCATGCAGCCTTCCCTTCAACTGTAAGGATTTGTAGATCACAGAGGCTCCACAATATGGAATAAACAGAAACTCGGCTCTCCTGCTGTTGTTTCTACTTATAGCCACTATTACTTCTTACACCATGACAATACACGGGCAGACTTATGTCTGTTCTTCTGGGGGCCAGCCATTAGCCCTTTTCACAATCTTAGCTTGTGTGATGGCCCAGCAAACAAGTGCATTGTTTATTGCCATCAATCAAGACTCGGAGAGGTTGGAATTGCCGGAAGTCACAGTCAGCAATCATCTGTCTTATTACTAGCATATTCTTCTACTTCCAAAAGAGACGTCTTCCTTTAGCAGACCCAGCCACTCCAGGAAGGCCTCCTTGACAGACTCCTGTCCTTTTCTTTTTAAAAGATGCCTACCTGGCACAGAACCACTGGCACGTTTGTAAAGAGCTCCCCATCTGCAGTGATTTTTTTTTTCCTTTGATTTACTGGTTGTGTTAAACATTGTTGTTCTATAATGGCCATATCTACGGAATGTTGCACTTAAAGAAGAAATTGCCCCTAATAAAAACGAATGATACTAAGATCTCTCTGTCCCAATGAAATGATTCTCCTGTATTTTGTTCTATATGTGAACATACCAAAAAAAAAAAAAAAAAAAAAAAAAAAAAAAAAAAAAAAAAAAAAAAAAAAAAAAGCTTCTTTGGTCTATTATTTCCCAATTACCTCCTCTGGTGTTAGCTGAGAGCAGAGATGGAAGATGGGATCATGAGGCTCATAACATTTGATCTTTTCCAGGCTTCAGCAAACCTGTGAATCACTTTCATAAGCTAAATCAATATCACGTGTCACCTGATGGCAGGTAAGGGCAACTCAATGGCTTTTCTAATACCTTCCAGGCATTGATTTTTCCACATATCGGGATAAAGGACATGAGAGATAGAAGATTCAAAGTATGCAAAATCAAAGTGATCACACATCCCTGAAGGTCAGCTCAGGACATCTCAGGACCCCATATATCCTGACTGCCCTGACCCCTACCTGTCTTAGCCATGCCTGTCTTCCCCAGGACAGTTCCTAGCCCAAAAGTCAGAAGGACACTGTTCAGCACCACTATTCCAAACACGGAAACTTGTCTGTTGTCTCTGTTTTCAAGAGTTCACGGCTGGAAACAAGGCTATTTAAAGAAGTGCAAGATGGAAAACACGGTCTTCACTGTGTGGTCCCAAACCAGCAGCATCAGTATCACCTAGGAGTTTATACCATTTCAGACCCACTGAATCAGACTCCGCAGGATGGACTCATCCATCTCTATAGATGGCACTCCAGTTTGGTGTTTTCCCTGTATTGAAAGTACCCGGAGATATCATCAGTCTGAGCTCCACATGTTCTAGAAATAAAAACCAAGACCCAGGGAAATGAAGAGCTGTGATTCAGTTTTCTAAACTCGTCGTCTTCTTGTTGCTGATTATTTCCTTAAGTTCACCTCTTGGTGTCTTCCACTGGAAAGCTGACCAGGAATACCATGCAGGGAAAACTGCCAGATTGCAGCGTGGCAGCTGTGGCTCAGAGCTAAAGGCCAGAACAGCAGCACAGTGCAAGGGCTATTGCCCAGGGACCCTCTCTTAGATTACCGCTTTCTCAGGATGGAAGAACCCCTTGGAAGTCACCTATCAAATCCCTTACCTCTGAACAGGGCTGAAGGAGGCTTCTGGATTCTGTTTTACATCAATCTGTCAATACCTTTAAGTCAGCATGGAGTAGATGCAGATGAGACACTTGTGGGTAGTCCAGCAGTGGATGCCAAAGACCCATCTGTTCTGCAAAGCACTATCAGCACGCAAAACAAGGAGCTTCCTAGGCTGGACAGAGACTCAGCTTCTAGTATTTACACAGAGAGACCAATTTAAATATGTTATGTGCCACTTAAAATAAAAGTTGCAATGTCTCCTTGCTTTTATCTAAATTTAACCCCATTACTTTTACTATCTTGGTAATAAAGCAGATTGAAGTGTTTGTGGGGAGAGGTTTTAAATAAGGAGCTCGTTTTATTTCTTATTTGCTTTCATTTTTGTTTATATTCTGTCTCGGTTTAAAAAGAGAGAGAGAGAGGGGAGGAGAAGAGGAAGCACTTAAGGACATTTAATGTCCTTATGGCAGCTCCTGTGGAAGCCATGATCAGCTGGTTCTTTGAGGGTCAGATTGGATTTGTTTTAGATCCGAGACCTTCAACCTCAGGTCAGAAGTAGAAATGGGAATGTGCCACGCTGAAGTTGTTTTGGTCCCTTGGGAAGTCGGACAATGGCAACAAATCAAACAATAGAGTCTGCAAGGCTGGTCGGCCAGACACCGGGAAGCTGCAGCCACTCTTGGAACACACCTTCAAACGGTACATCTGAGTATATGTTGGGCACGTCAACACAGTGACAGCCTGTGATGGGTAAGATGTTCCTGTGATGAGCATGGACAGCAAGGCTGTCAGGTTGCCAGGAGACTTTGATTTTGTTGATTGTTTGTTTTTTGAGGTAGTGCCCACTGCAGCCCCCTTTAATTTTTCCCGTGAGCTGTCATGAGTCACCCTCTCTGTCTTTCCTCACTGCATAGCTGAGAAGCTTCTTTCTTGCCTCAAACGATCTGCGGGCCTTCTGGATAGCTAATCTACTCCCAGAATTAGAGATACGTGTTCCCGAGATGGGAAAATATTAAATATCCTCCCTGGATCTCACTCTGCCCCTTCCCGGTCTTCTCCCTGTGAATCCCTCTTGGTTTCAGCTCACAGTGGCCCTGTGAGAATTCCCCAGGGAACAAATCTTGGCTAGCTCTCATCACTGGTAGATTGGTCCATATAGGTTAGATCCCTGCATGAACAAAAGCTTCCAGATCTCCATGGCCAAACACAGCAGCGCCTCAGCTTCGCCAGGCTCTGTTATAAATGGGCACTCAAGGGTTCAGGGTCAGAGGTCTTGGTATCTGCTTCCATGGCTACCACAGCAAAAGGAAGGTTCATACTTAGCATCTTGCCCCTAGAAATGGTATCTGCTTATGTTTCGTGGGCCAAAGTATCTCTCACACCCCTGTAGAATCGAAAAAGACAGAAACATGATTCAATGGTGTGTACAGAGGTAGGAGATAACCCAAAAGCTAGTCAGGCAATAACTGCTACCAGAATCTCACGGACCCACCCATACAGGGTACTTTTCCCAATGTAGAGAGTCAATCAGGTCCTTTTAACATGTACTGTTCAGAACCATATTCTGGAGATACTTCCAGAAATAAGCCCAGTCTGTCGAGAAATTGTGTGCATCTCCCCTCTGCCCTGTATGGGTTTTAGGTAAAGAAAATGGCCCTGAAATCTCTTTTACAGACTCTCAGGACACTGGTCAGAGAGACAGCAAATGTCTGCATCATCCTGCCTCCATGCATCACTAGACCGATTCTTGGAAAGAAAATTATTGAAAGAAGAGAACCACAATGTCTTTCATCATCTTTCCTACTATTAAGTAATTATGTCCTTTCTATGTCTTTTCTTCTAACTGCATAAAGCATCTGTCAATTAAAGTAATTAAAAATAGAAGTCAGCTAGCAAGCATGAACCGGTGACATAAGATAAGGCATGGTTATGGGAGGGCGAGCAAAATAGATCTCCCCTAACCCATGTTCCCTCCTTTAGAAAGACTCCCTGAGCAACATACCCAGTTGGGCTGCAGGTTATGATATAATTAGAACAATATTGCCCAGTTGCAAAGACATGTGCTTGTTTTCATGAAATGGAAGCATCTGCTGAAATTATTTGAGGTGTCCCATCACTAATTAAAAGAGCTTTCGTTTATAGAGAATGCACCATATGGAAGCTGTTGATTCTTGGGTTGCTAGATGTGAATGAGTACTGGGGGAGTTGCTGGGCAGGTGTATGATGAAGAATATCCAGCAAAATACAGTTCAACCTTCCAAAAATTCTACTTGCAAGGAAGCATGCAGGTGGGGTAGTACTGCTGAACTTATTTCAGTGAGATGTAGAAATATAACACCTCACCCTGGGTTACATGTGCTGTGCTATGTTCACTTGAAAACAGTTTCCTGGGAGCCTGCAATGCCCATTTTACTCACCAAGTCACTACTGTGTATCTTCAAGGAATTTTCCAGGCCAAACAGGATACGATACAGAACTTGTGAGACCTCTATACAAAATGAAAATATAAAGCCCCTTGTAGGAAGTTCTTAAGAATTTCATGATGACAACAGAGCATCAGAATTATCAAGAACCCCCTGAGTATAGGCCTGTGTGTAGTAGCTAAAGCCAGTTCTTGCAGATAGAAAGCAGGATTGGCTGGAGAAATGTTAAAGAAAGGAGTTGTGCTTGGCAATAGCCACCCATATACATGTTAACCTATATGGGACTTAATTCTACAGTTCTCACTGAGGACCCCATAGCACATGCTCTTGGCAGGACAGACTGAGAGAGAGGGAGAGAGAGAGAATTTACTTACTACATATTCCTTACTATGACAGAGCTGTGCCAGCACCCAGAGGCTGACTCTTGGCCCACATGCTACCTTATGACTTCCCCAAGCCCTACTAAGCATCATCTCCTATCAACACACCCATACTTCAGGAGTCAATATGCATCTCACTTAGCACAAGGAAGGAATCCTTTGTTTATATGGATTAAACAGTTTTAATTGATTCCAAATCACTAGAAGGAGACAGACAAGGTCTTCAAGGCATGGGTTTCCAGCCAGATTGGGCTAGTTGATTGGCAGAGAATACATTTGAAGCAATTACAGAATTCTTTTCTTCAGAAAAGATATTGTGGACCACGAATAAACTGCAATTGAACTAAATGAAGTCTTAAATTCAAAGTTAACATTTTGTTATGTTTTTTATTCATGGGAATAACCACATTTCAAAAGCCATTTTAGGGTAGTTTCCAGGATGTAAGAGACACACAGGAGCTGTTGAGACAATACTCTTTAAAATAAAGACAGCAAAGCTATGACATACATATCAGAAATTTTCAGAGGCAGATAAGTTTGTACTATATAGAATGCCCTTAAGCCAATGACCTAAAGTTTTAGATTAAGAAATGAGAAAAAACAAAATAAATACAAAATATATAGAATGGCAAGAACAACGAGGCTTATAATAGAAACTGATTTTATAAAATGCTGGAGAAAAAAAAACTAGCTTAGTAAAAGCTATTTCTTTAAAAAATCTCAACAAAGCTGATCAACTCCAACTAAACAGATCAAACAAAGTAGAGAAAGACACACATGCCATCAACATTCAATATGAAACAGGCTTCCCACTGTTGAGCCTCTGAGTATTAAGGGAACAAAAAAATATTATAAACATTTAAATCAACTAGCTTAACAATTTATGTGAAACATGGACAGTTTTTAAAAAAAAAAAAAAATCAATGCTCCAAAATTGACATAAGAAGAAATGGAAAAAGTAAATAGTGCTATGTTCATAAATGACAAAGAGAACTACAGACTAAAATGGTGTAATGACTGGCAGATCCTTTACCAAAGACACCCACAAGTTAATCCCTAGAATTTTAGTAGACTTGGAAAAATAAACATAGTATTGCTGCCAAGAATGGAAAGGAATTGTTTCAAGTTGAGCATCAATACAGAAGAACAAAGCAAACAAAATACAATCAAGACTATATTTAATGTAAAAGACTGAATGAATGATTTTCATTATAATAGGAATATTCCAAGAATGTCTACTTTCACCAGACTTAGTCTGTGTTTTCCTAGAGGTTCCAGTGATTGCATTAAGATGAGGGAAAACTAAAAACTACAAAGACTTTCAATTGTACTTGATGTACAACATCTTACAGAGTCAATAAAATAGTTACTAAAATTAGTGAATAAGCTGGAAGTTAGAAGAATATTTTAAAAAAAATTTTAGTAATATCTGCCAATAACAACTTTGTGGGAAGTAAAATTTAAAAAATCCACATATATCAGAGCCCAAAACTACACTACGTAGGAATAATCTAAAAAAAAAAAGTCCAAAGACTGCTCTCCTGGGAGTATAAAGCATTACTAAGGGAAATTAAAAGAGATCAATATAAATGCACAGTTATATGATTTCCCTCATAGAATAGAAGGGTCAGTGTTATTATATGGCATTTTCTCCTTACTCATTATAACTTCAACCAAAACTTCTGTAGGAATTGAGAAGATAAAAAATACCCAGAATTCTTAATTCTGCTTATAAATTTTGAGTATTATATAACATTTCAGAACAGCTTAGCTAACTCAAGCAATTTTCATTTATAACAATGCTATGAAACTTATATGATCTAATTTTAGGAAACATGACTATTTGATATTAATGAAAAGATACATAGAGCAGAGAGACATGAATCAAGAATCCAGAAATCCTAAACCAGACTTGACAGCTCACACCTTTAATCCCAGCACTCAGGTAGAGGCAAGATCTCTGAGTTTAAGGTCAGCCTGGTCAACACAGTGAGTTCCAAGATGGTTGGGACTACACATAAAAATCATGTCTTGAAAAAAATTACTGAGTTAATAAACCCACAGTACATATTTGTATTGAAAAAAATTACTGAGTTAATAAACCCACAGTACATATTTGTATTTGATTTTGTACAAAGATACTAAAGCAATTCATCAGAAAAGAAACATCTTACCAAAATGATGTCCAGATATCTATGTTGTTTTAAAAAAGTTAATGAACACTATACAAAAATAATGGACTCAAAATAAATCATCTGGGATAAAGAGATATCTTAGTCAACAAAGGATTTGCCTTATGACCCTAGGACCTGAGGTCAAGCTTCATATTCCTTCTGTTCCCTTAAGATTTTCCTCTTCCACATTTCCAATACTCCTGATTTTATTTTATTTTTTTTGTCTCTTGTCCCACCAGATTCCACATTTGAGAGGCAATACACACCATATGATGTTTCTCTGGATCTGGCTTATTTCACTTAACACGATGATCTTCACTTCCATCTACTTTCCTACAAACCACATAATTTTATTCTTCTCTATTCCTGTATGTGTATGTGTATGTGTGTGTATCTACTTTTCTCCATATATCCATTGTCACATGAATGAGACTCAGGGATAGATCTCTGAAGAAGTTGGAGATACTAGAGGGAATAAACACCACAGTCAAATCTTACCCAGCTGTCTTCTAGCTTCCTCAGCCTCAATACCCTTGGAATGGTTTTCTCTGTGTTTGAATCCCAACTTAAGTATTCTTTTGATAAATTAAGGCGTGGCCCCACCACACCTGCTTGGGAGCCTGGAATTCCTTCTATAATCTGAAGTGACCTTGACTCAGTTAGGATTAAGGGTGTAGGTCACCACTCCCAGGATACTTCCTGTGCTGGGATTAAAGGTTTGAATCACCACTCTGATTTTCCTAGACTGTCTGTGGTTAGAGCTCTGGGACTTCTGGAGCTTTTACTAACCCACATAGACTGTGGGTAGATTCCCTCTGATATCTCCAAAACTTCTGAAACTTTATTAAATCCCCACAATCCACCTATCCATCCATCCATTCATCCATCCATCCATCCATCCATCCATCCATCCATCCAACCATCCATCCACCCATCTACTCTTCCATCCATTGATGAATATTTGGTTAATTCCATACCTTGACTGTTCTGAATAGTAAAACAACAAACATGGGTGCAGGTACCTTCATAGTAACCTTTATTACTGTTCTATTGCTGCTGTGAAGAGACACAATGGTCAAGGCAACTCTTATTAATGAAAGCATTTCTATTTGGGGCATTATTTACAGTTTCAAAGGGTTAGTCCTTGATCATAATGGGCTAGGAGTATCACTGGGTCTAGTGTGGGCTTTTAAAATCTTAAAGCTCACACCCAGTGACTCACCTATTCCCAACAAAACCATACCTCCTAATTCTTTTCAAATAGTTCCACTAACTGGGGACCAAACATTCAAATTTATTAGCCCCTGGGGGCATTCTCATTCAAACCATCCCATAACCCAACTTTAATTCTTTTAGGTATATATCTAGCAGTGGTATAGCTAGAATATGAAAGTTTTATTTTTCACTTTTTAAGAGAGTCCATCTGCTGCTGTCTAAAAAAAAACAAAAAACAAACAAACAAAAAAAACCATCATCAAGAAAACAAAAGAACCCTATCTACTGGGAGGAAATATTTACCAACACACTTCAGAGAACACTTACTGAATGAAAACATTCAAAATTCAATAACAAGACAGGCCCATAAAATGGGATAAAAATGTGTAAACAAAAGAAGATATTCAAATAGCCAATGAACACATTAGAAGATGTACAGCATCATTAGTTACCAGGGAAATGTGAATTGAAACCACTCTGAAAGGTGTGGTGATATATTGTATATTGAATAAAAATATTCTGAAATATCAGAAAGATGGGGAACAAACCACACCCAATTCTCACCCAGCCAACTCTTCAGGCCTCTTTTCCTGAATCCTTCAACATCAAATCTTTTTGTCTTCAGCCCACCCAGGAAGTAGCAAGGGAAGCTGAACTTCTCCCTTCTCTCTTTCCACTTAGCTATCTCACTTCCTCATTCAACTTGCCAAGAGCTCAGATGAAAGTCTTGTGCTACCACTGCCTGGTTTTTATAGACCTTAAATTGACAGAAATCCAGATGGCTCTCTGCCTCCCAAGTGATGGGATTAAAAGCATGGGTTACCACTCTCTGACCTTCCCTGACTTAGCTCTGTGTGTGGCTCTGTCCTCTGATATTCTAGACTATTTCTATTAAATATACAATATATTAGCACAGAAAGACCACGAGTCTACCATAACCATGTTAGATAACATACCAAAGACCTGAAACCCTCATGTACTCATGTGGGAAGCAAGTTAGACAGTTTGTCAGAAGGTTGAATATACACCTGCCCTTGACCTAGTAATTCTACTCCCAGGTAGAAATACAAATACTAAAAGACACATACATATTTATAGCTGCTGTATTTGACATAATAGTCAAACAAAACCAGAAAAATGGAAACAACATAAGCTCTATCCACAGGTGAATGGCCAAACAATGTGGTGCTCACTGGAATTCTACTCAGCAGGAAAAATTGGTAACCAGTTTGTGCACACAACATGTACACAGCTCAGAGTAACTATGCTTTGTTAAAACAGGCCATATAAAAAGGATGCACAATTCATGGACCTACTTCTGAAAAACTTCAAGAAATGCAAAACAATCTCTAATGATACAATACAAATCACTGTTTTCCTGGGAAGGAGATTCCAGGGATCTGTGGACTACAGAGAGGCAGAAAGTGACTTCCCAAGGTGATAAAAGCTTATTAACTGTTGTTGTGGATCAAAGGGAAAGATGGTTGGACCTTAGAGATGTGCATGTCTCATGACTCTTTTCCCTGTCCATGACATGCTAACAAGTGCTTCTTCTAAATCTATGGACAAGGTAATCCTCCAGAAAAACACAAACACATAAAATATCTTTGTGAGACTTGCTAACGAGATTCCAGGTGATGGGAGTAACAGTCACCAGTTTCTGAATGTTGTGAAGTTGAATCCCAGATACTCTTCCCAAGGGTCTTTTACAACAGTTATTTATTTAATTTGGGGCTTCTCTTTTCTTGGAACCATTTTTTGAATTGTTTGATATCATGTAAAGGTAACTTTTAAGAAATCTCATTCAGAAAGTGAATAAAGAATCAGAATTCTGACACAGACAACCTCAACTCAGGGCTTAGCCTCTAACCAAGTTTCTGCTCTGCCATCCTTTCTCTGACCTTGTCAGACTTCCACCCTGGAACCCAGGCTTGTCTCCTTGGCCTCTATTAAGATTGTTAAAGTTATGTGGGAGTTGAAGTGATAGATGTGTGGACTCCTGTTCTTGGTCATTTATTTATATCAAGCCTAGAACAATGTAGTTGCCGCAAAACATCCACCTAGATCTTTAGCCATAGTCATACAATGTACAGTGCCAGTCTCTCTGGATTGCCTACCCATACAGGGTCATATATTTGACTAAGAAGTTGTTCTTGAAGACCTTGTACATTTTATTTTTGAGGATCTCAAGGAACTGTTAATAGATTAGGGGTGTGTGATCAATATATATAAAAAAAAAATAGAGAGAAAGTCTCAGTAGCTTTGACAACAGAACATGTTGTCAGAGTTGCCTAAAGAAGTCAAGTAGTGGGCAGTTTGGTCAGGAGGATAACATAGGGAGGCCAGGGGGAGAAAAGGACAGAAAATGCCCAGGTTGATGAATCAAAGGACAGCATCACAATACATCCCCATCTTGTTCCCAAGCTCCCTATTTGTATACCAGTGAATTCTGCCTATATCTTTGATGTTTTCTACCAGATTTTCTAGAAATGTCTGCATTGGACTGCTTTTTACTCCTGCACTTGGATTTCTGGGAGCGAAAAGGGACAGTATCATTTTTGTGCTTTAGTCTGAAAAAGAAGCTAATCAAGTGACTGTTTGATCCAGCTCTTGCTAAATAACCATCTACAGAGAACAGAACAAACGATCTCGTAATCTGATAAAACTAAAGGGGAAATAATTGTTTTATCCAATGATATTTGGTATGAATTAAAAATAATTATGTTTCTTAATCAATCAAAATTTCCAAAATTTACTAAAATTACCCAAACTTACAAGATATTAAAAAAAAAATGAGGATCACTTTCTTCTTCCAATTAAAAGTATAAGAAATCAATGTCCAATTCATCTTCAAGGGAGCTTTTCTAATTTGTCCAAACTATTCTCTGGTACATCAGCATTTTCTTGGGGCCTTCTCTCTTTTGTCCCAAGAGGACAATAGATCAGGAGGTGGGATCAAGGCAGCAGGTAGAGTCACTGGGGACCAGTCAGGAAGAAAGATGGGTGTAAGATGGGGGTGAGAAGGGCACATATAAAGAATTAATAGCATAAAATAATTGTTTGCACAAGATACAGAAAGCAGAGGCATATACAACATAAACACCAATATCTTCCCTACAAGGATGGGAAAGATGGCTGCTTATAACAACAGGAACAAAATTGGGATCTGAGGAAGGACAGTGGAGCAGATAAGTGCTCCAGTGTTGATTTGGAGGCCTTAGTGTATGCATCAATGTCCCTTCCCATCAGGTTTAGAGAACCTGTGAGAAATCCTGTGAGCAAGTCCTCATGCCAGCCATTGAGGCTGGACAGAACAAATGTCACTGTAACAGAGATCATTGCCCCAGTGTGTGTGTGTGTGTGTGTGTGTGTGTGTGTGTGTGTGTGTGTGTGTGTGTGTGTGTTGCATATGTGGTTGTATGTGCACATGCACATATGTGAGCATGCATGTGAAGGCCAGAGGACAATCTTGTGTTTCATTGCTCAAAACCATCTTTATTGAGTGTAGTAGGAGGTTTCTGGCCTGGACTTCAGGCCTAGCCTCAAGGATTAGACTCGCAGACTCACAGACCCACAGAGACACACAGATGCTTACAATAGTTTTAGGCTGATCGGCCTAAGGCCCAGGCATATAACTTGCTAACTCTTTACCCTTAATCTAACCCATGACTCTTATCCTGTTCAGCCATGCAGCTTAGTACCTTTTCTCAGAGCAGCATAATTGTCCTCTGCTTCTTCTGGCTTCTCTCTGGCATTCTGCTCTGCTCTTCCTGTTCCCAGAGTTTTCCTAGTCTCATAGCCCCACCCACACTTCCTGTCTGCCTTTGGCCAATCAGTGCTTTTTATTAAACCAGTGGGTGGGACAATTATTTACAATGGAACAGTCTAATCCCCCTACAATTGAGGTCTCTAATTGACCTAGAACCTGAAGGAGGCTTGGTTGCCTGACCAGCATGTCCCAGGGATCCACCTCTCAGCCTCTTCAGCACTGAGATTGCCAGAATGCACGACTATGTCTGGCTTTTTTTTGATATGGGCTTTGGATGCAGAGTCAAGTTCTTATGCTTTCAAGGTAAGCCCTTGACTAACTGAACCATGACTCCAGCCAGAACAGAGAGAATTTTCAAGGAAAGCAGCAACCAGTAGCTCTCCATAGTCTCCAGTGTAACACATAATTTCTCCAGCTTGGCCCTAAAGGTCCTAAAAGCATGGACAACTTAGATGGTCTTCCACTGACCATTCAAAATGCACACTGGTTTACAATGACAGAAGTGGATAGCCCTGCATTCTGCAGTAGTTGTGAACATTAATCTTTAGATCTGGGCTTTGGAACATTTGAAGTGTTATGTCCTGGGTTATGACAGCATGTGGGTTGGATTTCAGTGTCCTGAAAGTGGGTATGCCTTATTTTCTTGCTCAGATGACAATGTTATTTGTAGTATCCCCTGGGATGAAGCAGTCATTTCATCAGCCCATCAATTTATCACAGTAGCTTCACTGACTGTGCTTCTGATGTCCATATATCTACAAACCTTTCATGGATTCTTGCTTAAAGAAGAACTTGCATTTATCCCCTGTGTCCTCTTGCCTGAGTTAGAGCAATTGTCCAATCCTGGCAGGTAAGTGCATGCGGATTAGAGTTCTTCACATGAAAATCTCCTTGGAGGTGGAGATGACTCCTGATAGTTCTTGTTCCCCCCTGTAGATTTCAACAGGAATCATGTTTCCTGCAAGACCCACAGCTGACCCTCAGGGAATGCACTTTTCAAGGAATTTATTTTTTAAAAAAACTATTTATTTTAGGGTGGTGAAAAAAATTAGAGCAAATTCCCAAAACTTAGAAAGAATTCCTAAGATCTTTTTTCCCACTCACACCCCGGGCAACTCTTAATGCATTTGATCCATGTATTATTAATAATATGTGATGAGTAGTCAGAATTTCTTAGATTATTAGCACTTTATATGTACATGTACTTATCCTTCACAACAAACTTTTGAATTGGGTGTTTTAATTATCCTCATTTCATGAATGTAACACCTGAGGCAGAAGAAATCAAGGTGACCTTCCCACAGTGCCCCCAGAATTCAATTGCATCATTCATCACCCTATCAGCTCTTTCAGATGAGAGAGTTATCCAGCAGAATTTGCTCTGTGAGTTTTCTTTACAAGCCATGTTAGGATTGATCTCTCCATGTCTCTCTTATCCCAAAATGATGCCAATTTCTTCTTGGTAACATCACAGTGGGAGCCAAGCCAACACTCACAGAAGATCAATTTGTGAGCCAATATAATTTATCTAAATTTATTTGGGATCAATGGGAGTACTGTTCTGTAAGTCCACAAGGAAAGTGGAATATAGATCAACCTCTCTAACTGAAAATTCCAGCCCATTGCCCACATAACTTTTAGCTGCATTGATAGGAACATACGGCTACATCTACAACCCACTGGGAGCAACTTAGCAGTGTTTTGAAATTAATACTAATGAACTTTAAAAAACACTTTTTATGGAACAAGGGTTGTAGGAGATGTATGCACATTTCTCATTCAATTCTTCCAATAGTTTGCTGACATGGGTTCAATCATAGTTCCATTTTAAAGCTGAAGAAACACACATTGAACTTCACTAGGTGGGTAGTAATTGATGCAGGACTCATGCCTTTTTAGATATAATTTGTGATAAAGTATTTAATTGAGATAGATACGTGTTTTTTGTTCAATAATGAATTTTTTCCCTTGAGCTGGGTGTGGTGCTATACTATAAGTTCCCCTGAGATGAGTGTGGTACTATACCATAAGATGTAGTAGACCAGGAAGCAAGTTAACCAAGGATTGTGTCCCACCCACAAGCTAATCCAGATAAGCTCTAAGAGGGCTTAATTCCAAGTCTGCACAATCCACTGTTTCTCTGCCTCAGCTTTTAGAGTGTTACATGGGTTTGTCTTACAGGTAAGATTATTTGCATAATGGACATAAATGTGGACATAGATGTAAATATAGTTACACTGAGAATTGTTTGCCCTCATTCTGTACAAGGTCCTATCTCAAACACTTTAGATTAATATCACATATTAAAGTTTATAAAACAACCCATTTGAGATAGATATTACATTCACAATCTAAAATTAGAGAAATGGAGAATCATCAAGGTTAAAGTAACTGGCCCGTTGATACAAAACTAAGAAGAGGCAGGGTGTAACCTTTAGCTATCTGAGCAAGCACTTCACCAAGACTCAGAAGGCTCTTTAAGCTGTCCAGTCAAGAACCACAGGCCAATGGATAATGCCACAGACAAATGTTGTTGTATTGAACCATGAAAAAAAGGAGTAGCACACACATGATCAGAGGTGACCAGATGGAGGGTTTTTTTTTTTTTTTTGGCAAGTATTGGGTCTACTGCATGGCCATATTTGCCTCCTTCTAAATGCTATGATTCAGTCTTTGTAAAGCATTCTTTCCTTTCTCCTCTGCTAAGCCCAACAGAGCTGATCCTATGCCATTGCACCTGAGCCCCCCTCCCCCTGCTTTCCCCATGCAAAATGAACTGAGGCAGCCCTGCAACGTGGGGCATTCACCATGCCGCGCTTCACTGTATCTATTACTTCTGTGCTACACAGCAGAGATTTATGACTCAACCCCTCCTTGAAATAGTATTGTTTCATTTAACACAGCAGAATGCTTGGTTTTGATTTCTAGTTCAGGTGACACTTAATGGGTTGTTTCTCTGGTTTTTGACTCAGTTAAGTAGGGTAGTAGGCTTCTGTAACAACAGAGCAAGCTGTTGTATGAATTGCTTGTCACATAGTAAGTTCTTCAGGATGGAAAGGAATACTTTTCACCATCCTAATTACTGTCCACATATCCTGGAGTCCATCAGCTCCTCAAAAACAACCTAGTCATGCCTGTCTCTTTGGAACCAACCACAGTACATCTGTCCAATGGAGGGACAAACCCTGGTACCTTTGATTCTCTTCTACTCAACCTCTTTACATGCTGTCCTGGAGTTGGGTGGAGACTTTCAAGCTTCTCTTTCCCCTGCTTGGTCTTGTTTCTCTCCCAAGGCCTCATAGTTATTTCGTTTTCTGATTCCAGCCTGTAAGGCATCCATTTCTAAGCCTTCCCATTCCCTCTGATTCATCACTCCCAGGGCTCTGTGTCCAACATGGCTTTATGGAGCGACACAAGTGGCAGTTCAGTGGTGTGTGCAAGCTTTACTTTCATTTTGAATCAATGGAAGTTTAAAAAAAAAAAAATCTTACCTTATTCCTCAAAGGCTCATAAAGCCCTTCATGGGGCTCAAGAGAATCATCTGCTATAAGATTTTAAAATTGCTTCCTAGTTACTTATCATTCATTCAGGCTTGCAGTATTCTTTAAAATTCTTATTGATTTTTGAAACAGTCCTTTAATTGATATCAAAAAGCAATTACATTTTCCAGGCTGTAAATCTGCTTCACTCCCAATATTAAATTCATCATCTCTGTAAATAATTTTTTTCTTATTATGCATACATATTAGCCAAACTATAAATAGCATCATTAGCGTACCCATGGTTGCCTTAACAATCAGTGACCCTTGAATTTGATTTAGAAAAATTGATTCCTGCTGAATTTTTCCCTTAAGTGAAATTTCCATCCCTACTGAACGCCTGGGCAAATGAAGGCTTTAGAGAGCTGTTACCTTCCATTTCCTCTTGTACTCCAATATAGTAATTTAAAGCAGAGATGTGCATACACTCACCTGTTGATGAACAGCCCTACTATAGGTCCCTGATTTAACAGCATGCATATTTGCTCCTGTCTGATTCTTCAATGTGGAGCTTTATGAAAATAGGTCTCTGTAAACACACTAAGGTTCATAGAGCTTTCATTTTGAAGTCTGATTTTGACCTGTGAGGAAGCTGACTGGAATACAAGGCCTGTGATTCCAACAGGAACATCTTTAGCTCCTGAGCGTGGTCTATAGAGGGCCATACAGCAACACAGAGACTCTCTACAACATTCCATCAGAAAGAGGAACCCAAAGTGATGTCTAGAGAATGGCAAATAGAACATAAGGCAGACGGGCATGTGGGAAAAGTCAAGAGTGATGACTTGAGGTAACTTGATAATTCACTTGCTTGATTTTCCTTTGCTTCTTTCTTCAGTTCTTTGTTTTAATATTGCTACATGTTTTCTCAGGAAATATGAAACTGGGGAAAGATAAAGGGGGAGGAAGAAGGACATGTTTAAGCTACTCAGCCAGCCTTGGTTAGACTAATTTACCAACCCTAGCACTCTAAAAAGCTATGATGTGACGAGGAGTTGTGTATTGTGTGTTAGATCTGAGAGTGATCCCAGCTCTCCTTTAATGCCTAGTATTTTGAGTATACTGGGGAGCTTTGCAGCCCATGGTCTCCTTGAAGGCAATGAGGGAACATCTCTAAGATGCCCAGCATTCAAGAAGCACATGGAGCTGCTCCTTCCATGTCTGTAAAACAAGGGTACTTATTTTTATGCTGTCTAAACATTATATGATTTAAACGATACAGGAAACTGCTTTTAGAACTATGAAGTGATGTACCTGAGCAGTTTTATTAGCTAAGCTTCGACAAGATTCTAAAGGAAGAAAGCAGATGGCTGCCCAAGGGACCAGAAACTGTAATGTTGTCTGCCCAGGAGTTTCCCTGCCTGGATGGATGGCTCCTTTCAGTGATTATGGGTATCTGAATGGTTCCCAGCTCATCTGCACTGCCCTGGCTCCACACATTAGAGGTTACAAGGACTTCTGGCTATAAAACAGCCTGTCTCCAGGAATAAGAGGAACATGATGACTCTGCTTGAGTCTTCTTTAACTCAAACAGACTTTGAGAAACACTTCTTTGCTGTTCTAAAAGGAAGATCCTTCAATCCTGGGACATAGGTTCAAAAGCAAGAGTGCTTCTGAAACACACAGGGAGTATGCTTGAAAGAGGCACCAAGAGAATTTAGACTAGAGGAATCTGCCATTGTCCTTCTCTGTCCTACCTGTGGACAGCTATGGTTTTCGAAGGAAACGAGAATGAAGTGTTTTGGAACAGAGAGCTCTCCCATGTGACAAGATGTACCAAGCTCCAGACATGGGGAATGCTGGGAGCCACACGCAGTGTCAATGACAAAGCACATCAAGCCTTGGCACGGCACAGTAGATTTGCAAACCCACGTACACGTCACCAGTCAGCAGTGGAGTCTGACACACGTAGATGTCGATGTGACCAACATCCATGACAAAATAGAAGGGTTTTCCATTACTCCGTTCTTTTCCATGTCTAGTCAGCTGATCACTCACACAGAGGCAAACACTCTACCGCTTCTAGCACCATAGATCATGTTTATCTTTTCCTAATGCCCAAGTTGAGTAATCTTGATCCAAAGTTACAAATACTAACACATCCAAAGCCTGTATTGAGTGCTGGTGTGACATATAACTGGAGAACCCTGCAGGTGACACCACACAACATGCCACAGTCAAAAACTACAGAGGCTGAGGAAGGGACTGAGCAGGTGAAGGCCTTACTGCCAAGTCTGAAGAGCTGAAATGGAGCTCCAGAACCCACATGGTGGGCGGAGAGAACCAACAGCAAAAATGTGTCTTCTGACATCCACAGATGTAGAACAACTGTGCTGTGCCTACACACACACACACACACACACACACACACACACACACACACACAGAGAGAGAGAGAGAGAGAGAGAGACAGAGAGAGACAGAGACAGAGAGAGAGAGACAGAGACAGAGAGAGAGAGACAGAGAGAGAGAGATAAATAGATGATAGCTATCTGATAGAAGATAGATTGTAAAACTGATTTAATTATTCTAAGAGTTCCTTCGAGCTCTTTATATAAAATGTAAATGAGAGATAAATAACTTTTGTGTTGAGATTTTGGTCCCATCCCCAACATACTTCAAATTCCAAAATATTTTTTTAAAGTATAAACTTTTCTAGCCTTTAGCAGCTCAGAGGAGTGACACTCAGAGTGTATTTAAGATGAGACTGCACTGAGTAGTTTTCTCTGGCTTCTCTTCCTCGGTGCGTGCGAGACACATCAGTGCTTCTGTGTTAGTTGCCCACCTCTTTTGATCTCTGAGTAGTAGCCCACTGTTTGAGTGTACCATAGCTTATCTGTTATTTTCTATTCATAACAAAGGCTCTGACAAAGCAGCACCAAAAAGGAAACTGCTTCCATCTGAGAAGAATATTTATGGAAAAGCTGAAGCTAACAAGTGGCCCTTTGAGTGTTTCTGGTTCCTTTGGCCTTTGTCCTACTTACTACAGGTCATTCCAGTGACTGAGAGGGGCAGAAGCAAGTTTCACGGGGGGCAGGCTAGTGTCATTGTCACTACGGTAAAGACATAAAACAACCCTACAATCTGTATGATTACAACCATTGAATCTTCTTCATGCTGTAGGTACTGGTGGTGGCCATGTACCCCACCAGTGTGTTCTCATTCTAGGACCCAGAAAAACATAGGACGGCCCTTATAACAGCCTCTTAGAGCCAGTACACTGAAATGTTGATAAAATGTTGGATAAAGTTAGTCACTCAGTCAAGTCTATTGTCCATTGAGGTGGTAGCGTATCCTCCTCCTCTACCAGGGGGTTTGGCATGGATAGAGAGAGGAGATATATATTAATTGATGAATAGTAATATACTCATATAAGAAGGGACCATGAGTGCCAAAGCCCCTCATTCTCTCAGCATCCCATAGAGATGGATTCAGGCACCAGCTCTAACTACATGAGGGGTTGATTCTTGATGAGGTAGAGCCTAAGCTTCTGTCAAGTATGCACTGGTGAACAGCCTAACCTGTACGTAACTCTTGTGTACTAGCGCTAACTATCAAGAACTGCCTGAGAAGGCCCATATGTAGCATCACTATGCAATAGGAGCTTTGGTCCCAGCAGAAGGCAAAGGCCTATGGGAACCCCTGCTGTGATCCAGAAAACATGAACTTCCACAGCCATTCTATTGAATAAGGCCCACACTGGCTCTCTTCTTTATATGGGCATGTAATCCAGAGAGTGCTGGCCTTCCTTGCATAGTCCCTAGACACACAGATTGCTGTGGAGAAGCTCTTCCATCAGTCTTCCCCAGTTTTAGTTCCTTCAGTTCCAGGGAGATGAGACAGGCTCTGAGTTGTTCCTGTAATTTCCTCATCACTTGGGCTAAACAGGGAGGAAAATGCGTCTCTGCCCAAGCCACAGCCCTCTGACATAATCTGCTCTGATTTCCCTCTGAAGATCCTGCAGCCTCAACCCTCCATATGTTAGAGATGGAGCCTGGGTCACTCAACATTCCCACCTTGCTTTGGAATATGGAACTACTTGACCCAAACCATGTTATAAACATCTTCCTTCCAAAAGTTGTTACAGCTTCAGAAAAACTAGGTAACAAGGGGGACCCTAGGAGGGATGCATGAATCACCCTGGGAACAGAAAAAAGATGAGATTTCATGAGTAATCTGGGAGTGGGGGTAACAGGGAGGGCATTGGTGATGAGAATAAGATGAGAGGGTTGAGCTGGGGGCAGGATAAAGCAGGAGAGCAATGAAACATATATCTTGATAGAGGGAGACATCATGGGGTCAGGGGAACCTGGTGCTAGGGAAGTTCCCAGGAATCCACAAGGATGACCCCAGTTTAGACTACTGTCAGTAGTGGAGAGGGTGCCTGAACTAGCCTACCCCTGTAATCAGATTGGTGAATACACTAGCCTTCATCTAGCAACTGATGGAAACAGCCAAGCAGCAGCCTGAGCTCTGAGAGTCCAGTCAAAGAAACAACTGAACCGAGTTTGTGGGAACTCACTCTAGACCCACAGCTGTGGAGCATGCATGATCAAACTAGGCCCTCTGCATATGGGAGACAGTTGTGTAGCTTGATTTGTTTGAGAGCCCCCTGACAGTGGGACCAGATCCTATCCCTGGTATAAGAACTGGCTTTTTGGAGCCCATTCCCTGTGGTGGAATGCCTTTCTCAGTTTCGATGCTGGTGGGAAGGGCTTGGTCCTGCCACAACTTAATGTACCAGGCTTTGTTGTGTGGTGATATATTTTATATTAATAAAATCAGCCTGAAAAATCAGAGAGAGGAAATAGACCACAGTCAATTCTCACCCAGTCAGCTTCTCAGGCTGAACAAGGTAAAAGCTATCTTCTACAGTCCTCCATGTGACTGGTTGCTCCTACAGAATATCTGACTGTCTGCCTACACCTGCCTTAAATATCTTTTTGCCCGATTGTTTTACTTCCGGGTTCAAGTCTGCACTATAATCCTAGAGTTAGGATTAAAGGAGTGAACCACTACTGTTTTGCTTTTAGGCTTTGAACTCACAGAAATCCAGAGAGATCTCTGTCTCCTGAGTGATGAGATTAAAGGCATGAGTTACCACTTTGTCATCCCTGTGCTGGGATTAAAGGAATGAGTTACCACTCTCTGACCCTCATAGCTTGACTGTGGGTGATTCTGTTCTCTGATATTATGGGCTGAGTTTATTAAATATAAAATATATCACCACATTGTTTACTCCCCATGGAAGGCCTTACCCTTTTGGAAGCATGGATGAAAGGTGGGTTGGAGGGAAGCTGGGAGGGAGGACAGGAAGAGGATTGGGAGGGGGAAACTGTAGCTAGCTTGTAAAATAAATAATTTTTTTTAAAAAGATTCTTGCATTAAGCCTTAATAGACATGGAAGATGATATAAATGTTCCTTGATGGGTGCCTAAGGGATCCAACCCAGTCTCTCCAGTGAGACAATATGTTAGCAAAGACCTGAAGAAAAGAAGAAGTATGTTATAGGCCCGGGGAAGAGCTAGCCCAAAGCCTCTGAATCACCCATCAGTCCAACATATTCTAGAAATGGGGAGGAGCTCTGTATGAGTGGAGGGAGGTAGGTGAAAGGTGGAGAAAGAGGAACCAGAAGATGGAGCGAAGCCTCATGAGCCCTCACAGGCCATGGTGAGGAGGCTGCAGGAAGACTTAAAAGATTCTTCAATGGAGAAGGACTCACACCTTCATGTACTATTTTTATTCATTTACTTACATGTGTGCACGTGTGTATGGTGAATGTGTATGTGCATGTTCATATGGGTGTGTATATTGTGCATGCAGGTGTCTGTATGTACATGTATACACATGCATGTAGAAGCCAGCGTTGACATAGAGTGTCTTCCTGAATCACTTTTCAGGCTTTGTTTTCTGAGACAGTATCTGTCATTGAACCTTGAACCCACTAACTGACCTAACTGGCTGGCCAGTAAGCTCTGAGAATCTGTCTGTTTCTAACTTCTGCCTACCCTTGTCGTAGAGTTATACTTTTACCTGTGTGCTGGGGACCCTAACTCAGGTCCTCATGCTTGCAAAGCAGGATCTTTACAGCTGAGCCATCTGCATATCCCTAATTTACTTTTTAAAACTCATTTTAAGACTGTAGATATAGCCCAGTAAAAAAATACTTGCCTTATATAAAAGGTCCTGGGCTTAGTCCCCAGCATTGATTTAACAATTAAAAAAAAAAAATCCTATAGATATTGGGTGGAGATGCCTATACTAGGGTGAGCAGGGACAAAGGAGACATTTGCTGTGGTCAGAGAGAAATCATGGAAGGGAAGGACTGTTGGACTTCCTTCTTGTCCTACAAGGAGAATGAGTCTGAATCTCATTTGCCTTTAGATATAGTTACTGATTGTGAGTGAATGCATTCATACCCCCCCTCTGTGTGTGTGTGTGGGGGGGTTATGAATCAAATCCATAGGCATGCTTCATTTGGGGTAAAAGTGGTCAGGGGCAACATGTGCTCTCCCTCTGCACATGTGCTGTAAGCAAGACACTGAAGAGTCACAAGACACAGGTGACCCAAGTCTCCATAGAAAAAAGCTTCTTGCCAAACAGAAAACCTGAACACACTCTAGTCTGAGGGGAAATCAGTATTTATTGTGTGAAACCACCAAAATCAAGTGGTTTGTTTGTTGCAGCAGCCAGTACTCAAAAGCCTAGCTAAGGATGTTGCAAACACAGGGGAGAAAAAACCACATTTTGAGTACCCAACATTTTAAGAATAAAGGCTCCAAAGGCAGTGCTATGCAATGTGCACTTTGGCTCTGATTTTCTCAAGCCTCCTAGAAAGATAATGCTGTTCAATTTTACAGTTGTCAAAACAGGGCTCATAAAAGCCACCCTGATAACAAATTAACAGAACCAAGATTAGAGTTACAGGACTGTCTATCTTGTGCTACTCTGCTGCTGGTATGTTAGGGAAGCATTACTCTTTGGAGAAAATGAGATATGGAGAGTAAAGACCACCAGATACTTTGGTTCTCACTGTGGAAGCAGAAACAAGGCATCGAAGAAGAGACCTTTGCATCTGAGAAGCCCTGGATGATGCTCATGGATGTCTAGTGGGGTCTCTGCTATGATCCAAGTGTGGATCATTTATACCTGTCCCATAGATTGTGATCCATGCAGGTTAAGGAATGGGGCTTGATCAACTCCATGCCCCCAGTCATGAGGCATGTCAAGGCAGAGCTCCATAAACCCCACCCAGCATGTGCTTGTGGAATGGTGGTGATATCAGGCACGGGAAGAAAGTATGCTCAGGAAAAGCGTGCCCAGTGATGGTGGAATCCACTGAAATGATTCCAAAAGTGGTAATGGTTACAGAATACTGAGATCCTTGGTGCATGACTTCTCAATGTACTATGAACACACCACAGCTGAGGCCTCCTTCACAGTGTCCAGGTGTGGTGGGTCCCAGGTCTGTGGCCTCCTCTCCGTTATGGGAGAACCACATAGCGGGAGCTGGGCAGAAGAACTCATCCTGACAATGATGTTCTTGCCCTCATCACAGTTCTCTCTGAACGATACTCATTTCTGCCCTAAGCATCTGTAGAATCGGCCTCTTCTCTGCCATGACTCACCTTGCAGACGTCCTTACCGAAGAGAAGCCTGAGTGCATCTGCCCATGCCAAGCTAAGTGACAGCCAAGGCAAGCTCTCAGGAGGGCTTCAGGGATTTATGGCCAGGTCTCCCTCTTTGCATTTATATTGCATGGCTCCTGAAGGAGAAACTCTTTGCTTTGAGACATGAACACTGCTGGGGGAGGACAATGGAGGAGAAGCGTCTGCAAGAGGCAGCGAGACAGGAACAGATGCGGATGGAGAGAGAGACATTCCCGCCAGAAGGTAACTACCTCTGATGTCAGTCGCATCTGAAGAGAAGTTTTAAATATACTCATGAGATTCAGTTCTTTTTCTTCCTGCCCTCCTGCCCTCAGCTGGGACAACAGTGTCACCAGAAAAAAAAAAAAAAAAAAAAAAACAAAAAAAACAAAAAAACTACAGCTTCATTCAGGACACAGAACCCAGTTCAGCTCAGTATTCAAGAACATCTCACTAAGAAATCACAGTAGCTGGTTATAAGCCTTTGAGCTGTTTGTTACCACAACAGGAGTTAACTCATACAACTACTCATGCGTGGAAGAGATTTCCCAAATACTGCCTGAGACTAAACATATGTGTGTGCACATGGCTTGGGCAGGGGAGGAGGAGGAAGGGCTTGTAGCCAGGTAGATTTCATTTTCCTCACAGACAAGTGCAGAGGCTGTGAGGGGGAATGTGAACAAGCTATTCCAGTCTCACAGAATTCCAAACCAGGCTTCAGCTTTCTAAACCTTTCAGGTCTAACAGCATCCTAGCCACACAAAGCCCATTCTGTTCTTTAGACAACATGTTCCCCAGAGGACTCAGCTGAGGAGTGACTGTCCACCCTAATCTAGAGGCCTGAATCCTTTGCAAAGAAGGGTGCATTCTTAGCAGGCAGTGAGTCCCCAGCACCCACAGTCTTAAAACAATGAAAAGCTTCAGGAAAGACTCTGTCAATCAAAAGCTACCATGTCAGTCTCACCTCTGCTCCTCATTAGCTATGACCAGGAGGCAAGTCATTTAACCTTTTATCAGAAATTGCAATAAGAATATTTGAACTCTCCTCCTTCCAAGATCCTGTACAAACCAAATGAAGTAATTAATAGGTGTGAACATGCACCGCCTGTGGCAAAGTGCTGTGAAAATGGAAGCAACCTTGTGCATCATGGGCTTTGAGAACACTGAGAAGCAATCACAGATTGCTCTTCCTCCAAGGTCAGTGTCCTAATGGGATTCATGTTTCTGGTGTTTATGGCCAAACAGTCAGGAGTACCGGGATGGTCCTCAGCATTACTCTAGCCAACCAGAGAGTGAAAGTCAATAGGATGAATACCATGTCAAAGAGATTATTTGGCAGGCTAAAAAAAAAAAAAAAAAAACCAAACTGGCAAAAAGCCATCCTGAATAATAGGTCTCAAGATGCCAGACCAGCTCAGCAGGCTACAGAATCAAAACAATAGTTAAACTTGGAAGATTGAAAGAAATTCATTTGGTTCCCTCATTAGCTATTTCAGTCCTTTTTGGGTTTCAGTGTGTGAGTGATGGGAGAGTTCCTCTTCCTGCTGGGAACAGACACAAGCATCATGAGGCCTCAGCCCAAATGGGACTAAAGTTCCCATAGTGTGAAGAACCTGTTCAAGCTGATCACTCAAATCATTTTGTTTTAAGGGGAATATCGTCCCTACTGTGGGCCACAGTGTAGAAGTTGATTTTCATGTATGTCTAAGAGTGTGAGAGACAACGCATAAGCATAAGCATCCCCCCCTCCCTGTGTGTCAGGAGAGAGAGGGGGGAGGGAGAGGGAGAGAGAGACTGTGAATGAGCGTGAGTAGAGGTGGGAAAGTGAGTGTCTTTGCATCTGTAGGAAGGAGCTTGGACGATTAGTGGATGGGAAATGTGGAAGAGACGAGCATAGTATGGAAGGTTACATC
The DNA here is from genome assembly GCA_033318265.1 of Phyllotis vaccarum. Classification (NCBI taxonomy): domain Eukaryota; kingdom Metazoa; phylum Chordata; class Mammalia; order Rodentia; family Cricetidae; genus Phyllotis; species Phyllotis vaccarum. Next base: position 108,242,663 of record JARWLC010000004.1, read on the forward strand.
CTTAACAGAGGGGCCACATCTTCCTCTGTGGTCGCAGGGTAGAGGCCTTTATGCCTCTTTTCTCTCAAGGTACTTTGCCTGGCACAATGACCTCTCCCATGCAATTACAACACAGTGACACCTCACTCTACCCTCTGCTTTCCTCTTCTTCCTCTTTTGCTTTACTTTGCTGAAATGTCGCGCACTGCATGGGTTAGTTCTGTCTACTCCTTGCCTGCTAGTAAACAGACAGCTCATGGGGAAAGAGTCAAATCACTCAGGCACCACCAAATTCAGTCCCAGACAATCCGCACCCAGGCGTCTTTGTGGAAAACGTGAAAGCATGACATATTTTCAAATGATTCTTTCTGAACTTACAAGTCTAAAATGGAAATGTTGGCAGGTCGCAGAAAATTAGTAACTTGGATATAGGGAAGCCACTGTGTAGTTCTCTTCACACATGCTCTGGCATAGCTTGGCTTTATTTTAAATGTTGGAAAGGCCAGGAGAGTCTGGCTTCTTTAAGAAGAGACTCCCCAAAAGAAGGCTACACAGTCAGGCGCAGTGCAGATTCTGATGCCCAGTCTTTAGTGTGTCTGAGTGTCTATTCATCAGCAAAGGCAGGGCAGGAGAGTGGAGGGTACGGGCAGGGGACAGAGAGCTGAAACTTCCTGTCAGTGACTCAGTCCTCAGGTAACCACAACCTGATTGGAAGGGGAACCAGACTGTGAACCACAGGAGCATCCATTTTCTTTGTGCTCTGACCACAAAAGGAAAAGAAACCATAGTCAATTGTCTCTTAAAGGGACTTGGAAAGAGACAGCAAAGGCAGAGGTCCTATGCAAAAGCTACCAGGAGGGACGAGTATGTGTGTACATGGCCCAGAGGGGCAGGCTCAGGACAGGCAGGAACTCAAAGAGAGTTAAAAGGGGTCACGGAGAATAAGAACAGAACTGAGGTTAACAGCAATTAATGAGAGATTGCATTCAAAGGCGCCAAGCAGTGTCCCGCTGTTCCATTTCCTTCTAGACCCCCTCGAATCCTGAAACTCAGTCACCTCCTATGGGGTGACATTAATTAATGTATACCGTTGTGCTTTTAAAAAATTCCCTTTTTGTGGAAGAATAGTAACTGACTGGATTGTGAACACTGCCACTGAACTATCAGCTATTTGTACCTGGAGAGGGACATCATAGCCCCAGGGTTGTCCCAGGTTGAGCCCACCCTGGGTAATCTTGACAGTAGCCAATTCAGTCATTCTGGGATTTCCTGGTAGGAGAAAGATGTGGCAGAAATAACAAAAATAGCAAAACTCATAGGGTATTCTTCTAACTATACACATCACTGTGCACATGGGGGTGGGGGTAGGAAGTAGAGGGGTTGGGGGTGGGAGGATGGGGGTGGGAGTATAACATGTTTAAATAAGAGTAAGTGAAAGCTGTATTGCTATAGAAACAACTTTGAGATTAAAGGGAAATGCACAAATAATGTTAGTACACGTAAACCACCTATCCTTGTATTCTGATAGACTTAAACCCATAGTCTTCGTAAGTGAGATACAAATGAGGCAGTTAGAGAAGCTTCCAGAACCCTTCCCTGTACAGATCTCAGGCTTCCTGTCTTAAACATACCATACACATAAATCTCTGGAATCCTTCTTTCTCCACCAGCCTCAAGAATGCTTTTACAAGCTCCCAAGCAGGAGGAGATCCTGATGTATCATTTTGCAAGCATCCTCTTTATTGTACAGTCTCTCTAACTCACAGGATACCTCTGCTTCTAGTTTAGAATATTCCTCACCCCCAAACCACAGGAAAAATGGGGTTTCTAACCCCACTGATAAAGCTACCTGGGTATGACACCTTTAAAAATTTTATTTTCAGTAGTTTGGAGAAAGTGCCCTGAACACCATCCCAGATCACTCCCATCCAGTCACTGATTAAACATTTTAGTTTGCCCAGATTCTAATTTAGAACAAAGATTGCTCAATAAATGTTTTAGTTTGGATGAGTGAGTGGATGGATGCATAGATGGATAAATGGATGATTGAATTAGTGGATACACGGACAGGACATGACACAACCTTCTTCCCCAAACATACAGATGTGATCTGCTTCTCACGTTGACAGGGTCCTATATAACCAAGATCATATGCCCTTCTGCTCCTCCTAGAATGTCCACATCTGTAGGATCAGCAGCCCAAAGCTTAATAGGGTCTGATCAGAGCAGAAGGTGGTCCTTTTAGAAAACTTCTAGCAGCTCACAGTGCGCACTGCTGGCTCACAGAGCTGAAGTGAGCTGGGGGAGTTCCACCTGCCTGATTACTAGTTCCCTGGTTCTCGGAGCCAGTTGCCCTGTCTTGGTTCCTACCACTGACTGCGATGACATTTTTTAGGCTTATCCATCGCCTCTCACTCCATATGCCTTTTTAGTTCCCTTGGCCAAGAAGCATTCTCTGTGAATGACTGAGAAACTCTTTTAAACCTAAGAGTAAATGTCTTACAGGGCTCGGTGCATTACTTCTTTCTCTCCAGAACTTCCACCTCTTAAAGGGGACGCCATCTTAAGTTAAAAAAAAAAAAAAAAAAGACTATTACGTGCATCACTTTTCCCAGCTGGGCTTGGAGGTCAGATGTCAATACAACGTCTGTCCAAGTCAGATGTCAACAGGGCTTTTTCCTCCTATGGGTGACTATATTCCCACCATCCCCATTCCTAGGCAGACTTAGCCCCTGAATCAGGTGGCTTTCTGGTTAACATGGATGAACATACAACACTGTGATCCTCTGATCCCCATGACCTCTATTCTGCATTGGCCACTTATCCCCAAGGCCAACACAGTTTTGTCATTGCGAGTTGTTTCATGTGAGAGTCACACTCTTTCTTCAGGAGGGTTGGTCAGCTCCCCCAAAATGGATTTCAACTCTCAACGGGACCATTAATACAGTGAATCCTGACGGCTCCCGGTCAGCGCACCAGTTACTTCCTCTCTTTATTCTCCGTATCAAGCCTATGCCACATGGTAAATCATTTAACTATGCTTTAATTAAAACTCAAGCTTCTAGCTACCCCCCCTCCCCCCCACACACACACCCTTTATCTTGCTCTGGGCTGGACACAGTTGCTTGGTTTTACTGGGAATGTCCCACTAGAGGGCAGATCAGTTCATCAAGAATTCATGATGGCTGTCCTCAGACCAACTCCTCCACTGCCCATCAAATATGTCACTTTCTCTTTTGTCAACTTGGCACTGCACTCCCTTTTTAGCTTCCTGCCTCAGACCTCTGACTGCCTCCACCCCCTCTCCTGTCTTTCGGCTTACAGCCCTGTCTCCTTCTTCACAGGGAACACTGGGTCCCTTACATAGAGCGATCTTAACCTCCCACTACCAAGCACAGCAGCCCACCCACCTCCCTCCTGTTCTCTGGCCTTTTCGCCCTCCCACCAATCAAATCTGCCTTGTCCAGCTGCCTCAAAATCCATCTTCTATTACCTCAGAAAGCATACATGAAAACCTACCCCCTTCCTTCCCCGCCCCCTCCTAACTGGAATTCTCCCATTTAAACATCCTTGAGAGTTTCCTCTTAGAAATTAACTCTTTCCCACCTTGAATATGCCAGCCACCATCCTTAGCTAAATAAACTTCCTGAGATAAATGGCTGTTCTGACCTACGCTTATCCAGCTGGCTTGGCAGCCCATCAGGTTCCTGAAACAGTCATTGCTTTCATACCAGGTCCCTCCCTATCCCAGGTCCAAGGGAAAAGTTTAAGTCCCCAGGTACTGTCTCTGTATCTATTAGAACCCACTTCCTGCTCATAGCTTTCTTAGAAACATCATCCCTGTGGCCTTTATAAGATTTTTCCTGTTACCCGCTACTCAGTATTGGATATTCTCTATCCTTGGTCTTGGACCATACTGCCTCATACTCTATACTCTTTGCCTGTGAACCAGGAGCCTCAAGGATCCACATTCTAGTTGACCAGGAGGGACTCTGAAATTTACCTTCAACCTGGAACTCCGGCTCTTCTACACTCTGTTCAGTTAGGCTGTCATATCTGACCCTGTATCATCTGGTCAGAAGTACCACATCCATCATCTGTGCATTCTCACCCAGCTGTGTTGGGATCAGAGTGTTTCTCCTGCAGAGCAAAGTATGGCTGACTGTGGTTCCCAGGAGACTGCTTAAAACCCAGGGTTTGGGATTCTCTTGGTATGTGATAATAAAAGGTTATGCTTTTTAGTGAAATTGTTATTTTAGCAAAGCTTTAAGCTTATCTGTACAGAAAAGTTAATGTCTAAGAATTATATTAATTATGCATGTTATTAAGCAGCAGGCATAGCGTAATGCCCACCACACTGGCTGTATTCCTAATTGCAACTTCATGATTTACTGTTCTTTTATTTGACCTTGACTCTATTGAATTTTTCTCTGAATTGACCCTAAAATATTTCTACTATTTTCAAGTTTTTAATGGTCCAAAATCAACTTCTCTATACAAGATCATCATTGTGCTGTTCCGTGGGATCTTCCTCTGGCAGCCATGGAGCCCTCTATAAAGAGCTTCACAGGCCTCCCTCCCATAGGACCAAAGACTTGCCTATTTCTTTGTAGGACCCAACAGGATGCTTTACACTGAGGATCCTTTCTCCCTCAGTTATTCACCCTGTTTGTTAGTCACTGTTTATCTCAGAATAGAAATATCCTCAAGTCTCCCCAGCCCCAGACAAACCATTTTATTACATCTTTCTCTTTTTAATTTACTAACAAGCTTCTCTAGTGACATCTACACCCATCTCACTTCCGATGCTCCCTTGCCTTGTGTCTCCTCGGCTCCTGAGTCTTTTGTTTCTTACAAGGCCAACTTCCTGCTCATCTCACAGGTCCTCCTGCCCCACTTCCTTTGAGGGGGGCTTCTCTTCCTCTTTCTAGGAGGGTCTGGTTCACATCTTATTTAATTCTTCCACCCTATCTTTCACATTCTACTCTTATTAAGTGGATCTATGGTGCATCTGTATTTTTTTCTATAGTGTCAAATGTTCAACAAATATTTCATTTCTTCATTTTATGTTAAATACCTTGATTTCAACTCTGAACTCTCAGCATGCTTAGTTGGGGATTCCCAGCCTCAATCATTTCTCATCCCCTTCTTCCTAAAAGATAAGTCACCATCCTGTGGTATGGGCAAAGCTCTGCTGGAAATAGGAAATCAATGTGGTCTGGACTGTCATGGAGAATCCCAGTACTTTCTTAGGTCCTGTGTTCCCCTTTCTACCCATCTCCAGAGAGGGAAGCTTTAACCAAGCTGACAGTCTAACCTTTGGAAGCCACACACCCGGGTCCTTCTATTGCTTGGGCCATTGATGCAGGAAGGAGACACAATTGCTGATACATTCCAGGGCCACAGACTGTTCCTGGGAGTGAGCTCTCCTCAGCCACTGAGAAATCCTTTTTTTTTTTTTTTTTTTTTTTTTTTTTTTTTTTTTTTTGTCTATGTCTGCAATCTAGACTAGGAAAAGAAAATACAGAGGGGAAAGAATGATCAGGCTCTCAGTGAGTGTACCTTGACATCCTGAACTCATGAGACTGTTCACTGGCAGCTGGGGGAGGGGACATGTAATTTTTCATTTCTCGTCCACACAGGAGACATAACCAATATATTCATGACGGTGCAGTGGGAAGATGAGATTATCTTATATTTTCTTTGCTTGCTACTGCACTTTGAAAGTCTCAAAATGAATAACACAATTTAAAATCTCCAATAAAAATTTATCTTCCAAATAGGCATTTTCCAATTTATGTCCTTACACAATCTTCTTTATGATTCACCTGTTCTTACAGTCTTCTCTTCCCCCAAAGTACAGGTGACTCAAAGTGACCTTCTTACATGCAGATCATTTCTTATGTGTCAGAATGTCATATCCAGGCATCTTGAATACCTTCATTTGCATATCTGACAAGCACCCTGATCTCATCTGGCTAATGTTGACACAGGGACCCTTATACACACCCCTCCAATCCATCACAAGCCCCGTCAGTTTGACCTCAACATCTGTCAAAGCGATCTCCTTCACTCACCCCACCTCTTCCTCTATCCATAATCCAAGTACCCCACCCCTCACCCGGAAAACAACAGCCTGGTTCATTTCCTTACAGTTCCCCAATCTATGTTTTGCACAGCAGTCTAAATAAGGCCTTTAAGCCCCCACTCACTTGATCCAAGGCCTTCCATAGCATCCCTCTAGACTTCATAGCTCAGCCTACAGGTACTGGCACAGTCTGGATATTGTTTCTGCTTCATTTGTCCTGATCACACCCATACTTCAGCTACCCTCATTTCTTTATGCCCCATGCCAATAATACAAACTCTTTCTCAGTGCCATGACCACTCCTCCACCCTATCTATCCTCTAAAAAAACCTAATCCCCACTGTCTAAAATCTCTTTTCAGCTTGCAGTGATAGTTCCGTTTACCAGACAATGGTGAGCTTTTGTTAACACCTTCAAAGAGTCTCTTTTGATCTTGGAACAAGACTCCAAGGGCTGCACATACTCATAGATGCTGCAGGATCTAGTCTGTGCAGAACCTGCAGGGCCCACAGCTCTTGCCTGCTTCAAGGCCTTGGCTTATTGTTGTCCCTCTGCATGAAGTGTCTGTTCCTTGTCACCTGGATCTCATCACGGGTTTTAGCAGATTTCAACTGTGATGTTCTCAGAGGACCACTGTCCTGAGTTACTACTTATTTTATCTTCCAGGGTCTGATTATAACATGTGATGCTGTGATTGTTTTCATGATCCTTTTGTCAGTCTGCCTTCTCCATCCTGGGCCTACTTTCCCAGTAGACTAGTTCACTCTTGGGTGGACAATCGATGCTCAGTGTGTGTTTGAATGAACAAATGAATGACACGTCTTCCCCTCTTCCTCCCTGACCCAATCCCACCTTCCTCTGTGAGTCAGTCATTGGCACTGAAAATAATCACATTCTTTAGGCTCTAAAGTCCTAACGTGAACTTTGACCTCATTTCTCCTCACTTCTTTTCTAACTTTAAATACATATGACACACAACCTCTCTTCCCACCACCAGACCTGGCAACATTTTATTCAGATTATTAGAATTTTGTCCCTGTTTCATACCCTCTGATTCTAGTCTCTTCTCCCAGATTCACACCCTTGTTCCCTGAAGTCCAGACAGACCTCTTCCTCCAAATGCTCTTTTACATGAAGAAAACCAAAATGGATACAATCTGGCCATTAGAAAGCAACAGATTATATTCAAGCATATTGACATGAGTGAGTCTTGACAACACATTGTTTAGTTGCAAGAGTAAGAAATGAAATGAGATTATATAATGCAATACCATTTACATATATTAAAACACATCCAGCAAAACTGTAAACGTTTTGTGAAAATGTAGGCAAGCAAAATGACAAACATCAAGTACAATAATAATGCAGTTGCCTGTGGGGAAGAGGCGACAAGAAAGTGAAAGAGGAACAGGAAATAAATAAATAAAGGAAGAGAAGGGTCTAGATGATGATAAATGGGCCATGAACTGAGAAGGGAACAGATTTCATTTACAACAGCAAGATCCACAAAGAACTAAGAAACAATAAAACAAGTCTCATCTCTAACAAGTATGATTCAATTCATTCTTACATTTGTTTTCATAGTGCTTAAAACATTTCCTTGCATATCATTTTGATGTCAATAGATGCGCATAAAGTTTATTTGTGTGAGCCAGGCACGCTGTGTGACATTTCTCAGCACTGAGTCAACAAAACAATTCGTGTCCTCAACTTACACAGCCAGGAACAAACTCCAGGTACTGGCTTCTCTACGGAACCATTTCTTCCAAATTGTTGCTTCTATTCAAGCAGAGCAATGCTCTTAACCACTTGAGCTCACAGCACAATGATTCCTTTTTAAAAATCTGATAAGCAACCCTGAGCCATTTCTACAGACATAAAATACATTAAAACCACATTCTAATATCAGGTATAGTGAGCTATATCATATAAGTAGTCTTTCAAAGAAAGTAGGCATTATATTATATTTTGAGGACCCTCCACATCTACATATCTCAACTCCACTCGCCAGATTATAAAATCCAAATGAAAATGTGTCTCAGGTGCCCCTTGGAGATCAGCACCGCTGTCGGGCTGTGCATTCCAAAAAAAGATAAAATAATGTGCTTCTGGTCTGGTGTTGTGGGAATTCATTCCTTTCAGCCAATGGCTGTGAAGGACAAACCCTACAGCCTGGCTTTGTCTGTCCACTTGACTCCTTAAGAGATGATGGAGATTCAGAGGGTGCTCTTTTGGGTGGTCAAGACTGGGTCAAGCTGCATGAAGCAGTTTGTGGTTGGGGTTGGTCCTCCCCTCTCCCCCCCCCCCCCCCAGAAGGGTTGTGCCTCTTAGTAAACTGATACATTCGTATACCTCTGTTGGCTCTCACCTCAGTCTGGTATGCCCTACCTCCTTCCATCTCACACAGACAGGCATGAATCGTGGGCTCTAATTCCATCCAAGTCTGTAAGAATGGAGAACTCTGGCTTGCCTTGACATGAACATGAAATGTTCTCATAAACTTTTATGTAAAATCTGCAGGTAAAATCGATCCTGGTAGGGAACCCAAACTCTCACAGCCCTTGACTCTGGCTAATGAAAGTGTTAATGGTTCCAGTAGACACTGTAAAATAAATACTCATAAAAGTTTGCACAGCACGCCATTATATGGCCCAATAAAATCCGCAAGGCAATTACTGAGTTATGAGCTCCCTGCCCACCTCCCCAGATGCCAAGTTTAACACAAGTGGAGGTGACAGAGCCCAGGAAGTAGAAAGGGCACTATTAAGAGCAGCAACTGACACTTATTAAGGGGAAAGGGGGCTCTGCCCCACCCTCAGTTTCCTTGTCTGTGAAGTGGGTGTTTGGTCTTCAGACCTCTGCTAGCCCTTACTTCTTTGTGCTTTATACCAGAGGAGATTGTTGGTGTGCCAGGGACAAGCACTGACTTGATTTTTCTCATTTCTCAGGTCCCTGGTGACCTTTAGCATATCACCCCAACCAATGTCATTCTAGCCATACCCATGGCTTATATTTATTCCACATTCATACCAGAATATACACCATGATAAACACCCTGTTCTTGAGATCTCGTTCAATTCTAATTCTATGCCAATGAATTGCTCACTGCCATTGTCTATAATGTAATGATGAAGAAAGAAATTGCAGAGCCAGGGATTAACCAATATAGCATTGTGGTTTATAACGGGGAGGGTGCTCTGTACTGGGCACAATATGGCTCTCTGCATGTGTCTGTACTGGGCATTATCAACAGTGCACCGTGAAATAAAGAATAAATAATCCACAGCTTTGCAACCATAGAACACGAGTTAAATGGAGGCACAAAGGAGCCATGACTGCATTCAGCATCTCTGTCTCCAACAGTCCTTTATTCCTGAGGTGTAGAACTCTCTTACATTGGCTTGATGTTATACAGTTTATAAAATGCTTGGATAGATTATTGCAAACAATTATTAAAATGGTATTAGGGCAAATGGGCCAGCTTTTTAGTAAAATGAAGTCAGCTTTGTTTCTTATGGTGTTTCCTCTTGAGTAAATGCAGGTTTTATTTTTGTAAGAATGCCAAGAACTGACAGTATGTCCAGCTCAGTGCACCCATCAAGAGGCACCTGGAGTTGATTTATTCCATTACTCAGGATGTTAGCTTTGATCGCTGGGTTAAGGTGGCATCTGCCAAATCGGTTCACTGTGAGGCCTCCTTCTACATAGCTGAGGGAATATAGTTTGGAACAATATAAATGTCTCATTTCTTACCATTCTTTTAGCTATCCCTTTAGCATCCATTTATGAATAGTATATGGAAAAAGGTAAATAGTTGAGATGATGAGGGGGAAAAGAAAAATCATAATAAAGCAAATATGATAAATTAAAAGTTTGGGAACCTAAAACAGTTTATAGAAATTTTTTGTAATAATCATAAGTGTGAAATTTTTTCTATCATGTTTTTAAAAGGCTATTGGATAGCTCATAGAATTGGCAGAAAGTCTAATAGCCAGATATAGGATTGTGCAGATAAAAGTAATAATCAAAGTACACTCAAAATTCCACTGAACAATAGATCTTAGACTGAAGACTCATTTGGTCCCCAATGAAAGAATCAGCATCTCTCCAGAGTCAACAGCACCAAGGCTGGACAAGGTTCTCACCATTGCTTATGACAGAGCAACTTTCACAACTAAAATTCCCCATGACTGTGGCAACAATGAAGCTAGACACTCAAAGACTACAGGGCAACTAGAAGAGTAAACATCTATTCCACTTAGATGTATCCACCTGGGCTTATAGGTTGGTGAAGTCTTCAATGCCTTTCAGTAAGAGGAGACTGTGGGGATTTAATAAAGTTTCAGAAGAAGTTGGAGATACTAGAGGGAATAAACACCACAGTCAATTCTTACCCAGCTGTCTTATAGCTTCCTCAGCCTCTATTCCCTTGGAATGGCTTTTTCTGTGTTTGAATCCCAACTTAAGTATTCTTTCGGTAATTAAGGCGTGGCCCCACCACACCTGCTTGGGAGCCTGGAATTCCTTCTATAATCTGAAGTGACTTTGACTCAGTTAGGATTAAGGGTGTAGGTCACCACTCCCAGGATACTCCCTGTGCTGAGATTAAAGGTTTGATTTTAGGTTTGATTTTCCTAGACTGACTGTGGTTAGAGCTCTGGGACTTCTGGAGCTTTTACTAACCCCTAGACAGACTATGGTTAGAGCTCTGGGATTTCTGGAGCTTTTACTAACCCCCCACATAAACTGTGGGTAGATTCCCTCTGATATCTCCAAAACTTCTGAAACTTTATTAAATCCCTACATATCCCCTTTTTGAAACTTTATTAAATCCCCACAGGAGACAGTCCACCAAGAAGTGTATGTATAAATTCAAGCATGAGTCCCAAATCACCTGTTATGGTTCAACTGTGGCATGCTCCCTTAGGCTCATGTGACTGAATAATTAGTTTCCAGTTGATAGCACTTATTTTGGGCTAGTTGTGGAACCTCTTGAAGTAGAGCCTCATTGGAATAATTGGGTCATGAGGCTCATTAACTAGCTCTGTTTCCTGATTCATCCTTGCTTTCAAGTCTGCTGAGATGCACATAAGTAGCTGCTGAAAACTTCCCCTGCCTCAAAACCATCTCCTCCCACACCTTCACCACAATGATTGACTAGATCCTCTCAGTCCGTGAGCTACAATAAACATTTCTTCCCTGAAGCATCTTCTCATCATGTGCTTGGCACAGTCATGAGAAAAAGTAGCCACTACAGGAAGCAGGTGCTGTGAAGTCGGACTACCGCTCTAGAAACCTGACCATGTCACTTGATTTGCAGGAGGGATGTAGAAAAGTTTGGCCCTGTGGGCAGTGGAGAAGACAAACCGGAGAGGACACCGTGGAGGCCAGCCCCACGAGTTCATAGGGAAATGAAGACTCAAAGAAAGCTTTCAGTGGGTCTTGATTATAGCTTCAGAAGTTTAGTCCATTGTCATCATGGTGGAGAGTATGGCCGCACAGAGGCAGGCATGTTGCTTGAAGTAGCTGAGAGTTCTACATTCAATCCATAGGCAAGCCAGAAGGAGGCGAGTGACACTGGGCTTGGTGTGCGCTTTTAAAACCTCAAAGCCTGTTTCTAGTGACACACTTTCTCCAACAAGGCCACACCTCCTAATTCCTTCAGAAAGCACCTCTCTCTGATGGCTCAGTATTTAAATACATGCATCTATAGGGACATTCTCATTCAAACCACCACAGGTATGTGCCAGCAAAGAGTCTGACTTGAGTTTTACCCTATCCTAAAAACTTGAGCAAGACTCAGTTAAAAATTAATAGACTAATTTATTTGGTAAGATTTCAAGACAGCATAGCATTCATGGTGTGGTATTACTCATCACACTTACCCAAATTAACAGTAAGGCAGAGATATAGGAAAGATGTACAGTTTGGTGGGGAAAGAGTACACAGAGTTGCAGACAAGGAAAACTGAGTGGATGCCTACAAGGCACTTATAATGGCAGAGAGATTGGCCCATTAAGAAGAAATTCATATTTGGGGACAGTAGGAAAGGAGTTCTTAAAGTAAGAACGCATCCATTAAAGGTTTCTCCTTATAAAAATGAAGGTTCATTTGAAATGAGAGCCTGCAAAGAGGATGCCATAGCAGCATGTGTTCACGACTTGAAAACAGCTATCAATAGCAGTATTGCCACAGGTTCAGCAACAAAGGTACCTGGAGGCCACCGTATTCATGAGAGGGAGCAAGACTACCATCACAGCTCAGCACCAGAACTTAGCATTGTTCATGGCTAGTTTTGTAGACATGAAAGACTAAAAGTGAGGGAGGCTTGCAAAAAGTGGAGGCCAGGTAATGCATAGCAGGCCTCCTTCATAATGCTCCTTTATAAAGTTCCTTCATAATGAGGAGATTGTATATAAATCTTTGAAGTTATAGACTCAGTTAAGATGGAAAGCACCAGGATATTGGAGATACCAGGGCTATCAGACACCAGACAAGGAAAACGGGAAGCACTGAGAGGTGTCAGTTGTAGGAATAGGTCACATATAGCTTGGGTACTAGAACCAGAGAAGAAGAATCACCTAGGTCCATTGGAGCCAAAGTGATGCCACTGTGAGCCCCATGCTCTGGACATTGACTTGGGTGTTTGGTGTTTGCTCTGTGAGATTTTAGTTTTATTTTGGTCCATCTTCTCTAATTATGCCCCACTTATCCTATTTAAATAGAAATGATCATTTATGTCAAAAGTAACTTCTGATTTTAAACTCTTGAATGCTGTTGGAACTGTAAGGCTAGGGTGACTTTTGAAGTTATACTAAGTGCAGTTTGCATTATGAGACAGTCATGAGCATACAAGCTTACAGTGGAACATTACCGGTCTCCTCTGTTGGCTCCTATGTTTGAAGGTTGAATCTTTAGTTGATGACACTGTTTGAAAACCTGTGGGACCTTTGGATGAGATGGATTACTGGAGTCTCATTGGCTGAGACGGATTATTGGAAGTGAGTCTGGAGGTTAATTACATGGCATTGCTTCCTGTCCAGTCTTTGCTTCCTGTATCACAGCCTAACTCCTCCTTATGCCTCTTCTCAATTCCTTCCATCTTTCCTGTGTAGATGGATCTGAAAACACTCACTCAGAAGCATCTTTCATGGAAACCTCTGTCACTGGGTTGGCTTCCTCAGCAATCCAGTCTGTGACACCTCTCTCTCCCAGTCCTGACTTCAGGTCTAAGCCTCTTAATTGTTCATAGGGGGCAGATTCTGTCTTCTACCACTTCAAAGCAGTCCTTTCTGGAATGCTGGGCTCTACCTTCAACAAAGGTGAATGTTAATGTCTTTCTGCCTTCTGGCTTGTTATGGATCATCTCAATCCTTGAAGGCCATCTCCTTCCTTTGAGACTTATCTCACCCTCCCACCCCCCACCCCCACCCCCCTTCCTGATCTAACACCATATGCAGTCCTCTAAATTGGTACTGTAGTTACTGGTAAGTTTGCAATAGATTTCTTCCTTGCCTCCAACTCTTCTACTGTATAGCTAGGGTCTGGCACCACACACCATACTTCCCAGGGACATAAAGGCCACTGACTTCTAGCAACAGTCAGACATACAGATGCACTAGAGATTTAAACTCAAAGAAGGAAATGTGAGGAATTTTTCTGCCTCAAGTAAGGGCCCATCCTGATCTCTGCTCTGACCAGTTAGAACCAGTTCTAGAGTTCCAACCCTTCTGTCTTTTTGTTCCTTTGTCTCCTTGGGCTTGAAGGCAATGACTTCTCTCTCAATCTCTAGATGCCCTGGATTTAGGTCTTCCAAACCTGCTGTACCCATTTTCCAACAGCAAGTTCTTATTTGGTGTAAGACCTATTCTCCTTCCTAGTATTGGCTTGTCCTGGCTCACTAGATAGAGATGTTTTCCTACGTAAGAATCTAATCAAGGCCCAGCATCCAGCAATACCCAAATTCTCTTTGTTGATAAGGAACTAACAGCAAACACATTATTTTAAAAAGTTTATGTTAACCAAGATGACTCCAGCTTCCCATTCCCCAACGTCACTCAGAAGAGGCCATGAATGCTTTGTCATTTAGTAGGGAAAACAGCCTTAACCAGTTTAGTACACATCCTTCACCACTGAGAAAACTTGTCCCTCACAGTGTCTCCTGACATGAAAGCTTACAAACTTTTAATGTTGCAACAAAATGTGTTTAACCCAGCTGATGTCTCAAACAATTATCTCCAGATCTTGCTTGTGGTTGTGAAGATAAACACTAACGGTAAAGCTGTTTGTAAATATTTCGAACAGATGCTAAGTCTTTAATTATTTTTTGCATTAAAAATTGACAACTATTGATATTCCCTACTGATGAGCTATGGGTATTTTGCGTGCATACAAGAGGATATATTCTTTTTAATAGCAACTACTGTTCTGCAATGACTGGGAAATTGCTCTGAGGTTTGGAAGTGTATTCACAGCTATACCCAGGGGACTGTAGATAGTTGTGCCTACCGTATCATCAACCGTATTTAAAACTTGCAATAGGAAACACAATTCAATCTAACACATTTCTAAAGGCCAGTGGGAAATAGATTGGGCAGCAAAGTCAAGAAATGCAAATGTAATGCCAGACTCTATCTGAATCTCTCTGCCTGGGTTTTAGACCTTCTTTTTTCCTTTCCAAGGCCGGTGGTGCTGACTCAGTAGTGCATTAAACACAGATGCGTGGGTTCAGCCCTGACCAGCCATTAATCAATGTGTAGCCACAAAGACAACATCCATGGATTAACAATCCACTACAAGGTGCCAGGCTCTTGGGGAGAAAAATTAAAGCAGGCTTTTAGAGGTACACAAGGGCACAGCTATTTTATACACTCAAAGGTCCTTGATAATTAAAAAAAAATATTGTCAAGAGTCATAACTATGTGATATATTTTAAAGATGCGCACTTAACAAGTTGATTTGCTTAACAGAGTGAGATAGAGACAGATTAAAAGCAATGACTGGACCGTTTGCCTCATTTGGAAAATTATCAAAAGTCAACATTTGAGACCTTCTGTTAATATGAGGATTGAATGAAAAGCTTCCCATCCCTGCCTGTACAGTCCAGGGGCATCACCAGAAAACTAGCTCAGGTCAAGACTTGAGCCATTTCTACCTCAGTATATGCCGCCATGCTTCACCTGAGAACCTTAGATGCCACAGAGTAGTAGTGACTTGACTGTTGCAGTCTTGTGAGAGCAGGGGATATCTTCAGGTCTTCATTTGGATCCCCCTCCTCCCCTATGCCCCTTACGTTAGGGCCCAGTGCTGTTCAGTCGCTTTCCCTGTCAGAAGATGCCTGTGTCCTTGGACAAGGGCAGCCTCCCACTGGAAGAACAGAACTCCTCCTCAGGCCCTCAGAGGATGTAGGATGAGTGCTTCCTTCTCAGAGAGCAGGCAAGCGGAAGGTAGGCTTGAAGATGATTCCTCCTGGGGTCTCACAGTCAGCGACTGCCCTCTTCTCGTCTCCTCCCCGCCTCTTTAATCTTGCTTTCAGCAACACCTTGATGTGCTTCACAGCCAATCCCAACAGGAAAGAGGTTCCGCGTGCCCCCTGCTCTAGCAGTCCCTCCAGTGTGAGAGACTCTGCTGTCACCTTTATTTAAAAGACTGCTAAGCCCCAACCCGCTGGTTCCTGCCCCTAATATCGCAAAGGAGGAGGCAGAGCTCCTCAAGCATGGAAGTCAGAGGAACCTAGAGCAACAGTAACCTAGCAACAGTGTCTCAGGATTTGAATGTAATTATACCCCGAGCGTGATAAATACTCAGAAGGGCTCCTTATGTGCAGATCCTACTAAACAAGTCTTTGAAATTACCCTCATCAAATATTGATAGAAAAAAATGGTTTTTGGTTTGAGTTTTTTTTTTTTTTCTGAGAAGAAAAAACTTTGATATGCTTGGACAACTAAGCACCACAGGCAGGTGAGAGGCCATTGATCTGGGCATCTCAGACAGCCTCCAAGCCACTCTCTCAGGCTACTCAACGATCTGGGAGCAAAACTGGAACTCTAACAGGGATTAGAGTTTTCTTAAATAAGATGGAATGCATAAATATTAGGCCTGCAGTCTCCTGATGAGGCCAATCAACTGACCTACAGTCTGGGACTCAGTTTTCTGATCTGAAGAATGAGTGTGCTTATCAAAGCAAGCTGAGTGCGAATGTGGCTGAGGCCTGAAGGTATCCGAAGGTGAAGAGGAGTCCAGGCATAGGGCATGGCCTGGACAGAAGGTACAAAGCCTTTGCATCCTCAAAACTGAGTTTATATCAACTCAAAGAGGCAAAGCGTGTGGTGGTCTGAAGGAAAATGGCCTCCAAAGGTAGTGGCACTGTTGGGAGGTGTGGCTTTGTTGGAGTAGGTGTGGCCTTGTTACATCACCACGGAGGCCAGTTTTGAGGTCTCTTCTGCTTAAGCTTTACTCAGTATAGCAGTCTATTTCTTGTTGCCTGCAAGGTACAGAACTCTCAGCTACCTCTCCAGCACCATGTCTGCCTGCAGGCCAGCATATTCCCAGCCTTCATGCTCCCCATAATGATAATGGACTGAGACTCTGAAACTGTAAGCAAGCCTCTCCCCACTTAAATATTTTTCTTATAAGAGCTGTCATGATCATGGTGTCTCTTCACAGCAATAGAAACCTAAGTCAAGAGCTTGTGTGAGGACTTAAACATGTGTCTTGTTAGCCTCAGAGCTAAGCTTCATTCTGAGGGAAATCGGAGCCACTGCAGTTATGGATAGTGTGAGAGTTGTATTCCAGAGACAGGGTGGCAGTCAGGTGAGCATGGGCAAACAGATCTATAACTTCCATGAGGATGGCTTCTGTGTAGGACCAGAAGGCAAGACCAGCCAGATGCAGAAAGTGATGGCACAGGGCTATTGATGAATCTTTATTCAGGTGTTTGCCCAGACTCCTGGGACAAAACCCAGGGATACTGCCTTCTCTCTGTTATGTTTCTGTATTTGGGCCCCTGAGCAGCAGGGTGCTGTGGTCAGAACAGGCCTCTGATGAATGAGTCTGCAGTGAGGGAGTTTGGAAGAAGTGCATGGGATTTCCCTGTGGGAAGAGGACTTTAAGGTTTTATTTTAATATCACGTCATCAGACGTACAGATCTATGGGCAGCTGGAGAATAAGTTAGGGCAAGAAAAAATTGTCCCGGTTTGTTGAAATAGATCAGAAGGTAAAAATACAAACATGACCACCTAAGCTTGATCTCTAGAATTATGTAAAAGTAGAAGGAGAGAACTCACTCTACAGTGCTGTCCTCTGATCTCCACATGGGCACGGTAACGCTCTCTCTCTCCCCCGCCTCTCTCTCACACACACATTACACACACAAACTAAATAAATAAAGAAGAAGAAAGAAAAAAAATGTCCTACTTAAAAACTCAGCCTGTATCTGAAGTCCCTGGCTTTCTTGACCTTCTGCATGACACACACACCCAGCCTGAGCGTGGGTGACACAGAGTCAGCTGCAGGATTTACAGGCCTGCTCCCCCCCAATCCATTCCTGAAAACCCTTGTCACCAGGGAACGCCCCCTTCTCTGACCTCTCTCTCTGGGTTGCTGATTGTGCAGTCTTTTGCCTGTGAGAGAGAAGCCCCTTCCTTAGATGCAGGGTCCTTACAAGGCCTCAGATCTCTTCTCTGCTCTGAGCTTTCTTCTTGGCCCTGCTGGTGTTTTCCAAGAAAGCCCAGGTGGAAAGGCAGAGCTGAGCAAGATGAAAGGTCTGCCTGTTCTGCTGTGAAAGCCAAGTAAGCCATTCTGCACTCCTCACCCAACTCATTCAGTACAGTGTTCCTCCCGAACAACAGGATGATACATCAACAGCTTCCATGCTGTTACCGTGTTTAGATGCTGTAAGGAAACTATGCTGATAAAGTCTCCAATAAACTAGCTGAAGGGAGATAAACTCTTCCATTTTCATAAAGCCCTTTCCAAGGATCCCTGAAAACCCACACAGTTCCAGGGTTTTGTGTGAGTGTCTGTGTATATGTGCATATGTGTACACATGCATGTGGCAAGCAAAACTTAACTTTATATATATATATATATATATATATATATATATATATATATATATATACATATATATATAAGTTAAGAGCCAACCAGCCCCAGAGCATTTCTTGTTTCTGCCTTCTCAAGACCAGGACATAAAAGCTCGCACACCAGGATTTTTACGTAAGTGCTGAGGACCTGATTCCAAATTTTCATGGTGTACTTTACCAACTGCATCAAGCCCCTATGGCATGTTAACAGACTATACACAGCACAGTGGGCTGATGGTAAACTTTAGAAAAATATAAAAGGGCATTTCCCTTTAAAATCAGTGGCTGATACTAGATGGAGAATAGATGAATTGAGGAAGACATTGGTGTTGGAGCAGAAAGCAGAGGTCTCCCAATGAGCAGTCAGCAAGAAGAAAGCTGGAAGACCTGTTGTTTGAATTCAGATTCCTGAGTTTGAAAGGCATCTGCCTTCTGTACATCTTTTTCTGGTTTAAGAAAAAACTTAATGCACATACTTTTGCACATGTATGTACACACACACACACACACACACACACACATGTCTTGCACCTATTTGGGATTGAATTTCTCCTTGAAAAAGTGGAGAACTTTATCTCTGCCATTCCATCAACACTGGAGCCCGTTGGTGTAATGAGGAGAGCACAAGCTTGAATGTCCAGGCAGGATGTGGGTAGGAGACCATGTGCATTCAAAGGGACTACTGTGGGGACCGATTGTGAGATGCTGTGGAGGGCAGGAGAACACAGGACACAGTGTACACACTAAGGTAATCCTTGGCAGAGCTGGTTGCATTCAGTGAGCCAAAGAGAGACAGAGGCTGAGACAGAAGGACAGACACACATGCACATAGACATTACCAAATAGCTGAGGAAAAGAGAGTCATGTAGGCAAGCCACAGGGACAGGAACATGGACTTTTAACCAGGGGACACAGTCAACCCAAGGAACCTCACAGGAAGAGGAAATTCATTCCTTGAACCCACTATTGTCCGAACAGACTTCCCATTAGCCTAGTCAGAAGCCAAAGTTTATAAAAGCCCTTAATGTACAATTCCCAGGGTAAGAAGCCAAAGGAGTGACCTCTGTGCTCACCATGTGTCCTAATGTCAATTATATTGATTTGATTAAACACTATACCTAACAAAAATAGCCCAGGAACATTGTGGTTAGTTTCAGGGGTTGACTTGACGCAAGTCTAGAATTATCAGTAAAGAGAACATCTCAGATAAGGAATTACCTAGGTCAGGCTGGCTTGTGGCCATGTCTGGGGGGCATCTTTTTTATTGATAGTTGGCATAAGGAAGTCCAGCCAACTGTGAGTAGGGTCATCCCTGTGGGTAGCTGAGAAAGCCCAGGGAAGCAATCCAGTAATCAGCATCCCTCCGGGGTTCCTACTCTATGCTCCTCCCTCAGTTTTCCTTAATGATGGGCTACAGCCTGTAAACCAAATAAACTCTTTTCCCCCCCAAGTTGTTTGGCCATGGTATTTTACCATAGCAACACACATCAAATTTGGACAGGAAGAAAGGGTTTTAGTTCACAATTCCTGGTAATGCTCATTATTGCTGTATAGGCAGGCCAGCAGGAACTTAAAAAGTTTGATCGCTTATGCTCCGTTTGATTTCTTAATTTTTATACAGTTTTGGGATCCCCTGACTAGAAAATGGTGTCAACCACAGGTGGCTGGGTCTTCTCATATTAATCATGAAGATAGTCCCCACAGAACTGTCCCCAGGCCAACCCAGTGTAGACTGCCATTCACTGAGTCTCTTCCCAGGTGATTCTAGGTGATGCCAAGTTGACAATTCCAGCTAACCACAGCATGGGAGCCAGGGCTTCTCAGAGAAATCATATCATTGTCAATGAGCATCACAGACAGCCTACTGCCTTCATTCTCCCAAAAAGACCCATGATGTTGGTAACAACATAGTAGACTAACTAACATGTTAACTAACCATCACCAATTCATGGTGGAAATTGACCAGAGAGAGGTCTCTAACTTTCCAGCTAGACTATGAACCCTGGCTGCCTGGATCAGAAGCAGCTTGGTTTATATCAAGAGCTGATATCTTCCCCATTCAAAGACAAGAAAATGACCTCTTAGTTCACAAGACCTTTTTCAAGTTTATTTTCTGTTGCTTTTAGAACCAGATGGTCTAACACTGAGTATCTATATTCATATAAATTATAAAGCATTTTACACATGAAAGGTTGGCAATAGAGGGAAGCTTGAGTGGTGACTCAGAGGTTAAGAGCACTGACTGTTCTTCCTGAGAATCAGGGTTCAATTTCTAATAGTCATCTATATCTCCAGTCCCAGTGACTCTGAAACCCTCTTTTTGACTTTGATGGGTGCTGTGTGCATATAGTGCATAGACTCACATATGGGGGAAATGCCCATACACATGAAAATCAGAAAAATAATAATATGATAAACACCCATCTGTCCAAAAACCCATAATATTACATTCCAGTTGTCTGAAGTATCTGCCTCCGATGGCTTTTAGATTAAATACACCTATAGACAGAATCTTGTTTCTTTTCTCAATTCCAGAGCTAGCCATCAGCAGGGATTTGGGATTTGTCATTTGATCTCTGGTTGATGCCATGTGTTTGCAGATTGTAAATGTCAGTGAGCTAATGCTTGTCGTCCTTCATGTACATGTGAATGATTTCACACACACACCGTATATTATGCTGGTAGTTATTGTTGTCACTCAAAATAATGTCTTTGAGATTTAGTCATGTAGATACATAAAGATTTATATCGTCCAGCTATTACAAATATCTAGTGTATAATAACTTTATAAATTATTTCTCCATTTTCCTGTTGATTAACTTTGAATTTGTCTCTATTTCCTCTATTGAAAAATTATACTAAGAATAGTCTTTTATATATGCTTCGCATTTTGTTTTAATTTTTCTTTGTTCTTGAGGCTATGATGAAATATGATCATGTTTACTTCCATTTCCCCTTCTAACTCCTGTTGTATCTCTCCTGCCTACATGTACGTGGATGTAAGACCATTAATATATAATGTGACTATATCTATTTGTTTGTTACTTCCAAATTGTTGTCATCAAGTGCTTTTAATTGACACTGTCTCTCTTACATCTCCATAATATTGGTTTAGTCTGATATCAAATTTGCCAATCTACAAGCTGTGAATAGTCTTTACTTATTGTTTCAATGTGCACCTTGCTGATAGTGAAGCTGAGTATCTTCCTGACTTTCTATAATTTGCCCAAAGAGAAGGCTATCAAATGCCCTATTTCCTATTAATGAGGTGTTTTTTGGAAACTTCCTGTACTCTTTCTTCCCAGTTAAACTTATTTCCTTTATCTTCTTCCATTCTATGACTTGACTTTACCTATGCTTTGGAGAAAGGATCAGAACTATTACTTGGATTCATAGATTTGAAAAATGTACCTTTCTCGCACATGTTTTTAGTTATTAAGATATTTTAATTTTTAATTTCAGTGTGGTAATATTGAATATTGAGGCAGAATTTCATAGCATATTTATTTACTTGCACTTTCTATGACATGTTTAAAGTATTTTTTCCTACTCAAGGTTATAAAGTTAGCTTACATATTTCCTTCTAAAAATGACAGTATTTATTTTGCTTTTTATATTTAGGTCAAGAAGTAAGGAAAGAATATAATTCATCAAATGGTTAGAAATGTGTTCAATTTGTTGGACAGCTTATTTCTGTGATTGACTTTTTTTTTTTTCACAAACTGTTACATAGTTAATAGGTGGCAGTTAAAAATACCATTTGTGGAGCTGGAGAGATGACTTATGGTTAAAAGCCTGTGCTGCTCTTCCAGAGCGCCTGGGTTTGATTCCCAGCACCTAAACAGAGAAAGCTGAGAACCAACTCTAATTTCAGTGTCAGGAAAACCAAATGCCTCTGGAGGCATCTTCACTCACTTGTTCCTACCCATACAAGACTCACACATATACACATAATTAAAACAATTCAGAAAATTTATTAGAAACTGACGTATTAGGTAGTAGAATGTCACATTAAGAAAGTATAGAAGGATAAGAAGAGACTCACTGGATAAACCACTCGTCATACAATCCTAACAGTCTGAGTTTAGACCCCTAGAACTCCCACAGGAGCCAATAGAGTACACAGGATCTATACACCTAGGATGCCTTTATGGGGACATAGGAAGCTGAGACAGGAACACTGGAAGATTGTCAATCAGCTAGGCTGGGTCACACACTGACAGTAAGCAAAACAAACACACATATATATTCTCACCCCCCCTCTTTCACAGAGAGAGAGAGAGAGAGAGAGAGAGAGAGAGAGAGAGAGAGAGAAGTTATAAAATATTAATACAAATGTAATTATGAGCCCTTACATTTTATTAAAATTTTTTACAAGACAAAAATTAAACTACAAGAAAAATAAACGCGCAAAAATATGTCATACTTGGTAATTCTGATCTAAAATAATATGACTGAATTAGACAAAACATAAGTCTTATTAAAATGTTAATGGGCTTCTCCTACCTGTTAAAATGATTATTTTTCGAACATCAGACAAAATCAAAAGAGACACACTTAAACAGTGACTCAAAATGATGGGACGAAGAAAGAGAGGGACAAATATTTGCCAGAGTCACAGAAGCAAAAACAAAATGGGAATTGTGAATAAAAGAGCATCTGAGGGATGTTCAATCCTGAGAGTATTATGCCAAGCAAGAGCATGCTACAGACTTAAACACATCCCATAAAGGAGAGATACCAGTCATATGTTTATGAAACAACACAAAAATTGCCTGCATAAAACAGAAAAAAACAAAAGATTTGAGAAGGAATGAGAAGAGATTTTATAAATCAAATAGGCAAAAGGATGTAATGAATAAAGAATCCAATCAACAAAAATGACTGTTTGGATCAAATATGTGTGTACATATATGCAATGTACTTATATGTGTATGTATATACACACATATATAAGAGAGAGAACTCTGGTACTGGAAGATTCTTTCTAAAGAGCACATGACATTTTACAAAAATTCTTCTATGGTCTGTTACCTTGGTCTTGTCTGTTCTTAAGATGAGTCCATGATATGATGTCAGTAAGTCTTGATGCCTGGAAAGTTTTTCCATCTTTTTCTTTTTTCTCTCCAGAACAATCTGGAGTCGAAGCCCCAAGTATTTAGCAAAGCACACGGGAACAAGATAAAAGAAATAGCAATGCAAACTGATCAAATTGCTTAAAACCACTGATAAGTAGAACAATTGTAGAGACGGCCAAGGAAAAGCAGGAAGCGTGGAGTGGATGCAAAGATGTCTGACTGATAGCAGGAGACTTCTGCCTTGGGACGGTGTGTGGCAGTAACAATGGAATGGTGTTTGTAAAGTATCTAAGCAAAAGTTCCAGCCCACACTGCACTCCTGGAGAGAAGTACCCTTCAAAAATGAAGTCCAAAGACCGCCTCAGATGTGATAAGGGAGAAGGAACTGATCCCTGGCTGGAGAGATTCCTTCACATGGAGGAAATAGTTCCTGGTGTGAAACTAGGTGCACATGAAGGAATGAAGACCCACCAAAACAGGAAATGCCCAAGAACAGTGGGTTCAATGGGAGTCTTCAAAAGACATGTGCTTACCCAGTTTCTAGAAACTGAATAATACCTTATTTAGCCATAAGGTCTTTTGATATAATTAATCACTTCAAGTCCATCCTGAACTCTCTGTGGGCTCTAAATCTGGTGTCTTTTCCAGTGTAAATCAGAGGGAAACCGGACAAAAAGAACATAAACAGATACATAGTGAAGACCAAGGAAGGTCTTAGGATTCTGAGGTCACAAAGCACGATTGTCAGAGTTGAGAACATTCTGAATCTTCTCTCCCACTTACACACATAAATTGCTGTAATTATGGGCACGTGACTTAGCCTGTAGAATCCCAGGCATCTCTTTCTAAGTATATTGCAAGACCCCATCAGCAGATTTTTTTTATTCTCTGACCTTTCTAAGTGTATTATAAAACCCTATAGCAGATTTTTCTATCCTTTGACCTCCTGGATGCTGGTGGCACTGCTATATGCTCTTCACTTCTATGAGGGCCATGTCTTTATTTTCCACTTAGGAATTGCTCCACACCCTTGCTGACAAAGATGAGCAAGCACATACCTTGGTCCATTTCATGTTTTGAATGGGATTCACAGGTGTGGTTGTCATGTGATAATCTTTTTGTACCCTGTGAAGATGCGTCTTTTGTACCCTGACAAGGCATCTTCCAATTGGTTTAATAAGGAGGTGAATGACTAACAGATAGGCAGGAGAAGATAGACGGAACTTCCAGGCAGAGACGGGAACTCTGGGAAAGAATTAGAGAGGCCATATTCACCATTCAGACACAGAGGAAGTGGGGCATGCTGTACTGAGGAGAGATAACGAGCCGTGTGATAGAACATGCATTAATGTAAACAGTTTAAGTTTTAAAAGCTAGCTGGGAACAAGTCTAAGCTAAGGGCAAACTTTCATAATTAATAGAAGGCTCTTTGTTATTATTTGGGAGCTGGAGTTCAAAAGAAAGTTAGGTTACAGTTTACCATCTTTCATTCAGGTCTATTGGTGCCTTTTTCTTGTAAAATTTTTCATAGTATGTATTTGTAGTTTTTGGACATCAAATTAAAAGTGTGAACTTAATTGTAGACTTAATAAATAGAAAATAAAGATGTGGCTTCCTAAGCTGCACATGTTTAATTGACCTTAGACTCTCAACCATATGTCACTTGGAATCAAGGAACTAAAGCCATCAGGTTTACAACCCCTTAGAATGTATCTTCCCCATATATAGTCTCTGTGGCCTGGGGGAGGGGACTCAGAAATCACAATTCTGCTATAAATCCAACATGCAGTCAAATTGCTGACTATGTTGAATTGTGGATTGTGAAAAGATCCCCCTGGAGACCATGAAACCATCAACCGACTAGCATCTAACAGAAGTTCCATTTGCTGCTCTGACTCCCAGCACTGGGCAAAGAGCAGCATGATGGGGATAGAGATCTGGGACAAAATGTATGAGTCAGCACAGATGTGTGGCAGGGGCAGTAAGGCCAGCCAGGGATTCATGGTGACAGACTCCAGGATAGTTGAGGCCTCTGGAAAAGTGAAACCCAAGAGCAGGGGACAGCGTGTGCTTTGAGTGTGATAAGCACATGGTCCAGTCTGCGTTTTATTTCCTCTCTTACTGAGCTCCCATATATCTGATTAAATTTTTGACCAGATTACAAAGTTTACTACTGATTGACATAACAGGAAGATGTTCTGTTTCTTTCCAAAAGATTAATAGGTACAGTGATTTAAAATTTAAGTTTTAAATTATTCTCCTGTCATTTTAAAAGTTTAAATGTGTTGTTATTGTATATATGCACTCTCTCTCTCCTTCTCCCTCTCCCTCTCCACGCCCCCTCTGTGTGTGTGTGTGTGTGTGTGTGTGTGTGTGTGTGTGTGTGTGTGTAGGAACATGTGTGCTACAGTGCACATATCTCTCAAGATCAGAGGATAGCTCTTGAGAATTTAGTTTATCCTTCTGCCCTGGGTTCTGGGTATCAAACTTAAGCTATCAGACTTGCATTGTGCATGCTTTTACCTACGAAGACTTCCCACCAGCCCATCCATTGTTCTTTCTTAAACTTTGAAGCATATTGGACCTCTCCTGGTCATGAGTCACTAGTAGAAGCTAAAGTGTCTAACTGTCACCCAACATCGACAGCTTTGCTCAGACTGCCAACCTCATCTTCACACCGGGTTCATGTTTACTATTTTTTATCCTGGCAACGTATGGTTTCTAAAAGTATCTTACACATTTTTGGTAAAGGCGAGACCCACTTTCAAGGAGTGTAATGCTCTAGTTCCTAAATAATGTTTCACAGAATGTTAATTCTGTTGGCTGCTCATTGAAATTTTCTAAAATAAGAATTTATGTTTTAAAAGAAATGGGGCAAAATGCAGAATTAAATGGAGCCAAGCTTTTAAAATTTTACTGAAGAAACTGCTGGTTCCTTTAATACTTGCATATATAGGATGATTCAAGACACAATGTGGGGATATGTTTCAAATTTAATAAAAACAGCCTGAGATATCAGAGGGATCTACCCACAGTCAGTCTAGGAGGATCAGACAGTGGTAACTCACACCTTTAATCCCAGCCCAGGGAATATCCAGGAGTGGTAACCTACGCCCTTAATTCAATCTGAGTCTGAGGCCATCTTAGTTTACAGAAGGAGTTCCAGGCTCCCAGGCAGGCAGTGGTGATGCCACACCTTAACTGAGCAGAGAAAGTATTTAAGGCAGGCATAGAAAGACAGGGAAGGCAGAAGAAGCTGTGGCACACACTGTTAGTCCCAGCACTTGGGAAGCAGAGTCAGGAGGATCTCTGTGAGTTCAAAGCCAGCCTGGTCTTCAAAGCAAGTTCTAGGACAGCCAGGACTGTTACATAGAAAACTCTGTCTTGAAAAAACAAAGAACAAACAAAGACAGGCTGTTTATTATTATTATTATTATTATTATTATTATTATTATTATTATTATTATTATTAAATTTGAAACATATCTCCACAACACATCCCCATGTTTCATTTTTCTAGGTTTATTGGATTATGGGAATTTCTTTTCCAATGTTCGCTTTAGACTGGGTAGAACCCTGTGTGGGAAATGCCTATTGTTCAAAGTTGTATGATGTGTGAAGAGGAGAAATATTTTGTATTTGTCAGAAAAGTCTGTGTGTTCTTTAGTCTCAAAGATCTAACGAACTTTTATTTCAAACATCCCCTGTTGGCAATGTGTAGAAGTCTGCGCCACCCAGTGTGGACTGTAAAACCTGTGAACCTAGATTAACAGGCCTGATACACATCTGGGAAACCTGGCACCTTCCAAAGAAGGTGAACACTGAAGTAGGAGAAGATTGACCCCAAAAGTGTATCTGTCCTAAGGTGACCTGCCTTTCAGATCCTAACTAAGATAACTTAGGTCTGTCTGATTGCAATGTACACAATTTTGGGGCAGGCACACCAAGCATTTACCTTTATATTCATTCATTTAACAAATGACCATGAGTACCTACCACATGCCAAAGACTACTGTTCTAAGCACTATGGATATACTAGTGAGCATGAGCTTGGATTTGTACTGTTATCATGCTTTGGAAGGTGGCCTCAGGGTACTATTTATGAATAGAGAGAATACCTTGGGAGAAGTCGCCTTGATTCAGTGCAGGCATTCTGGAGCAAGCTTGAATATCTGGCAGCCGGATACAGGAGGCTGAGAATTGGTGAAATGCAATCTCCAGGTTAATGAAAGATCTGGGTTGGTAGAGAACTCTCGGAATACAGGTGGGAACTGAAGCCATGAGGACATTTACAGAACCCAATCGAAAGCCCATGTAGTGAGCGGGCAAAGAGTTGAAGAACTCTCATGTCTAATAAGAGGAGTGGAGAGGGGGCCAGAAAGCACAAAGAAATTTTCAACAAATACCTAGTGGATGAAAATAAATGAAACTCGGCCCAAGAGACTGAAAATATACCGGGAGAGAGTAGCATTGAGGAGACAATAGAGGTTTATGAGGAGTGATGTGGTTGCCCAACAGCATCAGCGTTAAAGTAGGTTAAGGGCCATTGCCAAAGAAAGCAGGGGCATGTCATTCTCTGCCCTAGTTATTGGCTTCTTTTTAGTCCTGCTGGGACCTCACACCCCCCTGCCCCTCACCCTGAAAGCTCTGCTGTTAAAATTGTACTCAAGTCTTAATCTCTCCAAAGCTGTGCCCATTTTCTGCTTCATCCGAATCTTGTCAACTGGGTCTCTGAAGTCACTTCCAGCTTCTCGCGAGACTGTGGCTAGCTGCTGCTAGCTTCCTCAATGGAAGAGAGTTTGTTCTACATCCCAGTTTTCCTTAGACCCAAAGACGATTCTGGAAAGCTCCTTACTTATACTGTATTGTTTACCAATCCCATGTCATCGAAACAGCTAGAACACTGGCACCCGAATTCCATTTTGATCCTTTATCTCATATTCTCCCTCATCCCCAGTGATTTCAGTGTCCCCATCAACGACACTTTTAGCTTTGAATCCCCCCTTTCCCCTCCATGGTTGCACTGTTTACCCATAATCTACTCCTGCAGGCCATGCTGTGGCTCACCCTGGGTTTTATGATAGCTGAGAGCTTTCTTATTCGTGATCTCCTGAACTCACCACCCACAGTCCACAGTCTACACCCTACCAGCCTCTTTCTCTATTTCCCAGCCTCTTGGTGAAGTCCGTCTCTGAATAGGAGCTAACAGGCTTAGTTTTGAGGCCCAGGGTGTCCTTCTTGGAACCTGGTCCCTTGAGCTCTTTCCTGTTTTGTTCTGGTCCACTTGAGAACCTGCTAAAATATTAATTTGACAGTGGTGTCCCCGTATTAAATTCTATTCGCTGGTTCCCCAGTCCCTGTGGAGCAAAACCTTACCACAGGTCATAGGGATCCTTTGTAATCTGGGTCTCCACTTACTCCTTCAGTCTCTCACATTCCGTGTCCTCCCCTGCTCTCTGCCCGAGACACACTTACTGGATTACAATCACATATACCACATGCTGCCACTGCCAGGAAAGCCCCTCCCATCGTCTACCATCTTCTGGCTTTGATGACTGGGCTTTAACCAGTAACTACTATTCACCATCTTGGCCTTGATACACTCTGTGAATCTGCTGCTTCCCAGGCAGGCCCCAATCACAGATCCAGTGTGATTATAGTACAATTTGTTGACTCTTTCCCCGTTGCTTAGATGTTAATGTTTGACAGACAGATTGATATCCGCTCAGGGTAGAGGTTATCAATATATTTTTGATAGACAAAAAAATTTTTTTAAGATTTTTTTAATTAAGATAAAAAATACTATTAGATATGTCAGATAATGAACTTGGAATAAAAAACAGAGGTGGCTGTGGAGATGGCTCACAAGCTAAGGTGAACACTTGCCATGCAAGCATAAAGACCAGAGTTGGGATCCCCAGCAGCCACATACAAAGCTAGGCTTCAGTGTCAGTCAAACTGTTAATCTGCATGAGAGGTGGAGACCCAGGATCCCAGGAACAAACTGACTAGTTAGACAAACCTAATCAGCAAGCTCCAGGTTCAGCAAGAGGCCCTGCCTCAGAAAATAAAATCAAAAGTGGTTAAGGAAGGACCATACATTAACTTGAGGCCCCCACATGTGAGTGTGTTGACAAGCATACACTCATATATAGGTATGAACAAACATGACACAGATACCAGCATGTGCACATGCTCCCTCCACCCCTCAAAAATCACCCATATTCAAATATACACCCACTGCTTTGTGACCTTAGCAAGTCAACCAAACATTACAGATTGAGTATCCTTATTCAAAGTGCTTGGGGCCAAAAGGGTTTCAGATTTGAAGACTTTGGATTCAGACATGTTTTCAAAGACTTACAGCTGAATACATCCGATTGGAATGTTTAAAGCCCAGAGTGCTTCAAGATAGGAAACTCAGAAGCTTGGCATTCTGCAGCAGCCTCAATTTCAGATTTTCAGATTATAGATGTAGTCTCATTCCTGGAGTGTTTATCGGAGGTCAGGCACGGTCGCAGTCAAATCCAATTATCATTCAGCTATCATCCTCATGTTGTAATGGCCCTACACAGTTAAATATCATGTCTCAAATCACAGCTGTAATGGAGTAAATGTGGAATTCAAACCTAATGTCCAGACATCCCTGAGTTATCACCCTGTCTTGTGACCCTGATGCTTTAATCTGACTCCAGCAGTAGCCCCCAGCTACTTAGTACATGGTGGCACAGCGAAGTGCTTCTCAAATGGGGCTTCTCATTATTGATAAGCCACTAATTCATCATCCTTCCCTCTAATCCTCCCAAATCTAATCATTTGAACATGTTTAGCAGCTTAAAAGTAGCTGTTAAACAGAATCAAACTTCAACACGGGGTTGGAGCCAATTAGAGTTCTGGTAAAGTTACTCTATTCTAATTCATTATTATTATTATTATTATTATTATTATTATTATTATTATTATCGTTATCAGATAAAAGCCCACAATTGTTCCTGACTGGAAGACAGTAGGGCTCAGGACAAAGCTCCCCCCCCACACCCCCGGGCTGGAGATGCCTTAACAGGGACTTCCAGAGTAATAGGGTTGAATGGCATTGTTAAAGCATTCCTAAGGGAAGCGCATGCGCCATAATTGCTCTAGTCCGCTTCTGACAACAAAGCTACCTGAATTAAGCCGGCGAATTGAAATTTTCGGTGGAACCACCTGGGAAATCACATTTAACCTTCCCAGTGCTCAGTCCAACCCACTGCTCATTACAGAGGAGACCCTGTCACCTCCAGCTTCCTCACTGAGTGTGCAGGCGTTTCTTCTTCTGCCAGAATCTGGCAGTTTATGGAGTGGGAAACCTAAAGGGAGGCAGCAGGAGGTACCCTGGGCACCTAGACATGGGGATGGAAAATCTTACTTTTAACATTGCCCACCAGGGCACAGGGCTAAGCTCTGAACAAATTTTCTCATTTTTTCACTTACTAATTCTGTAGGACTCAGACTCCAACTACCTCGCCTGGTGTGGCTAATTCGCAGAGGAGAAGATGCCAACAGCAGGTGCCGAGGAAGAGAAGATGGGCAACCGTAAGGTGTGAGGCCAATCCAATTCCAATTCCATGCTCAGCGTCTGATTCTTAAATCACCCAACAAACGTTTGCTGTGTGTAACTGCATGCCAAGTGCTATGTCAGGCAAAGGGAGGGTCAAGTTGAATTAAGCACTATTTCAACCCTCAGGTGCTAGTCACCTGGAGAGAGAAAAGATGAATGGAGATTAGCGACAGAAGGGATTAGCGCAGTGACAAATGGAAACAGGACATGGGGTGGCATCAAAATCCAAAGGCAAGTTGGAATCTGAGAGCAAGAGATGACCCTGTCCCTGAAGCATGGCTGGCTGGCACACTTATGTGAAGCATGCTCACTAGCCAGAGCCTGGAGGAGGGAAGTCACAGTTTGGAGGAGGGATGTGCTGGCCTGTGGAGAACTCTATCTCCCAGATACTCAACTTGATGACCGCACACCCAACTTCAGAGAGACACGGCAATCTCATGTGTTAACAGAGGTAAGAGACGACAGTAGAAAGAAATGACAACATTTTGGATTTCTTAAGATCAACTGATTGTAATTATGTGTTTGGGTGTTTTGCCTAAACATATGTTTGTCTGTGCCCCACACGTGTACAGGTTGGTGGAGAAGAGAGCATAGGATCCTCTGCAGCTAGTTTATGTAGACAGTTGTTAGCCACCGTATGAGTGCTTGGAACCAAACCTCAGACCACTGCAAGAGCAACAAGCACCCTTAACTGCTAAGCTATCTCGCTAGTCCTGAGATGACATTTCTTTACATTATCAAAGTCAAAATAAATAACCAAAAGAAAACAAAGAGAAGAACAAATAAATGGATAGCAGTCTCATTACTGCTGCTTCATTCACTGTAGCAAAAACATCGGAATCCACTGTGTCCATCAACAGATAAATGGGTACTGTGAGAGTACGTGTGTGTGTGTGTGTGTGTGTGTGTGTGTGTAAACATTTGTATATTTGGGTACAGTATAGCTCAAAGGAAAGAGAACAAGAAAAGCTAAATATACAGAGATGAGAAGGGACTGGATGCAGGTAGAGAGCATCGGTTATTAAAGTTTTTGGGTTAGTGGTGGATAAGTGCATATGCTGTATTAAATATTGAACATATAACATGTAATATAAAGTACAACAGTTTCCATTTCAAATGCCAATTCTGCTGTATACAATTCTAACTGTACAGAAGTTCACTGAGTGGCATAGACTTCGGATCTGGTTAATCTTGGTGTGTGATGTTTCTACTTAGTTGCAATTTTTATAATGAAATTTATAAAATTAAAAAGAAAAGGCAGTGATAATAAAGACACTAGGTAAACCATACACAAAGCTGGTCTGTTAGACAGGGTCTCCTGCAGTCTCTTCATCTACCTTAGTAATTCATCCACACTAACATCTGCATGTGCAAACATTCATGTACACTAACACGTCAACCTGTTAAAGGCATGTTCTGATCATCCCCACCTTGTAGGCCAGTAAATAGCAGGATGTGAGTTAATGGTCCACAGCCATGCAAGTGGTAAATGACTGACCTGGGGTTAGAACATAGTTAATCTTACTAAATCAAACTCTGTGTATCTAACTTCTATGTCAAATCATCTCTAGTGACAAACAAGGAAAGTGTAAGTCACCAGCAAAAGGAGAAAATTGTTTTGACCATGAATGTCCTCTTTGCAAATAAAAGAGTTTGAAGAGCTAAAAATTATTACTATGCACAATGTTGATGAAGAGTCCAACTCACAACCAACTTGTCAGGCAGGGTGGTGTACAGGTCTGTAATTGTAGGACTCAAGGGAGAAGGCAGGAAGACCAAGAGGTCAGGTCAGCTTCGGCTACAGAGCAAGTTTGAGGCCACACTGGGCTACCAGAGACCCTGTCTCTATGAATATGTGAAAGGATGTACAGGGGGTTGGGAGGAATAGGGGTGTGGGGGTAGATGAGAAGGTACAGGAATCAGAACACATTGACTGTACGCAGGTATAAAATTGTCAAAGAATAAATTCAGTAAAGAATATTTAAATACAACTACAAAACTAAAAACCAATTTGTGTTCAAGGTATAAAAGGTAAAGCTCTCAGAGTCCTGAAAGGACTCAGCCTATGAGGTTTACTAGACCCTATACTTTCAGCAACTGGTGGATAAAGTAAACCAAAAGTTTAAGAATTACAAAATCTTGACAAGAATTACAAAATCTAATTACTGCTAGTTAATCCTAACTGGGTTACAAAAGAGAAAAGTCGAAGTAATTGTTATGAATGTATGCAAAACTGAACACCAGTGTCAAAAATTACTATTGAAAAAAATTGTATCTGGCATATAATAATCATTATATTTCGCTATTTTAAAGACCTCAGATTGCATTTACTACAGATCAAGTAATACTAGGCTGGTAGGGGAGGCTGAAAAAAAACACTAAATTCATTATTTTAAAGTAAAATTTCCAAAGGTAACATTTAATCTTTAAAATTGATTGAGGAGTGTTTTGAACAATGCTCTACGGATTACTAAATGAAGAATTGTGTAAATATCATCCCAACCTCAGGACAAAAGACTCATGAAGACATCTGTGCTCTCATAGTAAAGCGTGGGAATAAACAAAACAAGCAAACCTAAAAGCTTGGCCAATCCTGGGCATCGCAAACAGGGGTGGGGTGTATGGTGTAAATTCTATGCATGGAAGAGTACACAGATGGCCGCCATGAGAGCTTCTGGCCAACCAGCCTAAGAAAAACAGGGACTTCTCAAAAAATAAGGAGCATGAATGATTGAGGAAGATGGCCCCACATCAATCCCAGCCTCCACATGTGCACAAATAGGCCAAGCTTCCTGCCACTGTACAGAGATGTTATAAACAACAACAACATTTTAGTGTCTTTCTGAAAAAGATATATAAAAAGTTGAAAATCAGAAAAAGTGGTAATGATACATAAGCAAACATAAATGTTAAATATGGAATGTTAATAGTGATAGCTAAAAATAGAAACCAGGCCAAAAAAGCATTAAAATAGTAAGAAGCATGAAATCAGCCTTAGTGATAAAAATTTAAGCTGAATTATATATATATATATATATATATATATATATATATATTTAAAAAGTGTTAATTTAACATTGGTTAAAATGAGAACTTACAGTGGAAACACAGTGGCCACCAGGCATCATATATGGAAAAAAATCACATCAAAACACTTAAAGTGAATATGTCCGAAGCATATAGAGATAAAAAATGTGAACCTCTATAAATACCAGGCAGATCAGATAAGCATCAGGATGTGAAGCACATTTGGTAATATGGACAAAACACTGTAAAGAAATATGGAACACCAGTATATGCATTTGAACTTATGAATACATGCACATGCCTGTATATTAGAAAATTTTACCTTAAGCTCAAAGATTACACAGCTGTTTTCAATGGTCCATGCTACACTTAAATGATTCTGATCATGTATTTTCTATAATGTTTCCCAGGAGGAATAAAAATGGTCCATACCACGTTTATAAAGAAGAGCTAAATTGGAGTTACCCTACTCAAGGGATAATGTTTCCCCCAGGAGCCATAGGTGGCCTCTCGGATGTCCCAGAGGCCACTCCAGCTGTGCAGGCTGTCACCTTCCTCATTTGCCCATAAGAACTTGATGATAAGACACCATTGTTAAAAACTCTGTACATGTTGGTTACAGGACACGAAAAATCGAAGTTGGTGCTGACCAAGAAGCTTCCTCCCTGCTGACTAGCTTCCATAGTGCTAGAAAGGTGGATTTTAACCTGTGAGTCATATTCCCTTTGGCTTCAAAAAACACGTTCACAGGGGTTGCCTAAGACTATCAGAAAACAAAGGTATTACATTATAATTAATAACAGTAGCAAAATTACAATTATGAAGTAACAACAAAAATAATTTTATGGTTGTGAGTCACCACAACATGAGGAACCATAGTAAAGTGTGGTGATATATTGTATATTTAATAAAATCAAACTGGAATGTCAGAGAACAGAATCACCCACAGTCAAGCCATGAAGGCCAGAGAGTGGTCGACCCACGCCTATAATCTCGTCACTCAGGAGAAAGAAATCTTTCTGGATTTCTGAGTGCTCGAGGCCTAACAGCCAATCAGTAGTAGCTCACACCTTTAATTCTAACTCTAAGATTATGATACAGAGTTGAACCAGGAACTGAAACAGATGGGCCAGGAAGATATTTAAGGCAGGAGAAGACAGAGATTCATTCATTCTGTAGAATTGACCAGTCAGCCTGAGGACTCTTAAAGACAGTATTTACCCTGTTTGGCCTGAGAAGTTGGCTGGGTAAGAATTGACTGTGGTCGGTTTCCTCTTTCTGATATTTTGGCTTTTCCTCAACATCTGGCTCAGAGTTTTCTTTATATGCTAACTAGAGTTCATGCAATAATAAAGGGTCCAATATTAATTTGGAAGGTTGAGAACCCCGGTACTAGAAGAACTATTCAGGGTGGGGGATGGTAATCAACAACCTTACCCAGTGGTGAACTCTTTGAGCTACAATAGTATCTTGTTTGACTAGATATGACCATGGGTATAGTGCATAACATTGGTACAAATGTGCTGGAGGTAGCCAGTGGTTTTCTGTTTAGATTTAAAGCTTGCTTCACAAGAGAAAATGCATGCCTATCACAGGAAATGTGGCCTGGAACCCAGGCTAGGGAGCTCATATGCCCCAGTCACGAGCCTGCTACTATTATCTTGCTAGATGGACAGAGTATAAAAATCTCTTCTCAGTTTACATCTTCATATCCATATATTAGTGCAGCTCTAATACCACATCAACAATTTTTTGTGTGTGTTGGGAACAATAATTAATTTAGGAACTCACAATTAGTCAAAGTGCAGAGAATCTGTATCAGGGGATTTTTCAGCCACAGATCACACTGAGCATCTCTATGTCACACTGAGGCTTGGGGACTATAACAGAGGAGGGAGTGAAAAAAATTGTAAGAGCCAGAGGTTGGGGGAGGACCAGAGCAGTTGTGGTTGCCTGAACAAGACCTGTATGAATTCAAGCCAGTCAAACTTTCTCCATGGAGAAGGGGAGAATGTGTCCACTCCAGAAATGTTGATAGTTGATGAGTTGATGGCTTATAGGAGACAAATAGCCAGTTTTCTTTAAATCTGTAGTCCCCATAGGTTCCCTATGCTCCACTGGATAGCTGCACACCCTTGAATTTATTGGCTGTAAAAAATGGATTTGGTGGGTTACAAAACAAAACAAGGAATTACATGAAGTTGGGAAGAGGCAGAGAGATGCAGGAATGGATCTTAGAGATATTAGTCAGGAAATAGGGTGAATACTATCAAACAACACCATATACTCAAATAAAAACGTCAGAGACTAGAAATCCTCAGGGGAAATTTATAATTAAAGTATATTATTTGTAGTGAAGAAGAACAAATATCAGTGGGATTTAGAATACATCAAGACGACTCTAGGACTGAGTTAAAAACACATTGGATGAATTCAATGTGATCTTAAGAAAACTTAATAACTCTCAAATTGCTTAAAGCTTGAAACGCAAATGAAGACAACTAAACTCCTCACTGCTGACCTAAGAATTAAAAAGAGACACTTTTAAGAAAAGCCACCACTAAAGCTAAGTAGAGACAATTATTTGTACAACTGAAAAAAGTGGATGACACACTCAGTAAATCAAAGTGAATCAGAAATACTAAAAATCTAGGCTTAGAATGGTGCCTGCCCAAATGGTGTTAATTTCAATAAACAAACAAACAAACAAACAAACAAACAAACAAATAAATAAATAAATAAATAAATAAATAAATAAATAAATAAATAAATAAATAAAGTGAGGCAGGAAGGATGCCTCAGTGGCTAAGACTTGGTACTGCTCTTACAGCGGACCTGAGTTCACCTCCCAGAACTCAGCAGCGCTCTACTGTCTAGAACTCAGATTGCTGACAGTATAACATCCTCTTCTGGACTTTGAGGGTTCCTGTACTTACATGTGCATATACACGTGATTTTTCAAAGAAGTTTTTTTGAAATCTTACCTGAAACTCTATACTAAAATTTTCAGAAAGCTAGACTAGAATAAAACAGTAATTTTCTAGAAAAATAACTAGGGACTGAAGGAAATCTAAGTAGATTTGGGGGACACTGGGAAGCTGAATTAGTCACTGTAGATGAATGTATCAGGCCCCTAAATTTTAAGGAAATAAATTTGAAAGTTTAAATGTCAGTGTGTGTCGCACAAATTTAAATATGCACATATTCCTTTATTTATATAAATCTTAAATAAGCCATTGGTGTGTACAAAATACTTCTGATTTATTTATTATAAGCTCAGACATCCCTTTTTTGGAAATTATGTCCTGACAAAGTAAACTCCAATACAGTCTCTACAAGCTTGCTTTGACCGTAGATGTAAAAATTTAATTGCTTAAAGTGTAATTAAAAGTACAATTTTAATAACCTAACTGAACTGATTTGACATTGGAATCTATCATATTATTTTACTAAAGAAGATACATAAAAAGAGATTTGATAAAATTCAGTTGCACATGGGTCAATGTTATTTTCATATGAGTAACTCTTTAGGCAGAGGATTCCATACCATGGAATGGGTTAAATTGTTAGACCCAAATGTTGACTGCTGAAACTCATCTCATACCTCTAGATCCTATAAATGAGTCCTAGACTCTGTACTGTATTTTATTTTTTAATATATTCTTTAAGAATTTTGTATACATATTCATTTTATAGATAGATAAATAAATAAATAGATCAAACTGTCTTTTCACTTCTAATCCTCCTATATCCCCCAACATCCATTTCCCAAGTTGATATCTTTCCTCCTTTTCCTCTTCTGCTTCATCTGCAGAGTGTAATTAGAGACCCCTATCTGTGCATGAATGGAGAGCCATCCAGTGAAGCATGGGTAACTTACAGGAAGCACACTCCTAAAGAGAACTGACTCTTCCTGCCCTCCAAGCTATCAACTATCAATAGCTCCTCAACCAGGGGTAGGGCTTGTGTTCCCGTTCTGACTCCATGCCTTTCTGTTGAATGGTTTGATCTTCTGTGGGTCTTGGGCAGGCAGCTTCAGCTGCTCTGTGTTGATAAGCACAACTACCTAGTTATGTCCAAAAGACACTGTTAGAGCACAGTCCCCCACCCCAGCCCCAAACTCTGTCTCTCACAGCCCCCACCTGCTCCTTCTGCAATGGGCCTTGAGCCCTGAGGGGAGGGGAGGGGAAGGGAGGAGTGTAGTGAATTTATGTTGTTCCATTATAAATAGTTGTCCCACCCACTGATGTAATAAAAAGCTCTGATTGGCCAAAGGCAGACAGGGAGTGTGGACGGAGCTACCAGACTAAGAAAACTCTGGGAACAGGAAGAACAGAGCAGAATGCCAGAGAGAAGCCAGAAGAAGCAGAGGACAACTATGCTGCTCTGAGAAAAGGTATAGAGCCCCATGGCTGAAGAGTTAGCAAGTTATATGCCTGGGCTTTAGGCCAATCAGCCTAAAATTAATGAAAGCATCTGTGTTTCTCTGCAGGTCTGTGGGTCTGAGGGTCTAAACCTTGAGGCTAGACCCGAAAGTCCAGGCCAGAAACCTCTTACTACAGATGAGAGATGGATATACAGCTTTTAGGTGGGTCACTTATTCTCTGCATTTTGACCACTTGTGATGCTCCTCTGTATTTTTTAACAAAAATCCAACTTATTCTTGTGAACAGCAACTTGTCTCAATAAACCTAGCTGACAACATAAGAGTGACTTTCTCCACTGGCTTCTGAGAAAACAGAAGAGAATCTATGTTGGGTCCTGTTAATTGTCTCACCCCTGAAGGTGAAAGAAGAAAGTATTTGAAAATAATGCCTAACATTGTTATTTTTGAATTATCATCACAATTATTGTTCTGGCAAGCTCTAAAGAACTAAAAATCCCTCATTAGTAAGAGCATTTAGTCAGTCTGTGGATAAGAATTAGGTATATAAAAATGAATAACTTCCCTATATATTAGCAACAATTGGATAGAAAAACAATGAA
The DNA here is from genome assembly GCA_033318265.1 of Phyllotis vaccarum. Classification (NCBI taxonomy): domain Eukaryota; kingdom Metazoa; phylum Chordata; class Mammalia; order Rodentia; family Cricetidae; genus Phyllotis; species Phyllotis vaccarum. Next base: position 108,281,505 of record JARWLC010000004.1, read on the forward strand.
GAGAAAGTATTCAATTTACAGCAGAAAAAATATAGATGTGCAGGAATAAACTCATCAAAACTTATTTAGAGCCATTATAGAGAAGATTTTAAAGCCTTACAAAGGCATATAAAAACCTATTTGAATAAATGGAGAGAAATATGCTTCCCTAAAAATGTAAGACTTAATATCATAAAGGTATCAATTAAATCATAAATGATTTAAAGTTTAGCCATCAACTTGTTTCAACACAGGTACTGCCATATAAAAGTATATCTAGATAAATAAATTCAGAAGACAAGGGAGAAAATTATGGAAACTAATGACAAGAGCGGAGTCTACCTGATATTAAAACCCATCATTAAAAATCTATCATAAAGCTACAGGAATTACAGTGATGTTTTACTGATGTAGAAATAGGTGGCAAAGGCAGACACCAAAGACAATTTGCATAAGGGATGGGAGACTTTGCATACTGGGTCTTTCTTTATATCTACAGCACCTGAGAATGGGACCCTCTGGGTCACCATGTTCACATGTCCTGTTGCTTTCACATATTGATTGTTGAATTTCTCTCGGTCACCTTAAGTACTTTCTCTGTGCTTTTGAATACCATATGCTGGTTCACTTCTCCTGAGTACTTCTCATACCCCTGACTCACAAGAATTGCAACTGCACTCAAAGCCAAACACTTAATTTTACCACCCAAGATGCACCTCTCCAATTCAGACAGTAGCTCATTCTTTACAGGATCTCTCATCAAAATCGTAACAGATAATGAGTATATAGGTTGCTCAGATTTCTTAGTTATTATGAGAAATGCTTCAATAAAAAGAATACATAAAGAAAATGCCATGCCTATATATCATGGGATACTATTAGACCATTACAAAGAAAAAAATCTAGTCCTTATGGCCAAAATGAGTGAAACTGGAGACTGTGATACTAAGGGAAGTGAGTGCACAGGAAGACAATTATCACATGTCCTCACTTAGATACAGGATCTAAAGATTTTTTTCCAGTAAAGAATGTTTACTGATTCTTTGGGAATTTTACATCATGACTTTGCTCACACTCACTTCCCAGTCGTTTTATGTTCTCCCCCACCCGAACCCTTGTATATCCCCCCCCAACAAAATAAAATAGTAAAATAAGTCCAGTTTCTGTTATCTATATACTTACTGAAGAGTTGTTTAATTCTCAGTGGCCTCCCCTTAAATAGGACTGAGTTATTCTTCACTCCCATCCCTGCCAGAAGATATCAGTTGTGGAGAGTTACACTTCAGCATCCCCATCAGACTTCTTAGAGAGTTCTTCTCAATGGCTTCCTGTCTAGGCTGTTACTTTTGTGGGATGGGAGGAGAGAGCTGGGGGTTAGGATCTGTCACAGAACCCTTTCATCTCCTTTTCTCAACTGTGTACCTGTGGTCATCAATATCACTGCAAAAGTGGCTTCCTTGCTCTTTATAGGTCACAGACATCAACATAAACCTGGCTACAGTAGGACCTTGACCCCAGACATGGCCTCTGGCAGCAGTATGGATCTGAATATCACCATAATCCCAAATGGCAGCACAGACTATTCATATCAGTATGGTGCCCAGCAACAGCATGGCCCTATGGATATCAATATGGTTTCAAGCTGCAACACAGACCGCAGATATCTACATGACCTTTGATGGTAACACAGACCCTGGACATTAACACAGACCCTGGCTGAAGTAGGAAGAGCAGACATGGCCCTCAGTAGCAGCACAGACCCAGACATCGCCATGACCTCAGGTGACAGTGCAGGCTACTCACATCAACATAGACCCTGGTGGTATCACAGCCCCCATGGACATTAACATGGTTTCAGGCTACAAAAAAAACTACAGACGTATACATAGCCTTCGACAGTAACACAGGCTATAGACACATCAACCTTGTTATCAAAGCTACATCAGGACCCCCAACAGCAGCGCAGGCCAGGAATATCAGTGTTGCCTGGGCCACTCACTTCAACATAGTCCTTGGCCTGCAACTTGGCCCTGAGGCATAAAAATGGCTTCAGACATCTGAAAGGCCCTGGATGACAACAAAGGCCACAGCAAGGCCTCACCGATGTGTAGGGGGATTATATTGTTTCATGGTAAATAATTGTCCCACCCACTGGTTTAATAAAAAGCGCTGATTGGCCAAAGGCAGGCAGGAAGTGTGGGCGGGGCTACCAGACTAAAAACTCTGAGAACAGAATGCCAGAGCAGACCACCAGAGAGAAGCCACAGGAAGCAGAGGACAACCATACTGCTGTGAGAAAAGGTATCGAGCCCCATGGCTGAACAGGATAAGAGTCATGGGATAGATGAAGGGTAGAGAGCTAGCAAGTGACATGCATGAGCCTTAGGCTGATCAGCCAAAAACTATTATAAGCATCTGTGTATCTCTGTGGGACTGTGGGACTGCGGGTCTGCGGGTCTGTGGGTCTGCTGGTCTAGACCTTGAGGTTAGGTCCGAAAGTCCGGGCCAGAAATCTCGTACTACACAGATGGTTACATGGGTCATTCACATCCTCATGGCCTCCCAAGGCCACAAAGCCTGAGAACGTCACCATGGCACTGATTGCATACGTTCACATGGATTATGGGCTTCATCACAGCCTGGGGCAGTATCATGGACAACAGATACCAACATGGCCTCCAGTGTCTTCAAGGTGGTCCGTCAAGGAGGCCTACTCCAGAAAGTAAACCATTTCTCATTTCAGCCTCAGTTGTATCCCAGAGCCCAGGCTGCATATTTGGGTGCTGAGTCTCTATCTGTATGATTTTCAGACTGTTGTACATTAGCCTGCCAACCATACTGGGCAATGACATATCAACCTGAGCTCTCTCACACCTGTCACTGCTGCCGTGTCTTCTGTTCCTCCTCTCACTATAGTGCACATACCGCTCCATTTTTCCATCTTTCCTACCTCTCCATCACATATTTGTTCATCAGGGCGGTGCCTACTACCTGCACAGTGAGGAGAGGCTAGCCTCCACCGCCTGTGCCAGAATGGCAGAGAAGGAAGGGAGAATGAAGAAAGGCTAGTTGATCAGTTTAAGTTATAGTTAGATAAGAGTTTTATGGCTTGGATCTTTAATACCCACCAAAGGCCACATATTGAAGGCATTGTCTACAGGCAAAAAGTGTGAAGTCCTTGAAGACATCAAGAGGTGATTCTTATCGGAGGAAAAAGGTCACTTCCATAAAAGATATACTGGTGCTCTCCCCCCTTCTCATGACCTTTTCAGACCACCATGATGGTGAACACTGGCTACAGCACACGCTCCTGCCGTGATATTCTTCTCATTACGGTTTAGAAACAACAACTCTATTTTTCTTCCTTCTTTAAGTTGGCTGTCTCAAGTGTTTTATCACAGCAACGGGAAGCTGAACAACAATGAAGCTCTGGCATGCTGTAGAACTACAGGATGGTGACAGTCACTGAAGATCCACTGTATCCTTCAAAAACTTGACAAAACAATTTTGAATGTTTTTATCATAAGGAAATGATAAATGATGATCCGGACATGGTAGCACACACCTATACTCCCAGCACATAGGCAGGAGAGGCAAGAAAATTGCAAATTTGACGACAGTCCAGGCTAGTTAGGAAGCCCCTATCACAAAACTCAACAAGCAAACAAAAATATAAACGAGGATGTAGATATGTTTGACATAATTTAAATATTAAACAATAAATATATGCGTTAAATTATTATTATGCACTATTTGTTACTTTTTAAATTCATCAAAAGTTTTAAGAAGCCTCACAGAAATGATTTGACATCTCTCTTCCTCTTAACCTCCATCTTAGCTACCAGGAAAGATCATGGACACATTTAAATTATTATCTTGAAAATAGCCATTTAGTGTTCCACTGCCCCTCCCCGACGTGCGCTCTGCGGCTGAAGCACGGGCACTGCAATGCACTACTTCTGGCTGTCTTTGCTTCCTCTCTGGCCACCTTATTCCATCTTCTCTGTGGCACCCAGACTGACTCTTCTATATCTCATAATTAGTCATGTCCTTTCTTTGCTCAGAACCCATCCACACCTTTCAATCATACATAGCATAAATTTGCACAGTGTAGCTTTAGCCCACAACGTTCTATAACTCTATTCCTGGCTCTAGTGATCTGTTGACCAAAGCTCAACAGCCTGAAGTTTAAAGCAAAGTACATATGCCTCTACATGCATATACAAACATACTTGCTATTAATTTTACTTCACATAACAGACCTGTTGCGCATAACTTGCAACTAACAATGAGCTATGGAGTCATTATTCTTCATTGAAAATTTCATGTAATTAGTGAATTTCATAAGCTTCACTTGTTCTCCAGACTTGTAATTTTAGTAAATCTATGGCTACAATTGATAAGTGAGGATAGTTCCTGGTTGACATGGCTCTTTATACCAATGAGCAAGGAAAAAAAAAATAAAACAATGTAAAACATGACAGCCTTCTTTGCTCTACCTGTGATATGAGCAAGGTTTGAGCCCATTGGGTAATATATAAAGACTGAGTACTACCTGCTTGTCTTGTTGTGACCAGTACAAAAGCAAGTTAAGAAAAAAAGGGTTTGTTTCGGCTCATAATTTGAGAAAAAGCCCTCATGTGTGGTGATCCCCAATCATAGAATTGCTTTGTTGCTACTTCAAAACTGTAATTTTGCTGCTTTTATGAGTTGTGATGTAAATATCTGATATGCAAAATATCTGATATGCGACACACACACCCCCCCCCACACACAATGGGTCATGACCTACAGATTGAGAACTACTCATCTACACCATTAACTAAGTGAAATCACCATGGATTTTCAGAATTTGAAGATTTCCATGGTCTATGTATCTTCTCTGTGGCCAGCTTCAAGCTCCCAACTCTCCGTCTGTCACTGGGTGTGGAGCCACGGGGCATGCACTAGGTTGTGCAGTATTTCAATCATAAACATAAAATAGTTGCTGTCAACTTCAACAAGCAGAGGTGATATTCAGATGTAGTAATAAGACTCGTGCTTTGGTGCAGCGTATGCATTTTAAATTTTATATAATTTACGTTGTTATAATGACTATGTTTAACAACTGGATTCACAGTTTCTAAATCTTTCCATGTAGCTTTTCCAAGCAGGTGAGCATATCTGCTAGGTTCTTCAGCCCCCTCTTTATATCATTCTTCCTTATACCTTCTCCTACTCCATGGGATTCTTGCTGGCCTTCAACACATGGAGCAGCTTAGCCATTAGCTGTCCCCAGTGAGACATAGAAGCCTGACACACTGGACTCTACAGCCACACAACTCAGTCTCTTCATGAAAGTTCCTGCTCAGAAAGGGCCATCCACGCCCATGTTCCCACACATGAGCAGCAACCCTGCACTTTTTTCCAACTTCACATGGTTTCTTAATATTGATATTTCTGGCAATTTTTATGTTTCGTTTGTTGATTATGTGACTCCATCACTCCCCCTACCTCAAGAAATTAAATCTTACAATGAAGGTCACTGTACCTCATCACTGTTATTTCCCAAGCAAATATTTGTTAAATAAATTTAGGAATTAACTTAGTTCTATCAAAATTAGGACTTGGAATGTCAAAGAATCTACAAATAAAACCATAGAAAACAACAAAGGAGCAATATCATAAATATATAGAGGCCCTTCTAAACCAAATAGTGGTGAAAATGAATATAAGAATAATAAAAACAAAAATCATGTGTGTATATATGCATATATATATGACAAATAATATGAAAAATAGTTTTTAATGTCTATTGCTTTGCTATAGAAGGCATACCATTTAAACCAATAGGTTTTCTACATAGATTTCTAACAGGTCATCTACAAACAGAAATATAAAGTAATAATTAGACTTTGGCATAGTAATTTTTATGAACTACAGGCCAGTATTCAAACTAATTTAGCCATTCAGAAAAAAAAAAAGTGTAAGTTCAACACAGAACACTCAGTCTCCGTAACCTATTGATTTTTGGTTTTGTCTTGGTGTATTTGGGACATGGTTTCTCTGTCTAACTTTGGAACCTGTCCTGGAACTCATGCTCTAGAACAAGCTGGCCTCAAACTCACAATGACCTGCCTGCCTCTGCCTCCTGAGAGCTTGGATTAAAAGGTATGCACCATAAGCAGCCCAGCTTTTACTCTATTCTTTTTACTGCTATGAGTTTACATTGAGGATGCAAGTAGATTTGTTTGAAGGGGACTTAACTTACTGGTTTTTAAAGTACAAAAACTGGAAAAGAATAAAGCATATGGGAGGCAGAAGAGGAAGGAGATGTACAATAGAAATTAAAAGAGCAACCTGTGGTAACTTTATAAAATGAAATATGATACAGATATAATCTTGATAGCCTGGAGATGCTTTACTGTTATGATATGAATATCCCCCATAAGTTTATACGTTTAAACACTTGGTCCCTAGCTGGTAGTAGTGTTTCTGGAAATTGTAAAAACTTTGGACAGGGGCCCAGCTGTCAGATGTAGGACTGTAGGAACATGGCTTGTGGGTTATAGCCACCCTAAATTCTGGCCCAAGCTTTCCGATTTCTGACTGACAGTGTAGCCAGCCACTTCAGATTCCTACTATCACTGGCATGAGCTGCTCCTAATCCCTTGCCTTTTTCTTCCATGATGGATTGTACCTTCTCAAACCATAAACAAAAATAAATCCTTTCCTCACACTACTTCCAGGTATTCTATTACAAAAATAAGAAAAGTACTTAATATAAAAATGGTGCCAGAAGTGGGATTATTGCCATGATAAACCCAAGAACATGATTACAGGACACTAGGAACTTATTTTTGGTATAAATGTGGAAGAATGCACCTGTAGGTTAGAGATGACATGGAACATTATAATGGGAGCTTACTGGGGTTATTCAAGATATACATTAAAGATTGTGCTTGAGTGGATTTAAGACATGGAGACTCTTCCAGAAATCAAATTAACATACCCTGTGGTGCACTTTAGCAAAGCACAGCACCTAGCTATGTTAACTTATGTTAACTTTTCTAAGACAGACCTGAACTAAACCTAGTCACCTCAGATTTGGGCTCCAACAACAGAGATAAGAAATTATACCAATTCAAATACAACTTGGTGGGGAAGTGAGTTTATTAGGTTTATTGACAGAACTATGAGTGAGGGGTTACTTACAGAAATGAAGATGACCTCCAAAACAGTTGTGTCACCAAAGCATTTCCCCCTGCATGGATAGAAACTACTTGAAAGCTGTCTAGCTTTAGTTCCCCTGTCAGACAATCTTCCATCTCCTCCTCTATACACTAGCACCTCATAAGGCCACATAGAGCTAGAGTGGAATTACACACAGCAGGGAGAAATGAGTGGCTGTCACCTCAGATGGAGGACTAATGATCTTCCCCATGCCCTCCAGCTCTGAGGGAATGTCAACAAACCAGTTCTTGTGGGGGGACTTTGCAGGTTGTCACAACTGCTCTACCATAGTAAGATGATGTGATAGCCATGTCATATCAAGAGAAGTATTTCACAATGCCACATCCTGAAATCTGGAGGGGCTACCTCCAAAATGAATTTACAAACTAGTGTGACCAAGGAAATTTCAAGACATTACCAAAATCCAGGTTGTGGTATGCTTAGGACTCACTGCTCTTTCTCAGACTTATAGCAATTGAGGGAGGAAGGTCAGGAGAGGGAGAGAGGCTGGGGGAGTGAGAGGGGAAGAAGGATGAGAGACAGAAGAGATTGATGCTGAATGGTTTAAGACATTCAGTTTGCCAAGAAAAGGAGCTTGATTGAGTTTAAGTATGTAGGATAGGCAGATAAGGACAAAGAAATGATGATCACTGAAGAGACGAGCATGATTACAAGAAACTTCATACTCTGAAATGGGACAGCAGGAGTGGAGCCTGACGAGAAAGGCACCATCTATTAGTCTTCAGGTTGCAGAAATGCAAATTCACTTGAATGAGAGTGGCTGAAAGGATTCAGGTTCCAGGAGGCTTCTCTGCTCCAAAACGGACAGTTTTGGAAAGATTTTCACAGTTCAGCTACACCAGCATTAGTTTTCTGAAATCATGACACAAAAGGGGCAGGCTACATCCCAAGTTGCCAGCATAACTTGGCAGCATCAGCCATATGGTGCTGATTTTTCAGGCGTACAAAATGCAAGAGTAAGGGGTTTATGGAAACTTGTGTCAAGGTTCTGGGGAGCCACGTAAGTTAGAAAAGGCTCTTTACAAGGACCTCCTGATTGGCTATGCATGGAACAGAAAAAGTGAAACCTATGTTTTAATGAATACCCCAGAACACCAAAGTTTGCAGAAACATGGATAAAATGGCCTAAGAGAGCTCTATGTGTGCCAGGCAATAGATCAACAGGGGCAGAGCTAATCAGATCTGTCAGATCCTAAGTGATACTACCAAGTGCCCCACCAAGATGCCAGACTTTGGAGCTACAGGATTGTGTATTTGTCCACTAGGTTTTTATCTTGGCCTATGTTGCTTCTTGCTTGCTGTATTCTTATTCCCATCTTTTGGTCGGGAATGTTGACTCTGTGTATTGTATGATGATACACTGTAACTTAGTTCTTGGTTTGGCTTTGTGTGTACAGGTGTTGGTTTTTGTTTCTTTCTTCTTTCCTTCCTTCCTTCCCTCTTTCCTACTTTTCTTTTTTTTCCTTTTTTAATAGAAGCTTACATTAAGAGATTGTTTCGAGTCTCAGAGGAGATTCTAGATCTCAGACTTTTGAACAGTGTCATAACTATAAGACCATAGGGACTTTGAAGTTAGACTAAATGCATTTTTCAGTATAAGATGGCCACATGCCTATGAGAGCTAGGGACAGATTTGTTAATAGTTCATATCTGAACTGTTTCCATGAATTTGAATACTTGGTCCCTAGTTAGTAGTGCTGTTCTGTAAGGTTGTGGAAACTTAGAGATCTGGAACCTAGTTGTAAAGACTTGACACATGGCCAAAGATCTATCTATTGTTGACCTTGTTTTGGCCCAACTCTCTCGTTTCCTGACAGCCAACGTGGAATAGCCAGCTGCCTCATGTGGACCAGCCAGCTGCCTCATGCTCTTGCTGCCATAACCCAAAGCCCTTTGCATTTTCATGCCTTCAGTGGAGTAAAGGACTGTGCCTTCTCAAGTCATGACCTCAAATAAATCCTTCCTTCAGTTGCTTCTTTTAAGTTCACTAATTATAACAGCAAGAAATATAGCTAACACACCTACCAAATGTGCCCACTGGCTGGACAGTCTTGGACTGTATCCTCTGCATTGGTGTGTGTACACTAAAGAAGACTCCTCTTTCTCTATAGAAATGTGTTGTCTTAATCATGTGACCTGGGTGACAAGTGGCTGCCATACTGTATCTCTGGTTGACCAGAGTACCTCTGCCTCACAAGTAAGGGCAGCCTCAAAGAAACTCTTTATTCTTCTTGGCCCTCTCAATAAGGCCAAGAATAACCAACCCCATGCAGATTTCATTGAATTTTTAATCAAGATGCTAATGCAGTGTGATAATGATCAGAAGCTCAGAGGGCATTTTTTTTCTTTTAATGTCAGAGAACTTGACAGAATGAGTAGAAAGAATGTCAGAAGGTGAGAATGGGGCAGAGTCATGAGTCAGGGCAGTGACAATAGCTCAAAGGTATAATTGGGCCATCTGCTATGATGCTCCACAGGAGTCTGGTTCCCTGTGGTTAATGCTAAGCTAAGAGAGGAGTCATCTAGTTGGACTGAGTGCTTTCTAAGGAAGACCAGAATGTTCAGGCAGGACCTTCCCAAAAGAAGAGCCAGACATCCACAGCAGGAAGTCAAGAGTAGAATATCCTGAGCTCTCCTGTAGTCAAGATTTGGTTCCCAATCATTCCTCCAATGACTAAGGTACTTTCAGCTCAATGAGAGCTTAAGCTCATGGGGTTGTCTGAACTCTGAGAGCATTAGAGGTTGGAAAGTTGTCAAAGGAAGTATATTGAGAAACACCTTGCAATATGTGAATGAGAATCAAGAACAGCCATGGATCTGAAGGAGAAATCAGTTCCATTATGGAAATGCACCCCAAAACTCTGACCAACTGTCAGCATGGAGCTCTCCACTAAAAAATAATACCCACACTTAGGTGAAGACAGCAGAGGAAATAGAAATCTGTCTCTGTAGAATTTCTGTTGACACTTGAAGACCAGATCTGTGCATAGTTTAAAATGACAAATACAACAAAGTTCCTTGGGGGGGGGGGGAACGACACAGGTATGATAAGAACAGGTTGTTAACAAAATAAAAAAATAAGAGTCATCAATTGCCACCTTTTTCAGATTTCAATTATGTTTAATAGGAAGAAGAAAACACAGAAAATCAGGGAAGATCTTTGAGGAAAATTTGCCACAGTTGGTGAAGAAAACCTTCTCCTACTGAGTCATGTGAGAACATCCCAAAGCTTTCCCAGAGAGTATTTTCCTTCAAAGTCCTCTGAAACTGGAGCATATGGAGTTGCTCTAGGACACTAGGCCCCTGTGGTCAGACCCTGACTTCAACAGAATGGCTCAGGAGTAGACCACTCTTACCAGCCAACACAGTATTTCTTTCATGGGGCAGCAAGAAACTAAACACATGCCAGTAGCTCTGACTTCAGGTGACTCTCCCACTACATGAGCTTAGACCTCTGGACCGCACTGGTCCTTTAGCTAGACAGTCTATAAATGACTGTGTTTATCTTTCCCTCAACCATATCTGAATGCATGCTGTCTTCAGAGAGTGGGAGACCGGAAATAGTTATCTTAGGACCTGTCACACAATTCCTGTGACATTCAGCTCTTCACTGTGTCATATGGTCATCTGAGGTGACCAGGTCAAACTTCCCTAAGAACTTTACATGCTCTTTTCTCTTACAAAGCCAAAATTCTTCCCAATGCCCCCTGGCCTTTAACATAGGTACTAAGACACTGCTCCCACAAGCTTCCCGCTTTGCTGGACGAAGGGACAACTCTCGCTACTGTCCCTAGAGCTCTCCTAGTACCTTCTCTGCTCCTCATCAAGATGACATCGATATGTAGAAGAACTCACCTAAGAAATGTGATAGTTATAACAGAGTCAGAGAAAATATGGCAGGCAGCAACGTCATTACACATTTATGCTTTATAAAATTTCAAAGTATAAATTGAATATGAGCAGGAAAAAAATTATTTTTCACATTTTCTTTTACACTCTGTGGGCAATAAAAGCAAAGCACAAAACAGTTTTTGAAGGTCCTTAGAAGCCAGCATTAAGAGGCTGACTTGGCGGAGGCAGCATCAGAAAGTGATTACTTAACCATCCTTAAGCAAAGGCATTAGGAGACTTCAGAGTCAGGAAGCTGAGCATTGTCTCAATGCAAACTGACCTGGGGGGGGAGGTGCTTTGTGAACATTCATACGATATAGCTTTTCCATGTAAGACCTGAGGATAGACAGACACTGTGTGTTCAGCCTTATCAGGAGTAAAAAGGAACAAAGAATATGGTTACCAAACCCAGGGTGCTAACAAAGCCCACCTGTACACCTCAGAGGCTCTTTACCTGCACCAAATGGACACAAGCAGGGGTGTAACTGTTTCTTCTCCATATGAGCCTAAATTTGTACAAGCAGTTAACGTCTATACCTTATACGTGGGCCTATGAATTTTGTGATATATGTTAACCAACATGTTATATAGATAGCATTAGATTGGGAGCCTGGACACCCTGGGAGAAATCCAAGTGCTGTGAATCTGAGGTGGAAAATTACATATGAGTGATTTATGAGAATGTGCTCTCAAGAAGGAGGCTGGCAAGAGAGTCAGGGACATAGAAATAGGATAGGGAACAAGTGGAACCTTGGATGTTGTTGCAAGAGAGGACCCTTGAAGTCAAGATGACCTTCAAAGGTGACCTAAACTTTAGCAAGGATTTTTTATTCTTTTGTCTTGGGTTCTTCAAGAGGAATGAAACCTTGGCAATGCCTGGGGAGGGGCTTGACCATGAGTTGTAAAAAGTAAATCCCCTTTGGTAGAAAGGGGGGTGCCTGATATCATAACATACAACACATAGTATATAAAAGTAAAACAAAGCCTTTGTCACAAAGGCTGGATTACTCCATACAAATGTAGGGAATAATAATGAAGGTTAAAGCAATGTTGTAAATGTTAACTGAAGAAAAATGAGGTGGGGGGGGGGAATGGCTCAGCAGCTAAGAGCCCTTGCAGAGGGCTCGAAACAGGTTTCTAGCACCCACATCAGGTGGCTCACAGCTGTCTGCAGCTCCAGCTCCAGCAAATCTGCTGCCCTTTTCTGATCTCTGCAGTCACCTGCATGTGCTCAACTAAAATGATAAATCTTTGAAAAAACAGCAGATTAGAAAATATTAGAATTATAACGAAATGGTCAAATATACATCAAGAGCATTAAGTCAAGGCATTGTCAATATGCAAGTTAAAATTGCAAAAACCAAAACTACTTGACCAAAAAAAAAAACACGTGACTAAAATGACCTAAGACATTTAATTTAAAAGAAGCTGTACAGCAGGACTGTGATGCATGTCTTTTATTCCAGCACTTGAGAGACAGACTGTAAGTTCAAGGCCGGGCTGGTCTACAAAGTGTATTCCTGCCTCAAAGCAAATATCAAAATGACAGCTAAAGCCCCACATGATTGGATTTCTAATTCTAACACCATTTAAGACTAGAAAATCAGAGAACTATTCTTAGTACCAAATATGTAAACTAGAGCATACTATACTTTGTTTTAAAAAAAATGTAAAACTTTTTCTTATTATATTTATTTACTTGTGTGTGTGCCCATGAGAAAGTCAGAACAACTTTGAAGGGTCAGGTCTCTTTTTTCATGATGTGGGTTCCAGGGATCAAACTCAGGTCACCAGGCTGCACAGCCTCACAAGAACTGCATCATGGAAGTCTATTGCTCGACTTGTAGACAACTCCATGGAAGGGTCTCTCTTCTTCTAGCAATTGTTTGCTGATTCTAGAGCCTTGAGGAGGGGGCTGCTTGTGAGCCTTATGAATTTTTTGTGTATTCCATGAGCCTTGTGAGTTTCTTTACTCCCTGTTAGAGGGAATGTTTTATTGAGCAGAAACAGTCCACAACTATTACAGACATCCACTGAAAAGGTATCTGCATTGTGGTCAAGTTGAATCCCAGTATGCATGCGTGGTAAGAAAATAAAGGAAAGAAAAGGTCATGTGTATCTCATTCCAAAATGAAATGCTTTTATAAAATCCAACAGACTTTAATGATGTTCCTTCATTAAATTAAATTCTTAGAACCAAGATTTTGTGGTTAATATCGATGGCACTTTGACAGGATATAAAAATCACTTTTTACTGCTTGCCCGTGAGGGATTATCTAGATCAGGCTGATTGAAATGGAGAGACTCACATTAACTTTGGGTAGCCTCCTATGCCTTGGGTTAGAACTTCTTGTAAAGGAGACAAGAGACTAAGCACAAACATTAATGGCTCCATGATGGTGGGCAAGATGGGACCAGTTCCTCATACTCCTGCCTGTATGACTTTCCTATCACAATGGACTGTGCCCTCAAACTGTGAGCCAGTAAAGAATCCTTCCTTCCTCAAATTGTTTCTTCTGAAATGTTTTATTACAGGAAGGAGAAAATTATAGTTGCTAATGTATAAGGAATATAAAAAAACATATTCAACTTGGAAGAAGCATCTGCTAGCACTACCATTTATATCATACTCACTAATGAGCTTTACTTCTCCTAACCTGAATCTTCAGAGGAACTGTGGAATCCACTAATCTGGCTGAACAATCTCAAGAGAACAGAGCACTCTGAGGCATTCTTTAATGTGCCTTTTGCTTTGCCTGTGGTCTAGGAAGCTATTGTTTAAACCAGATCTTGGTGGTTGTTTTCAAACACCACTGTCTAGGATCAGTATCTGTTTGGCGGGCCTTGTCTATATAGATAGTTCCCCAGGAAGAAGCATTACATGAATTGTATATAGTTTTCTTCTGTGACCAATTGCCATACAAAAATCAAGGTATTAAAGATGTTTTTCTGTGGGTTCAGAGGCACCAATCCATGGTTGTTTGGTCTCTTGTTCTTGGGCAGCATAACGCCATTTCAGTAGTGTTTGGTGAGTTGTCTTCATCATATAATGGGCAATAACAGGAACCAGGGCCCATGTACAATTTTCAAAGGCATACCCTAGTTTCTCTCAGTCAGACCTCACCTCCCAAATTTTCTACAACCCCAAAAAACATAGTTGAGAATCAGCTAAGGCTAAGATCTTGTATTTTACACACAAGCCTATAAGGGCATGCCATAGTCAAAACACAGAATCTCACATCTGGACCAATCAGTAGCCAGTGTTGAGAAAGCTGTTTATTGGCCTCTACACACATGTGTAGAGTGTGTCTGTCAGGAGTAGTTATACTCAGTTTCCTGTAGAATGGTCCTGGACTATATGGCATGGCACCTGAGCCTCCTGAACATGAGACCTACCTCTGTGCCTTCAAGGAAGTGACTTCTGTCATTGCTATGAACTTTTACTTGCTGGCAAGAAAAAAATGTGGGCATAATAAAATCTGGGCATCCATATTGCTTTGATATGAACAGAGAAGTGGCTTAGCCAGGGTCCATAACCAGACTCAAGGTCTTCTAATGATGAGGGAGAATGTTATGCAAGAGCCAGGCCACTTGGCTGGGTCCTGGGGTTTACAGACAGGGCTTCTTCCAGGAAGCAAATGAATAGACTGTGGACTCACTGCCCCCTTTTAGAAAAGGGTGTTCCATGAGTCTCCCGGCTTTCGATGGGTATTTCTCAGAAGGCATTGCCCAGTGGAATTTGACAGGGACAATTACAACTAGAGTGATAAGATGATTTCTGTCTACGCTCTTCTGAATTATATTTCTTATGTTAAAGCAATCCCCCTCCAAATGAAATGGGCACACTTTTATTTCTAAAACTAGTCTGAAATAGATAACCTGAACCCCCTCAACAGATGCTGAAATATTTATATGTATCCTGGCACATGGGGAACGATAGTCTCAAGAAAGGAAATTCCAGGTGTCAAAACAACAAAACTACAGATAGAATCCTGAGCTGATCCTGCGGCAGCCTAGGGGCACTTTCAGTTTCAGGAGCTAGAGGATTGCTCTTAATGACCTTTCATGGAAATGAAATGAGGTCCTGGTCCTTCTTATGATGAGAAATAGAACTTCTGCACAAAACCTGAGTTCCTCAAAGGTTTTTAAATCCTGACAAAGGGTAGATTCCAAAACATCAGAACAAAAACACAGGGAAGACTAAAGGAAGTTTCCTGTCCTGGTCTGGCCTGTCAGTTGGAGCACAGTGACTCCTGGGCTAATGCTGACACGGTTTTAAGGACCAAATTTAAGCATTCTGAAGGACTCCCACCCCCAACACTACAAGCACATATTAAAATGGTCTCGGGATACTGATGCATCAGATCAGCTGGTAGATAAACATTTACTAAAATTCCACTCAGGGCCATGCAGCTGCTATATGAGGTACATAAGTTTCCTACAGATAAAACCATTCAAGTGTGAGTTTATAAGAAAGCTTTTTAAACATGGAAACATATTTAACTTAATGAGATTAACAAATAATATCAGAGAGTGAAACTATCGTGGAAGATATTACATACTTGAGTATAATGAGGTATAGAAATGGAACTGGAACTGACCTGGAAGCTTCCTCCATATTGGTTAGTTTTCATAGTGCTGAGTGTATGCTATGCAAGCTACTGGAGGAGAAAAATGATGATCAACTATCTATAGATGTGAACTCTGTGAGCTACAATAATGACTGACCTCACAAACGACATGCCCACTGGTGCAATAGTGGCATGAGCATCACGGCAGCAACTAAATGTCTTCTGATCAGGTTTAAATTCTACCTCACAAGATGAAACCCACACCTGGCACCACTACTAGACAAAGAACCCATGGCTAAACAGGTCATAAGCCCTAAAGGAAGATCTACCACTATTTATTCTGCTAAACGGATAGAGTACTAAATTATCTCCTAATATATTATTGTTATAATACATTAGGGGCACCTTCAGTTTCAGGAGCTAGAGGATTGCTCTTCCATCTAAGAAGCTTCTATTTGTGATATAGGATGTGATAACACAGAGACCCACTACTGATGAAGGTGCAGAGAATAAGAGATTGTCAAATGGAACCTAAGTACCTCCTCCTCTCAAGGCCCATGGATCATTATGGAGAAGGAAGCAGAAAAACCATAAGAGCAGAGGCAGTAGATGACACCAAGGAAAAAGTATCTATGAGCTGCATATATGAGGTCATAGAGGTTAGGACAGAATGCATAAGTGTAAGTCCATGCAAGACCAAATCCCAGCATGGAGATGGAAAGTGAGTATAAAATATCACCCCTAGCCATGGAGCTACTGGAAATTGTTAGCCACTAGAAGTGGGAAGGTCAGGTTTCCCTCAGAATGTAGCTCCTATTAAGTTAGCCATAGTCTGGTGGAAGACAACACATCCAAGAATACTCAGACAGTACAAGTTGGCCTTGATGAGCTTTAAAAAGAAAAATAAAAAGTACACAAAGTCATTAAGTAAGGAAATAGGCAAATCTGGGGAGAGTTGTACAAAGGGGGTAAATGAGATCAAAACACACAATACAAAAATCTCAAAAAACTAATAGATTGTGTGAAGAATACCAACTAATGAAACTATAAGAAATATCACTAATTGAATGTGATTAAAATAAAAAATTGATGCTGTGGGATTATGTTCTTGTACACTGTAGATATTTGCCCCTCCTATGGGTATAATAATATACTGATTAGTAAGAAGGTAGACAGAAAGTATAGGCTGGGCTACCAGACTAAAAAAAACTCTGGGAGGAGGAAGGGCAAAGCAGAGATGCCAGGCAGATGCTCTGAGAAAAGGTACTAAGCCACTTGGCTAATCATGGCTTAGTTTAAGAGTAAGAGTTAGGAAGAAATACGCCTGAGCTATAGGCCAAACAGTTTGTAATTAATATAAGCCTTTATTGGGACTAAGCAGCTGTGGGCAGTCTGGTCTGCAGGGCTAAGCCAAGTCAGAAACTTCAGACTACAAATGGGGCCCAATACAACCTCAGATCAGATGTGGCAACCTGCTAGATTTAAGCCTATTAGTCATCAGAAAAAAAAAAAAAAACAAAAAACAAAAAACAAAAACAAAAAACCTCCAACTAATCAAGATTCCCTCAGTAACAGCGAGTGAACAGGGAATGCTAAAAGTTCCAATCTGTGCCGATATTTTATACAACAGTCATTAGAAGTGATACATAACAAATTCCCATAATCTATCATTTACCATTACATAGATGATATCTTATTGGCTGATTAAAATATAGATACAATAGAAAGAATGCTTGAAAAAGTGGAGAAAAAAATGTCTGCTTGGGGATGACAGATTGCTCCTGAAAAAATACAAAGAGGAGATTTCATTAACTATTGAAAACACAAAATAGGTCAACAAAAAATTAGACCCTCCAAAGGTGCAAATCAGGAGAGATAGATTTCAGACTCTTAATGACTTCCAAAGACTTCTAGGAGACATTTTCAATTTATGGACCACTATTGGATTAAAAAATAATGAACTAGATAATTTGTTCAAAACCTTAAGTGGTGACAAGGACTTAAATAGTCCAAGAAAATTATCCACCGAAGCTGAAAGAGAATTGGCTTTGGTGGAAAAGAAATTACAGGATGCATATGTGGATTATGTGAATCCAGGCCTTAACTGCATTCCGGTTATTTTACACCCTAAGCATTTTCATACACAATTTTAATGCAAAGGGAAAATATTATAGTGAAATGGATATTTCTACCGCACAAACCGAATAAAAAAATGAAGACATGTGGAAAAGATTTCTGATTTGATTTTTAATGAAAAATTAATACTTTGACAATTGACAGGAATGAACCCAAAAGAAATTGTTGAACTTTTAACTAATGCAGAAATTGACTAATTAGAGGCAGAAAGTGAACCTTGGCAAAGAGTTTGTAGTAATTTTTTTGGAAGAGATTAACAACAGATATCCTCAAAGCAAAAGTTTGAATTTATAAAGGGAACTAACTTGATTCTTCCTCGTGTTGTATGGGATACACTAATTTCTGGAGCCCCTACATTTTATACTGATGCAAACAAATCAGGCAAAGCAAGGAACAAATCAGTAAATGTAAGTAAAGTAGCTTAAGGCCCTTATAATTCTGTTCGAAAGTCAGAATTATATGTTGTCATGATGGTATTAATGGATTTTACAGAACATTGTAACTGACTCTCAGTATACAGAGAGTTGTTTTGCACATTGAAACTGCTGATTTTATTAAAGATGTGTCAGAACTAACTTTATTATTTATTCTGTTATAAGAAATAATCAGAAATAGGAAATAGGAGCTATATAGCACATACCCAATCCCATAAAGGTCTGCCAGGCTTTCTAGCACAAAGTAATGATTAAATTAATAAATTATTAGTAGGAAATATGCTAGAGGCCTCAGAATTTCATTTTCTAAAAAACACAAAAATAGCAAAGGTTTAAAGAAAGATTTCTCCATCACTTGGCAACAAGCCAAAGAATATGCCTCACCTGTTCCTTTATAACCAACTTCATTACCAGCAGGAAGTTATTCTAAAGGTGTAATAATAGGTTTCTGACCAGGACTCGCCCCAAGATCTGAACCAAGTCTCATTAATTTCATGTTGATCAGCCTATGGCTCAGGCATATAACTTGCTAACTCTTAACTCTTTAACTAACTCATGATTAGCCAAGTGGCTTAGTACCTTTGTTAGAGCAGTATTCTGGTCTTGTTTCTTCTATGATCTGCTGGTGTCTCTGTCTGACTCTTCCTCTTCCCAGAATTTTCTTAGACTGGTAGCCCCACCCACACTTCCTGTCTGCTTTCTGACCAATTAGCATTTTTAGGGTTTTTTTGTGTTATTTCTAAACCAGTAAGAAAGATAAATATTTACAATGTACCAAAACACAATCCCACAGCATAAATGTATACATAGAAATGAAATTTGGCAGATGGATGTGTTTCATTTTACAAAATTTGGAAAATTGAGATATGTATATCATATAATAAATACATTTTCAGGATTTCAATGGGCAACTGCTTTGAGTTCATAAAAGGTAGATTCTGTAATCACACATTTGCTAGAAGTTATGGTCATCATGGGAATACCTGTACAAATTAAGACTGACAATGCTCCATCATATGTCTCTAGTAAATTGAAATGATTTTTTTGCTTATTATAATATAAAGCATATTACAGGAATACCACACAATCCTACAAAGCAAGCAGTCATAGAGAGATCAAATCAAATTCTAAAAGATATGCTAAATAAGTAGAAAGGAGTAACAAAGACCCCACAGAAGCAGGCTGCATAATGTTTTATTAGCTTTGAATTTTTTCACTGTCATTGAAAAAGGAAGAATAGCTGCTGAAAGACATTAGACTATACAAAAAAAAGAAAGAAAAAACTGCACTAAACCAGCCTGTTTACATCAAAGATGTGCTGCCCTCAGAATAAAAACCAGGATATGTGCTACATTGGGGGAGAGGTTTCACTTTTGTTTCCGCAGGCGAAGAAAAGCTATGGATAACATAAAAATTAATAAAGACTCAATTTGAACAGGAGAAATTTCATGAAAATAAGAATTGATGGCTCATCCACCATATTACAATTCTTTAAGTTGTAAGAAAAACTCAAGGGTTGGGACAGGGTTTTGCTTTTATCTTTACAGAAAATGAGAAATAACCATCTTCAAGAAGTTAAAAGATGTTGAACATCTAGACATCTAAAGCAGAAAGTGAAGCTATCCAAAATAAATTACAAGCAAAGGAACATCGGACTTATTGGTACCAATATACTCTGCAGGATAAACTCACTGCTTAACATCAATATCACTTTATTTGTAGGAAAAGTTGAAGTCCCAGTTTAATTATAAATTAAAGCTGGCTTTGGAGTTGGAGTGTGGCTCTCTCTTTCTCTAAACCCAAGCATACTTGTTAAAGGAAAACACAAAATCTCTGAACCATATAAGAAGAGTCACTAATAGGGGACAGAAGAATAACTAAAATAAGGAACTGTTCTATTATTACTAATCCTATGCTGTATAAATGCTTTATTAAAATTTATAAGATTATATATTAAACTTTTTATTGTGATATTAATTATCATGTAGAACTAATTAACTGTAGAAAAAGGTTTTATCTATCTTTTTGTACATTTTCTTGGGTTTTAGTCTCTTATTAGTTTTCTGCAGTGAACCATGACAATGCCTAATTATGACCTGTGAAAGATCCAAAAGGAAGATGGGGCCTCACAACCATTATTTCACATGGACTAAGACAAAGCCACTAGGCTGACAAACACCAACGAAAGATCAGATTGAAATTACAAACTGCTCAGGACAATTTTGAAGTGACCAGCTGAGATGAACCAGCTTCACAGACTACTGTAGCCAGGACTTGAAACAAGCCTTGCACTTTCCTGTTATGCAGAGACTGAGCAACAAATGATTCAGCTACTTATCTCAGTACTTGACAATTAACAAGTTTTTCTTTTCAAGATCCCCTAAGTATGCCATCTCCCCCAGACAGCAGGAAGTAAATTTAAAAGCATGATACCCACGTTCCCAAGAGGTAAAGTGGGTGGTTTGGGTCTTTCAATGGGTTATGGATGGTTGTCATTGTTTAGGGAAATTGGTTATAAATTGTTACTGGTTATGGTTAGGAAAAAAAGCTAAACAAGGGATATTAGATTCAGGGTTCCTGTTTCATATAATAAGAAAAAGGGGATACAGCTATAATGGGATAGAAGGGTAGATTTTTGAATCTACTTTTAAAAAGCAACTACCAGTTTTAAATATTTTTCATTGGATTAGATCTTTATATTGTATACAAATTGTATATATTGATACAAAGTTGTGGTTAACTTTGTTATTGTACATATATTGCTACTCTCCCTCAAGGCATTGTACCTATACAGTTTATCTAACAATGTAATACAAATTGCTAGACCTTGAAAGTTATTATTACCAATGAATTGGAATATAAAAAAATGTAAGTTAGTAGTTAGATATTACAATTAAACTTAGTTATATTAGATATGTTTTCTAAGTCAAAAAGAGACATATTTTGAACGGACAGATTTTCTTCAAACGCTTCCAAGAGCTACAGAATATGGCATTAAAAATATTTTAATAACATAGGTTCTTACTATTTTTATTTCAATGAGACATCTGCTCCTGGCAGCACCAGTCTACTTCAGAGAAGACGATGGGCATCAAAGAAACTCCATATGGAGTTGATCTTCTTTGTAGTAAAAGTTAGCCACTGGGCAAGAAAGTGATCTTGTCTTGACTGCTGACAGTGTTATGTCCAAAATGGACAAGAAGGACACACAAAAAAGAACTTCTGAACCTTGTGAGGACAAAGTAGAATGGTCTGTAAGAAAATCCTCCATCACAGATAAGTCTGTCTATGCTAGGCCTGTTAGCCAAAGATGGATGTGTCAACAATATAGAGGAACCTTGGGTGACTGTCCAGGAAGCCAGCTGATTTATTTTTACACATTTCTGGGGAAAATTTGCGTGCTTGCATGTTCTGTTTACTTAGTTAATATTATTTTTTTTTTTTGGTTCTCTGAGGAAGTTGATGATGAGACAGCTATAGTTATAGTTTTCTAGTGACAGTTTTAGAAAAGAAACTCACTTAGAAGTTAAAGTGTATAAGTTTGAGAGATATCAAAAGATAGCTTTCAGTTAGTAATACAAGTTATATAGAAGGCTAATTAGGTACAATCTTTTGGACTCGTGAAAATAAGATAAATAATCTTTGAATTTGTCAATTGTTAATGGAGCAGAAATTACTCGTGTAATTATTGTTTGTATATATTGTATACAATTATTGTACCTATTGTATATAGTTTTACTGATGTTAGTGATAACCTTTTTTATTTTTTATACAAAAAAGGGATATTTGGTGATATTGTTTATATTTGATAAAATCAGCCTGGACTATCAGAGAAGAAAATCACCACAGTCAAGCCATGAGGATTAGAGAGTGGTGACTCATGCGTTTAATCTCATTGCTCAGGAGACAGAGATCTTTCTGTGTTTTTGTGGGATCAAGGCCTAACAACCAAATAATACTAACTAGTTAAGAAAAAATAAAGCACTATTCAAAAAACACTGTCATGGAGTCTTAGGAGATGGCCCAGTTACCATACAATTATAAGGACCTGAGCTGAAACCCCCATCACCTACATAAAAAGTAGGTGTGTCAGTCCATGCCTGTATCTTAGCCCAGGGAGACAGAGATGGGAGGATGTTCCAGGCCTTGTTGGTCAGATGGCCTAGCTAAATTAATGAGCTCAATGTTCAGTAAGCATCCATCCCTCACTTTAAAAACAAGGTTGAAAGCAATAGAGGAAGACGTCTAGTATCAGTCTCTGCACACACGCACATGTGTTTGCATACATGTAAGAAAACACACACACACACATACACACACACAAACACACACACATGTAAACACACATACACATACATTTTCACAACTTGTTTTATAAGGCTACTGTAAGTTTGGCATCAAATTCCAAGAAGGACAATCTGAGACTGAAGTCCCAATATTATTCCAGGGAAACACAAAAATGCATCAGGACCTAGCTGAATTCCAAAGATGCACATCTGGTAAAGAAACAGTGGCAAGAAAGGCCTTGAGACCATTTCAGTACAGAGAAAGCATTTCATAAGACCCAATGAGCTCTATGTATACTAGATTGTTGGAAACAAATAGTACTCAAAAAGACAGCCCCAAACACAGGAGGCAAGCCCTGAAAGTCCTGAAGATGAAGGACAACAAAGAAATATTAAGAAGGCATCAATGAGGGTCTCTTAATAGTAGATCAAGCAAAGAGGTAGAAAAGGAACAGAGAACAGAAGAGTTGATAAGTCAACTGATCTGACAGGCATTGAAGAACATCCCACCCAATATCAGCAGAACCCTCTTTCTAAGTGTTTGGTCCTCCCAGAACACATCAAGTGTTGTCCATAAGAAAAAAGTTTCAAGAAATGTTAAATTATTGAAAGGGTAGGATGGCAGCTCACACCATACTCACAGCATTTGAGAGGGGAAAGAAAGAGTTGCTGAGGCGAAGCCAGCCTGGGGTACAAAGTGACTAGCAACCAAGTCTGGGATACAGAATAAGACTGTCTCAAAGCAGCTACCACAAAATGATTTAAAAGTATGAAGTTATTTACTTTGCCTATAATTAAGTGAAATAAGAAAATGTAATTACAGCCATTGTGATAGCGTGTATAATTGCAAGCCCAGCACCTGGGGGGAAACTGAGACAACAGGACCATGAATTTAGGACCAGACTGAGCTAGAAAGCAAAATCCTGACTCAAAATAGTTATGAATAAAGATGCATTTTACACTTTTAATGTGGAAACGAAATCACACATTCCTAAATAACAAGTAGAATAAATAAGAAATCATAAGGGAAATTAGAAAACATCTTAAGAAGAGTGGAGTTAAGAACAAAGCACATCAAAATTTAGAAAACACTCTTAAAAGCGAAGTTTATAACATAAAATACCTGTGTCCAACAATTTATAGCAGCAAACTGTAGAGGCAGAGGATGGAAAATCAATACCCTAACCTTCCAACAAAAGAAAATGGGAAAGAACGGCAAAGAAGCAGCAGAAGGAAGAAAACAAAAGAGCAGAGGAAATTAATGGAATTAATAGAACAGAGGAAATCAATGATGGTAAAAGTCAGTGCTTTGATACAATCAACACCATTGACAGACCAACCAGGGGATGTGAGAGAAGACGGGGTTGCTGAAAGCAAGTGTGAACAAAGGCAGTGATGACAAGATGCACTGCAACACACACAGGACAGTGAACGGTGTAAACCACATGCCAACAAATTAGGTAAATCACCATGGGTAAACTCCTAGGAAGACACAGGATCCTGAGCAGTAAGAAGTAGATGGAGGAGTATTTCTACAACTAGTAAAATCAGTGAGCTAGAGCCAGCCAGGTGGCACAGCAGGCAAACGTGCTTGTTGCTAAGTCTGACAAAATGAGATCAATTCCTAGGACCCACTAGATGGAGGGACAAAGGGATTCCCACAAGTTGCCCTTTAACCTGCAAACATGCACCATGGCATATGCACACACACACACATAAAAAATTAAAAGATAACAAGTTAATAATTTTTGAAATATAACTGCATGAAAAAGCTCTAAATGGTTTTAGTAATATGTTTAATCAAATGATTGATAGCTAATTAGCCTCAAACCTTTGCAACCCAGAACACACAGACTTCTCAACTTGTTTTACAAGGTTAATACCCCTGATACCAAAAGCATAAAAAAAAAAAAAAAAAAAAAAAAACCAAAGAATAGGCTGCTATTATTTTATATATATAAATAAGGACAAAAATCTCCAACAAAATATTGGTAAACTGAATCAACAAAGAATTATATACTCTGAGCAGATGGGAATTATTTCACAACTGCACAGCTGATTTGTCTATCAGTCAAACAATATATACCGTATCTACAGGAGAAAGACCTGAAAAGATGAGCAACAGGAAGATGGCCCAGTGTTTGCAGTGTTATCATGAGACCTGAGCTCAGATCCTCACACGGCTAAGCATAGCAGAACACAGTGAGAAAACTCAGCACAGACACGGGAGGAGGATTCCTGGGACTTCCTGGATGACCAGTCTAGCCAATTAAATGGCATGTTTCAGGTTCCATGAGAGACTCTATTTCAGAAGAGAAGGCCAAGAAATAATTGAAGAAGACATCCTGATATCCACTTCTCTGCACCAACATTCCCGCTAGCAAATGTCTGCATACACATGCACACACTCGGTTAAGCCACACAGAAAGGTGGGGGGAGATGGATGACCTCATTACTCAAGGGTAAACTGCATCAATACCACACTGAGAAGCCGCATGGCCACTCTGGATTCTGAAGTAAAAAAAAAAAAAAAGGCAGAAAAAACTAATTTGCACCATAGAAGTGACCACCTTAAAATGTGCAGGCACTACTAATGAGATATTTTGACAGTTTCTCAAGTTGTTATATGTAGATTTGCTACATGATGTAGCAATTTTACTGCCAGTTATTTGCTAATAGTGTCAATCATAATAACCACACGGTAAAAACAATCCATGTTGCTTATCAACGGATACATAATGCATAATATAACCACACAACGGAACATTATTCGGAAATAAAAAGAATGAATGCATATATATTCAATAAAATGAATGGAACTTGAAGAGTAGATGTTCTGTAGTTCTGTGTATATATGGGATCTTCTATGGATATGGAAATAGGTAGTAAACAAACTAATGGCTAAATAGGCGGCAAAATGCAGGGGTTACCAATAAACAGAATTTCAAACATTTTCTAATTGTGGCCATACTAAAATCCCTTGAATTTCAATTTTTAAGTGGGACAATTCTGTGATATAGAAATTATATCCATGGAAAAAATTTTTAATGAGCAAGATACAATACACAGCACAGAAAAATAAAGAGGTAGCTAAGAGTTAAACTCTCTCTCCAAATTAATATGATGAAGCATTGAGCCCTAAACTTCAAAAGATATTTAAATTTGAAGTTACCACCCCTGAAGAGGGAATTCAGGTAAAATGGGAATGTATAGGTAGGCCCTATCTAATATGACCTCAGAAAATACTCTGCCAGTTCCTCATAAAGTTATACTTACCATTTGGCACACCAACACCTTTCCTAAATACTTAATTTAGAGAAGGAAAGTAGTGTTCACAAAAGTTCTGAACCTAAACTTTTTCTTAGCTTCCCCCCCCCTTTTTTTGGTCTGATGATTTAATAATGCATGTAACAGGTTTCAATAAAACCCACCTTTCACGCCATCCCCTCCAACCCTCCCTCAGCCTCACCTCACTACTTTTCCCTCCCAATGCCATGGATATTCTTCTAAACAGCAGAGTTCACTTGTTGCAGCAATCTGTGCTTGGGTTCAGGGCCACCTACTGAAACTAAAGTGCCCGTCAAGAGCTTCACCCTTAAAAGATAAATGACTGTCTTTCCCCAACATCAGTGTTTGTAGATCCTCATGTAGGGGTGGTACTTCATGATCTACTGTCCATCCATTCTGGCTGGTTTGATCTTGTAACTCAGGCCTTGAACATTTAGTTATCATTGCTGTGGGCTTACATGTGAGATGATCCTTGTCATATCCAGAACACAGTGCTTTACAGCTATCCCCCACCACTCCTGGCTCTTAAAGATCTTCCACCCTTTCCTGCAATGATCCCTGAGCCCTGGCAGTAAGGAGTGTGATACAAAAACTATTGAAATTTTATGTTCCAAATGGTCCCATTTAGGACTGAGCATTCCACAGTTTTTTATTGTCTTCACTCTAACCAGTTGGGAGTGTTTGCATTAATTGCAATCTATTGCAAAAAGGAGCTTTTCTGATGAGAGATGAAAGCAATACTAATCTATATATATAAAGATAAGAATTTAGGGGCAATTGAATTTAATGTTCATTTACCAGAATAATGGTTGTAGGTTTTCCCCTAAGGTCTACAACCTACTCAGCCCTGGGTCTTGGTCCAGTCAACAGTACCAGGTATGAATTACATCTTGTTGAACAGGCCTTAAGTTTGATTAGAAAGGAGCTGATCATTCTTAAAATGTTTGTGCCATTATTGCATAAAGAACATTCCTTAGCAGGCCAGTCATTACTGCAGCTTGCAAAGTTCATAGATGGGCAAGGTTGATGCTTCCTCAGTAGTGAGCACAGTGTCTTTCTGCAGAGTGGACTCTAGTCAGTAAGTATGAAGCTTCCAGTCCAGCACCAACTTAGTTTCTTCATATTTTATGTTATCCTCAGCATTGGAGTTTTCTCATTAAGTTCTTAAGGATAATGAAGAACAGTGGCAATAAGCTGTGCTGATTGGGGTGCCTATGGGACACCCCTGACCGGCAGCTCCAAGGAAAGTAACCCACATCTGGTACTGGGTTTTTTGTCTGAGACAGTATTTATCCCCCATATACGATAATACCACGTAAATTATCTTTGTATCTGTATATGTGTGTGAAAATAATTATAGCAGATATATTTCCATTGAGTAAAAGCTAGAAATAACTCAAAAGTTTTTAAAGAAGTGAGTGGTAAGTGAACTATAGTATTTCTGGAAAGTTAACAATAACTCAACAACAGAGAAGGATCAACTGTCTATAAATTGAACATGGATGAACCTCAAAGGCATCCTGTTTCATGAAAGAACTCAATCTCAAGGGCTTATAGACATTACCCAACATCTGGAACACACAGAACAATAGCAACCAGTAGGTCTCTGTCTCAGGAGTGAGGACTGTATGACTTGAAGAGACAGCAAAGATGACTTGGGAGAGAAGGCTGGTACTGGGTACATCGTCTGTATCCACGTCACCACTCATGGAGATGGACACCACAAAGGACAAGTAAGTCATTTACCTTACACCAATTTCAGAAGGAAAGAAAAATGTGAAGAAGCAAAAAGTCTCAGAGTACAGTGGAAACAAAGTATGAAGTGTGGCTACTGAACAGGAATCCTAGAACACATCTTAGGAATGGTCAGCCCTACAAAGTGTTCTATAATCTTACATGTGACATTCTAAAATAAAAATAAACTATATAAGGAAAACTCTGTGTGTGTGTGTGTGTGTGTGTGTGTGTGTGTGTGGGTGGGTGGGTGGGTGGGTGGGTGTGTGTGTGTGATGACATTTTCAACATTCTCCTTTGAGACATCCAGATTTGGAGAGAATGACCTCTGTTTTTCTGTGGATCCCACCAAATGACCCCTAATTAAATAAAAGACCTAGCAAGATAAATAGTATTTCTGACTATTTTGATTTTGGAATCAATCAATCAATCAAAACAAAATGTGGAAAGCTTAATGATACCCACATCATGAACCTTAGGTAGATTCAGCATAGAGAGATGAGAAGAGGTGAGTGGAGTGAAGGGTGAGTCATGTCCTCACTATATGGTCAAGATTAGATAACTAAGTAGATGAACCAAGAAATAAAGACAGACATACTATTTTGAGTTTTAAACATAGTAGATAGAAGACCTAAACACAGGGTAAATAAAATTTGGAAATAAGAAGGGGCAGAAAGCAAGTGAAACTTATTATTTTTTTATAATGGGAAATCAATAAATACACTTAAAGTGTCACTTAGCACCCAGACAGCAAGTGATTGAGGCAAAGCATATCATTTAGAGTTATAGAATAAGAGGTAAAACCAGAAAAGTCAAAAGTGCTTTTCTTTGAAATATGTTATTATGAGTGGAGGTGGGCGGGAATGCATTCTTCTCTCTCATCATATGCCCTCTGCTGCTATTTAGATGTTTATTTTGAGGCACAGATTGCAGTAAGGCATAAAAAGCAGGGAAATATCAGCTAGAAAAAGGGACAATTTGGAACATGTAAGGGGAAAGGAAGATAATGCCTAATTCAGGGGAAAAAATAGGTCATAGGACAAAATAAAAGAGCAGAAAGGTAACCATGCAGATTGCTAACAGTGGACAGACTCACCTGTTTTCACCCTTTATTTTCTAGTATCTGTGTAGGAGTCACAAGCACCTATTGACAATTAACATTAACAGCATTAAAGACACAAAAGTCTGCAAAACCAGAGATTGTCTTTCTTTCCTTATAACTGAGATCACTCCAATGTATTTTTGAGATTCCTTAAACACACACACACACCAGGAGGAAGAATCAATAATAAAATTAGAACCAAGATACAGGATGGATTGGAATCCAGCACACTCTTCTGAGATGGGAGAAAAATGAAGAAAAAATTTTCTCATGTTCTCATTCCTCAAGAACAGAAAGGGCAAAGTAACATTCTAGAGACTTAAGTCCGTGGGTGAAGAAACAACACACAGTACTGCTGGTGGAGTTAAAGCGAGGGGTAGTCCTACCTGACAAGGAAGCTGGAAGAGGTTTGCACCCTGGGAAACACCCCTGTGGTGGGATTCAGGTATCAGCTGATAAGGTCCGAAAATGCTTATCCAGGGTTCCAGGCTCCTGAAGGGGGAGTGGCCAACCCCATTCATAAGGGGCTGCTGAGACCCTGGAAAGGCCCGTTTTCCTAGTTCCTGACTGCTAGAGAGACCAGTTTGGCATCCTTTGTTCACTGCTCGGATAATCCAGTCTATCAATTACCAATATAAGCTGATACCCTTATCATGAGTGTTGGCTTATATTTTAATAAATATTAATCTTAGATTGGTGCATTTTAAGAGAAACTCTGCTTACATCTGGCACCCAATGTGTGGCAAATATCCACTTAAAGCCTGAGAAAGATTTGAAAAGGTTCTAGATCACAGAAACTGAGCCAAAGCAGCTTCCAAATTATGTATCTGAAGCGGGTCATTGTACAGAGAAAGTATGGCATTCAGGTCACATTCAAAATGGCGCCGGTGGACTGGCAGCCAGGAATGTAAGCTGCAACCAGGCCAGTTCCTGAGGTCTCACAGAAGACTCGGTAGCATGTGATTGATTTTAGATTTCTGTTTATTTTAAACAATAAGAAACAAAGACGATTTCTTAGCAGCAGCATTTTCTTGGGTCTGTTCTGTTTGCTGACAGTGAACAGAGATGTAGTCCCTTTAAGAGAACTTACTGATTCAGCTTTATCTGCAAAAACTATGTGGCTCTTTAAGAGAGTGTGAGTATTGTAAAAAGTTCTTCTGGTTGAAAGATGATTAAAGATTCACAATAAAATAGATTCAGATTAAAATAAAACTGTAAATGGGTTACAATGTGTGTAAAGGGTACATAGGCTTCAGAGAAAAAAGAAAGAGAGTAGAGTAAATCTCCCCCCACCCCAAAAAAAGAAATAGAGTAATAAAAATATAATAAGCCATGTAAAGATGGAAAATAGACACAAAATCTGGATTTTGGTTATTATTGTGTGTTCTTTTAATTTTTTAGCTATTAATGAGCTAACTACGGAAAGACAATGGATTGCAAAGACTACTAAGTTAAACAAGAATATATATTGTAAAGGTATTTTGATTTTGAAATTTGTATCTAAGGATTTATTGCTTTGGAAGAGTTCTGTTTTTGTTTCCACAGAAGATGAAAACCTATGGATTGCTTCCAGGAAAATAAGGTTTCATCAACCAAGACCCCCTGAAAAAAAATCTCCAATTGAAAGAGATGGCCGTATCAGCTGCAGGGCTGCAGACTATGATCCAGTCTCAAGAACCTGTGAGATTTTTCAACGCCCTGTAATCAGCAAGAAATAGTAATAGAAAGCTATGCCCAAATTCCCAAAATATTGTTTATAAATTTTTGTTTTAGTTATAAATGGTTAATGGTCATAGTTAATCTCTTTCTAAAAAGAAAAAGAGATATGGTATATAAATGATTTTTTAAAACTTAGATTATTAAATTTACTTAGATAGGATAGATAAAGGCAGATTGTTCTACCTACCTATAAACAATTAATTTTTAGCCGAATATATGGGCTAAGCTAAAGACAATTTGCACTGACATAGATATTTGTATATTGATACAAATGTGAAATCATTTTATATGTTTAATTGAAATATTTGTACATTGGTACAAAGTTTAATCTGAAATTGCTTTATATAACCAAAGCAACTTGTACATCGATATAAAACTGAATCTGTAACTGTTATGCATAATTGAATCTGTAACTGCTATATCTTATATATGCTTCTACCTCTCTTTAACATATTTGCACATTATTGTCATTTCCACTATACAATTACCACCTCCATTTAACTATACTAGATATAATGTATGATTGCACTAGTTATGATATATGCACAAGATGTTTTATATACCTCTGTTTGGATGATACATATGTATATACATGTCTAAAATACTGTTTCCACTTTACATGGTATATATACCCCTGGCTAATGTTTGATAGTCATACTAAAAGTCATTGTTCAGAGATTATACACCCCTTATATAGGTGATCTAATTTTATAGTACAGGTTTTAATCTTTAAGATGATAAAAACTGCAGGCAACATTACTTAAGGTGCCATATCCCAGTCATCTCAGATACAGGTTAGAATATCATAGATAGACAGAAATCTTCAACCATTTCATAAACCCAGAGAATATGGCATTTAACATTTGAAATTCGGCTGCAAGAGATACTACAACTCCTGGTGTCACTGTTCCTTTCTCGAGATGGTATTGAGCATCAAGGACACTCCTTCGGAGTTTGTCCTTTTGGCAGAGAATGACCAGTTGGGTAAAGAACTGCCCTTAACTTGATTGCTGACAGTACACACATGATGTCCAAACTGGATGAACAAGATGACGGATGGAGACTGATGAAACCTGCCTGGACAGGATAAGACAGTCCCTCAAAAATTGCCCTGCTTGTGAAAAGATCTGTCAGATACCATAGGCCTGTAGCCAATGTGATGAATGCTACAACAGCACACAAAACCATAGGTGATTGTCCAGGTAGCTGTGTTGCTGTCCTCTCCCAAATTTTGGAAGCCACTACTTTCATGTGCTTCTGACTTTCAGGTGATACATTTTCCTTCTCAGGTCTTGAAGGGGTTGAAGAATAGGTATTTAAGGTTATTACCCTAGTATCCTTAGCGAGGAACATTCAGGTGTTGGATTTTCACTTTCCCAAATGAACATTTTGAAGTAATTTATACACCCTACCATTACCAATATTCTATAAATATATGATGTACTTTACATGTGTTAGGTTTTGGTTATAGTTTGTGCCTTATCCTCTCCTAGATACTACCTCATAATAATTCCTATTGTATATAGTCTTAGTTTATAACCTTCTTAGTTAGACAAAAGGGGGAGATGTGATAAAGTTTGAAGACGCTTATCCAGGGTCCCAGGCTCCTGAAGGGGGAGTGACCAGTCCCATTCATAACGGGCTGCTGAGACCCTGGAAAGGCCCGTTTTCCTAGTTCCTGACTGCTAGAGAGACCGGTTTGGCATCCATCATCCACTGCTCAAATAATCCAGTCTATCAAGTGCCAATATAAGCTGATACCTATATCATGAGTGTTGGCTTATATTTTAATAAATATTAATCTTGGATTGGTGCATTTTAAGAGAAACTCCACCTACATACCCCACACTTCCCTGGGTGGGAAGAACGTTTCCTACTCTACTTCACCTCCAGGATCTCAGGTTACAGTAGACCCTTGGTTGAGTGAGTACCATTTCCCAGCTCTGTTGGCCTGAAAATATCCTACCAGCCTGGGTTTCTTATCACATAGACCCAGTCAGTAAGTGGACATCAAGTAATGTTCCTGGGAAGATTCCCATGTGTGCCTTCTGGGCTCCAGACAAGGGGCATCTGGAAAGGACAAACTGAGGAACAAGAAAGAACAAAAAAGATTCACAACGGTCCAAAAGTTAGGTTGCCAGATCACACAGAGCACGTCACTATAGACAGCTGCAGCTGTTCTCATTTGTTAAACCTTAGAAGAAAATGTATAAAAAATTTACAATTATAAGAAATATGAAATTACCACCCAAATTCCCCAGCTACTTAAATGTTCAATATTCAACTTCTTCTCCTCCTCCTCTTCCTCCTCTTCCTCCTCCTCCTTCTCAATGTCAAACACCTTTATATCAAGTTTGAAAGGGTAGGGAAAGCTTAATAAAATCAATTGGAGCAATTTAATTGATTTCAAATATGTTTGCACAAAGAATTTATTTAAATATATCAGAAAGACTTCTCAAGAAACCAAAGAGTAATACATGTTTTCTAATAGGTCCAGGCAATGTATGACAAAAGGAGCCATTCCTGACAGCCCAGTACAACCGCAATTTCAGATCTAAAGGTTATGTCATCGAATCATCAAATCTGATTTATTAATGGCCCCCAGGAACAGGCCATGCAGCCGCACAGTGTCAACCAGCGACAGCGGCCTGCACATTTAGCAGCACACATGTGACCAGCCTAATCTCAGCTTGTGGGAGAGAGACAATGGAATAGCAGCAGCCTGCACAGAAGCCGTTTCACAGGAAGGAGAAAATGTCAATTCTCAGAGGAAAAACAAATTCAATTAAAGAGATGTAACTAGTTGCCTGCAGAGAAACTTGCCCGAATGCTCACCCCAAGCCTTGGAAAAAAAAATTACTCCTATGAATTCCATTCATTCACAGTATGGAGGATACTACACATCTGTGGTTCTTGGTTTTGTTTTGTTTCCCATCAAGAGTTGAGACTGTTACCCTGTCATACATAGCTTGTCTGATTGCAGCTGTAACAATGTTGAAATTCTCAAAGGCATAAATGGTAAATATTTATCACTTAATTAATCTTAATATTTTAGGATGTTTATGACAACTCTCAAGATGATTGACAAGCTGCTGGGGGTACTGCAACATCGAATTTGGATTTCACGATTTAGTGTACTAGGGAGGGTGAGGATCAAGATCAGCTTGAAATTAATCCAGCCCCTGACCTAAAGCTCAGTCACATTTGGTTAATTTAACAGGAACTCCTGCCAGTCAATAGTTTTGGCTACTATTTCATATAATGCAGCAGCCAATGGGCAAAGATGCCCAGTTTCAGTCTGAGGCATGACAATCTGATTTTCTCCAAAAGATGGCCACACTACGTCTCCCAATCTCATGGTCTCTTTTACCGTGGGATCTTGCCACACCCAGCCTACAGATGCAGTCTCCTTGTGTCCTCTGGACCTTGCATAGTCCTGATGGCCGGGTGAATATGGCTATTTCTTCAAAGCACTAAATTTTACAGTAGGTTTTCCAAGCAGCAATAAATTGCCAGCAGCAGAGGACCTCGAAGGGACCATCTAAAACCAAGGTCAGGCTCTTCCCACAAAATGTCTACAAGGAACCCTATGGTCCCCGGCTGGCTAAGTGGAGATGTTTAGCTGTCTGTGAAAGTGTTTATCTGAATGCCAAGTGACTTGTTTGGGGACTTGTTCTCACATTATTAGCCATTCGATAAGTATGATCAGAGAAACAACGTATTCTAACAAATAGGAACTCTCTACATACATCAGAGGAATCTGAAGTTGAAATGAGACATTCCTGATGTTGTCACATGGGTTGAGTAACCATCTTGAGTGACATGAAACTTCCAAAATATTCTGATTGAACAAAGTGAGTTGAAAGCAGTTGTTAACTAGGTGCTATAAAAGCTCATTTGTTACTAGAACACATCCCTTGAAACTTTCCAAAAGTGAGCAATAATAATACTAGTCTAGTCTCTAGAACCCAGGAGCTAGCAGGAAAAAATAACTTGTTCTTTCCTGGGTTTGCCTTTGAGAATGTGTGCCTTAGTTTTGCCTTTCTGTTAGCTTTGAGTTCCTTCTGCATGTTGGCCACTCCCTGCCCTTAACTCCAGTACCTCCAACTCCCAAGCTGCATGCTCCAAAATTATCTAGTTCCCTCCTCCACTCCCACAGGGAACAGATTCTCACTCATGTAGAAGTGGTTGATTGCTTCCTTCTGCTGTTATTTACATTGCTGGGATTTCAGACAGATTGAGTAAGTGAAGCAAAAATGATCGGGGGGAGCAAGTAGCAGACAGCAGAGCTCTCCCCTGAGCCTCTCCAGGCTGTTCACAGTGTTTTTCACGCTCTTCCTCTTGTGAACCTGTGGATCCTGTCTAGCTCTGTGACAGGGTGAAGGCAAAGCCTAAGGGTCCATACATCCATGCCAGGTAGTTTGTACATTGAAAGCTTTGCACGCAAACTTTATCCAAAGCCGAAGCCAACAGTGTGGGACAGCCTGCTCTCTGATCTGTAGGCTTTTGTTGCTCCTGCGGTGTGAATGTCCCCAATTTGAGGTGTCAGTGCCCTATCACTGAATATGAAGTGAGGAAGCGATAAGCACCTGTTATATCTGGTAAGCCGGAAGAGGTTCAGCCATCTCCATCAGTATCTGTGACAACCAGGGCCTACTCCAAAGTCCAAGTGGCTAACATGAACTGGAGATGGGGTCTACTTGGAGACCTTTCTCCTTGCTTTGTCTTATAGAAAATTAGTCTTTGACATTTAAATGATATGCCTGGCTTTTCCCCATGCATCACTCTGTTCAACTGATTCACTGAGGCCCTTTCTCCTCACCCTGGAACCATATATCTTCATGCTAGTGGTCCGTGTCCTCATGTCTCTGATGTACTTTGTGTGTGCCCAAACGTAGCCATCCCCCAAGTGTCAAGGTCTTAAAAATACTTATTTTAGCAACATGACTCAGTGAGTAAAGACCCTTGCCGCCAAACCTGACAACCTAAGTTCAATCCCCATGACTTACATGTTGGAAGAAGAGAGAAGCCTCTTGTGAGTTGCCTTCTGACTTCTGCATATAGGCCCTGATAATAAATAATATGTAATATATAATAGCATTAAATAAATAATTTAAAAAGAGATAAATTAATTAGTGCATTAAAATTCTACTTAAAACAGTCTCCTAAGTTGGGATATCTGCCCATTTTTTGGAAGGGGGAACCTGGGCACATACATTCTTCTGTCCCTATTATTTAGGTTTCAATGATGTTTGGTGTCTTAAACAATCCAGGCTCTCAGTAAGATCGTGTCATCTCTGGCAAATTTCTTCATGTGTCTGTGGGATTATTGATTATTTCATCTTTTCTCTTTTCCTTCCTTCCTCCTACTCCTCAATTTCAAGCTCTAAGAGAGCAAAGACTACTCTGTTTATTGTGCCCCTCAAAATACCTGGACCAGAGCCTGGCACATTGTAGGCAATCAACAAAAATCTTTGGAATGAGTAAAGGGAAAAAAATGAATTGATGGCTAAATGAAATTAATTGGACTGACTGCTTTGAGATTTTGTGTGACTGTGACAGGGACAGATCCATGGGGATTTTTTGATAATGTTACTGAATGACTCATAATGTTACAACATAAATTTTCAAAGTGTTTTCTAGCACAAAGTTGTGATTTTAAGCCAGATACGGAACCCATTCATCAAGTCCCTTCAGTTTGTATATCCACCAATTAAGGAAGGCAGGCTGTTCTTAGACACCAGGAGAGATTAAACTTTGGAACAAAAGTCATCCTGTCACCTCTTTTCCAACTCAGTGTCTAAGAAACGTAAGAGAAAACCGACATCTTCAGCCAGGCTCTCAGCAGTTAATACACAGCTATTTAGTGTGGAGCTTGGGAGAAGCTGTTTTTACTTTTTGTCATTATCAAACAAGCAACAAAATGCAGACATAGAATACAGAGTGATCTCCGACTGCAAACATCCCTCTAAGAAAACTAATTTTGAAGACTATGTTAATGTAAACAGCCTCATTTTTCTTACAATCAGGTTTATAATGAGTAAATATCATAATTTGAACTTTAAAGAAAATTATTTTCAAATCAAACAAAGTTCATCTGTTATCAGTTGAAGGCTCCTTTATTATTTGAGGCAAATAGAGCATTACACTGTCCCAAAGAAAATAAAAATTAGGAAACAGTGACCCTGAGCCTCAGAGTCTCCATGTTCTTGGGTGGTAACCCCAGCCAGCTCTAGGATTCTCCTTGGGGGTTGTTTCGGGATTACCTTGTCTGCTGAAACCACCCATGGCCCTCACTTACTGCAGCTTTATGAACATGCTGGCTGTCAGCCTTCTGCTGTGGATGTCAGCACACAGGATGAAAACCCAGAGGCCCTGGGTTATTCCACCTCTGGCCCTTGTGGGTAAAACTAGGCGTTCTCAACTATCAGCTTCTTCTTCTGGTAAATTAATCACATTAAACTTTCGTGCGGTTGCTGTGAGAATTGAATAGATGCTTTAGACAAAGCATTTGTGGGATGACAGTATTACAATGCTTAC
Source organism: Phyllotis vaccarum (assembly GCA_033318265.1). Lineage (NCBI taxonomy): Eukaryota > Metazoa > Chordata > Mammalia > Rodentia > Cricetidae > Phyllotis > Phyllotis vaccarum. The sequence continues at coordinate 108,318,418 of JARWLC010000004.1, forward strand.
TTCATTCTTATTTTCGTTACATTTGACTTCCTAGCTCAACCCCATAGCTGAGGCATCTTGCTCTATGTCTGTTTGGGAGATGGGTACGGAAGACCCTGAAAAATAATAACGAATTCTAGCGAAATAGAAAAGAGGCAAGGAGTACGCAGTGAATTGCATTTCACTGAGCTTTGCCATTTCACGTTGCATTGTTCCAGATCGGTGCTGTCCAGGGTCAGTATTGCAAGTGGCAGGAAGGTACCAAATCATGGGGACCATTTATCGTCATCATGATCTATCTGAGGATTCCATCAAAGCAGGAGAGAAGTAAAAACACCCAAGCGCTCTGAATTTAGTCTATCTTTAAGTATGCATTCAAGATGGAGGGAGCCTCTGAAACCAGTGTCCATGCCCCTGCCTCCTAGAAGGGGAAAGAAAGGACAGACAACACTGAAGAGTCTCTGAATCAGAGGCCAGCGGTGACACTTGGGGACTTCTCTAGAATTGCCTTGGCATAATTAAGCTCCAAGAAGCTGAGTGTGGGAGTTTCTGTAGCAGTAAAAGCCAGCTTCACCTAAGAGCCTGGCAAAGTGGCATTGGAGGCCATGCGCTGAGACCCTTCCCCAAGAGTAGTCAGCCTGCTATGCCTCATGCCCTCTCAGTGCCAAAATATTCGGTCCTGCTGTATTGGGTGATTGGTAGCTTCTGTCTGTGTAATATGCACCATCATCCCCTCCAGCCTCAGCTCTATAGATTGGCTGGAGTATACACGAAGTGAGTCTAACACTGGTACAGAGAGGGATCCAGGAGAAGACATCAAATATAGCTGAAACCTCAAACTGTGTGCCAGACATTGAACTCAGCCCTTTTGGCAATCAGTTCCCTTTGACAAGGTGGAAATCCACCTGGCTGAAATATCACAGACACAGATTATGTGGGGCTGGAAGGGACCTTCAGCCCAACCTGCCACTTTATACAAGGAGACCCCCTTTAGGCTGTGAAACAGATAACTGGAAGCTTCCAACATCAGAGGTTCACCAACACACAAAGCCACCTCTTTAGAACTTTAATCCATTGGTCCCGATCTATCCCTAGAATTGCCAGCATGACCTGAGCCCCAAGTCTTGAGCTACACTGATGAAGGTGTCTTCGGGATGGGAAGACAGGCAGTCAAGTAGATACTGGTGATAACATCAAGCTTTATAGCTACAGCACTGATTTATTCTTCCAGAGAACTGGTCACAGAGCAGGATCTGAAACTGGCTTTGTCTTTGCCCTGCTTCCTGTGCCAATTCATGGTCTGAGTCTTGATGGGCCCTTTGGAATCGGATTCTTCTTGGACTCTTGAACTAAACTAAAGTGAGTCTGATTCTCTATTGGCAGTGCTAGAGCTGATCTATGGCTGTAGTGGTAACTGGGCTCCTTGCCTTACTCTAGTCTACCACTCTTATGCTGTCCTCTTTACTGACTGACTACAGGACTGTCTCTAGCCCACTGATGCTTCTGTGAGTCAAGCTCACTTATTCTGAGCAGAAATACCCAAGCCAGGACACAAACGGACAGTGGACAAGACTACCTCCCTCTACCTTTGTCTTTGGCAGTAACTAGCCTGTACCACTGCCTTGACTGGCATCTCGCTTTTAGGAATCTGACCATCCAGCCCCCCACCCCACCCCGACTCAAGCATTCTCCACAGAACTTCTTAGAACCTGTGGCTAATCTTCCTGATAGGCTGTACTTGGACTCACTGTCTGAGCCATGGCAGTTGGGGCCCTGCTCAGCAAACATACGGCAATAAAAAGACAAGTTTCAACGACTTAAGCAGAAGAAGTTGTCTCCCATACCCAGGATGCTGGAGCCTTCACTGAGTGAGGCTGGGCTTTATCAAATTGAACCCTGCCTCTTCGCCAAGCATCCCTTCACTCATGTGTTCAATCAAACCCCATTATTTATGGGCTCTCTGTCCAGCGTGCTCTGCTTCTGGCCTGATGGGTATTAAATCAGTCAGGGCTGTGGGGCGGAGGGAGGCAGAAAAGGTCTCCCACTCTTGCTGCAGAAGACAATCTCGGTCCCCTTTCTTTTTCCTGCTGGCCAGAGGCACTTTTAGCCTTGACCTTCAGGAGACATAGGTCATACAGAACCCCTTTGAGAGGTCCCCAAATCAAGGAGTGAGAAAATGTTGAGTACCCCCCCAGAGGTAAGAGATCAGGAATGTGCCAAGTTCTGTGGCATAGTCAGACATGTGGCAGTGCTCTTGAGGAACCAGAAAGCAGACTGTCTATATGGGCCTAAGGGGTGCACCTGGCACTGCAGGCTGGGAAAGGGCCAGCAGCACAGGGCACAGGGCCCGCCTTCCCGTGAGAACAGCAGTGTTGGCTGCACGGGAATTACACAGCTAAGGGGCAAGCAGAATGGATGGTGGAGGCTGACAGGCCGAGAGACCTCAGAGCAATTTCACTTGGTTGTGATTCATGGCTTGTCAGAGCGCTAACCAAATATTCCATTTTCATGTTTGCCCCTCCACTCTCTTCCATTGACTGGCTGGTAATTGAAAACGCTGGCATGAAGGTCCGGGGCCACCTGTCTGCAGGGCCCTCAGTTCTGCCTGCACAGACATCTAGCTCCTAGAAACAGAGACAAAAGACAAAATCAGCAAACAGACGTGTGAATTAGAGTCACAGGGGCCCTACTCTTCCTTTTGCTACTTCTCAGGTGAGGCCCCTCTAGTCTGCCCCTACCTTCTCTGCCTTCTGAACATTTCCCTGTGATTTTTCTCAGGGAAGGATGCAGGACAGGATCCTTCTGCTCCTTGGTGAAAGGCTTGCCAAGAATCAGGCTAGAAAGATGATAATTTTACAGAACGGCCTCAATCAAACTTGAGTGGTTAAATTTTTCTTTTTCTCAAATAAATATTTCTTTAAAGCAAGCACCAGTAATAGTAACACCCAACACTAATCAGACACATATAACTTGCCAGGTGTCGTTCTAAAAATTTTATACCAATTAGCTCACTTCATCTTGGCATAAACATATGTGCTAGCTACTATGATTATCCCTGTTCTATGTGGGGAGACCAGGATGCAGAGATTTTCAGGAAGTCACTCAAGGTCAACAAGAACTCACAAACCAGTTATTCCTTGTAATTATTTATATTAGATAGTTTCACAATGCATCCCAGGCGAACTCAAATTTATGATTCTCCTGAGTGCTTCTATTACAGATGTACCATACCATGACAAGCCAGTACTCTTGGTTCCTATGCTTCAATTCATGCAGGTCAAAGGAGCAAGATCTGAAATAGATGGATATATGATCAATAAATGATAAGTAAGAGATGATAGATATATGGGTGATAACACAGAGATTATTAATATATCAATAAGTAGAAAGATAGATCAACTGGAAGATTGATAGCTGACATATGGATAGATGATCAATATATGATTGACATGATAGATAATGATGATAGATATAAAATGATTGATAGGTTTTATATATACATATGTATATATAGAGAGAGGTGATTGATAGATATTTTTAAATGAAAATAAACTCAAAACTTCTTATGTCTGTCCCACTAGCTAGGCAACAAGATGTATTTCATAAAATAACTATACTAGTTTTGTAGGAGTTGTTTTGATTTTTCTTGTCATTTATCAGTGTTATAACAAATTTCCACAATCTTAGTGGCTAAGAAAAATGTAGATTTATTATGGCATAGATTTGGAGGTCAGAAGCCCACAGTGGGTCTTATTGGACTAGAACCACAGAATGCACAGGATGCTCTTCCAGCTTCTCCGGGTCACCTTCATTCCATGACCTGCAACCAACGTCTGACTTCTGCTTCTGTTGTCCATCTCATCTTGTTCTGACCTTCCCATCTCCACATAAGAACACTGGATCCACCCAGATGATTCACAGTCATCTTCTGCTAGAAAGATCTTCAGTCACATCTGCAAATCTGTACACCATACATGTCAGATACACGTGTGTATGCACATGTGCATACATATGACAGAGCTGTGGTTTTTCTGATGCATTGATGCTGTGCTGAAAACATCGACCCCCCTCCCCCCCAGAGAGCAGAAAGATAGCTCTTGGCGGCATCCTCTGTAAGAGGACATAATAGGAGAATGCATTTCAAATTCCCAAGACTCTTTATTGCTGAATTCATTTCTCCATGAAAATTCAAGAATTCGGGAAATCTGCCTTCTTCGTTTTAGAACAGAGGCCTGAGGAAAACAAATTGCCTGCTGTTGTTTCCAGCTTGACTGTTATTGAAGCTGCATCCCAGAGGCTGGGTAGTGCTCAGCTGTCATCCCAGCAACCTGCCTGACATGGGGCCTCTGAATATGGATTTGTTGAGGAGCCCTGAGTCACTCTGAGCCCTTTTAAAGAGGCTTTTTTGCTCTTTGAGCATAAGTGACTCTACTTAACTCCTTCTGCTAAACACACTCTAAGAAGAAGTCCCTGCAGGGACACCCAGAGCCAGGCCTCATCTGATGCCCATAAATCATGCCAGTGCAATAAAGATCTTCAGTGGAAGCCATTAGAGGCCTGAGGATCCATATTATCCATGGGTGCTGGGTCGGGAAGAGGAGGCAGGAAGAAAGCAGCTGACCTGTCAGCTCAAGAGGGTCCTTAGAAAGGGGACAAAATTGCCACGTGGCACAGCTCCAGGAGATACTGTTAATATGGAGGATCTGAAGGAGAGGTGTATGGTGAAAGGTCATCCAGCATGGAAGTAGCCTGGCCAGGATGCAGGGCAGGCTATATTTCCAGAGTAAGGATTTAGAATAACAATAGCTCTGTGGGAAAACAGCCAAACACCCCAGTTGAGGAATCACATACACTGGAGAGCTTGCTAGAGAGGGGCCAGCTTTCACTCTGTTAGAAATGAAGATAAATTGATCATATTTCATTTCTAAATTCATGTGTTTTCCTACCCATGACTGCACATTTGTTTTCTCCATTTACATCCAATTTGGCTATCAATTTTAGGTTTTAAGCATTCTTTCTCTGTCTTACCTCCCCTTCCTTTCTCTCCCCCATATTCCAGAATTTCTTTCTGACTTCTGAAAACAATTTCTCTCCCAAGATATTTCCTTTCGTTATTCTAAGCCACTCCCTAAATTCATGTTTTAATAAGCTTCCAACACCAATCTCCTTGCAAATCACTCTTAAGTCATTTTGCAATCGAACCAGTGTCTTGGTTAAAATGAAAATTCCCCTGGGCATATAATAAATAATAAAGAATAACATAATCTCTAGAGTTATGATTTTGCATGGAAGGAGATATTATGAAGCAGTTGGATTATTCGGTGGCTCTTATGCTGAAAAATGCAAAATTGAGAGGAGATGGTAGGGAGGCTCCCAGCTCCATGAGCCTTTAGCCATTCTGAAACTCTCTACAGCAGTGTGCTCTGAAGAGATGGATCTTGGGAAACAAATATATTTTTACACAAAGGCCTGCCCTTTGCAAGATGTCAGGAGTCATTCTAGGAGAAAGAAGAGGCCCAGTATAAAAGAAGATTTGTGTGTTCTTAACACATACTTCATGTGAGGTACTGCACCACACAGAGAGGCTACAAGGAAGGACAGACACAGAACAGCAGGACACTTACAGACCCACAGGTGAGGACAGCCAACTCAAATGGCAACGTGAGTGTGGCCTAGAGTCAGGGTTCTGTCTCTTGCTTAGGCAAACCTCAGTTTTATCACATGTAATGTAAGAATAAGAGAACCTCTTGAGATTAGAAGGACGGCATGAGATCATAATCCCAAGAACATCCACATCCAGTTCATAACACAAAGGAGGCACTTGTTACATGATAATCCCTGTAAGTATTAACAAACCTCAAGAACTGAAATACAATAAAATAAATACTCTCTGCAGCCTAGGGGCAAGACTCAGAAATCTCAGGTAGATATCATAGAGGGATACAGGACAGTACATAAGATCCTAGATGCTGTGTGGCTATAGTAAAACTGTAGAAGCCCAACCCATGCTCTGCCCAAGCTATGAGGCTGTAAGACTTCTCTGCAATACTGGATGTCTCCAAAAGTGAACTGTGAGCCCCACTCAGAGTGGTAGAGGCTTCTCTGATATTTAGATCACTAAGAGGGTCAATCCTTCAGTGATTGGAAAGACATTTCTCCCCAGCATTGCTAGCGCCGGCATTTTATGTAGTTCTGTTTTGTGATGGAGAAACAGGTTCTAAGGGAAAGTGATTGATTGACTTAGATCCCTTCCTGGTGATCAAGGCAGCAAGATAAGGAAGAAGTCTTCTGTTGCCTGGACACATAACACACCTGTTGCAATAGGAAGCATCTGGAGCTCCATGAATAATCCCCAGTGTGCTGTTGCACATCAAACGGGAGGGCTTGCTCTCCTAGGAAGAATCAAGTTCAGCTAAGTTCAGAGGAGTGTGTGCCTCTGATAACGCTGGGCTTGCTTCCTAGTCCAAAGTGGTTCCTTGAGGGGCAGAGGAAGCCAGGTACTGGACGCCTAATCAGATAGATAAGTGAAATAAGTAACTTCTGCTCAAGCCTACGAAGTTAGGCTCTCTTTTCTCCTCTTCCATAACTTGCCCTAAGATTCCTTTACTGCTCAAAACAGTGTCTGCTATTTCTGACTCTCTCACTCCCACCCCATCATCAATTTTTCATTGTCTATCTTGTTCCAAATACATCTGAATTTGCAAACCCAGAGGAGATCACTCCAAATGGAGTCCATGGACCAGAAATGAATGCCAGCATCCCTAAAGTTTTGTTGGGATAATGTAGAATCCCTGGGCTTACTCCAGATGTGCTGATACCAGCTACTTTTTAACAGATTCAGGTGCAGGTTAAGGTGTGGGAGATTCTCTGAGACTCCTCTCCAACCTGATCTAGTGTTCCCAGTGTGCTCCTCTAAGCACACCATTCACCTGCCCACCATGTTGCCCCCTACGGGGAAAGATGAGTGAGCTCTCCTGCAGGAATTCTCTCCCTTTCTTTCACAGACTTGTCTTAGCTTGGTGTTCAGAAGGCTCCTCTTCAAGCGGGCAGTTTGATTTCTATAGTAATCACAGGTTTGGCGCTCACATGGAAAATGGGTGAAGCTAGAGAGAAATGCAAACATGGCAAATTTTAATCCTGCCGAAACATAATCAGCTTTTGCTTCTGAAGCAATTAGCATAATATTACCGATAATGTTTTACATGGCAATTTTGCTGTAAACATTTGTGCTAATTTGCCATGACCTAATTATTTTATGACATATAATTACGAAGTATTTTTCAAGTCGAAATATTTTTGTTTTACATTTCTATAATCCTTTTCTTGAACAAAAATTTTAAAATTAGCACTCCTCCAACTTGAAACACACCATCCATCCGCCCTTAGCTGTTGTTTGTGACACTTTACTTCACTAAACTAGAGGAATTCCCCAGGGCTGGCATGTTGATGATAGCTCATGACTAACTTGAATTGGGCGTCATTGAGTCTTCCAGCTCCACTATTAGACTCCAAGGTTGTCAATGCCACACTCCAGCCTCCCATCCACACCCACTCACTCCCAAACACAAACACTCAGAAGCTGGGTGGAAGCAAGAGAAAAATGCTCATAATGAGGCAGAGAGGGCTAGGATTTGCTTTAATGCATCTGGAAGCTTTGCCTAAGGGATGAGCATAAATGTATTATCCTCCCTCACAGAATCTTCCCAGCATGCTCTCAAACTGCCTCCCCAAACTGACAAGTACAAGGTGCAGAAGTTAGCAGCTCCAGCCTCTCTTTGCTCTCACCCTTTCTCTCCTCAGGGTTTGTGGTTCATATTCTCCTATTTCAGAGTAGATAGGAAGAGGGCAAAGCTACTCCAGTCACTATACAGTCAGCCTCAGCATCAGTCCAGCCAAGGGTGACTCTGGTGGCCCTCCACAGAGCAGGTCTGCTCAGCAGTAGGTAGTGAGCTTGCAGACTTCATTACACAGTAGCAGTAGACACCTGACACCAGACTGTTGGAATAAACCCAGGTGATGGTGGCCAGGCTGTGGGATGATTAGTCATGCCAACTAAGGTTATCTATCGAGGCAGGTCCCGGAATAGATACTGAAGACAAGCCACAGATTGCACCCAGTCTCGTACCCCGGTTCTCCCATGAAATGAGCAATGTCTCAGGGAACTGGTACACTTGGGCCTACAAGCCAGTGGACTTCCTGGTTTCAAATTCTGACTCCATCCCTTTCCCTAGTGTTGGTTCCTAATATCTCTTTGTTTAAAAACCACTTCTATAGAATGCAAATAATGATAATATTATTCCCTTCTGTGGTTATAAGGATTATAGCAATATTTATAAAGCTTTTAGAATGGAAATGACGTAAGCAAATATTCTTATTTTCATAGGTTCCCATGGAGGAGGTAGAAGATCTTTATAAAGAATGCACTTTCATTAAATTTAAAGAAATGAGTTATGATGTATGTCAGATACCACAGTGGTGGCTATTGAGCTGACAATCATTAAGCATTTGTTTCAACAGATAGCTTTTGATGGAATGGATAGACAGACTGTTAATAGGGTACATGTTTTGTATTAGGTCCTGACTGGGTCTTGAGGATAAAATTTAAAAAAAAAAAAAAAAAAAAAGTCTGGAAGAAGTAGGCACATGTGACAATTCAGTTTCATTGTCAAATAACTCAACCAAAATTTGGAGTCACCTAGGAGACACACCTCTGGTGTGTCTATGAGAGGCAGTGAAGGGAGCTGTACACAGTGGGGAGCCTCCTCCTAGACCCTGGATTAGTCACAAACCATATCCAAACACAGAGAAATCCTTTATTAAGCAAAGAAGAAGGGTGGCTGATTTCTGATTCAGGCAGAAAACAGCAGCAAGTGACCTTACAGGTGTGATTTTTAAGGTCTGTGTTAGAATGGGCATGTAACTTACAGTAGCCTTTTGACAACTGGGCTTCAATAATTTGATAACTGGACCTTGGTGATCAGCCTTACAAATGAATCTGGCATAAGAAAGTATCCAAATAAGGGTATAGACCTTGGAGACCTTGGAGCTTCAGGGATAGAATGTATGGTTTTACAGGGGAGAGGAGAAGGAAAAAGGCAAGAGCTGCCAGCATTATGTTTCCCTACTCTGGTCTGCTAAACCCCTTTAAGCACCATCCCACGGACTTGGATTCCCAACTAAATAAAAAAGAAAAGACTATAGGACCCCAGCATTCATCTCTGCCTGTCTCCTGGCTGGGGACACAAGGCGAGCAGCTGCTTCATGCTCCCACTGACACAGCAATGAGGGACAGTGTCTTCTTCACCAAACCTGAGCCCAAATAAGCCCTTTCTCATTATTGCTTTTGTAACAACAGTAAAGATAATAGCTAGTACAACATACAAGGTAACCGTTTCCCTTTGAGGCAAAGATAAAGGGCACAGACCAGTGGAGGAGGGAGACTATGCTGGCACAGAACTATTTATTCACATTTGTAAGTGTGGCTTTTGTCATTCGTGGAAGGATTTTTTCAGCCATGTCATATTTTATGATCGACAAAATGCAACAATTTTAAGTGCATTATGAAATCTTATTTTTTACTTTTTCTTATTTATTTATTTGAGACAAAGTGTAATTATGTATTCTTAGCCAGGTTGGAACTGTCTATGCAGACCAGGCTGGCCTTGAACTCACAGAGACCTACCTACCTCTGCCTCCCATGTTCTGGGATTCAAGGCATACACTACTATCTTTGGCCCAACAGAATCAACTGTAGCAAATGTTCAGGTCACATAGTTACCAACACATTTGCATTACCCCCAAACATCCTTTATACATCTTCATAGTCACTGTCCAGCTCCTGGCAACCCTTGGTCTGCTTTCTATTGTTTTTCATAAGTTGAGTCATATACTTAGTGTATCCTAATTTATTTACTCACTATAATTCTAGGAAGTTCTTAGATGCCTTTTTCATTTCCAGTGTCTTAGGTACACCATGGTTTATTCACTCTTGAGTAAAGGACATTATGGGTTGTTTCTAGTTTGGGACTGTTATGAAGAAAGGCGTCTAAGCATCCTTATAAAAGCTATTTTTTGAGTAAGTACCAAGAACTAGGATTGCTAGGTGATTTGATTTTTATTTAATTAACTATATAAGAATTAATTATATAAGAAACCAATCAATTGCTTTTCAAAGCAACTACACAGTTTTTCAACTTTCCCAGCAATGGAAAGAATTCCAATTGCTCTGAATCTTTACCAACACTTTATGGAATCAATTCTTTTTGACCCTATCAATTTTAGATATCCCGAGCTTGCTTGAGATACCTCTTTGTGGTTTTAATTTGTACTGAGTAATGATGGTAACCATGCTTCCATGTGAAATCTGCTCAAATGTTTTTTTGAGACTGTATCATATTTTATCATATAAGTTAGCCTCTGACTTGAAATTCTTCTGCCTCAGCCTGAGAGCTACAGTTATAGGTATCTGTTACCACACTCAGCCTCTTATGCACATTTTAAAAATGAGATTGTCTTCTCAGAATTCAGTAGTAAAAGTTCTTTATATAAGCTGGGTAAAAATACCTCATTCAATATTCAAGTGCACAAATATTTCTCTAAGTTCATGGCTTGCTTAACATCATGCTTCAAAGAAATATTTTTATACTAATGAAATTCAATTTAATTTTATGGTTCATGTTTTTATGGCATAATGTAACCCTAGGTAATTTCTCTCATTATATTCTAAAATTTTTATAGTTTTCTCTTTCATCGTTAGATATTTGGTGCACCTTGAATTAATAGTTATATATTATATAATTTGAGGGCCAAGATTCATTGCTTGTATATGGAAATCTGGTTATCCCAAGATCTTCTATTTAAAAAAAAATCTTTTCCACTGAATTGTCCATCACCTTTGTTTTAAACTAACCATCTGAGGGGGTGGGGGGACACCTTCGTGCCCCCTTCTGCTACACTTATCTTTATTGATATCATCTTAGACTTGCTGACATATTGTTTTGGTTGCCATAGCTTTGTATCAAGTATTAAAATCCAGTGATGTGATAGCGGATTATCCTTAAAATGTTATAGTTCATCTAGACTCTCAGACTTTTTGTAAAAAGTTTTTAATCAGCTCATCAGTTTCAACCAAAGGGCTTCTGGAGTTTCGATTGAGACTTTTGGTTGTTTTTTGTTCTGTTTTCATTTTTCTTGACTTCACAGTGCTATTTAGAGAAAAGGGATATATCAATAACATTGTTCCTTTTGGTTTATAAATTTGATTATTAATTTGGGTCTACAGGCTTTGTGACAGAGATGGTGCATAGCACTTAGTCATTTCCTGATGTGATGTTTTAAGTTTTTTTCCCCTCATAATGCCTTTCTGTATTGGCTACATTAAAATAAACAATCATGTAGCTTATAATTACAAGCAAGTATGTAGACACACAAAATATCAACTAGATATGTGGAGAACCACAAGGGGAGAAGACAAGTTGAAAGCTATGTATTAGGGAAGTGGCAGTAGAGCTCATTTACTTTTCTCCTTTTAATTTCTAATTGTGTTTCAGAGTATACAACATACTTGGAACGAAGCGAGTAGCTTCCAACTGTCTGCATCAGTGAAGGCTGGAGGTGGCAAGGCAACACAAAGTATTTCCTGAGCAGACTCGAGAAGGATGGAACTCTTTCTGGATGTACTGCAGCAGAAACAGAAACAGTGGTGTGAGTAGCTGGTGTGATCAGGAAATGCAATTTTGAGTAGCTGAATCATGAGGAGAGAGAGGAAGACTGGACTCAGGCCAAGCAGGGTCTAGCCTATGGTGCTCTAAGTGTGACTGCCAGGGCTTACAGCATTTTATACCGCTAAAAACCGAGGAACAGCCAAAGCATTTTGAACGGGACAGGCAGCCTACCTGATTTACATTAGAGCCGTCAACCACACAGCAGAAGAGAGGAGGAAGGTAGATCTCTGGCACTGTGACCCAGCAGAGGTGCTTGTGGACATGGAGCATTGGCATTCAGAAAATGGTGGCCAAGACTCTGAGGACTCTCAAACGAACTGAGTGCGGAGAAAAAAATAAAGTATGTATTTATGCCATGCATTAAAATGAGAAGCCTGGGACCAGGATAGGCCAGGGTGAATGGGGTCAGAAATCCAACACCACTAAATATAGACATATAGCATCCATTAGGGAGTAAATGTGTCTGTTATGGCAAAGCAGGAGTTTGTCATAAGGAGTGAGGCTCATAAACACAATATTTCCTATTTTCTTATATGCAGAACCAAGACTTTAGGAAAAAAAGATATAAAAGTTGAAGGGCGACCAGGAAGATAAAGGATGAGCAAGAGGGGACAAGAGACAGAATAAAGGGTGAATATGGTCAAAGAATGTCATATGCATACATGACAATATTACTGTGAGTTCCATTACTTGGTGGAATTAATATATGCTAATAAATAAAGTTTATTTTTTCAAAAATAAAATAGCTGAATACTTGAATTTGATCTCAGGAGAGAATTTTAGGCTTGATGCACAAATGTGATCCCTATTAGCATAAGACCACCATATTCCAGGGATGGATGGGCTTGCTATTTGTTTACCTATTAATCTCTAACCAGTCACCTTTAACTGCATAAAAGCTGATCTCTGTACTTGAATATTCTCACAAATTCTGTGGACAATAGTTTATCAAAGATACAGCAAGATACTCCATACCATCTAAGTATGGATCTCTATTTGCCAGGAATGTCCAAAAAGATATGAGGCTGTCAGAGACTGAAACTGCATAGATAGGGTACCACAACACACAGTAGAAAGAAAGATGTGGATTCTGACTCATAGATGTACAAATTAGCTCAAGAGTAAGATGTTAGGAGACTACGGGGCCCAGGGAAGATTTGATTTCACCAGTGACCAACCAAGAATGTATAGACTATGGGACTGATCCCAATGCTCTTAGAGGAAGGTGGAAAATGTCAGTTATTGGTGTGATGGAAATGCATTTTCTGAGGAGTCAGGTACATGGGATGGCAGATCAAACCATCTGACAAACCATCTTGTGTCTGGAAGGCAGACGCCTGTATGATTACTTAAGCTAATAGGATTCGCAGGACTAGAGTGATTAGGTGAGATTCCTCAGTGAAAGTAGAGGGTATCAGATAGGGTTGAACATAAACTAGAGACAGAACAGAGTAAGTATGCTGCATCTGGGGAGGGAGAGATGGTCCCACTGAAGTGAGTGGAAGTGAATTCTAAAGGAGAGCAGGTGGGGGGTTAATTCTTAAGTGTATGACAGGTTCCCAAGAAGCCATGTTTCCTGAAGATGAGAGCCGCTTAGCCATCCTTGGAGGCACTGCTGTGAGAGCTTACGTGTGGTGATCAAATGCTCCTTTTTGTGTACGGATGCTGGTTTATGAAGGGCTGCCTACGCAAAAGAAGCCCTGATCCCTGATAAGCAATGCATGTTTTCAGCTGAGACCTCTAAACTGTTCTGCCTTAGGTTTAAAGGCAATCAAGAATATATGAGCCCTCCAAACATGAAACCAAGCCTTGAGATATTTTCATCCATTATTAAAGATAAACTTCTCTTATCTGCAGGCCAGAAGAAAATGTAATCCTCTGTGGAGGAAAACGGCATTGAGCAGAACCTCTGCAATTTCTCACACATGTTTGTATAGTATCCCTTAAAATATAAACCAGGCATAGCAGGGGTCAAGATGGAATTATCAAATCCAAATGGAGACAGTAGGAGCAGGTCTACTGTTTCATTTTGAAACTCTTCGGTTCAGATCACAAATCTGGACATAGGACACAAAGTATTATATTCGTATTTTTAAATGATTTCTATTAATATGTTCAAGAAAACTGATGTCAAGTGGAAACTTTTTACCAGACTATCTTTAAAAGAATCAAGTGGAAGATTAAGTGTGGAAAGAGTGATGCCTGAGCTCTGTTATTAGGGGATGGTTTTAATGGGTTAGATTTAGGTCTGGTGAGTGTGGTGTCTCAACTCTGTCATTATGGGATGGTTTTAACAGGTTAAATGCCTCAGAAAAATGGGCTGATGGAATGGGAAGGACAGGAAAACTGGAACACACAAATTAGAACATATGGGACAAATGATAAGTATAGAAAAGAGGGATGCAGGGGCTGGAGAGATGACTCCATGTATAAGAGCACTTGATGGGCATGCATGAGGGCATGAGTTCAAATCCCCAGCACCCACGTTAAAGCAGAGCATGACTGTGTGTGTCTGAATCTTTAACATTGGGATCAGAGAGGTTGATCCAGAGAGCTTACTACCAGCCAAGCTATGGGAAAAAAAACAAATTTGCCATCCAGTGAGAGCCACACCTGGGAAAATCAGTTAGAGAGCCACAGTGGGACATGTCCCATGTTCTAGCCTCTGTATGTGCTTTTGCAAATATCTATACACTCAAGGGCATGCACTACCCTCCCCTAGGCATGCAGGTTAGTGTGTGCGTGCGCACACACACACGCACACACAAGAAAGAGAGAGAGAGAGGCACTCAAAGAATGGAGTATACACAACAATATTTTTTAGTATATGTGGAATTAAAATGCAAAAAGAAAAAAGACAAAGGGAATGAAATAGAAATGATATTTGAAGAGAAAATAGCCAAAGCAGATGGAAGACAAAGACTTTAGAATCTATAGACTGAAGTATCTCCACGCAACCCAAACTGGTTAAATATAAATATTTATTCACTTAAACAAATGTACTCTTAAAAATAAATTCTTAAATATATAATGCAGAAAATGTAAATAAGACATTTAAAAAGATGTTCAGTATCAAAGTGGCCAACAAACATGGAAATTATTAAATGTTAGCAGTGGGTAGGAAATTCAAATTCATGAAGTACTACAACCTGTTCTCTATAGGAGGGCTAAAATAGGCAGGGCTGAGAATGTTAAGTGTTGGCAAGATTTTAGATCAACTGGAATGCTCAGAAATTACTGGCAGGCAGGTAAAATTGATCTGATCACTCGGAAAGTATTTGTCAATGTACACTAAAGCTGAGTGTACTCATTCCCTCACCCCCAGAAAAAGACATTTATAGCGCTGGGAGCACAGACCTCTGTCACATGTGTAAAAGTGAAACCCACCCAGTCAGCTGTGTTCAGAAACTTCCACTGTAGTTTTATGAGTTTTACTTCACAGAATTTGACGCAGCAAGAATGAGTCTTATGCCCACTGTGAACAACGAACAAAACCAAAATGACTTGCCCGTGAGGATTAAATAGCTACAGACTAGTGACATGGGACTAACCAGAGTGTGGAAAAACACTCATTTCTCCTTTTGTCCCCAGGTCCAAACAAAGCGGCCTTATAGAATCCTGTGGAGAAACTGGTGTCTTTAATTAGAACATGAGGCTGAATGAAGTCCAAGAATGGAAAGGGGGAGGGGTGCTGAGAGTCAGGATGGAAATTTCCTCAGATCTTGACTAACTCAGATGCTGTTTTTCTCTTGAAACTCAATCTGTCATCCTCTGGGATGGGTGGACAGACCTTGAAGTTATCATAGGAGAGAACCATGCAGCTTGATAGTAGATGGTGGTACTGTCTGGGCCACTGGGCTGAAGATGCTGTTCCTTCCTGCTTTTGCTTATAGTTTCCTTAGCAGCCAAGCCTTTCCTTAACACTTGCTGACACTGATAAGTCTGAGCTCTGTTTGAGCTATGTCACCAAGCCTGCGCCGAATGGCTCTTCCTATGTATAATGAAGACATTGTAGGATTTCTGAGAAGACCTGAGCCAGGAACCATCTTCACCCACCATCATCGGAATAGTTGTCATCTGAAGACCAGCAGCTACTGCATGGTATCTTCATGAGAACTCTTCCCTCTAACCCTGACAGCCCCGCCCCCACCCCCAGTGGGAGCAGTTGCCAGCTCCTAGAGATGGGCCTCTCATTCTGACTGAGGCAGGAATTTCAGCTGCCTTTGTTCTTAGCAGCATGCAGAAGATACATTATCATTACAAGGCTACCTCGAGGGAAGCCAGGCCCAGAGCATCAGGAGCAATTGTTGCCATGGTGACCAAGCAGAGGACTAGGACCATAAATTCTCATGCCTTCCTGGATAAGGGTCTTCCTTGGTGGAATAACCTTGAATGAGCCTTCCAGGTACAGATTGCAAACTGAAAGGCTGGGCTACTACCACTTCTTAGGCTCCTCTGGGCAGTGTCCAGGGAGTAAACAAATCTTACAAGAAATCTCTTCTCTTGACATCTACTCTTCTGTTTTCCAACCTGATGGTCTTTCCTCCATTCACTCTCGTTTCCTCATTAGTCATTAAATTCTGTCATCTTTTCTGGGGCCAAGTAAAATGCCAAAGCTTTTCTCAATCATGTCTTTATCTGAGTGGCTTTTTAATACTCAGAAACAGCCCAAACTTGTGAGCCTCTCTCCACCCCCCACTAAGGGGCTGGTTCTTCTTTTGTGCTGTACAAACCTTGACAACTTATCTTCAGAGTTGCCAGCCATACACAGGCTGTCTCACTCTTGTGACTTTGATTCCATGAGGGTGGAGACTGCTCTGATCCCCTCTCTTCTGTGTGCGGCCTCTGTAGCTTGGCACACAGGAGACAATACTGATCAAATAAACAATCACCAAAAAAGTAACGCAAGTTAAATGCGTCCAAATAGAAAGCCACAGGAGCATTGGGCATGCGTCGCAAATGGTATCTGGAAAATGGTGTTCAGAAAGCAGCATCAGCTTTCCCAGCAAGTGTAACTACCAAATTTCCAAGTCAGAAGGAAACCCCAAGATCATTGCTTCTGAGCTAGCCCTCTGACCATCTCTAAGACTAAAACCCATGCCTCCTTCCATAATCAAATGAGACAGACCTTCACAGTGAAGCACACGGACCAAGTCTCTCCCATGAGTTGATAGGTGGTAGATCATTTCTTAGCTGTCAGACTTGAATACAAAGTGATACTCATCTACCTAGAATGAGCACCTAGAGGAAGCCAGGTACTACACAAAGCAATGGGAGTGCATAGGTGCATAGACAGGCCACCAATCTGAAGAATGATGTGGATTCATGGGAGATCAGCATAGTCATATACCCCAATACAAGTTTGTTAGTAATAAGTAATAAAATATATGGAAAATCTCACAGCAATAAAGAGCCACTCTCCGAACACTGCCCCTGAGTCTAGAGAGGGAGAACAATGGCAATATGTTAGATATTGCAATCTCAACATGTACAAGGGCTGCAGAAGTCACAAGAGAGAGGTATTACCAAGTCCAGGGGAACAGTGAAGGGAAGGAAGTGTGGAAGGGCATGGTTAAAGAATGGAATAAGTCAATAGGCTCAGCATGGAGCGCAAAATGAAATTTAGCATAAGTTGGGCAAGATATGGAAATGAAGGTTAAACTGGCTTTGAAGACCTTGCCAAGTTTGAATTGATCCCGAGGCAGTGGGCAGTCTTTGAAGTCTTCAAAGCTTTTGGAGGGGAAGGTCATCCAGTTTCAGAAGTGATAAAAAGGATGAAGTCAGGAAAGAAGTCACCTAAGATGATCCAAGGCCTAAACACGGTGAGGCGGGATGAGGGGCCTGCTCCGTGATTGTATCTGAGAAAGAGGCAATGTGGATTTGACACATCTGTGTTGCTAGATGAAGCTTAGGGAACCCGAGTGAATGAAGCTTTTGCATAGAGCTATCAGTGATCTCAGCAGAGACTGGGTAAACAAGAGATGCCTGGGGAAAGGATGCATTTAGCTTTGGACTTGTTGATCATGACGTGGTGCTCTGCCATTTGGAAGGGGATATATTTAGAAGACATCAGCAGGAGAAGAGTGATAGAGACCGAGCTCCCCACCTCTAACCCCCTCCCATCTTGTCCTGAGATGCAGTGATAGCTCATTTTGTTTCAGATTCATCTTGGTCAGGCAGGAGATGTGCCACACTCCCTCAGCTCCTGTCCTTTAACCTCTATTGTCATATGGTGGTAACAACGCCATGGCTTTTACAGATGCCCGTATCCCAATTTCTGGTCCCTGTAAATGTGTTCCTGTACATTAAAAAAGACTGTAACGTTGAGAAACTTCAGACAGGAAATTGTCCTAGATTATGCAGGTAAATCCGATTTAATCACGCAACCTCATAAGAACAGAGGTCCTTCCAAGCTGTAGAGAAACAAAGCCATGAAGATGGGCCTTATTTTACTGGCCTTGAAGATGGAAGAAGTGTTCAGGATCAAAGTAGATGGTAGTCTCTAAGAGCTTGGAGAGAAAAAGAATAGATTCTTATCCAAAACTTCCAGAAAAGAACAGGGCCGTCTAAACCCACAGATTATAGCTCCACGAGACCCACAGAACCGTAATGCCTTTGTGTTAAGCCCCAAGCTTGTCAAACAGTACGGTAGCAAATCATCACTACTCATATATCTGTGAAAGCCTTCCCAATTCAGAGACCCCATCACAGCTTTTTGACGTGGAGTTTACGGGAAAGAGAGATCCACGGTCCCACTTCAATAACCACATTTCCGGGGTTCCTAGAGGGTTAAGACCTCTTAAATAAAAACAGTTCGTGCCACAGATCTGGGGGAGAACAACCTAATGAGAAGGACTGAGATGAGAAAGAACCCTCTCAGAGCAAAAGAAGCCAGTAAAGGGGTTGAGAGGGAGGAAGGGGAGGAAAGAAGAGCCGGAACGGCCTAGTGTCAGCAAAAACCAGAGAGATGGAGTTTAAGTGGTAGGTGTTGATCAGAAGCACTAAATGTTACAGAGAGGAGAATATTGAATATGACAGCAAGCAGGTCATTAGTGGTCTTCAAAGGGAAGCATTTCAGTGAAGAGATAGGGCAAAAGCCAGAATGCCCAGGACCAGAGAGAGACTGCAGAGTAAGAGGTAAATAAGCTGTGAGCAGTCCTTTAGAAAAGCCCATGCATAATTCATCTTCATTTCTGTGATACTCAGCACAATGCTGGAACACAGTGGGTGCTCATTAAACACTGAATTGAAGGCAGGACCCGAGTCAGTAGGCATAGGCCAGCGCTTCTCAAACTTTATTGTGCATATAAATCACCTGGGGATTCTGACATAGTAGAGCTGGTGTGAGGTCCAAGGTTCCGAGTCTGCAGGCAGTTCCAAGATAACACTGGGGTCGAGGTCTTTAGACCTCACTTTGAGTAGTCTGATGTAGACTACCCCACCCAAGCACCCAGAGATCCAATTCTCTGAGCTCCTGGGTAATATTATGATCCCACCAGTATAGTTTCTGCAACTGCAAGATTTGCTGCCTATACGGTCATCCGCACAGTGAGGCTAAATTGAGCGCAGATTCAAGCCGAGTTCTCACAGTAAAAACTCACAAAACTCTTCAGTCCAAATGCTGTCCACATTAAAATCTGCTTCATAGTTTCCCAAACTGAGCTCCCTACCACCAAAGGCTCCTTTGTTACCAAAATAACTACTCACATCCCACTGTTGAAAATACCCATTCTGATACTGGGTAGGGCTGGAGAAGGATTGTTCATCCAGTGGCCATTAGATTTGAGAGGCACCCAATGGAGGGAATGTTCAGAGAGAGCCATGGCTCCTAACATCTCCCCACCCTCCCACAGCATGGGGTGGACCAACTTCATGTGTGCAACCTAGTGAAGGAAATAATCTTAATGCACAGTAACTACTTACATCTCAGATTAATGGGGGGAAAATCTATTAAATATCTTGCCATAAAATGCCATCCATGATGTCACTAAATGTCGCCTGCCATATATACAGAGATGTGGAGTGGCAGAAGAAGTGTTTATCTTAATAAAAGATGATAGCAACGGATTAATTGAGAGTGATTTAGGCAAAGTTTGTGAGGAAGGTCGTTCTTCTCAAGGAGTGCTGTCATAACTCGCTCCAAAGGTGAGTTGATTCACTTTCATGTGGTTCCAATTCACAAAGTAGAGGGAGCTGGTCCACAGCAAAGGGACACAAAATAGCAGTTTAGTCAGGGAATCAGTGAGTTTTCCATTAAAGTGACCCAAAACTTCATCTCCACAGACTCAGGCAAAAAGATATATTTGTTCATATAGCTTGAGTCTCACTCCACCCCCATGCTACACTACTCAGGGATCAATCTCATCCTTAGTTTATCCCACACTTCTGTTGTTCTAGGCTGGCTCTGGGTCCAGTCTCTCCATGGAATTGCCCAGGAGTTTCAATTCAGCAGTCCCCACTTACCTGTGGGGAATATATCCAGGATCCTTAGTGGGAACCTGACACCACAGATAGAGCAAATCTCATATATACATATGCTATGCTTTTTTTTAAAGTAACTTTTTTATTTAAAAAGTTTTCCCCCATACCTACCACTGCTCCCCTCCTCCCAGTCCTTCCTCAGCCTCCATCAAACCCCACTCCACCCCCATCCATTTGGAGGGTTTAGTTCCTTTCCATGAAGGTCCCTTAGTGTTATTTCAGAGTCAGTGAGCTCCCAATAGCTCTGGTCAGCCTTCTCTGCGGGCTATAATCCTGATCCCTTTGCTCACATATTCTCTCCTCTCTCTCTTCAGTTAGACCAGGAAATAAACCCTGTGCTTCGCCAACATGGATCTCCGCTTCTGCCTTCATCAGTTGCTGGATGAAGTTTCTATAGTGACAATTAGGTTGGCCATTTGTTTGATTTTAGGGGAAGTTCTATTTTGGTACCCTCTCTCTATTGCTTGGAGTCCTAGCCAGGGACATTTTTGTGGGTTCTTGGATATTTCCCTAGTACCAGGTTTCTCTCTAATCCTTCAATGGCTCCCTCTCTCAAGGTATCCATTTCTTTGTTCTCCCTCGCTGTTGCTCCTCCCACTCAACCATCTCATTCTCTCATGATATCTCTCTTCCTCCCCTTGCTCACTCCCTGATATGATCCCAATTTACTCAGGAGATCTTTATTTTCCCTTCCCAGGATGATCCATGGATGTCTTTAAGTTCCTCTTGTTACCTAGCTGTTGGATGACTGTAGCCTGGTTATCTATTGCTTTATGTCTAAAATCCACTTACAAGTGAGTACTTACCAAGACTATCTTTCTGGGTCTGTGTTACCTCACTCAGGATGATACTCTCTAGATCCATCCATTTGCCCACAAATTTCTGGATGTCTTATTATTATTATTATTATGGCTGATTAGTGCTCCATTGTGTGAATGTACTACAATATTTTTAATCCATTCTTCAGTTGAGGAGCATCTAAGTTGTTTCCAGGTTCTGGCTATTACAAATAATGTTGCTATGAACATAGTTGAGATATGCCCTTGGGGTAAGAATGTACATCCTTTGGGTATATGCCCAATAGTGGTATTGCTGGATCATTGGATAGATTGATTCCATGTTTTCTGAGGAATAGCCATACTGATTTCCAAAGTGGCTGTACAAGTTTACATTCCCACCAACAATGGAGGAGTGTTCCCCTTGCTCCATATTTTCTCCAGCATAGGCTGTCATCTGTGTTTTTGATCTTAGCTATTCTGAGAGATGTAAGAAAGTATCTCAAAGTTGTTTTGATTTGCATTTCCCTGATGGTTAAGGATGCTGAGCAATTCTTTAAGTGTCCTTCAGCCATTTGAAATTCTTCTGAGAATTCCCTATTTAGTTCTGAGCCACGTTTTATTTGGATTATTTGGTTTTTTTGACCTCTAGTTTCTTGAGTTCACTTTATATTTTAGAGATTAGTCTTCTAATAGATGTAGGGTTGCTGAAGATCTTTTCCCATTCTGTAGGCTGTTGTTTTGTCTTATCAACTGTGTCCTTTGCCTTACAGAAGCTTCTCAATTTAAGGAAATCCCATTTGTTAATTGCTGTTCGTAGTGCCTATGCTACTGGTGTTATATTTAGGAAGTGGTTGTCTATGCCAATGCATTCAAGGATATTTCCCACTTTCTTTTCTAACAAGTTTAGTGTAACTGAGTTTATGTTGAGGGTTTTGATCCACTTGGACTTGAGTTTTGTGCATATGAATCTATTTGCATTCTTCTACATACAACCATTCAGTTATGCCTGCTCCATTTGTTGAAGATGCTATCTTTTTTCCAATGTGTGTTTTTGACCTCTTTGTCAAAAATCAGGTGTTCATAGGTGTGTGGGTTAATGTTGGAGTTTTTGGTTTGGTTCTATTGATCAACAAGTCTGTTTTCATGCCAGTACCACGTTGTTTTTTTATTACTGCAACTCTATAGTATAGCTTGAAGTCAGGGATGGTGATGCCTCCTGAAGTTCTATTATTGAACTGGAATCTTGGCAATCCTGGGTTTTTTGTTTTTGCATATGAAATTGAGTATTGTTCTTTCAAGGTATGTGAAGAATTGAGATTTTGATGGGGACTGAATTGAATCTGTAGATTGCTTTTGGTAAGATTGCCATTCTTACTATGTTGATCTTACCAATCCAGGAGCATGGAATATCTTTCCATTTTCTGATATCTTCTTTTATTTCTTTCTTCAATGACTTAAAATTCTTCTCATACAGGTCTTTCACTTCTTTGGCTACAGTTATCCCAAGATATTTGATGTTACTTGTAGCTAATGTAAATGGTGGTGCTTCCCTGGTTTCTTTTTCAGCCCTTTTATCATTTGTGTATAGGAGGGGTATTGAATGTTTTAGTTAATCTTGTATCTTGTTACAATGCTGAAGGTGTTTATCAGCTGTAGAAGTTCCTTGGTAGACTTTTGTGGGTCATTAATGTATACTCTCATATCATCTGCAAATAATGACAGCTTTACTTTTTTCTTTCCAAATTGTATCTCCTTGATCTACTTTTGTTGTCTTATTGCTCTAGCTAAAACTTCAAGAACTATATTGAATAGATAGGGAGAGAGTGGACATCCTTGAGTTTATCTCCATTTAGTTTGAGGTTGGCTCTCAGCTAGCTATATATCACCTTTAGTATGTTTAGGTATTTTCCCTGTATTCCTGATATCTCCAGGACCTTTATCATGAAGGATTGTTGGATTTTATCAAAAGCTTTTTCAATATATAATGAGATGATCACATAGTTTTTTCTTTGGGGTATTTATATGATGGATGACATTAACAGTTTTTCATATGTTGAATCATTCCTGTATCTCTGGATAAAGCCTACTTGATAATGGTGGATCCTTTTTTTTGTTTTTTGTTTTTTGTTTTTGATATGTCCTTGAATTCAGCTTAGCAGTATTTTATTGAGTATTTTTGCATCAATGTTCATGAGGGAGATTGGTCTGTAGTTCTCTTTCTTTGTTGCATCTTTGTGTGGTTTGGGGTATCAGGATGATTGAAGCCTCATAAAAAGGGTTTGGCAACGTTCCTTCAGTTTCCATTATGTGAAACAATTTGAGGAGTATTGGCATTAGTTCTTTTTGAAAATTCTGGTAGAATTCTGCACTGAAGCTACCTGGCCCTGGGATTATTTTTGCTTAGAGAAGACTTTTAATAACAGCTTATAGTTCCTTAGGAGTTATAGGTCTATTTAGGTCATTTATCTGATTTTGATTGAGTTATGGTAAGTGATACCGGTCCAGAAAGTCATCCATTCTTTGAGGTTTTCCAGTTTTGTGGAGTACAGATTTTTGAAGTATGACCTAATGATCCTCTGGATCTCCTTGGTGTCTGCTATGTTTCTCTTCTCACTTCTGATTTTTAAAATTTGGATATTTTCCCTCTGCCTTTTAGTTAGTTTGGATAAGGGTTGTCTATCTTGTTTACTTTCTGAAAGAACCAACTCTTTGTTTCATTGATTCTTTGTCTTGTTCTTTTTGTTTCAATTTTACTGACTTCAGCCCTGAGCTTGATTATTTCCTGCCTTCTACTTCTTCTGAATGAGTTTGCTCCCAATTGTTCTAAAGCTTTCAGCTGTGCTGTTAAGTCTCTTGCATGAGAAATCTCCATTGTTTTAAATGTAGGCACCTAGTGCTATGAACTCTTAGCACTGCCTTCATTTTGCCCCTTAAGTTTGGCTTATGTTGTGAATTTATTCGTTAAATTCTGGGAAGCCTTTGATTTCTTTCTTAACTTCTTCCTTTACCTAGAGGTGGTTAATTGAGAGATGTTCAGTTTCCATGAGTTTGTAGTCTTCCTATGGTTTGTGTTGTTCTGGAACTCTTACTTTAGTCTGATAGGATACAAGGAATTATTCCCAGTTTTTGTATCTATTCTTATTTGTTTTATGATTGAGTATGTGGTCAGTTTCTCTAAAAGTTCCATAGGGTGCTGAGAAGAAGATACATTCTTTTGGGTGGAATGTTCTGTATATATCTGATAAGTCCATTTGAATCGTAATTTCTCTTGGCTCCTTTATTACTCTGTTCAGTTTTTGTCTGTAAGAGCTATTTATTGGTATTGAAATCTCTCACTACTAGTGTGTGGGGTTTGATGTGAGATTTAAACTTTAGTTATGTTTCTTTTACAAATGTTGATGCCCTTGTATTGGGAGCATAAATGTTCGGGATTGAGACTTCATCTTGATGAATTTTCCCTGAGATAAGTAAGTAATGTCCTTTCTGATCTCTTTTGATTGAATTTTAGTTTGAAGTTATGTTTTTTGACATTAGGATGGCTACACAAGCTTGTTCTGGATTCCATTTTATTGGAAAGTCTTTTCCCAACACTTTACTGTGATCCAGTGTCTGTTTTTGACTTTAAAGTCCATTTCTTATATGTAGCAGAAGGATGGATTCTGTTTTCATATCCATTGTGCTAGCCTTTGTATTTTTATAGGTGAATTAAATCCATCGATATTAAGAGATATTAATGACCACTGATTGTTATTTTTTGTTATTTTTGGTGGTAGTGTGTGTGGGTGTGTGCATATGCATGCATGCATGCATGCATGCGTGCGTGCCTGTGTGTGTGTGTGTGCGCGCGCGCGCGCGCGCGCGTGTGCGTGTGTGTATGTGTGTATGTGTGTGTGTGTTTCCCTTCTTGAAGGTTTGCTTCTGTGGGATTATCTATTGTTTGTGGTTTTGTGGTTGTATCTAGCTTTGTTAGGTTGGAGTTTTCCTTCTACTGCTTTCTGTAGGGTTAGACTTGGGGATAGATATTGTTTAAATCCCTTTTTGTCATGGAACATCTTGTTTACTCTGTCTAGTGATTGAGTTTTGCTGGGCATTATAGTCTGAGCTGGCATCCGTGGTCTCTTAATGTCTTTATAGCATCTCTCCAGGACTTTCTGGCTTTCATGGTCTTTATTAAGAATGTGGGTGTTATTCTGATGGATCTGTGTAGTGGGATTCATGCATTACTTAGGAAAACCAAGATGTGTAACTAATGAATTCAGGACCCCTATAGGGTGTAGCTAGATTCCATTGGGACCCTGGAAACATTGAGTTAGGCCCCTGTTTTGTTCCTGTGTTCTGGATAGCGGGTCAGCAGCTTTCATTGGACAGTTTCTCTCTCCAAGAATTGTCTTAAGGTTCATATTATATCATGAGTGTCCATATATCCCTCGTAAATATTAATCAAATATTATGTTGGAGTAAGGGGCTTTTTCCCTCCATAAACCCAAGCACATATAACTAGGACAATAGAGCTTCAAGGAAAAATTAGGGGCTTTTGCGTTTCTCAAGACCAAATCCTTGGTGAAGGCTCATTTGCTGATGTGAAGGTTCAGACTATTTATGATGAGCATACATTGTTGCTGTGCTATACTGCTGCATCGAATGCTTGGGAAAAGATTTAAGACCCAGGACAGAAATTTGAGTCATATACCAACTTCAGACAAAGCTTAAAGAACCTTATACTGACTTTCTGCAAAGGCTGACCGAGGCTGTACATAGAGCACTACTGGATCCAGAAGTTAGGAAGCAATTAATACTTTTTTTTTTAAAGCTTTTGATGATGTTAATTTGGAATTTAAGAGAATGCTTATGCTACTAAAGATCAAATCTGCACCCACAGAGGAATGGATTCAATATGCAATCAATGCTGACTTTCTCCATTGCGATGAAGAGAATTGGGTAGGCCAAGCCATTGCCAGTGTTAGGGTGAGCAATGAAGGCATCAATTGTGTTAATTGTGATTAACTAGGCCATATAAAAAAGAAATGTATGCAAGATATTTCTGGGAATAATGTCCATTTTAGGAATGATTCAAACAGAAGGTCACTTCTAGGTTACACAGAAGATGTGTGGTTCTATAGTTTTTCTTTAAGAAATTTATTGTTTTCTTCCAGTTTTTTGCTCGTCTTTTCCTCTATTTCCTTAAAGAAGTTTTTCATTTATTCTTTAATTTCCTCTACAAAGGCCTCCATCATCTTTATAAAGGTATTTTTAAGGTCATTTTCCTCTGCTTCTTCTATATTGGAATATTCAGGTTTTGCTGTTGTAGAAGGTTCTAGTGGCCCCATATTGTTCTTCATGTTGTTGAATGAATCTTTGCACTGGTGTCTATCCATTTTTTCCACTAATTGATGTGTTACCTGTGCTTCAGCTAGCTGGTTTTGGCCTACTAGGTGCTCTTGGCGCAACTGGAGCTTTTGGAGGATTCAGAGGCAGTGGCATCTGTGGTTCAGGGAGTAATTGGGATCAGTAGCTGTAGCTCTTGTGATGGAGCTCTCCAGAGGCTGTGTCTTGGGAAGCCTCTCTTGTGGTGGGGCTCTCCCAAGGCTGTGTCTCAGGGAGCAGTTCTTGTGATGGAGTTGTGTCTTAGGAAGCAGCTGAGCTTGAAGTGATGAGTGTTTTTGGGAAATGGTTTGAGGCTTATGAGATAGAGGGTCTGCTTAGGGTTGTTGATAGCCAGACTTGCAGGCAGGAGTCCTGTTTGTTTGCTTGCAGCTGAAACTGTGATGGGTTAGGGGGCACATTTTGTGTTCTATTGCCCAGACCTGAGGGCTGTCCTAGATGGCTTGGCTGGCCTGCTAGGGAGAGGGTAACTGACCTCTGCTATACTTTTTAAAGTGTTTGTTAGTTTTTTAAAAAAAAATTTCTTATTTTTAAATTAGCATGTAAAGTGTTTGTTGCACGAATAAAGGAAACTCAGGGCCAGATCTCTGGAAGAGTCAGAAATATTAGAGAAGAAACCCCACAGTTAGATCTCACCCAGCTGTCTTCCAGCTTCCTCAGCCTTGCTCCTCCTGGCTTCTTCTGCCCACTCTGTCTTTCTATGTCTGCCTTAAATACTTTCTCTACTCAGTTAAGGCATGACCCCACCACTGCCTGCCTGGGAGCTTGGAACTCCTTCTGTAAACTAAGATGACCCTAGAGCGCAGATTGGACTAAGGGCATAGGTCACCACTTCCAGTATATTCCCTGTGCTGGGATTACAGGTGTGGGTTACCACTGTCTGATCCTCCTAGACTGACTGTGGGTAGATCCCTCTGATATCTCTGAATGTTTTATTATATACCCACGAGTATTGGCTACATTTCCAGGACTGTGTCTCAGTGATCCCTCTTCCTTCCATCCTCCACCTCTCCACTTCCTTTGATTCCCCCAGACAGTGTCTCCAAAGTCTCATTTCCTTTTTCATATCTCACATATGTTCCTGTTGCTCTCTCCTCACTAACTACCCTCTCTTGGTTTGCTTTTTAGCATTCACACCTGCTATATGATATCTTCTTTTGCCTAAACATGCATACCTATGTATATGTTTAATCTATAACCTGAGCACAGCAGAAAACCAACAATGAATATAGCAATAATGTAACCTGATAACAACGTATTATAATAAAGTGTACTTAAGACTTACGAATGATCTACTTCCACAGTTTTCCACTTAACATTCTCTCACCACAGTTGAACATGGTACGCAACTGAAACCACAGAACACAGAATCACGAGTAAGTGGGAATGGTTACATAGCACACTAATTGGCCCTTCTGTAGAATTCCACTTCTCCACAGCGGGGTGATGCTTATTCGTGGTCAGCCTGACTGAATTCAGACTCCCTTAGGCGACAAACTCTAGGTGTGTCTGGGAGCAAGTTTTTAAAGAGACTTAATGGTGGTGGGAAGACCTACCCTGACTGCGAGAAACACCATTGCAATGACTGTGGCCTGGCCTGAGTATAAGGAGAAAACCAGAGGATTCATGTCACCATCACCCCTGGTTCAAAACTGCAGACTCCCATGCTCCTGCACAAGAGCTAGAGGGTTTGTCTTTACCGTGCCTTCCCTACCATGATGTATGATTAAAAGATAAAGCAAAAACCCTTTTCCTTCCTGAAGTGGCATTTGTAGGCATTACATCACAGCAACAAGGAAGGTAGCTAATATGGTTGATAAGGCGATAACCCGAGTTAGAGTTAGTTGATCCCATCTAGCATAGCTTGAGCTGAGTGTTCCTTACTTGATTACTGTGGGCTGGCAGAGATGAGATACCTCCACCCCATTGCTTTGGTATAGAAGCCTCAGGGTGAAGACAACACTCTCAATTATATCAAGGCTCTGTTGCCAGAGTGTTGCTAAGAGGTAACTACAGCAATGTCCACCACACTCAAGTCTGTATACCTCACTCTGTTGCCATGAGTGACATACTCAGTGAGAGGCACAATCCCAACGGTCGTTTTGTGCTTCCATTCTAGCTCAGCTGGATGAATCTCTGCTCTCTTGATCACAGGCTCATCTAGACAGCCTCTGGCCGCTGTTATTCCCCATTTGAGGGCTAAATCCATCACTTCTCCCATGTTCAGAGGCCTGGGCTGGAGGTGAACTGCCTGTGGCTTCACATTTCCCCCCAATCTTATAAGTCAGCCTCCTACAATTAAAGAAGGGGAATGATCCTGGAGATTGTTCTCCAACAAACGCAAGCATGCACGCGCTCATGCACAAATGCAAGCACGCACACACATGCACACACACACACACATACACATGCACATGTACATGCACACACAGAGAGACACACATATGTACACATACATACACACACATACAAACATGCACACACAGACGCATGTGCACACACATGTACACACACAAGCACACAGTACGCACACACACATGCACACATACATACACACATGCATGCACACACGCACACATTCATACTCACAAGCACACATTCACATACATGTTACATGCATATATCCTAGCTTGCTAAATGGTCTTAGGTAAATTAATGAATTGCATCATTTTTCATTTCCCATTATCAGTGAGTCTGTGGTGATTCCCTGGGGGGGGGGGTGCTAATGCTGCTGAAGTGCTTAGCATACCATCTGATAGTCAAAAAGTACTTACTGCATGTCATTGTTGAAAGCCTACTATGTACCATGTGAGTACATAGGTTCTGGGCCACAAAGGTCAGTAAGATATGCTAATAAAATGTGAAAATGAAACGAGCTATTGAAGACTATGTGGTGTATCTCCCTAGGACTTTTAAGAGTCAAGGAAGTGTTATTCTGAGCTCTTGCTGCAGGGAGGTATGAGATTGATTTTATCTTAGTCACAAAGTTTGGCGATTCTAGACTATCTTAAAGAAAATCAAGCATGTTCAAGATTATTGTTTCACACACTGGTGTTAAGGATTTCATTTCAGCTTAAATTCTTAAACAAACTACTCCCCATTTCTCCACGACTTCCTGGTGAGGCAGTCACAGCAGCTTAGCCTGCTTTTGCAGCTTAAGACCCATGGCAAGAAGGTCAATGGCTCCCGGCCCAGCTCTGAAGCTGGGTCCTGCAGCAGGTGGGCTGATGTCCAGAGCCCCTCAGAGAAGGCAGGGCAGATCATAATTGCTGATTAGGTAGCAAGGGAGGGGGGCCATGTCTCTGGCACCAGTTTTCATAATGTCACAGTGCAGAGCTCTGTGGATGGTGGTTCTGTCATGCATCCCTATCCAATCATCTAATCTTAACCATCTCACACTCACCCAATTCTAATCCCTTGGCAAGGCCCTAAGTGCACCAACTTAGATCCAGGACCACAGCCAACTTCTGAGGCTGTCTTTCATTTGTTTTGGCTTTTTGGCAAGGTAAGAGATATCCTGCCAGTCAAATATTGGGGATTTTAATTTCATTCCAGATGGGGACGAGTTCTCCAACAGAGACTCAGCTAGGCACTGACCCAAATGCCCCAGGAACTAGGCTGAGATGAAGACCAAGGTCAGATTCTTCATACCTGATACGGAGCCCACTTTTAACTTGGATACTGTCAGCCTCATTTCTCCCATTTCTCACAAACCAAAACCATGTTGCCATGCAACTCTGAGAACATAGAAAGCCTGAACCTGGCTCTCAACTAGAAAGGCTGTTGTTAAGTGGTTTAAAAAGCCTGTTGTTAGTCAAATTTATCTTCTTGCCATGACATGTCCCTCCTCCTCTGAGATGTCTCCTCCCCTGAGCTCTTAAGTAACGAGAGCTATTTATTCCATAACAATTTTTGCTTACTATACACTTTTGTTGATGAAGCATTGAATCAGGACTCCAACTAGCAGTCTCCACCCAACAGAGCTCCAGGACGCACACACATACAAGCAGTAGTGTGTGCAATTGATCTGAGCTCAGGGTTCAGAAAAAGCAGGTTTAACAACCAGATTGTGAGCAGAAGTGGGTTAAAGAGAGAGTGGAATGTGTCCCAAACAGTGGGAAGACTGGGTGCGTACGGTATATAACGTATCAGTGAGGAAGAGCATGTGCTTGTGGTTACTATCGACTTTTTACATGATAGCTGTTTTACATAAACTAATTAGACACTTGGAACCAGCGAGTGATGTTATCACTATTTCTAGAGGATTATTAAAAACCTTGGAGTTACGTGATGTTACATCATGTTTTTCTAGTTCAATGGCCAGTAACTAAGTTTTGTTTCTAGCTTTTATTGGCTTAGAAAGTCATTCATAGTAATGACAATGACAGTGTGTACAGAGTGAGGACTTGATACGTGAACACACTGTGAAATGATCACCCCAATCCAGCGAATTAGAGTATACATTGCAACACACTGATCTAGTTTGTTGTTGAAAAACATTTGAGATCTACTGTCTTACCCAATTTTAAGTATATGTGTTGCTATTAATTAGAATCATTACACTCTGGGTTATACATTAAAGAAAATCTTGTCCAGCTTGTGGAGTTAAAAAAAAATGTTATTACAGTCTTGTCCCTTTTTTAATAAAAGTATTTGTTCTTGTTGATATTCCTATTATTATTGTATGTGTGTGACGCGTATGCATGATGTGCAGAATTGCATGCATTTCACAGCATGCACACTGAGAACAGAGGACACTGGTAGAATTGGTTTCTTCCTTTCACACTGACATGGGCTCCAGGCTTTGAACTATGTGTACAAGCTTATGTGGCTTAACCCCTCCTTTTCAGTTGTTATAATTTAGTGTGTGTGTGTGTGTGTGTTGTGTGTTGTATGTGTGTGTTGTGTCTTTTGTGTTGTGTGTGTGTGCGTGCATGCACTCATAACCTGATACATTTTGGATAAGAACTCCATTGGATATTGGGTTATGAATGTTTTCTTATCTTCTGTTGGTCCCCCTTTCATTCCGTTGATTTGTGTCTCTTGCTGTATATAGACTTTCTAATTGGATATAATCTCACTCGTTTATTTTTGGATCTGTTTTCTGTGCTTGTAGAATCTAATCCAGGGAAATTTCAACACCAATGTCAAGAAGGTTCTTCTGTGTTCTTCTAGAGTGTTTATAGTTTGAGATATTAGGCTTATGTCTTCATTCCTTCCTGAGTTGGTTTAGCATGCAGTGTGGGGTGATGGTCCAGTTCCATTCTTTTGCATGTGGATACAGGTTTCCTGATGCCAGTTACTGAAGATATTTACAATTGGATATTCTGTTTACACGTGAGTGTATTCTGGGAGCTTTTGGTCAGGAGAAACTGTACAGGTATAGATTACTTATGAGCTCTTTATTCTGTTCCTTTGGTTCATATGTCTATTTTTAAGCCAGAGCCTTGCTGTTTTGATTGATTATTGTTATCTAACTTCACAATACAAGGCAGGATTATTCTTTCTCACAAACGCTTTTATGTCCCTATACAAATCTTAAAGTTCTTCTATCCCTCGGAAAAGTACCCTAGGAGTTTTAGAAGATGTTGTATTGGGTGTGCACTTCACTTTGAGTAGTGCAGATGTTTATTTAAAATCATTTCTTCCAGTTTCTGAAGATTGGATATCCTACCATTAATTTCTCTCTTCTATTTCTCAGTGCTCCTTAGCTTTCACTATACAAGACTTTTACTCCCTTAACTTTATTACTAACCTTTGCATTGTATTTTAAATGGGGTCCTGACCTAACTTATTTCTTCCGATAGTTCATTGCCTTGAATGTAAATGCTGCCGGTTTGTTTAAGTTGATTTTATGACTTATAAATTTACTGAACGGTTTTGTAG
Organism: Phyllotis vaccarum; assembly: GCA_033318265.1. Lineage (NCBI taxonomy): Eukaryota > Metazoa > Chordata > Mammalia > Rodentia > Cricetidae > Phyllotis > Phyllotis vaccarum. The sequence goes on from JARWLC010000004.1 coordinate 108,350,648, forward strand.
TCCTAGTAACTTGAGGATTTAATGTTCAGAATTCTATACATATATGATCATATAGCCTGCAAACAGATTTTATTTCTTCATCTCTAATATTTCTATTTCTTTTTTTCTTGTCTAATTTATTCCCGTTCATACATCTAGTACCATGCTGAGTGAAGGTAGCAGTATTGGACAACTTTTTTATTGCCCATTACTTATAAGAAGAGCATTTATCGCATCATTTTTCAGAATGATGTGAACGTGTACTTCTAATATATGAGCTCTATCATGTGGAGACACATTCCTTTAGTGTCTAATTATTATAAAGTTTTTAAATCAGAAAGTTATATTGCATCTGTCAAATGCATTTTCAGTATCTTTTCAGATGCTCATATGATTTCACTTTTTATTCTGTTAGTGTGGTATAGAGTAGGAACCATTCCTGAATGCCAGGGTGACCTCCTGGTCACAGTGAATGACCTCTTTAATGTATTATTGAATTCAGTTTGTGAGAATATTGCTGAGGACTATTGTAATTGTTTTCATTGAGGATACTGGTCTGTGGTTTCCTGTTCTTGTAGTACTCTTGGCTGGCTTAACAAGACAATATTAATTTCATAAATGAATTAGATGAGTCCATTCTCCTTTGGCTCATCATTTTCTCCCAAAATTCAAAATTATCTATTATGCATATAATATAAAATACATGTTGTGATTCATATCACATTTTAAAACAATTATTTAAATTCTCTGGGTTCATTCCTGCCATCTCAGTACTCTGGAGGCCGAAGCAGGAGGATTGGGAGTTTGAGGGCAACATGGGCTCTACAGCCTATCCTAATCCATTCTAGATGACAAAGTGAGACCTTATCTAGAAAAAGTAAGTTTAGTCGATACCTTAGTTTTAATTCAATTTTTCAAAGCTTTAGTTAAAGCTAATAAGTATCTTACATAAACAGGTAATTTATAGGTTAAGTATGTAATGCCTATGTGTCTACTGTGCCAGGAATCAATGTCATATTTTACAGATGTTGCATCTACAGCTATATTACACAAGTCCAATTAATATGAATTTTCTTTGCGTGCTTGAGACCTCTCTATTCCAGACTGACCTGAATCCCATAGTAATCATTCTGCCTCAGCTTCCCAAAGGCATGAACCTAGTTTTAATTTTTAACATTATAAAACATACCTCACTAAACATGAGTAACTAATTATTGATTATGTACAAAATTACAACAATGAAAAGAGAAGGAAAGGAAATACCTGTTGCACGAATAAATGAGACTCAGGGATAGATCTCTGAGAAAGTCAGAGATACTAGAGAGAATAAACACCACAGTCAGATCTTACCCAGCTGTCTTCCAGCTTCCTCAGCCTGGCTTCCCTTGGTTTCTTCCTTTCTGTCTTTCTATATCCACCTTAAATATTCTTTTGGCAAATTAAGGCGTGGCCCCACCACTGCCTGCCTGCGAGCCTGGAATTCCTTCTGTAAACTAAGATGACCTAGTACTCAGTTTGGATTAAGGGTGTAGGTCACCACTCCCAGGACACTCCCTTTGCTGGGATTAAAGGTGTGAATCACCACTCTCTGATCTGTCCTAGGCTGACTTTGGTTAGATCCCTCTGATATCTCCGAAACTTCTGGAGCTTTTATTAAATCCCCACAAATACCTGATCTGCCACATTCATTGCACTCAGATGATTGGATGGCTTTGACACTTATCTTTTCTCAAGCAAGTATCCCAACTACTCATCTCCCTTGCCTCACTCTGGTTAAGAGCAATGCATCCTTCATACTCAAATGAGTTGAGTTTCCAGGACACAGAGCAACAGACGGGAAAGCTTTTATGACGGTGAATTTAGCATTGCGGGTCTTGACATACCAGCTGTAACTGCTGAGTATGAAAATGTCAAATGGCAGAGGTACTATATATTCTTACATAGTGTGCGTTTGTTTACATTTCCATGTTCATGCATGGGTGTGTGTGTGTGTGTGTGTGTGTGTGTGTGTGTGTGTGTGTGTGTGGTATGTATTGTTCATGACCATCTGAATTATAAAGACTGGAAAAAATTAATCTCTTGCCTACTTGCCTTGGACAAATTCTGGACTACAACTCCCAGAATTCTGTTGGTATCTTTCTGCTGAGTCTAAATCCCCACTGTGTCTCATAATGGAGACAGCTTCTAGTCCTCTGACCTCCCGTGCAGATCTTTCTCACCAGCCCATCCTCCTGAGGCCACATTTCCAAACTCTAGAACCATGTGACCAGTGTGTTGCCTACGGATTCATATTTCTCACCACATTCCCCCGCCCTGCCTACTCCTGAGCTTCTCTTTGAAAAGTCCGTTAGCTAGTACTCTGGCTCCTGTTTCTTTAGGCGTACTGCCTAATTAGGTCCCTTGGTGACCTCCCTGGTCTCGCATAACTTCAGCACAATATGCTGTTCTCTCCTGGGGTGGGCAGGGGCTCCAGGCTGACCTTACCAGCTAATAGGAGCCGATTAGAGAAGCAGCACCAGAGGCACCCATTTTTCTATCCCCTGACTAGATACAGAGCCTTTATTAAAATAAGAGTCACAAAGAATGGTTAAACAGTGAAGTCTGCTGGGTAAACGCCTTTGTTTCTCTGTTAGTTTTTTTTATTATTATTATTTTTGTTTTGTTGTGGTGTGTATGTGTGGTCTGATTTTACTTTTGTTTATGTGTTTGCTAGTGGTTTTATGATTTGACTGTGGGCTTTATTTATGTATGTATGTATGTATGTATGTATGTATGTATGTATGTATGTATGTATTTATTTATTTATTTATTTTTAATTTTTATCCCAATATTAGAACTAGGTTAGGTGTTTCTCTGCAGGGAACGAACTCCAAGGTGCCAGTTCATACACAGCCTGATCCTGCTCCATGAGGTTCCACATATTGCTCACACCATTTGCCAGTCATCTCCCTTCGGAGGGTTTAGTTCCCTTTCCTGATGATTCCCCAGTGGCTGTTTTTGATTCAGTGAGCTCCCCAAAGCCCCGGCCAGCCATCTCTGTGGGACTCCTCCTCATAATCCCTATCCCTTTGCTCATATACACTGTCCTCTCTCTCTCTTTAGCTGGATTGGAAGCTTGAGCTTGTTCTTAGCTATGGATGACTACGGGCATTTTGTTAAAGCAGGACTTGCCAGATTCTCCCAAGAAGATACTTGGTCCAATTCACACATTTATATTACCAGGCTAGTCCTCTGTGTAAAGAAGAATGACTCATGTTTAGGGTAAGAGAGAGGTAGATTTGAATTCTCCGCTCTTACTCCCTGTGATAAATAAAGTCTATAGCTTCTGTACGCCCCTTCTCAGACTTCAGCTTCCTCTTCTTACAAGAAGGATAACAAAGCATGCAGAGCATTTTGTCATGACGATTACTGTAAGCTCTGCTTGACATGGTGCTTGCACACAGTAGATGCTATGCTCAGTGGTTTGGTTCTAGACCCCCAATCTAGATTCTTTAGCCACATTTTTAAATCCGTCAGTGGAATTGTGCTGGCTCTGTTTGGAAGATTTATCTCTTGATTATGAAGGGGCTTTCTCTCTGCTTTATTTTAGATGAAACAATTAAGGACTCCAAGGAGAGGCTACAACCAGGAACCCAAGTCAATGGATGTAATAAATGACTTTTTGTGTTCTATATAGAAATCATGGGCATTCATAGATACTAAGTGGCTGTTTTCTCCACTTTTCCTTACACCATTTAAGTAATTCCTTAACACAATTTTATTTGGGATCTTCCTAATTATATTATTCCAGGAATCTCCTGTCAATGAGCTTGCTTGTGGGAGAGAGAAGAGTTATTTTTGTATTCTTATATCCCCAAAGCCTTGTGAGGGTCTGATGATCTCAACCCTGAAGAGCATGCCAAGGTATACAATTCAATCCTTGCCTTTGAGGAACAAAAAGGCTCACAGGTGAGAAATAATAAATATGTGGAAAACAATTAACCAGAAGAATATAAACCAGATGATGAGTATTTAAGGGAATGGATGTCATGGGACAGCTCTGTAATAAAAATCTACCTGTAATTATTTTTTTAATGTTTTATTACAAATAAAGCAGATAGTAAAATGTCTCTGTCCTAGGAAATAATGTGAGCAGAGCCTTGGTGACTTGGCCAAGTCTGCAAGAGGCTGATCTAGCTGGAGTGAAAATTCCATATAAAGGAGTAGTTTCATGTCTACAGACCCAATCAAGCACTAAACGGTGTCTATAAAGCCACAAGTGTTTTTTCTGCCCCTTGGTCTTTTCTCTACTTGGCCAATCTCTCTTACACTAGTCTAACAAAACATTTCGGGCACTATGTGGAAAATACTTTCACTGCTTCCCTATTGCCTGTTGGATCCCATTGTTCAAAGAACTCAAGACTCCCCTGTGGTATCTTTTTTAGATCAGATAGAGCCCAGAAAGCAGACAAAGGCAAGAGCAATCTGGGTCTGGATCCCAGGCCAGCAACTAGCTATTTGAATAAACTCCAAGAGCATCAACTGAACTGTCTTCTGCCTTCAGTCTATGTCTTTAAGGCTATGGTGATGGAGGAAAGATAACAGCATCCCAGTTCATATAAAGGACTTAACATGCTCCCTGGTACCTGGTAAATTCTCAACTAATGTTGGCTATTTATAGAGGAATACAGGTGTTGGAGCAAGTGAACTAAACCTGGAAAATAGTGTTCACTGCTCACCCTCACTATGCAATTAATACAGAGGATTTACTTATGTGTGGATTGGAAATAGAAAGGAATCTAACCGTTATTGGCTAGTGACCATATCATGTGCCGGCCCTTTGCTAACAAGCAATCAAAGGGGACAAATCTAAGCAGATAGGAAGAATGGGAATCAATCCAGCCCAAAATCTACTATGCTGGTGACCCAGCCTTCGGGAAGAAAAGCCCCAGGAGCATTTACTAGACTCTGTGTATGTAGACTCCTGCCAAAGCCAGCGGAAAGTTATAGGATATCCCCAACTAAGAATTGAGATTCTAACCCCCTATGTCACCAGCTGCTATGATCTTCCAAGTTCCTTACAGAAAATAGAAAGTCCTTAGTTAGAGATTAAAATAAAACATTGTGGGGGATTTGTGTATAAGGCTTGGCCCTAACAAGTCCCCCAAAACTGAGTGACTTAGCTCAATGTGCATGGGAAGTAGAGAGAGAGAGCTGCTTAAGAAGGTGAGCGTCATAGCCCAGAAGATACTCAAGTTTCTCCCTGCCTGCATACTGGTTACATAATCCTTACTAGGCCTTCATGCCTCTTTAATCCCTATATCTTTATTTCCAAAATGGTAATGACCATAGCTAATGATGTGTACTTATAAATTCATTCAGAGCTGCACGAGGTGCTGTACTGAGAACCAGTGAAAACCAAGCACAGTGGTACATGCCTGTAATCCCAGCACTGGGGAGATAGAGACAAGTGCAGGACAGTCTGGACTGTATAGTAAGACAGCAAGAGCTTGTCTTAAGAAGCCAAGGGAGGCAAGGAAGAAGAGAATGAAAGATGAAGGAAGAAACAGGAAGAGAAAGAAAAGAAGGAACTGAAGAAGAAGAAAGAGGGAGGAAGAGGAAGTTGGAGACCAAGAAAAGCAACACAACATGAAAAAATATGTCAGCCAAGAGGTACTGGAAAAAATGCATGTGTGCATGAGCTGTCTCTGGATGATGAACAATTTCTCTTAATAACTTAAAAAGACAGTTATCTGTGATTGGTGGGTTGGCAGCTTGGACTGGAATGAGAGGAAATGGCTCCCTTATTCCTCAAAGCCTTTCCAGGATCATTCTCCTACCTCACTCATGTTGGGATTTGAAGGTATGCAGAACTGATGGAGGCCGTAGGCTGTTGTCTCTTGGCAACATTTAGGCTAGCCTCGGCAACACAATGCTGGCTGCAGAGAAGTAAGGACTAGCCCATACCTACACACGAGCACTTGCTAAATCACGAGACTCCTGAAGCTTCACATTTTCTTGACCTGTTGGTCACCACTAGTGACACGTGCCTAAGACAAATATAATGAACCTACCATTATTTTAAGTATCATTACTAATTTGGTGTGTTTATTTTTGAAAATAATCTGCCACAAGGTAAGAACAATTAATTGATGAAAGAAAAAAAAATCCCAAGTTAAAAAAAGAAAGAAAAGCCATGAAAAGATGTCCAACTTTAGTAGTAATGAACAAGATGGAAATTAAAATGAGATAACATCGCACAATGTGTTAGTAATTTAGGTGCTTGATAAGCTGAGGGTTTCAAATGAAAGGGAAGAAATTGGAAATCTGCTGTGGACAAACTCAGAGACTTCAGTAATCAAATTCCATTAGGTTGCCATGACCCAATATGATTCTGAGTCACTTTGGAAAGCATAACTCTGAGTTACAGAGATGTGAAGGTCAAGACACTGTGTAGGGCACTTCCTTTTGAAGGACATACAACAAAATTATGAACCAGAGAAAAACAGAAACATTAACTAGAGAATAATACTTATCTCTTGGGAGTTATGAAGAGTAGTAAATATTATATTTTCAAATAAGTAAAATGTGTATAGCAAAGATAATGTTGTTAAATTCAAAAGGTAGGTTCATAGGTCTTCTAATACTAAGACTCTTGGACCTGTTCTGTGTCTCAGCCCACATGGTAGAATAACAGAATAAGGAGCTGTGTGATTATAATGAAGAGGAGTATATTGTATTGTTCCTGACTTTTGAGACTAGGGTGTCCAATACCAGGTGCCAGCTTCTGGCTGCATTATTCCAAAGCCAAGGCAAAAGGATGGCAGATGAAGGTCTAAACTCACTTTTATAACTCCTGTCACAAAACTTCAGTCTCCGTTGTGATATTAAACTCTTGCTGAAGACACAGTCCTCACGACCCAGTAACCACTCAAAGGTCCTCTGTCTCAATGCTTTTGCATTGGGAATTAAGTTTCTAACATCAAACCACAATGAAGTATTTGAAATAGTTCACAGTTAAAATGACATTTAAAGAAATAATAGTAAGAATGCCTTCAAACTGAGCAAAGGTGAGAAGGTCCCATTTATGGAAACTCAGACTAGGGAAAAGGCGGCCCCGGTCCCCTTCCACTGCATGATAATCAGCTTCTGTCTGGGCACACATTCCAGAGTCGGGCTCAGCCAATCACACCACACCTGTCTGCTGCACCACGGAGGATGAGGAAGGCTCATGCTCCTAGAGGCTCACCTTCAGTCTCAGTCCACACATGCCATAACTCATAAGCATGGGGCATGGACAGATGGGCAGGGAGTTTATACCCAGAGAGATGATGAAGAAGCCCAATCTATGCTCTATGTAGGTGCTGTGGCTTGAATGTAAAACGGCCTCCCCAGAGGCTCATGTTTGAAGACATGGTCCCCAGCTGGTGGCACTGGTTTGGAAGGTTGCAGATCCTTTAGAAAGTGGTGCCACACCAGAAAAAGTGGGTCACATGCCTTGAAGTTTCACAGCAGGAACACAGTTCCCCGACTTCTCCTGCTTCTTGCTTCACCAGGACAATGAGGGCCCCCAGCTGCACCCCCCTGCCACCATGGAGCTTCTCGCCATCATTTCGTCCTCTTCGTAATGTATGAAATCTTCAGATTCTCTTAACTAGTGAACCAAAATATGCCCTTCATCTCTTAAATACTTTTTGTCATATATTCTGACCCAACAATAAAAAGAGTAGCTGATACACTGAGGAAGATTTATCTAGCTGCTTCCCTCTTCCCACACTGGCCTGGAATCTACACAGAACCTAGAAGCTTTAACTACACCACCGCTGAGTGTTCTTGCCTTGACACGCTGAGAACAGAAAAGGATAGTGCTACATGCACACCCATGGTTCTCACCAAGCCTTCCCCAAGTCTGAGCTTTAGCATCACACCCTATGCATGAGGAGATGGAGCACCCTAAGCTCGGTCTCCCAGTTCCACAGTGGACTTGATCCCCTCAAGGCTGAAGCAATTCTCTCGGTCTTGCTGACTTTCTAGTGCATTTCAGCCTCCTATCTCCTCTTCTGTGACTATTGCCAAGACATGTTCACAGCAAACATGCTAGGTTTCTGACAGTCTGCCATGTGGTAGAGAGACAAGTGCTTTCTGTGTGCCTCTTGGAGACTGAAGTCTGGCTGGGTGAGCCTCAAGGAGGTGGGTTCTGGCCATTGGACCACTGAGTGGAGAGCAGCAGCTGGCCAGCTATCCTGAGAGCTTCCCAGAGACCAGTGGTAAAGCAAGGGGTAGGCCAACCTTGTTAAGGCTGCAGCACGTCTTGTCTAAACGATTTCAGTAAAACATTCACTAATTAAGAAAATGTTTAAGACGACAACGTGGCCCAGTAATCTCCTCTTTCAGAGACGATCACTATCAGAACTTTGATGTGCATCCTTTAAGATGTTTTTCAAAACAAAAAGAAAACTTTTAGGTGTGAAGAGGAAGTGTGCTATCCTGTGCTATAAATAGAATGCCTTGTAACTTAACTCACACGTGTAGCGTTACATCCAGAAGCCTTCTTTATGCTCGGAGATGCATGACTGATACCTCCCTCCCTTTAAAAATCAGTTGTATTATTAATTCATTCATTCACAAACCCTTTTGAAGACAATGTCAGACACTGTTTCAAACACAATGTTAAGGAAAACAAAGCCTTTTCCCTCCTGAGACTTCATCTTCTAGTAGAGAGCAAGAAACATATAAACTAACAGTTATGTATCAAATGAGGCCCAAAAGATACATGCTGTGAAGAAAATATGCAGGTTTAAAAAGAAGTGGTTAAAAGATGATGTTTTAGGTTGTGTAGTGACAGAAGGCTGTTTTTTTCCAGGAATTCTGGGTCAGTGATCTATTGCTGTGCATCAGAATTCCCTTAACTAGTTACCATAGAGTTTCTGAGGGAGGACAGGGATCGAGAAGTAGCATAACTGTGCCCTCTGGGAGAAGGTCTCTGGGGGACAGCCAAGCGATCAACCAGGTCCACAACCATCTGAAGTCCTGGGACAGATGTATTTGCTTTCATAAGTCTATTGACAGGGTGTGCTCTTGGAGAGCAGTCTGGCTCACTGGCTCCTGGTCCCAGGCTTTTCCTAGTCCCTAACTACAGGAGCCTCTCCACAGGTTAGGTTATAATATGGCATCTCGATTCTCCAGATAACAAGCTGTAAGAGCCAGAGGGGAGAAATAGAGACAGGTCACTGTATTTTATAATGGATTCTCAAACTTGGCCCCTCATTTTCTTAGACTCTACTTATTTGAGAACTAGTCCAGCCAGACCTAAAGGTGGGGACCACATGTTGTGCAAATCAAGGGACGGGACCAATGAGAACCATTTTTGAAGCTGCTCATTATGTTAGTACTACATGAGAGAGACAGATGAAGTAAGGGGTGGATCATATGTCTATCTGGATAAGGAACCCCACAAGAACGAAAACCAGCAAGAACCATGGGCATAGAGGTGGAGGTGCCTTGGTCTCTGTGAGGAACAGTGAAGAGCCTCTGTGGCAGGAGCTTGGAGAAAATGAGGCTGAAACAGAGGTAAGGAATAGAGTATGGCCAGCCTTGGGATTTATTTCAAGAACGATTAAAAAAAGAAAAAAGAAAAACCTACAGTGTTCCCAGCCTGTATTATGGTCATTTATTTATATGAGCATCTACCAGTGAAGACCATATCTGGTTTCCTGCTTCTAAAACTGTCATAGCCTTTCCCATCTGAGGTCTGGTAGGTTTGCTTCTGTGCTAAATGTATGTAGAGAAGTTAACAGAAAGTACCTGCATCCTAAATGCATACAAACAAATTTCCAGACTGCACTGAAAATTATCTTTCCCAACCAACTCTATCAACCTTGTACAAAGGAAAACCTAGGGCCACACTAAGTAGCATGAAGCGTTTAGATTTGTGCTAATCTGCTGTGGGAAAATGTCACTTCATTGGGATTTGTATTTGTTGGATAAGGTAATGAACATTGTAGAATCTAAATGGAGGCAAGAGCTTTTTGACGCCCTTCTGTTTCTTCCTCTGTAGGGTCATGTGAGGTCTCAACATCATCCCCTCAGACCATCTCTGATAGAAAGTGGCCCCCACAGCCTCAGCACTATCTAGCTGTCCAGAGCTGCTTTCCTTTGTGACCCAATATAGAGGTTTTGCTTGAACGTTTTGTCTCCATCCACACCTCTCTCCACGTTTTAGATTTAGATAACTCTATAGGGCTCACTATCTATTGCCCCTGCCGTACTCTCCACCAGAGCATGGAAACCTAGATCCACTCCATGGGGTACCAGGTAAAAGTCAGGACAGGAACATACCAGGCTCTTACTCAGCTTCTCTAACACCTGAGCCTGTTTAAACAATACGCACCTCCATATTCTTTCCAAACTCGGGTCAGAAATAATATTCCCTTCTTTGATAGACAGTTGTGAGAACTACGTGAAAGTGCTGAGTAGTATTGAGGACTATTGTAGTCACTTTCTCCACTGCTATGTTAGATACTTACAGAGCAGCTCAAGGGAGACAGAGTCTAATTTGGCTCACAGTTTCTGGGGGATGTAATCCATCATGGAGGAACAGAAGGTGATCTGGCCATATTGGATCTGCAGTTAGCAAGCAGAGAAGATGATGTTTCCTTCTCAGTTAACTTCCTCCTTTTTGTATAGTCTAGTAATCCAGGACCCAAGCTCAGGAAGAGGTACCACCACCCTTCAGAATGGGTCTTCCCATCTCAGTTAACCTAATCAAGATCCCTCATGGGCATGCCAAGAGGCAGACCTAAGCTAAATAATTCCTCACAGGTGTGCCTTGAGCCTCATCTCCTGGGTAAGTCTAGATCCTAGCACATTAACAGCCATGCAAATGACTCAGCACTTAGTAAGCAGTCATTGAATATGATGTTGTGACCTACCACCCCATGTTACTCTGCTGTCTTCTGCGGCATGGAAGAATAAGACATTATCTTATTTATTTTTGTGTTCCTCAAAGTACCTTATATGGTACTTGTTTAAAAAAAAAAGAGCATTTGAGATATATATATATATATATGTATATATATATATATTATGATAATATATATATAATGAATTCCCACCTGAATGAATGCATTGAATATGCAATCTTAATATGGAGGGGTTTAACTGCCAACTGCTATCTTGTGTACAGTTGGGAATCCTTGAAGGATTTCAAAGATTAAATACATACAGTAATGTTTTAAGAAGGAATTTAAGGAATAAGTACATTTGCAAATAAGATTTTGCTCTTCAAACCTGCAGATTTTCCCCAGTCCACAGACAGGCAAGCAGCCAACACACATTTAGAAGTATATCTCTCACTTTCTGTTCTCAGACCCTACATAGACACCACCATGTCCACCCCCACCACCTCTAGTTTACCCTGCCTCCTAGTGGCCCTTCAAGGACAGAGCTCCAATAAAGAGGAATGTGTGACCTTCCTCTCTGTTTTTGCCTCAGGCGCTGTCTCAGCCATGCACAGTAGCTCAGAACAGACACAGACACCCACAGCCTATGGGCCACATACAGCTCACAGATCTATTTTGCTTCCTGGGCACAGTATTTTTAAAAATTGAATTAAAAACACGGATATCTTGTGAAATCTGAGGACTGGCCATGAGGCCAGCACTCCTGTGGTGGCAGCAGTCTGTCTGGATCATTGGAACATGAGCTCCCTGTGGCTTTATTTCCAGACCCCCATGGTCTTTGCCTGCTTGTTTCATTGTTTATGTTGACTGGGCACTGAGCCACATCAATTTTCAATCCTGGTGTTAAAAGTACCATCCCAAGTAGACAATGGCCTAGCCCTATACCAGTGGATGTTTTAGCCCTCAACAAACCCTCCAGGGCATGCCACCATTCTGCATTCGTTACTTTTCTTGTTGCTGACAGAAACTGCTTCAGGAGGAATGACTTACTTTGGGTCATAGTCTAAGGGTACAGTGAAGCGTGGTCGAGAGGCTGTAGCATCAGAAGTGTTAAGTGGCTAGTCACATTGCATCCGCAGTCAGGAAAGAGAGAGCTGACAGGAAGTTAGAGCAGGCTACAAAGCCTCAAGACCCACCTCACATAGTCCAGTTACTTCCAGAAAACATCACTAGCTAAGTACCAAATGCTCGAACTGCATCGCAAGCCACTTAAACCCTGACGTAGTTATTGGGTAAAGCTCTTGCATCCAGGCACTATATAGTTCTGCTCTCTCAGATATTGCATTTGTGTTTGGCCACCACTTTTTTTTTCAAGGAGAATCTCCATAAATGCTCCATGGAAAATGTTTTGGGGAGCAGATTCCAAGAAGGTCTAGAGAATTGCAAAATTTGGGAAAAGACCCTAAACTTGTAAAGGAATCTTTTACAAACTTCTTTCAGCCACCCATATCAAGAGAAGTTTCACAACTATACTGTAGTATGGGGTTTCTGGCCCAGATTTTCGGACCTAGCCCCAAGGTTTAGGCCCGCAGACCCACAGACCCACAGAGACACACAGATGCTTGCAATAGTTTTAGGCTGATCGGTCTAAGGCCCAGGCATATAACTTGCTAACTCTTTACCCTTACTCTAATCCATGACTCTTGTCCTGTTCAGCCATGTGGCTCGGTACCTTTTCTAAGAGCTGCATAGTTGTCCTCTGCTTCTTCTGGCTTCTCTCTGGCATTCTGCTCTGTTCTTCCTGTTCCCAGAGTTTTCCTAGTCTGGTAGCCCCACCCACACTTCCTGTCTGCCTTTGGCCAATCAGCACTTTTTATTAAACTCATAGGCAGGAACAATTATTTACAATGGAACAACATAATCCCCCTACACTGTACCCTGGATAGGGTACCATAGGGAAGCTATGGAAGAGAGGGCACATTATCTCTCACTCGCAAGAGACTCCAGGATGGATAGTTCGAGTAGAAGGTTTATTTATGCACACACTGAGAAATGTGAAAGCCTCAGATGAAACTGCTTCACCATCAACTGCTTATAACTAGTCTCACTAAAGCATAAACTCTGAGAGCAAAGTTTAGGACCCACTATCTTTTGCCCCAAAAATTATCAATGAAAAGTTAGTTGTGTATGAAAGAATAGATTGACAGATAGATGATGTGCAGATGGATGAACAGGTGAATAGATGGATAAGTAGATAGATGCATGAATGAATGAATAGGTGGACAAATGTAGTATGTATGTATGTATGTATGTATGTATGTATGTATGTATGGATGGATGAATGGATGGATGGGTGGATGGATGTATGGAAAGATAAAAGGGTAGATGGATGGGTGCATATGTGTTCAGAGATATATGTGAAGGAACAGAAGGTACTGGATAGATTCCAGCTATTAAGGTGATGCAAGTGATTGGCTCTGTGCATCCTAATTAATTTATAAATAGGGTGGATGGGTCTAGGAGGAACTCAGGTTGTATTTTCTTAATTGAAATATAAAAATTACTTACTGAGCATTGGGGGCATAGGGGAGTCACTGAACCCCCTTTTTAATTTTGTCGCCACATTGGTGCATCCAAAGAAAATGGTGTGCGCTCCATTTGAGCTTACAGAGATAGCAACCCCCCCCCCCAACAGCTGCTGGATTGCAAATGCTAGTACTCAGAAGACTTCTTGATCCTCAGATAGTTGTTAACAAAACAATATGCTGATCGCTTCCAAGAAACTAAATCAGAGGCAATCAGATTTGGCAGCTCCTTGGCTCATGAAAGGTGACACCCAATTAGAGAATATGATCAACCCAAAACAGTGTGCGTTTCCAACATCCCACTGAATTTATAGCTGCAATCATGGACCTGACAGCCATGGTTCTTGCTTGGAGACACAAACTCCTCCAGAAGCAGCAATAATACTGTCCTACTACTGTGTAATGCTGTGTTTATCTGGGTTGTCACAATGACTCCCCGAGACAAAATTGAACAGGATCCTGGTTCTTCTTCGAGACCTCCAAAAGAAAAAGACTGCTCCGGAATAACATGTCAGTGAGTCTGATAAGTAGCAGGTTCCATCAGAAATTAAAGTTCTGACTTCTCATCCACAATCCTCTGGCTATTATGTGACCTCATCCTTCAGTCTCTTGGTGTGCAAAGAAAAATTATCAGACATATAACAAGTTATTAATAATTTGCACAAGTGACATCATAGCCAGTTTTAGAACTTTAGCACAATTTCTGATTGAGGAATCATTATTAATGCCTGATCTAAGTTATTTCTTCAGATTTTCATTTTGGTCTTTTTCATCCCATTCTCATATATTTGCTATATTTTGGAAAGAGAACCAGGTCTGATGTTTGTAAAATCATCATGGTACCCTAAAACCTCCTCAGGCAGATTACATAATAAAGGGAACATGAGTCCCTAGATTAGGAAGTATATTCCTGAGAATCAACACAGACACACTAAGAACAAAACACATTAGACTTAATTATTGGTGGTACAATAGAGAATTATAGAGACAAACAGATATACTGCCTGTTCATTCAAGTAATTATTTTGATGGACTTTCCTATAGTATTGTAATAGATTACAGAGATATAGGTCTCATGATAATATCATTAAGTGAACTTATAATTGGTTAGGTAGACTTAGAGATGATGATGATGATAATTTGACCTACAGGATTACCTATACAATGAAGAATTTGGACCTCAGCCTTGTCCTGTCCATGTGTGTTTGAGTGTTGTGTGTGTGTGTATTCACATTCATGTTCATGTGTATGTGTATCCACAGGAACATGTGTGCACATGTGTGTGTGTGTGTGTGTGTGTGTGTGTGTGTGTGTGTGTGTGTGTGTGTGTATTGAGTTCATAGGTCAATCTCAAGTGTCTTCTTCAATTACTATCCTCCTTACTTTTTGAGGCAAGGTCTCTCACTGAATCTAGAGCCCCAACTTGGCTAGTCTGGCTGGCCATCAGTGCTACATGGATTATTAATTCTCTGCTTCCCCAGCATTGGAACTGCAGGTACAGACTGCCCTAGCTGCCTGCCAGTGTACCCAGCCACAGTTTTGTTTGGGGTCAAAGCCTAATGTGTATTCCTAAAGCACATGTACTCCAACCTTCTTAGGCTCAAGGAATGACACTGTTCTGACCAATGAGATATAAATTATTAGAGGAAATCCTTGATTTCCTAATATAAGGGCTACCCCCTCCTGTGTGTGTGTGTGTGTGTGTGTGTGTGTGTGTGTGTGTGTGTGTAGATCCAAAGTGAATTTTGACTTTGGCTGTTTTCATTGATCACCTCCTTTTATCATCTTATCTTTTGAGGCAGAGTCTCTCACTGAACCTGGAGCTTGCTGTTTCCGCTAGACAGGCTGGCCCCAAATTTCCTGGTCTATTTTTATGTTATTGTGATCAAACAATCCAACGAAGTGCAACTTATAGAGTAGAGGGTTTATTGGCTTATACTTCTAGGTCACAGTGCATCACTGAGAGATGTCAGGCCCGGAAGTTGAAACAGGAGCCTCAAGGCAAGAACCATGAAGAAACATTACTTGTGGAATTGCTCAGCAGTTTATGCTTAGCTAGGTTTATTATACACCCTAGGACTTCTTGTCAAAGGAATGGTACTGCCCACAGCAAGAATCCTGACACATCAATTAATAATCAAGGCAATCCCTCACAGACATTCTCATGAGCTAGTTTGATCTGGACAACTCCTCAGTCAAGGTTTGCCTCACAGATTTCCTCTGGGCTGTATCAAGTTGACAATTAAAACTAAGTAGACACTGCCTTCCTCTATTTCCTCACTGAGCACTGACATTATAGACACATGCTGTCATGCCTTTCTTTTGTGGGGGCTCTGGCGATCTGAGCTGAGGTATTCATACTTTGCACATTAAATACTTTACACACTGAGCCACCTCCTCAGGTATGGGACTGTCTTCCAATACCTTCTTTGTCTGTACTTCCTGCCTAAAATATAAAGAAAATGGCTGGAGTTGTGGCAGATTTCTTGCAACCATAAAAAGAAAATCTTATGTACTTTATCCTCTTGTTTTGAGCCAATGATGCATGCCACCATATATATTGTTAAAATATTGTTGAAATCTTCTATTATTCATAGTCAAATGAAATCTCTCATTGATTTTCCAGCCAGGCAAAGTCCACAGAGAGTCGCATTTGAGGCAGAAATAATCTGTCTGAAGACCTGAAGGCTGCCATAGTTTGGTGTGTTTATGAATAGAATAGAAAATGTCATGAGAGTGTGTCATGCACAGAAGAAAGTGAGAACCACTAAGGATGGGAACATGTTAAGGGACAGGGCAGCCAAAGCTTTAGAGATGGGGCAAAGAGGGTGATTTTATTATAAAAGTGAACAGATATCATTGGGTCGCCATTGGATGTTTGCAATACGATTGATAAGGGGCTTGGGAGAGGAAGAATCCAGGAAACAGTCAGAGACACTCTGTCACACTGGGGACAGAAAACATTGACTTGGACTGAGATAGAGGGAGCAGTGGTGGGGGAAAGGTACTGAAGTGACAAAATGGCAGACAGTCGGGAGAAGTTAACAATAAATACAGGATGGCAGTGTTGTACATGAAGAATGCAGCTGGTTCTTGCTAATCACAGGAATCGAGCTACTTATTGCCACAGGCCAGGTCAGTAAAACAGTATTAGCCATAGCATCTCACATGTGTGGGTACAATGTTTTACAAGTATTGTCACATTCATTCCCATAATAGCACATACGGGAGACACTGTTATTATCTTCATCTTACAAATGAGCAAACCGAGTCATAATTACATTAGATAGCTTGCTCAAGGACAATGCTGTTATGAAGCCAGTGGAACAACTTTGAAACCCAGGGCTGTCTGGTTCTCTGACTGAAGCCATCAGGGGCTCAGAGACCATTCTTGGAATGTTTCCTACTCTGTAGATGTTCATTGTGAAACATAAAAATTCTTCAACACTATTCTCACACTTGAGCATATTTATTGAGTCTTTTGTAGATAACATTTTTTTAATATCTTTTGCTTTTTCTAAAAATTGGAAAACTGAAGGTCAGAGAGGTCACAAGGCTCATCCTGAGTGTCTAGCTAACCACTGTGCATCACTGTCTCTTCCACAGGAATCTGCTCCTCTGGATAGCTTGAAGGAGTTTTGGCTGCTCTTCATCTCAATAGAGTGAGGGTCCTATGAACTGTTCCCTAGACTCAGAACCATCTTCTAGCTTATACCTTAGGACCAAGTAATGACAAGTACATCGGGATTGGTAGATTATTTTGGCCAAATGCAAAGTCACTAAAGGAAAATCTCAACAAAAGCAGACACGTACACCCAGGTGGACATGGTACTCATCTCACTCCCTGTCCCAAACTTTATCAATTATTTATCATTTATGTGTGCGTTGTCTGTCTCTGCCGGCAGGATCTAAGCTCCATGTTTCTAGTGGAACATGGCCGGCTTTTACACAGTAGATATTCAATAAATATTTAATGAAAGAATGATTAGACACATTATTTAATGTGATTTCAGTTTTCATTGGCATCTGGAGAAAGCCTTCCAGGCTCATACACAGGTCTCTTTTCCACCCGAGGTGGCAAAAATCAGGACATATGTCCAAACTGAGAAGCTGACAATGGAAAATGACAGCACGGTTAGTGCAAGTGGGCCAGTGCTGGTGACTCTTTGAAGGAACCTCCCAAATGGCGGGTGTCCTTCTGCTCCCATGGGAAATGCCATGATTGACTGCAGAGCATTTCTCTAAGCCACTGAGCTCAAGGTTGAAGTTCCTGTTATAACAGAAGCTCCAAGGGAAGGGAGGGTTGTGGAAAGGGCCGCAGGAGAAGACAATGAAGGTGAAGCGGGAGGATGAGCCAGGTAGCCTCAGGCAGTAACAGCTGGCACAGAGGAGAAGGTGTCTAGTCCTCACTCCCAGCCCATCTAGTCAGCAGAAGTATTGGAAGGTTCCTATAATAAGGGGCACATCTCTGGTGTGGACAGCACCAAGGGAAATGTCGTGTGTGGCTTTCTCGGGGGCATTTGTGACCAACTGGGTTAGTTCTATTTCTTTTAATGAAATTAAAATAAATAAACACGAGAAGCAATCCAGAGGCTCCCCATACAGATGGGTTCATCTGTGACTCAGTTTTGTCTTCATAGAAAGGGCAGATGCCAAACATGATCATCCCCTGTTCTGCCGGTATTTTTTTTTTTTTTTTTTTTTTTGCTGGCTGGTTTTTCGCTGCTGTCTTTTGAATACCTCGAGCAGAACACCCCTGTCTTGTTAATGACTTCAAAGATACCGGGTCCACTGTGCAGCGAGTGATAAAAATGTACACAGCATGTGTTGGATAAATTAATAAACTCTCTGGAGCCTACGAGTCCTCAGGCCCAGCAGCACCGTAATGAAATGTTATTCTGAAGTGGAGGAGGTGGGAAGGAGAAGGGGAGCAGTATTTAATATATGCAAATTAACTAGTATGCAAATTGCCACTAAGTTAAAAATAACGGACTGCGAGAGGAGCCCATTTTTTAAGCGGCTTGTTTATTCATTAGTCTAATTTCTATTATCAATCCTTCTGTTTTCTTCTGTATTAAGTACTCACATTTGGGAAGTTTGCTTCCTACAAATTGTGTTTTGCTCCAAAAACCCATAACAGTGCTTAGAACAATCACCATATATTAGCTTCCCTCTGTCTCCTTGGTTTTGCCCTTAGCTCGCTTCCTTTTCTCGAATCCCTTTCTTTCTTCTTGCCCCTTACAGATAGCTATGTTCTTTGCCTAGAGTCTCTAGACCTTTTGTTTCATTGCTGAAGGCAGCTCCTACACAGTGAGGGGTGAGATGAGGAGAAGCCACTTGCCTCAAACGATCTTATTTCAGGGACCCCTTCTCCCTGCCGCTCACCGGGATAGCGGAGTCCGCCAAGCAAAGGAAAACAGCAGCCGAATTTAGCTCTCTCCATCACCTCGCGGTGTGGACCACTGGCATCCCCTGGCTAGTAACATAACAGCCAGAAAACGCGGGTCCTGATTTGGGTCTGTATATGGCCTCTCTGCTTGAGACAGACCTTACACAATGTTAAGACAAATTGGCATCCAAAATCCAACTCTTTTGTCTCAAGGAGCCGCCACCACGCTATGTGCAAGCTCTGGTGCCCCCTCGAGGCTAAGAACGGCACAGACTATGAAGGTGGTCCTGGAGAGGCAGGAGGCAGGAGAGCTCACACAAAGCATTTATCTTAAGCATTCAGAGAACAGACTCTCCGAAAGAGGGGGCTCCAGTGAGCACCTCGTGGGGAGGGGGAGCACGTTGGGGATGTAGGTTCGCTGAGGTTGCAAGGCTGGCAGGTTTATTGTTTCAGCTGTTGTCATTCGGCACGTGGTTTTTAATCATGTTAGTTCAGGAAGTAAAATAACGGTTTCCCAGGTGTGTATAGTATCTGCACAGGCTCTGTCCCCATGACATGTGCATCTTAGATGTTGAAAAGCACACACTGAGGTTCGGGATTCTCACGCCCTTAGATTTCTGTGACCAAGTCACTCGGGGAATCTAATGCTGGCTCCTGTAGGAGCCCCTCTGCATACCAAGATATGCCAGTGATTGCACAGTGAACACAAATTCCCAGAGCGGATAACTCCGGATACAGTGGTCACTGGTGCTTATAGCCTCCCAGGAGACACACGATGTCAGAGGAGAAGCTAGGATTTTCATCTCTTAACTCAGGGTCTGAGCTTTGGTCAACAACCCCCCTCCCCCAATAAAGTGCCCATTACTCAAGGCGATGGTGTCAAATGTGAAGGGTCATACTTAGGCAGCTGCCTGAGATCAGTGGCAGACAGGAGGTGGCTAGGGAATGAATTTACATCAGCTTCTAAGCCTCCAGCCCAGACAGCAATCTCCCAAAGCTCTAGGCCAAAAGGGAAAAAAAAAAAAAAAAAAAAAAAAAAAAAAAAAAAAAAAAAAAAAGGCGTCAAGTGGCCAAAGCCCTTAAAAAGACATGGCATCAGAAATGGTCTCTGACACTAAAGACTATGGAGAACCAGAAAGATTAATCATTATCATTTAAGCCTTGTAAGCCTCGCACGGTTTTTAGACATACTGTCTTTGCAATGTTTCCATAGAATGAAGAAATAAATCACCCCGCTCTTGACATTTTTAATAACTTTAAGAATGTGGTTAGGGTAATACTTAACTTTATTGACATATTGTATGGTTCATCCATCTCATCAAATGTCAATGAAACTTCAATGAGTATTAACTGAGGGCCCATAATGTACTAGGCACTGCCTAGAAACCCCCCCCACACACACACACAGTTCCCAAGTACCCCCCAGGAGCTCTCACTGCCTAGATGTGTCTGGGAAATCAATATCACACACGGTTGTGTCTGATGGGTCTGGGAGCAGAGACTAGGCAGAATCTAGATGGGGGATTTGCTTTGCTGACTTGGGGGAAAATCTCCTCATGGACCCTGGCTATCTGTGAGTGTTGTCAGGTTTAGGTTCCTCTGGTGAGCTTGGGACACAGACATGATAAGTAGACTAAAGAAAAGAACATAATGCCACTCAATGTGCTCAGAGAGTGTCCACGCAGTGTCTCTACGACTCACAGTGGGTGCTGGAACTTCCCACTTTGACAGAAGAAGAAACAGACCCAGATAAGTTCATCTCATCAAAGCCACATTGCTGTGATAAAATTGAAAATTGAGTGTTTTGATTCTCAGGCCAGCCTCCTTTTCACTGGTAAGTGGTAATGGTTGCATACTTGAAGGTTTAAAGGAGTCAAAAGAAAGGGAAGGGGAAGTGAGATTCCAGCCACTAAGCCTGACAACCTGAAGTGGATCCAGAGAAGCCAGGTGGAGGAGAGAGCCAGCTAACTACTCCGGTTGTCCTCTGCCTTCCATTGGCAAGTATATACACTAAGTAAATGAATATATCAAGGAAGGAAGGAAGAAGTGAGTCAGACAATGTAAGGAGTGACCATGATAACATCTGGCCCTTCTCAAACGCCACCTCTGGGACCCTACAGCCACCTTGCGTTCTCAAAGACACGGTTTTCTCTCACTTCAAAGATGAGCCGTGTCTAAGAACACAGTGACCACCGGCTCGTCTTCTCAATCATTCTTAGATATCCTCCGGGTCTCCATTTGGACATCACTAGTCATGAAGCTGTGCTTTGCCCTTAAACCTATATAGATGTCTGGCTGCATATTGAAAGACCCTCAAGCCCCATGCCCAGCCTCAAAGTTCCTGCCATACTCCATTGTAATTATCTTTTGCTTGTCTGCCTTCTTCAATCTTCTGTGGACATGTGAAGGGTAGGGATTATGTCTGCTCTGCTCTCTCAAGATTGTCTCAATAGATAGATTCTAAAGTTAATAACTCCAAGAATGCAGTTAAGGTAATATTCAACTTTATTGATATTGTTTACCATTCATCCATCTCATCAAACCTCAATTAAATCTCAGTGACCATTAAGCAAGGCTCAGAATGTTCCAGGCAGTAGAGCCTGGCATAGAGTAGATGTGCAATAAATATTTTAGAATCCATAAATGAAGAGTGGGCCACAGAGTCTCATCAGGGAGAAGATGTCATTAGCCATTCTGGTCACAGAGAGATCCAATTTCTTCTTTCCCCTGAACACATCCTTGGCTGCTAATCTGAGCATTCTATAGTGAGACTTAGTTTGCCTGAGAAAACATATTATAGACCATGTAAAGACGAAAGTACACACATTTAAATGTGGCCCTAGTTATTTATGGGCATAAGCCTTACACTCAAAGCACAGATCTTCTGTAGAGCAAAATCCAAAGTAACAAATGAATATTAGATGAAGAATTTCATAGCAAATGTTGCAGAAATAGCTTGATATCTCTGCTACATAAAGAATTCATACAAATTGATTTTTCAAAATCAAGACCTCAAGAGATAAGTAGGCAATGGACAAGAATAGAAATAGTCGTATAAGGAAAATATTAACTAACAAATAAAAAAGTCATGTTGAAATACTCAGCCTTGCCAGTGAAAACAAGTGTGTGGTACAGGACCAGAGCCCAGGGATAAGAAAGGTCAGCTGTTTCTTCTTCCATCTCACAGTAGGGCTCACTATTGTTGCTGTGTTTCCATGTGCTAGCTGAGGCATTCTTTGAGCAGGAGCCTTCAGGTATAATAGGCTAAGTAACATGCAGAGAGCTAGACAGTAACCAAGCAAGGATATGAATTCTGAGCTGGCAGTCAACCAAGAGACTAGACCACAGCAACAGTAGGAAGAGGGCCACAGTGGCATTGCACTGGCATATGCCACACACTAGAAAACTGTCCATTGGAAATACGAGGTTGCAAATATATGAGGAGTCGTAAGAGAAATAGATGGCCATTGAGACATAACCCCTGGGGATATATGGTCTGCTGTCTCTGTCAACTTCGGTGTTTGGCTTCTTCCACAAGCAGCTTCCATGGAGGGTTTTATCTCTTTCACTCACTGGAAGGGAAATTAGACACATTAATGTTTCAAGAAACCATTGCTCACAGGTGCTTGGCAAAATCACTAATGGTTCTGAGAAATGAAACAGTAACATATGACTTAGTGTATTGAACTTTCATAAGTTAAAATATAAAGCTAACACTCAGTTTGTCATGCTCGATATGGTGTAAATATTAATATAATCACAGCCTTTTTAGAAAATAGTATGGTGACATTTATCAAACAACATGTATCAGTTAGTTATTGTGACAATGTGCTGTGTAACAAATAACATCAAAAGTCTCAGAAACAAAGATCCCCAGAGATCTATGGTACCATTGCTGTGACTGTCAAAGGAGAATGCTGAATTCCTCAATCCAAGTTTCATGCTGTAAAACCCTGTCAAATTGAAAAAAATAAAATAAACAACCGCCCCCCCACACACACACTATTCCTGAGGTCTGAGTTTTGCTAAGACTTCCTTTACAAAGAGCCCACAAAGAGATCTGCAGAATCACACATTTTTCTGATCAACTTGGAGAAGAATCAAATGAAAGAGAGAAGTATCCATAGTCAAACCACAAAGGGAAGACAGAAAACTTCTTTTCCTGGATAAGAAGAAAATGTGTTGAGCCCATCTTACTTCTCATAACTGTATATTAAAAGCTCTTCCAAGTCAGGCATTATGGTACATACCTATAATTCTAGAACCTGAAAATCAGGAGGACTATAAATTTCAAGGCTGCCTGGGCTACATAGAAAGAGCCCGTCTCAAAAGACCATCTAAACCAAAATAAACAGTAAGACATTGCAGTCAAGATATTGCTTATTAGGACACAATGAGTATTTAAATAATGATGCAGGGGGGTGCAAGCAATGAAGAGGACTTTGCAGTTGGCTTAGGTTTCTGTTTTTGACAACGTTTCCCCATTATGAAAGCCAAAGGGAGAAGATACAAGAAGAACCCAGTGAACTTCAGAAGTTTAGACTAGAGAGCTGAAAGCCTGGAGGAACGAGAACTCTGCAAGGATTGCACTCCGCATGCCTGTGAGGGAACACTCAAGACTCAAAAAGGAAACAGCAGAGAATTAGCAAACAGTGCTGGCAGTCACACAGAGCTAGGGAAAGAGTCTGTTCCCACCCACAAGATGGAAAAGGCATCATGAGTCACAGGACAGGAGGTAGAACACCCCAAAAGCTTTGCCTTTGTGGAAAGAAATAATTATGCCCAGACTAAACACAGCCTGGTGTACGAGTGAAATCCAGCAAAAACCAACTACTAAAATGCTTCTAAGTAACTTAAATGTACCCAGAATAAAATTCAATAATATTTATACCAATACACAAATAGTTAGTACCCAATTAGGAATAACAAATTGATACAGAGTTCAATTCACCAGCAGCACTAAACATCTCCTTAAGTTCCAAACAAAAGTTAGCACCATATAATAAAAATCGAGAGAACTGTTAGTAAAAACAAAGCAAAAAATTCTGTTAGAAGTATTAATTGGTTTCTCTCAATGATTGATGAAATGAGACAGAGAATCATTAAAGAATGTAAATCAAACAATATCAACTAACTTGACTTGATTGGTACTGATAAAGTACCCCCCCCATCCAACACATCAGAAAATGGTTACTTCAAGTGTTATTAAAGTGAAGCATTTACCCAAATGAATTATGCTGTGTGACAGAAAACCAGCCTCAATCGATTTTAAAAAATTGAATTTGAGCAAAGTACATCTTCTGGTTGGAGTGTAATGAAATTATAAATCAGCAACAGAAAGATCTTGAAAAAAAATACTTGAGAAGTAAATAATATGTTTCCAAATAATCCATCAATGGAAGAAGAAAGCAAAATGGTGACTAGAAAGTATAAAATAAATAAAAATACAACATTTCTCATTTGCAGGATGCTGCCAATTCTGCACTCTGAGGGAGTTTGATAGCACTGAGTGTCTCAGCTCAATGACTCCACTTTCCAATACAAGCATCTAGAAAAGACAAAGACATAAAGCCAGGGCAATCAGAAGACAGAAAATAAGAACAGATATCAGCAAAAAATAAATAAATAAATAAATAAATAAATAAATAAATAAATAAATAAATAAATAAATAAAAGTAAAGAGCAGAAAAAATTAATAAAACCTAAAATCTAGTATTTTAAACACATTTATAAATTGGGAGCCCGATTAACCAGCAAAGGGAAGTGTAAGTAGCCTATTAGGAATAAGAGATGTAAAATTATAACATATTAAAAGTGTCATAGGGTATATTAGAATTTTCCTCATGATAGTACATTTAACAGCGTAGAGTACTCAAAATTCTTACATGATACAAACTAGCAAAGCCTGCTTAGGAAGAAGTAGCCTCAACAGACATTTTTGCATTAAATAACTAAATTTGATGTTTAAACTCTCTTCTAAAGAAAGTTCAAGGTCAAATGGCTTCTCTTGTGATTTCTGTCATTTAGAAGGAAAATAATAAGGGAGAGAAGCCTTCTAACTCTTTGCATAATTCCAATATTACCTTAACACTAAATATAGACAAAGCTATTACAAGAAAAATTCTAGATTAATAAATCTCTTGTACATAGATGTAAATGTTTAAGAGAAAATTTTAGAGAGTCAGGTCCAAAATTATTCAAATAGGACAATCCATTATGACTAAGCAGTATCTATTCCAGGAAGGTATTGTTGATTTAATATTTAAAAATTCAATCGTCTTCCCAAGGGAAGAGCACATCAATTGGTTATCCAGCATCAAGTCCTCAGCTCTGAAACATACATATAGAGTAAATTATATAGTAGCTGAGTAGGATGTATTTATATATTTAGGAAAATATGCATATATATGCATATTGCGTACATGTGTATATATAATGTGTGCATGTGTGTGAGTGTGTGTGTGGTGTATGTATGTGGGGGGGGAGTATGTGTGTGGAAGGGAGTGTATGTGAGTGCGCGCGTGTGTGTGTGTGTGTGTGTGTGTGTGTGTGTGTGTGTGTGTATGTGTGAGTGGGGGGGAGTGTGTAAAAACAACTAATAAAAAAAAAGAGGCCATGAATTTGACAGAGAGAAAGGAATATGTGGAAGAAAAGGAAAGAATGAAATGATGTAATTATATATATTATAATTTTCAAAAAGTAATTTTTAAAATCTCAATGTAATTTACGTCAACAAACTAAAAAGAAAAAGTTTATTTCCATTGGTGCAGACAAAGCATTTGAAAAAAAACTAAGTATCAATTCCCAATTAAAACAAAAACTCTCAGCAGACTGTAGCAGAAAGGAACCCTGATGAAATCAGAGCAGACTTGAAAAGCCTACAGTGAACATGGTGACGGTGAAGGACTAAATGTCTTATTTCTGACTGACAAGAAGGAAAAGATATTCAATCCCAATATGATTATTCAACATTCCTAAAGGCTTTTGCCAATTCAGTAAAGCAAAAAGGGAAATAAGGGCTCAAGAAAATGTAAAACCATATTTGTTCACAAAAACCATAATCATTTACACACAAAAGTCAATGAACTCCCCAAAGAAAAACCCATTAGGACTGTTGGGTACGTGCAGAAAAGTTCTACCACATAAAATCAATAAACAAAATCAATTTTATCTCTATACACTAGCAATGAACAATCATAAATTGATACGTAAAAGGAGTGTCACTTAGAATAGCATTCAAAATGTTATCTACCTAGGAATAAAACTCACTAAAATGCCTTTCTTTACATTTGACTTATACAATAAAAATACATTTAAAGTGCTGAGCAATATTAAAGATATTATAACCTAAATAAGTCAAATGGTGTTTGTGCCCATGGCTCAGAAGACTCGGGGTTGCTAGGGTTTAAATCTCCCCTAACTGATTTGTTGATTCAACATAATTCCTACCTAATCTCAGCAGGCTTTTTGGTAGAAATTAACAAACTTACTATAAAAATTCATATGGAAATTCTAATCACCGGCAATAATTAAAACAAATAATTCAAAAATTTCAAATGATTGAAAGAGAGCAAAAGGAAAACTAACATTTCTCAATTTTAAGAATTATAATAAAGCTGAAATAGTCAAGACAATGTGCAAGTCGGCCCCAAGATAAACAACTGCGTCTATAAACCACAACAAATAGCTAGAACAGACCTTAAACATAGAAACAATTGATTGTCAAGAAGGTGGAGGTCCAGCCCAGTGCAGAGAATACCTTCCCCAAACAGCCTTAAGACAAGTACACACCCATGTGCAGAAAGGTGCACCATACCCAAAAATTTTCCCAGAAAAAGAAACTATAGCACAGCTATAAATGCACAGCTAAAAAAAAAATTCTAGAATGAAACAGCAAATCTCTGTGATGTTGCATTAGATAACACAGTCTTACACATGGCGCCAAAAGCCCAATCCAAAAACTAAAACAAATGATAAATTGTATTTTGCCAAGACTAAATGTACTCTTCAAAAGATACTAAAAGAATCAAAAGATGAGATGAGACTGTGAGAAAATATTTGTAAAGTGTTTATCAGATAGGAAACTTGTGTCCAGAATACCAATGACCTACAACAGTATTAATGAAATGGCATTGCATGAGACTGCTCGTCACACCGAAGCTCTGCAATCTTTTATCACTAGAATAATTTCCATGCCTCCAGTTTGTGATAACTTGATATCTAAACTGAAAAAGCTTTCTGTCCCAATAAGCCTATCATAAGCTGAAAATACCACATATATACAAAATACATCCAATCTATGAAATATGAGGATTTAGCCATACAGTACGCTGTGGAATATTTACAGTTTATCCTCAGGACCTGGTGACTGACCGGGAGCTGTGCACAGGACATTGTTCCTGTCCAGCACTAGAAAGAGTATTTCTGTTCAGTGTTATTGATTTAGAAGAAGATGAAGATTTAAAGTCATAATGCTCAAGAAGTTGTAAGCCAAAACCATCATAAACCAGGGACAATCTATACATAAAGAACTCTAGGAGAGAAACAAAGTCAATAATATTTGAAAGCACATCGACAAAAATATGCATATGGTTAGGTGTTGAGCTGTAGTAAGAGTTTCTGGCCTGTGCTAGCTCTAAGATCTGGACCAGCAGTCTCAAACGATCACACAAACTCTTGTATTGATTACATACTGTTTGGCCCATGGCTCAGGCATATTACTTGCTAAGTTTTACTCTTAAACTAACCCATGATTAGCCAAGTGGCTTAGTAACTTTTCTCAGAGCAGCGTCTTCATGTTCTTTCCCTGTGTCTGCTGGCATCTCTGTTCTGCACTTCCTCTTCTCAGAGTGTTCTTAGCTGGTAGCCCCGCCCATACTTCCTGTCTGGCTTCTGGCCAATTATTGTTTTATTAAACCAGTAGGAGGGACAAATATTTACAATGCACAAGAGCACAATCCCACAGCACTTCCCCTTAAAAAAAACCAAGAACTTTAAATTTTGAATAATTTTTTTATTATTATTTATAACAACTTGTAACTAACACTGTAAACAAAGACAAACATTTATTTTGGGGGAATGCAGGTGTGGTTTTTAGACTATATTTGCTGACTGGAGACATTGGTAATCTTATGAGAACCCCCCCCCAAAAAAAAAATTTTAAGATTAAATCTAGGGTGGAGTAGTCAGTGAAGTTGGTTTAGCTCAGCCAGCAGTTCTGGGCTGTTCTGGATACAGAGCTCAGAGCAAACTGCAACAGAGGTGCTTGAAATGTTGGGTTATCTGGGTCGTCTATTTTTATCAGAGATTTTTTTAGGATTTTTTTTTAATCGAACTTTTTTTAAAGTGGGAATAAATTTATGATCTTTTATTTTTTGTGTAAATAAAACCTCTTTTTTAAAAGCAGCATAACTTTTGACTTTAAAGTCAGTCATTTATAAAATACATAGTTGGATTAATTTAGCAGCATTTATAACCAAGTATCTTTGAGCAGCTCTTGTGTTGTTTTGTTTATTAATTAAACAATTTAAGGACAACATAACATACGAATCTGGACTTTTTGTGTATTTTTTATTTTTATGTGGTTTATATGTATATATATATATACATATATATATATAAGTTTTTAAAGGACTTTTTATTTTTTAATTTTAAACATGCTGTAAACTGTTTAGAGGGCTTTTTGGTTGTCGTGTTTGTTTGTTTGCTTGTTTGTTTTTTAACCATACCTTTAATCTGATAAGCCTGACTCTGATTAAAGGCTTGGTGATGGCAGCTTGTTCTATCTAGATCTTTACTCTAGCTTTGTAAAGAGTTTAGCTTTATAGCAGAGGTACTTGCAGGAGCCACATTTACTATCTCAACTCTGGGGGATTTTAGGGTCCACACTGCTGCCAAGCACAGCATCACTGCCCACTGCTCATGAACTCTAAGGATTTGGCTGCAGCAGGACCTCTTAAAAGAGCCATACATGTTTTGCGCCTAGTGTTGAGTCAGGAGCTTCTATTAAAGGAAGCAAACCTATGCTTGCTGTCTCCAAACAGAGCCCTTCTGGGAAAAAATGCTATCAAGAAGCCGCCTTTGATGCTGGGTTGTGATATGGGAATGCCTTTTTGTATGTTGTGAATAGCAATCTTTAAATAAAGGAGCTGTTTTGGCCCATGACAGGCACCATAGAAAAAGTAGTAGGAGGAATCAGAATAGGTAGGAGGAGCAGGGGCGGAGTCAGATAGAGAAGGAGCCAGAAGCTCAAAGGAGCAACATGTAAGAAGCACAGGTGAGCCACGGGCCACGTGGCAGAAAGATTAATAGAAATGGGTTGATTGAAGATGTAAGAGCAAGCTAAAAATGTGCCTGAGCCATAGGCCAAACAGCATAAAGTTATTGTAAGCGTCTGAGTCATTTCTGGGGGCCTGAGCAGCGGTGGGCTGCTAAGGGGTCTCGGGCAGCAGGTCAGTGGGTCTGGGCCTCTGGCCACCCAGGACCAAGAAACCCCCACTACTACAGGGTTGTTTGTTTGTTGTTGTTATTTGCTTGTAAAAACAGAAGCCTTAAATTGGTCATATGTAGCTTGTGCTTGTACTGAGGTTCTTGTGAGACTTTGGAAATGAGCCTTGTTACAGCTTAAGCTGCACACCGAAAGCCTGACATTTTGTAGCTCAAGTCCACTGGCCACGTTGTATCAAGACTGATTTAAGAGAAAACTAGAAAACGCACAGCAATTTCATTTATGAAAGCCCTAAACCTGAAAACAACCCAAATATCTATTCACAGGCAAGTGAATGAACTAATTAGAAAGTGGCTTTTGCTCTGTTTTTGTAATCTAGAACCTTTTAAAATATTTTTCAGGCTTTATGTGGGTGTATGTGTCCTACATTGTAACAGCATTTGTAGTAAGAGTAATATGACCCGATTAATAAGCCTGATATTTATTTAAGCCACTTATAATACAAATGCAGGAAGTGTAGGATATGAGAAAGGCTCTACTTGTCTGGAATGGATCTTCCTTTCAGGCGGTGGAGAATCAGAGAGAGTATTATCTTCATTGTGCAGAACTTTAAGCTGTTTTTGGTGATGTCTTAAGGCTACAGCTTTGAAGTTCATAGGTGAACTCCAAACTTGTGCTGGCCAGGAGGCCACACTCTTAGGTCAGGGAGGTACTGAATTTCACTACATTGAGCATCCTTGAAGAGATGCTCAACATAGGATTAAGGAAATGCTCAGTCAGTTCAATACTTGCCACACAAGCATGAAAGCCTGAGATCGATTCCCGGCATCCACATAAAAATCCAGACTCATGATGTGGGACTGTAATATCAGCACTGGGAAGACAGAAACAGGTGGATTTCTAAAGCTCACTGACCAACCGGCCTAGCTAATCAGTGAACTCCAAGCTCAATGAGAAATCATGCCTAAAAGAAGTAAGCTGGGACGCTCCACCTTCAATATGGGTCGTACCTTCTACTGGCAGCCTATATAAAGAACATGAGAGAAGAAAGATCTCTGCCTGCCTGCCCTCACTCTGAATGGCAAGTCCATTACTTCACTGGCATTAGAGCCATCAGCCACAAAAATTGAACAATTACTAGATTCCTGGACTTTCCATTGGTAGACAACCATTGTTGGACTAGCTGGACCACAGCCTATAAGCCTCTCTAATTTGTGTTCTAATGTGTGTGTGTACGTAATTAGGAACTATACAAATATAATTAAAAATTTATTATTGACCTATTATGACCCAGTTATTCTTCTAGATATTTACCAAAGAGAAATGATGGTGTATATTCATACAAATATTTGTGATTGATACATACATATATATGTGTATCTGAACATTTTGTATGTGCACATATACATTTACATTTGTATATATGTGTGTATGTATTTATATGTGTATAATACATAAATACATTCATTTTACTGGTTCTGTTCCTCTCAAGAATCCTGACTGATACACAGTGTTTTAGTTTTTATAGCTTTTTGGAGTTTGGAAGATTTGAAAATGTATGTCTCACAGAGACATGACTCAAGTCTAAACAAAAAATCCATTTATGGTTCACATGACCTTTATTGTTTCCTGGTACATCTATGTTTTAACTCATCACATGAGCCTAGGTGTGGAATTTTCTACCTGTGCTATAATATAGATTCTCAAAGGGTTGCAGATTTTGAAGTATTTCAAATTTGAGGTTTTCAGATTATGTCTAGTGTAGTTGTATTTCTACAGGTCTATGAAAATGGCTAAAATTAGAAACATGGACCCACACTAAGCAGTGAGAAGGACGAGGAATCAGAAGCATTCTTTCTCACACACCAGTGGGGTATAATATATTACTACTTTTAAAAACTCTATTGAATTCAAAAGTTTAAAATACTTAGCTAGATCAGTGTTAAGTGCACACACCAGAGGACCTTTGTTTGGTTTCCAGAACCTACATCTGGAGGTTCACAGCCACCTTCAACTGCAACTCTGACCTCCTTAAGCACCAGCACCCATGTACACCCACACCCCCACACCCTCTCCCACACACATAATTAAGAAAAGGATAAATCTATTTAAAAATATAAAACCCACCTAGTACGGCCCAGGCATTCTTCTAGATATTTATCAAAGAGAAACGGAAGCATGCACTCATACAGAGACATGTAAACAAACTCTCACAGCAATTTCATTTATAAAAGCCCCAAACCTGAAAACAACCCAAATATCTATTCACAGGCAAGTGAATGAGCAAATTACAATACAACCACGTGGTAGTCAAGAGCAATAAGGAACCACTGATAAAATAACATTGATGAATTTCAAAATAATTACACTGTGTCCATGAAGTCAGCCAAAAGATAAATGATACCTAATAGACGGATTTATATAAACTTTAGAAAAGGCAGAGCACCCTGTAATGATGCAAAGCACTCTGATACCCTGTAAATGATAGAATAGGCAAAACAGGCTACAACCCTTTGTGGGAAGCAACTGGGAGATACATTCACACTGTTGTGATGAGCTCATGGAAGTTTTTACACATCAAAAGTTACCAAACTGTACATGCTAGAAGTATCAATATAAAAGCAAACACATATTATAAAGTTGTAAGGCTCATAGAACAATTTAAAGTGAGTACGTTTTATCTTATGTTGGTATGGGAAGCTTTTGTAAAGAAACCATTGTAAAAAAGTGAGGGAACTGTGAAAGGGGTCAAGAAATACAGAAAAACAGGTGGTTTGAAACTTGGTAAGGAAGGAGGGTTTGCAGAAAGAAGCATCTCACTCGGAGGCAAAAGTCTCACAGAAGCTACAGAGCTACCTCTGGCCATTCAGAGAAAGAAAGCCACACTGCATACCACACACCACACCACATGCACACACACACCACACACCACACACCACACACTCACACCTCACACACACACACCACACACCACACACACACACACACACACACACACACACACACCTGCACACTTCTGATGGCCGAGGAAGAGACCCCACTGCTGATAGTGATCAAGAAGAGCCAGGAAGAAGTTAGGAGGCCCTGAAGGCTTTCCTTTTCTAAGAAAATCTCAAGGTTTCAGGAAATCTCTGGGAGAGGAAAAAAAAAAAAAAAAAAAAAAAGCCTTTGCCATTTCTCTGAGTGACTGAGATCAGTGGTCTGCAAATGGCTGTGATTGTAACCACCCACAAAAAGTTATAACCCTGTCCTCTGATTAGGGGTACTTGCTAGCAGGCTGCATGCATATTAGTTCTTTTCCTGGTTTTCAGGACAAAATACCTGTCAGAAGCGGCTTCAGGGAGGAAGGATTAGTTCTGGCTCACAGGGTTCTCAGGCTATGTTGGTGTGGAAGGCATGTCACTAGGAAAGGGTCTGTGACAGCAGGGGTTCATAGTTGTGCCACCAGACCTGGTTCAGCATAGAGACAACTTAGGCTGGGCAGAGGCTGATAACATCTTCAAATCCTCAAATCTAGCAACCACTTCTGCTATCAGGTCCCACCTCCCAGAAGCCCCACAGCCTCTAAATTTTGCCACATGCTAGAGATCAAATATGCAAAATGTGACACTTTGATCCTTATATTCCAGGTTCGAACCATGATACCTACACACACAGTTATGTTGGTTCATTACATTAATCATCAAAATAGATAATGTAAAAGTATAAGATGAGAACAGACAAAACAGAAGATTTTTGGAAATTTTTCTTTCTACACTTGAGATCACCTCACGAATCAGGAGTAAGCACACCTCAGTTTGGAGACTCAAGATAAGGCATTCCAATCATATGCAGTGAACAGAGAACACTCAGACCCGTCCTAGAAGGGTAAAACAACATTCCTTTAGAAATAGAATATTTGTGATAACCAACATTGGAAACAGTTAGCCAATCCAGAAGAGAATCACTGGTCAAATTTATATCCATTTGGCAGACTGTCAAGCAACCATTTCAAATGATGTTTTCAGAAAATACTCTGGCATGTAAAAGTGTTCATGATGTGTAGTAGATGAAAAAGGCAATTTACGATTCCCTGGTACAAAGAAGAATTATTAATGTATCTTGAAAAATACTGGGAAGAAATGGAGGTGTGACAAAATAGTGAAGATTTTATATTTCTGCTTGTCCAAATTTCCAAATGCTTTCCAATGAAATTTTCTAATATATAATTATAAAAATACAAATTTGCAAAGTAAACATTATAATTTATAATCCCAGCACTGGAAAGCTGAGGCTATAAGATAGGTCTAGCCTGAACATAGTAGCAAAAAGAATATCAAAATTATCTAAACAATCAGCTAGGTTCATAAATCAGTGGGTTAGTTACTTCTCCTCATATTTGTGATAAAATACTTAATAAAAGAAACATAATGGGTTCACAGTTGAAGGGTACAATCAGTCCATCAAGGGAAAACACAGCAGCAGAGGCATAAGGTGGGTGGTCACATTGCATTCACAGTCAGAAAGCAGGAAGATGACTCCTGGTGCTCAGATGGCTTTCTCTTATTTATTCCTAGCCCATGGAACGGTACTAACTCCATTTAGGGTGGGTCTTTCCACATCAATTAACTCCCTCTCTCACATGCCCAGAAATCTTTCTTGATTCTAGATGCTGTCAAAAAACTGACCTTTCACAGGGCACAGAGAGCAGAGGCACTGAAATACCTAGAGTCAACGTCAAAAGAAAAAACAAACAAACAACAAACAAACAAAAAATACAAAAACCTTAGAGCCCTATGCATCACATAAAGGATCTGCTTCTTTGCAGTGATCAGAGCAGGGACCCCATTCAGGATACCACACACATGTTCCCTATCCCCAGTTAAGGTCCTGGTGACATGACAGGTTCTGGTGCAGATTTTCTCCATTTAAAGAGTGTCTCAGCAAGATACCCCATGTTCTCACACTGCATGATCAGACACTGAAAGGTGAAGTCATTCTTCCATTAGGAAAAATAGTCTTGATTTTCTAAGAAGCACCACAGTAGAGGGATGTCCTGGACACTCCGCTATAGAAAGGCACGGGACGTAAAGATTCTGAGATGGCCAAATAAAATGGGTGTGTCTCACAGGCTGAGAAGTGAGGGTTAAAATCAGAAAGGATCACAGAACTTTGCAGGTCCACAGCCATAGACTTACCAAATCCCCAAGTCTGTGACTAGGGATATGCCACAAATGTGATCCAGGTTTAGTTCCAGACATAAAAGGAAGAAATTTCTCTCACAGTGAGTAAGAATAAGTGGATTTGAACTTGTTGGAATTCATCACCCCCAAGAGGTGGTGCTGGCAGGAAACACAAATGCCTTCCAAAAAGGTTCAGGAAAATTTATGAATGACAGAATTGTGAATGACCTCTCCTGTACCTTTCTTCCTACTCCATTTCCAAAAGCAGACATGGTCTTTGAAGGCTGAGCAGGAGTCGCCCTCGTAGATGCTGAGCTACTCTGATTTCCCTGTCTGCCAGGCAAGGTCACGGTCCCCATTTTGTGTTACTGTGGCATCTGGTTTTTAAATTTTCATGGCCACACCCACATGGTTATAAATCTTCATTGATATCGATATGTGCTAAGTAAGTGTTTAGTAAGGGTGGGTTGAAAGAAAAAACGTGGACTCTATTTGCAAGATCAGCCCAGGATGGCACACCACAGCTACTCCACTTATCAAGGCCAGGTCTTGGTGGTTTGATGATGCAGGGATTACTCACTCATGCTCCAGTATACCACTCTCCAAACTATTGCAGAATATAGTACCTGGTAGAATGGCAGTAACATCCCTGCTTATAGTATGCTCTTAGGGAACATCTTGAGTCCAATTATGCAATAGCATCTTTTTTGACAAAAATCTCCCAGAAGCTTCAGAACCAACATCTGCAGGATCCTTTCTTCCCCTGACTTGTTTATCAGAAAGTTCTATTGTCCACCATAGTGGGTTTCCAGGCTTATATCTGCAAACCAGTTCATTGGCAATTTTGTGGTAATCTCCACTGCACTGTCATAGGAGGAGCTCATCTCTAATGTCTCGCTTTAGAGAATTTTTCTCACCCATGCATATTCCCTGATTCTTTAGGTTGTAGATGCAGGGATTCTACACTAATTGTTAGCATCTGTGAAAATCCTGTAGACATTGCCTCTATAAATGTAATGTTATACTAATTTTTAGTGCAAATAAAGTGGTCACTTTAGGGACATAGTTTGTTCAAATGGAATTTTTGTCTACCATGAGAATTTTAAAAGATATTCTATATTTTGGTAATATACAGTGGTCCACCAGGATCCTGCTTCCTTATTGTTGCTTATTTCATATGATATGGATTGACAGAAAGATCATAGTATCACAGATTCATTCAAGTCAGAAAATACATTAAGACTTTTCTACTCAAAGGTTTTTTTTATGGGTAAAGTGTGGTCACAGATGGTGATATTGTTAACTACAATATTGTTAACTACAAAAAAGTTCAGAAGTGGTAAGCTACTTTAGGTTTTCAGAAACAAGAGAGAATAGCACAGTTTCAGGGAGCCCTGTTACTGAATTTTTGATCATTGCACAGCAGTGAACAGGTAGGATGGCTCATCTGCCACTGAGTCTTCTTGTCAGGGCTTGTCTGAAATATTTTATTACAGAGAATGAGTTTAAGCATGTCAGATATTTACACTAATTGTGGTCTCAAAAAATAATCATTAGAATTACACAAAACATGTAACAGAAACCATTGGATCCTGTGAAGACTCCCAGGAGCCTAGAGCCAAATTCTGACCATGATTCAAACTCAGCAGTACCAAGTTCAGATCAGGAGGAACCTTAGGCATGTGGACTCAAGATGATGTTCTATGCTGATAAATTGTATATTTAATAAAATCAGCCTGAAATATTAGAAGACAGAATCACCAACAGTCAAGCTATGGGGGTCAGAGAGTGGTAACTCACACCTTGAATTCCATCACTCAGGAGACAGTGATATTTCCATATTTCTATGAGTTCAAAGCCTAAAACAACACAGTAGTAGCTCACCCTTTAATTCTAACTATAGGATTATGATGCAGAGTTGAACCTAGAAGTGAAATAAATGGGCAGAGAAGACATTTAAGGCAGGTATAGGCTGACATTCAGGTATTGTGTAGGAACAAAGAGATAGGCAGAGGTAGCACTTGGGAGGCAGAGGTAAGAGGATCTCTATGAGTTCAAGACTAGCCTGGTCTACAAAACAAGTTCTAGGACAGCCAGGACTGTTACACAGAAAACCCTGTCTCAAAAAACAAAACAAAACTGGCTGGAGAGTTGGCCCTGGCCTCTGACATTCCAGTCTGATTTTATTAAATATAAGATATATCACCACAATGTTTGATGTCCACAATTTGCCTAGCGACTGGCAACTGATGATCTCGGCAGTAGGGTGGAGAGGATAAGTCATGCCTGCAAGTTAAGTCACTGTAAGTGGCATTCCTCAGAAATTTTCAAAAATAATGAGATGATGATTATAAAGGCTATGTGGGGATGGAAACAGAATTACAGGAAGCAGGCATGCATAGGGGGTTGGAACATCCTACATCATTTTCTCATGATTGCTACATAAATAGGTTTTGAGTGACAACTTCTAAACGTACTCACATACCCTTCCCAGCCACGGCACTTCTGCCCCATCAGGCCATGTTACCCTTCTGGAAGTAGAGGTGGAGAGAAGGGGAGAAGACTCTCATAAGATGGGGTCCTGAATTTTCTAAGACCTCTGTGTGGGAGATTATGTTGTTCCATTGTAAATAATTGTCCCACCCACTGGTTTAATAAAAAGCACTGATTGGCCAAAGGCAGACAGGAAGTGTGGGCAGGGCTAACAGAGTAGAAGACTCTAGAAACAGGAAGCACAGAGCAGAATGCCAGAGAGAAGCTAAAAGAAGCACTGATTGGCCTGAGTGCAAGTGTGTGTGTTTGGGGAGAGGGTGGTACAAGACTAAGAAAACTCCGGCAAGAGGATGAGCAGAGCAGGGATGCCAGGGAGACATGGAGAAAGTGGGATGAGAATGTTGTTCTGAGAAAAGGCTCTAATCACATGGCTAATCATGGATTAGTTTAAGAGAAAGAATTAACGAGTGATACACCTGAGCCATAGGCCAAATATTGTGTAATTAATATAAGACTTTATACGATGATTTGGGACTCTGGTCCAGATCTTGGAGCAAGGCTGGGCCACAAACTTCTTACTACAGGAATGTGCAAAACATTCCACCTTGCATCAGACAATTCCATCAAGGAAGATCCAAATGACGCACATGGCAAATCTACCAGTGTTCAGGCCACAGGGGTCCATGACTGATGTATGTGGACCTGACTTATGACCTATCTGTATTCTAGAAAATAGCAGCTACAAGCTCTGGAGAACATC